>CM036315.1:32432166-33032166 GCA_020567845.1 Rhododendron henanense subsp. lingbaoense | reverse complement strand
TCGATGACGCTTTCCTTCAGTACCTGAAAATTGGAATGTGGTATGCACGGCATACGGCTCCAATCTGAGTTGTTGATACATTGCCTACAAGCACAACACAAGGGATTAAGAAATGCTCTGAAATCTGGACAGTATTTATTCTACTAAATGTTCGGAACCAAGCAAGACATTCCCAAAGTTGACAACTTGACAGAGCATAACATATCATCAAAATGAGGTTATCAGGTAAGGCAACAGAGTTCTCGTACATACACAGAATAAGAGAAAAGGAACGACGAGGGGCGGCCATGAAGCAAATATCTAAAAACCATCCTAATGGTCGTACCTGGACAAAATAAGTATGCCCACTGCAAAATAAACTTGCTGGCAGAAGCCCTAACTTGAGGTTGCCATCATAAGCAATGATGCTTTTTACCAAGAATATACCTTGCAGGCAACGCCATTAGTGCTTTGCTTAGGGTTTGGGCTTTTAGTTCAAGTCCTAACCCTTCTGCACAGAAAGAGATGTTACAACAACATATACAAGGTGTGAGGAAGAACTTCTGTAAAAATGCAATTAGGTTCCTAGCCTGTAGGTCCCTGTCTTAGTTTGATAAGTTCTATGGCTTTCTAATACATGCAAGGTTTAGGTAGTCTCAGGGTGCTCCGTTGTCAAAGGGCACCAGTCTTTTCACCAGCCCATCATAGGCAGTGATTGGGTGATTTCCTTTTTGATATACCACTTGGTACGAGTGACTGTGGAGTTTGCTGGAACCCCTAACATATCCCGTGTCATGCCGGGATATCAGGTGAACTCAACGAGGTTACCCGCTCGATGCATATGATAAATGAATTGAATAAAGCATGTATTAGTCTTATGTTGAACTTTCTGGTTATGGCTCTCAAATTCCCAGCAGAGTCACCAAAAACTGTAAACACCTCCCAAATGGGGCATCGCCATACAGATTGATCGTTGTTTGCTCGATTGGTTGCTTGCTTCATAAACCAAGATCGTGGACATTTCCATGGCTAGGAACATCGCCACACGATAGCGGTTATCATCAAAACAGAGTCGCCACCCAGTTTACTAAAACTAGGAAAATAGATAGAGATTCTGGGTACGGGAGCCAAGAGTACAGTAAGGAGAAGGTGTTAGGCACCCCTCTCTGCCCAGTCGTGAGACTGACCCATAGTTATTCAACACAAGACATATAGATGCTTTATTTAATTCTAGCACGTAGTATGTTTTTAACCTTTAAGCAGTTAATGGTGAGCCAAGACTGTAATTGAAACATGCATCAGAAAAGCAGAACAAAACAAAGCTGTCCCAGGGAGATGGATCCTGCGGCCGGTGAATAGATGTCACGGCCGAGGGATCCTCCTGGTTTGATACACCGGCCGAGGGATCGAAGCCCCGGTCGGTGTTCTTCCTCACACCAGATAGAAAAGTTAGCAAATTATCAGAACGTAATGTTTAAGCATAAAAACGATAAATGAACCAAACCAGAGGCCGTTGGGCCTCACCACCTTGATCCCTCAGTTGCTTGATTGCTTTGGGTTGATGGTGATTGACTGATTACTTCTTTGAAAACCCTAGGTTTAGGGTTTGAACTTCGGGGTTTGATCGTCGGATGGATGGCTGCCTTCGGGAGGTTGGGGCTTTTAAAGAGAGAGTTTGAGAGAGTATTTGTGCAGAGTATCGTGGCTAATGAGGGTGTATCGACTTATTAATTTCGGAGCCCAAAGGCTCCTTTATATAGGCATAGAGATGACACACTCCGGCCAATCGAAATGCACGATCAAAATTGGAGTTAGAGTGTGATTCTAACTCTTCATGGCAATCCTCTAACGTAGCCCGAACGCATCGGGATTTGGCTGCTAGGGTTTTGTGATCGGATCAAACGTCTGACAGAACGTCCAGAATCTGGAAAAAGGACGATCTGGCGGCCGAGCAATGGATATCGCGGCCGAGGAATGGATGTCGCGGCCGAAGGATAGATCTTGCGACCAAGGGATTGATCTCTTCGGGAGATTTTAAATGCAACAGGTTGCTCGGGTGAAAGAATGATGTTAAGGCCGTGAGATCAATGTTACGGCCGACAGATGGATTTTCCTAGGTTTTTGTACTTCTGTCTGAAAGGCTATTTGGCTCTGGATTGGGTCCTCTAAGTGGCTCAAAGTTATTACCATAAGTCCATGGGTTCACAAGAAGGCAATCAGCAATCACTGTATCCATTTCATCATCGGGATGGTCCCTAAGGTGGGACTTGAAATAATCGTTAGGCCAAATTGGGGTGTCTACACCAAGCATGACCAGCATGTTATGCGATTGGGGAACAAAAGAGGGCGAGAGAATGACATGTCCAACGAGGGCATAATTTTTACAGACGAGGATATGAGAGAAGTCCAGGTACCCCACAACGATGCATTGGTCATAACTCTACGAATTGGGGAATATGACATTGAAAGAATCTTGGTGGATTCAGGGAGCTGTACAGATGTGTTGTACTACGATGCATTCAAAAAGTTGGGGCTGAAGCAGACAGATTTGGAACAATCTATTACACCCTTGGTTGGGTTTGGTGCAGGAGTGGTTTGGTCCCTTGGGAAGGTGACACTGCCTATTCGGGCTGGATCAGTGGTCCTAAGAACTGATTTTTTGGTTGTAGATGTCCCATCCTCCTATAATGCGATTATAGGGAGGACTTGGTTGCATAAGATGAAGGCTGTCTCCTCTACATATCACCAGATGGTGAAATTCACAGGGTCCAACGGGGTTGAGAAGATTAAGGGTAATCAGAAGGCAGCACAACAGTGCTTAATTTCTATCATCAAGAAAGCTCCAAAGGCCCATCAGGTTCATACGGAAGAAGCACCAGACCAACCGACTGTCGAGGACGTCGGTAGAGATCCAGCAGAGAAAGTAGTCGAAGGCATAAAGAAGATACAGATCAACGAGACTGATCCTGAGAGGTATTTTCTAATTGGGGAATCACTGCCGGATGAGGAAGAATCCGAACTGGTGGGTTTCTTGAAAGAACATGTTGATGTATTTGCTTGGGTACCGGAGGAAATGCCTGGAGTGGATGCAAATGTGATCTGCCACCACCTAAATGTTGACCCGCAGCATAAGCCTGTTATTCAGAAGAAAAGAAGGGCAGCTGTACAGCATGTTGACGTTGTTATTGAAGAAGTGGATCGTTTCTTAGAGGCCAAAGCGATACGAGAAGTCTACTACCCTGAATGGCTATCCAACACTATGGTTGTAAAAAAGAAGAATGGGAAATGGCGTGTCTGTGTGGATTTCACGGATTTGAACAAAGCATGTCCTAAAGATAGCTTCCCTCTTCCAAGGATCGATCAGTTGGTCAACGCCACTGCTAGATATGAGCGCATGAGTTTCCACGACGCATATCGGGGATATCATCAGATTGCCATATTTGGGCCTGATTAGGAAAAAACTTCTTTTATTACACCACATGGGTTGTACTGTTATAGTGTTATGCCTTTTGGGCTAAGGAATGTAAGGGCAACTTATCAGAGGCTGGCAACGATCATGTTCAAAAGACTCCTTGGTCAGACTATGGAGGTATACATAGACGATATGGTGATCAAGAGTAAAACCCGGCAAGGGCATATACTGGATTTGAAAGAGGCCTTCGAAATCCTGAGGAAATACAAGTTAAAACTCAACGCCTCGAAATGTGTGTTTGGGGTTGGTTCTGGAAAGTTCCTAGGCCACCTTGTGACTTTAAGGGGAATCGAGGCAAACCCTGATCAGATAACGGCCTTACAAAAGCTACAAAGTCCCAAGACTACGAAGGAAGTCCAGAGGCTGACTGGGATGGCTGCGGCCCTCAATAGGTTCATTAGCCGTTCAAGTGATAAGTGTAGGCCCTTCTTCCAGTTGCTGAAGAAAAGAGAAGGATTTGAATGGGGAGCAGAATGTGAGCAGGCATTCCAAGACCTGAAGAAATACCTGGCTGAGGCCCCACTTTTATCAACTCCGGACCCAGGTGAGTCTCTGATTTTATATTTGGCAGTTTCTGAACATGCTGTAAGTGCAGTTTTGTTAAGGGATAAAGGATCCGAGCAAATCCCAATTTATTATGTGAGCAAAACACTTCTGGACGCATAGACGAGATATCTGCCCCTTGAAAATCTGGTCCTTATTTTGAGGACAGCAACAAGAAAGTTACCTCATTACTTCCAGAGCCATAAAGTCGTGGTCTATACTGAATTTCCGTTGAGATCACTGCTACGAAAGGCAGATTTCTCTGGACGGATCTCAAGTTGGTCTGTTGAGTTAAGTCAATATGATATTGACTTCCAGCCGCGCACTGCGATAAAAGGCCAAGTATTGGCAGATTTTGTGGCAGAATTCTCACCAACAGTAGCACCTCGGCCTCCTGCGAGAAAGGAGCAGGATGTTGAAATGTCAAACAAAAAAGGTAAGGCGCCAGCCGAATAGGACCCTTTAGAATGGAAACTATTTGTCGACGGTTCTGCCTGCAACACTGGTTCAGGTATTGGTATTGTTTTGTTCCCTCCCGGAGGGGTGATGATAGAACAATCTGTTCGGCTAGGCTTTAGTGCATCAAACAATGTGGCGGAGTACGAGGCTCTCCTGGCCGGCTTGAACAGTGCAAAAACTCTGAAGGTAAAAAAGATCAGGGTTTATTGTGATTCGCAACTTATAGTGAACCAACTGTCCGACGAATACGAGGCTCGAAACGAGAAGATGGCAGCATATGTGGAGGCAGCCAAAGCTTTACTTAATACCTTCGAGAGGGTATGTATTGAACAGATAAGCTCTGGACAGAATTCCCATGCGGATTCTTTGGCTTGGCTGGCGGCAGCTGTTCCAACTAAGTTTAAACGAAAAGTAGTAGTTGACTACTTGGCTAAGCCGAGCATCAACAGGAATATAGAATTGGTCTTGGACGTGAACCAAGGACCAAGTTGGATGGATCCAATTGTGGAGTTTTTACGAGATGAAATACTTCCTTCAGATAAGAAAGAAGCACATAAGATCAGAACCAAGTCTGCAAGATTTTGGCTGTCCCCAGAAGGGAAGTTGTATAGGAAATCCTTCACTGGACCATATTTGCTTTGTGTACACCCCGAGATGGTGCAAAAGTTTCTCCATGAGATTCACGAGGGAACATGTGGAAGCTATGCTGGGGGCAGGTCTATGCCCACTGAGCAATTACCCAAGGATACTGGTGGCCCCATATGCAAGAAGATGCAAAGGTCTATGTTAAGATCTGTGAGAAATGTCAGAAGTTCTCACATATGATAAGGACACCAGCCGAAGATCTGGTGCCTTTGACTAGCTCGTGGCCATTTGCACAATGGGGAATGGACATTGTGGGTCCACTCCACAAAGCAACAGGGAATCGAAAGTTCCTATTAGTGGCCACAGATTACTTCACAAAGTGGATTAAGGCAGAGCCGTTGGCCAAAATCACTGAACCAATGATAGAAAGGTTCGTTTGGAAGAGCATCATCATTCATTTTGGGGTCCCCTATTCTTTGATCACAGACAATAGGGCCCAGTTCCAAAAGAAGTTTAAAACTTTCTGTTCCCAGTATGGGATAAGAAACTACTATTCAACCCTAGCTTATCCTTAGAGCAATGGGCAGGCAGGGGCTTCCAACAAGACCATTCTTGATGGGATCAAGAAAAGGTTGGATAAGGCAAAGGGGAAGTGGCCTGATGAATTACCACTTGTGTTGTGGGCACATCGTACGACACCTAGGAGGACTACGAGAGAGACCCCCTATTCCTTAGCTTATGGTATAGAGGCAGTCATCCCACTGGAAGTTGGTCTCCCAACAAACCGAACTGCTTTGGTTGAGAGTGGGGGAAATGACAGAGCCCTTGAGATTGAGCTCGACCTAGCCGAGGAAAGGAGGGAAAGGGCTCTGGTCCATTTGGCCTCATACCAGGAACAGCTAATGAAGGGCTACAACAAACATGTCCACCCTCGAGAATTTGGTGTTGGGGACCTTGTGCTTCGAAAAGTACTCGGCAATACCAAATTGGCTAATGAGGGAAAGTTGGGAGCAAACTGGGAAGGCCCGTATTGAAATTGTGGGCGTTGGGGCTTATAGGTTGGCAGACCTGGACGGGAACCCGGTGCCAAGGCCTTGGAATGTCCACAACCTGAGGAAGTTCTTTGTTTAAAAGACTTTGGCTTATTTTTTCTGTTTTAGGACTGCGTGATTGTGTGGGAATTACGATTAAAATTCCTTTGTTTTTACCTTTGTTAGTTGCAAGGGGTACGCGTAACGCCCCCTTGAGTTTAAGAACTATGAATAAAATTACGTTTTCTGCAACATATTGATTTTTTTTTCCAGAAATTTTGTTTCCTCTGTTTTTTTGTTGTTTTTTATCTTATAAATACGAACAATGGCCTAGCTTTCCCTTCTTCGTATTGGGGAGCAGATAATGAGTATGAATACCTCATAACGTACGAATATACGTGTTAACTTTCTAAGAACGAGGAACTTAGATTAACTAAGTACGAAAAACTTAAAGTAAGGTATGAATGTCTTGCAACGTACGAATATACGTATTAATTGTCTAAGCACGAAAACACACTTAGACTATACAAGTACGAAAGAAACTTGTATGCACGGATTGCTAAGCATGACAAAACTTAACATTTTGTTTAAGGTACGAAAAAACCGAGCAGGCAAGTATGAAATACTTGCTTCTTCTTTTTCCTAGTACGAAATACTTGGATAAAAACATAGAGACATATGTCAGAGGAATTCGACTAAGTATGGAATACTTAGGGTTCAGTTTCGCATGATTTCCTAAGTATGAAAACACTTAGGTTATTATCGAAGTATGAAAAACTTAGAAGCAACATAATAGTTAAGCATGCATACACTTAGGAGTTTGTCCAAATATGAGAAACTTGGGGAAGCATACGAGAATATGCAGATTTATCTAAGGAATATTCACGAACATGTGCACAAACAGCTAAGTACGAACAATACTTAGATGGATATCCAAGTACGAAACACTTAGTACATACGTGAGACTAAGTACGCAATACTTAGCAAATCGACATAAATGTTTGGCCACGAAGGGCCACCTACAATATCAAAAAGCCACGAAGGGCCGAGCAAAACAAATAATCAGGCCAAGCAGAGGCCACAAAAACCAGAGTTATGCCACACAGGGCCGAATACCTATTATAAAGTAAGTAAAGACTGATGCCACGCAGGGCTGAGAGATAACGGTCACGCAGGACCTCTCAAAACAAAAAACTGTTCAAATTGTAGTCAGAAAGATCAAAAGGGGCTTACCAAATTCAGTCCAGATTCTGGACTTCTGGGGGAGTATTGCTCGGAGCCTCTGTGTTGGTCTCACCCCCAGTTGCTTGTTCCTCCAGGTTGACTGGTTCGGTGGGCGTTCCTCCAACAGGTGGTTGCTCAGGATGTGTTCCTTGAGACTCAACGTGGGCACTTGCAGATTCCATCTGGATGTTGTCATTAGCATCCGCAAAGTTGTCGATCTCTTGGTCAAAATCATCCACAGGAGTTTCTTCCAACTCAAGGGAGTTAGCTGCACGTTTGCTTGGCAGGTCATTGTCTGCCCAAAAGGGAGAATCTTCAGCGGTCCCGATCTTTGTCAAACAGGCTTCCAAGCTGGCAACCCAGATCTGGTCCTGGATACCAGGCATCTGTTCCACATAGCTAGCTGTTGCATCATCAAAGCCTTTCTTATATCCATCTTCATGGGCTGACTTCTTCATGCTGTCAATCTCGGATAACGCTTGCCGGAGGTTTTCTTCAGCAACATCAAGCTTTACCTTCATCCCATCAGCTTCCAGCTTGGCTTTATCTCTCTCTCCAGCCTTGAGACTGATCAAATCAGACTGGTGTTTTCGTTCATCAATCTGATCCTTTCAGCCTCTACTTCTTGAAACTTCTGGCCCAACGTAACCATCTTTTGGATGAACTGAAAGAATGACAAACATAATTTGCAGTTAGACATTCTTAAAACTACCACGACAAAGGTGGGATTTAAAACAGAGGTAACAATTAGAAATTACCTTGATTCCACTGACGAGTCCAGTGGATACGAGTCGTTCACAAGAATTTGAGGATTCCTTCTGCATGTCAACAGGTAGCAGCAACCCTTGAGCAAGAGCCACCGCAGTCTCTGAGGAGCTTGCACTATCCCCAACACTCACAGGACGGTCTCCCCTCGTGAGTTGAGGGGTCCAGGCCTCATGGATTACTTGAGTGATCGGGGTGGGAGTCTCTAGACTCGAAGCAGCAGCTTGTGAATCTGAGGCCCCGGCTTCTTGATGCCTAGGGCGTTTGTCTCGATGGGCATCAGTAGCCTCGATGGAACTGTCTTGTTCCCGAGGAGAAGAGGAGGATCGTGTTGAGGGGACCCTAGTACGACGAGGTGGGGGGGGGGGGGGGGGGGGGGGAGCATGGCCAGTAGATGCCACCTTGCCCGGGACACCACGTCCCCGTGGAGAAATGGTGAGAAGAGTGCTGAGATTCAGTGGTTGATGAGACATGGTACCTGAACCTGGAGGGGATGGAGAATACCCTGAAGAGGATGATTGACTTGTGTGTTGGTGAGGAGCTGACTGTTCGGGCTGTTGTTGGGCGGTTGATTATTGTCGTGAGGATCTTCTAAGCACCAAGCGTGGCAAAGGGATGCCCTCAGAAATTGCAATTTCTCCTAGCTGTCCGGCGATCGTCACACCGGCGCTAGATCTCGAGCTCCTTGGCTGGGGAGCAGACGAGGTAGAGGCACCACTGGCACTCGGGTTGGCTAATCTTCTGTCAATAAATCCCTTGTAAGCAAGATCGTAGCCCAGTAGAACGTTGGCGTCTCGGCCCCGACCAGCTGTTCGTGTGCCTGGTTCCCCTTTATATTTGAGAACCTTGTTGATGTTCGCTGTTCGGACGTAGCTTGGTTCCCTGCTTGGGCGTTTATTGGCGTTTGTGGCTGAAATAACAAACAAAGGGGAACATTTAGAGGTATAGCTTAAGTGTGGAAGAATGAGTAAACAAACTGAAACACAAAATAAAAAGAGCAAAAATTAGAAGCGTACGTGGGAAGCCCCACTCGTGGGGACAGTGGACACCCACCACCTAACCATCTTCCCCCATGGGCTCGAAGGCTCCAGTTACATAGAAGAAGTCCATCTCGTGATCCCAAGCAGAGTCTGGCAGGTTAAGCACGAAACGCTTCTCTGCTTTTCTCACTTTTAAGTAGTAAGTGTTGTATTCTCGATTCAATACAATACTGTACCACCATTGGATATCCCAGATTCCTAACTGGGTCCCTAAAATTCTGTTTAAAGCTACGACTCCCATTACTAGTCTGAAAAAATTGATGGACACTTGCATGGGGTTGAGTCGATACCAGTTCAGAGCCCGATGAAGTAATGGGTCAAGGGGGAAACGAACTCCACCCTCGACAATGGCCACGATTGGGACACACGTTCTATCCCACTTACAGGCATTTCTAATCGCTCCCAGAGGGGCGAGTTCTAAACCTACAGTATCTGGGATGTTGTAATCATTCCTAAAAGCTGCCATTGCAGCCGGAGTTTCACAAAGCTTCCTAAACTTTCCTGGTTTGGGCTCACTATCATTATCTGCCATGGATACTATGAAGAGTTCTACGACAACAGAGCGAAATCTGAAAAATGGGAATGAACAGAACCCTAACTAAAGAACGAATCTGAGAACGAAATCTCAGGATGAAATGAAACGAAAGGTAAGAATGAGAGTCTTACAGGGACGATGTAGTGAGGATTTCCTAGGATGAAATCGAGTTTGCAGACGGCGGCAATGGCAGACTGGAGATGAACAGTTTCTTTTGGTTTCAGAGAGAGAGAGAGAGCTGAGATTCGAGTTTTTTGGGTAAAAACCCAAAAAGATACCTTTTTTGGGTTTAAAAGTGAGAGACGGAGACGAAACGTCTCCTCTAACAACGTTACATGAAAAGTAACGACCACAGGAGATGGATAGCTAACGTTCAAACGGCGTTTGGCTAAAATGTCAGTTCGAATTTAATGCGAGGCGTGTGAAATGTGCCACGTGGAGTCATTATTTCGAGAAAATTATGACTAATCCGCCAAAAGACATCAATGGGAACCCAATAACTATATCTGCACGGGATCTGGTTTGTTCGGCCTTAAGTTCATTTTTTGAGCTTTACTCATCACTCTCGAGCAGAACTAATGAGCAAAACTGGGGAGCAATTGTAGGGAGGTATTCCCGAACAGATACAATTAATAGCCGAACACGTGGTATGCCAGATCCGTGCAATGAGAAAGGTGATATGGTCCATATAAGATGAAGGGCAGCGATAAGATCCGGTGGTACGAGAAGGCACCGGATTAGATAGTCTGTTTGATTGAAAGGGACCAACGACATGAGAAGTCATTAGATGGTACAGTCTGTTCGGTTAGAGTATGTGCCGAACAGATGGAGTCATCTGGAAGAACGTAACTTTAAGAGATAAAGGCGGTGGGTATATTCCAGAGGAAGAACTCGATATTCAGTAAAGATAAGTAAAAAGACAGTCCTATGATGGAACGAGTCCCATGAAGGACAGAGTCCCTATGAGTAAAGGGTCTCGATTAATTGGGCGAGGGAACTCCTAGGAAAGCCAGGATTCTTGTACAAGGCAGGAGACCTGGGGCAATAAGGATGCTTGAAGGGCAAGCAAACGTATGATTATAAATACAAGGTAAACCTAGAGGTAAAAGGTACGCAATAAGTTGCATTCGCTCCATACTTTCCTACTGATAATTAGGATTTGATAACAGTACGAGATACTAACTTAGGCATCGGAGGGCTTTTGCCACGAGAGGCAAAGGTGCGCTCACCCCTTGTCTGTTTTACAGGTTAGGGTTCAGGCGAGGGCATTAGGGTTCCGATTGGGCGGCACGTGAGGAAACAAAATTCAGTGCTGCTCTAGATACTGTTTGTTTTTCTCCACCTACAGCCACCAATATAATATGTCAGGGTCACCAAAGGTAACACCATGAGCCACAAAAGATCAATAGAATAATCCCACACTTGCTAACCCATAACTTACAGTAACAGGTCAAATATACCACGTATAAGCTCATGATTTTCAAATAGCATATGCATAATCAACAAATAGTTAACAATGACACATCCACATTCTCTATTCAACTAACCGTTGGTGTCGGTGATATCTAAGTTTCTCCTATTTGACTTTCCGTAAACCGTGTCATCATTTTTCCCGTTCCTTTGCCAAATCAACATTTCCAGAATCGTTTTTAACACACCCAACCTCGGTTCCGCCGTTCCGGTCTCCCGAGTATCCTCACAATGGTTCCATCGTCCCGAGTTCCCACTGGCACACAAAACTTTGCATTGGCTCCTCTCCGCGGATAACCAAGCCACACACACAACCTCGGTTCCGCCGTTTCGGTCTCCCGAGTATCCTCACAATGGTTCCGCCGCACCGGGTTCCCATTGGCACACACATGCCACACAATGGGCTACCACATTCGGCCACATTGCGGTTTCCAAAAAAAACATTTCTCTTTTGCAAAACACGTCTTTTCATTAACCACACCCTAGGTGTCATATTTCTAACTTTCTCGATTCTCGTGTCTCGTTTTCATGCATAGACTCCGCAGTAGGACTTCTCATGAAAGAATCATAAATCATTCATTGAAATCTTGAAACTAAACTAGCAAGATCATCCAACTCTATATTACTAATCATGCTCAAATCACCACTTAAAGCATAACGCCACATGTACGAACACCTTTGGAGTGGATACCACTTATGCTTAATCACACATCAAGACAAATAATCCTAGTAATCATGTATACATGCTCATAACCATCCTTAAGATCAAAATACGAATACTTCTAATCAAGCTATTATTTTCTTCATTCCGAAATCCGTTGTTCTTCTTTTTGAGAAGTTCAAACAACATTTGTTTAATAAAGATCAATTTATCCAACATGTTTGTACCTCCTTTCAAAAAAATAAAGCAAGTATACTAGTTATTTTTCTTTCATGCATTTTAAACGTACAAGTATATATAATTTTTTTAAATTTATTTTAGAGATAGTGAGTAGAGGTATTCTACCGTTCTTCTTGGCGGTGGGTACGGCGACGAAAAAAGTATGACCCACGTCACTTAAGATCACTTGTAAGCACTTAAGTCATCAAATGTATAAGTTTTCAAAACTATGACCCACGTCATTTTTGTTGAGTAGAGAAGGAGTTGAAACATTTTCGCACCCTCACAAAGATCACTTGTAAGCAGATCATGCTGTTGAATATAGGAAAGAGGAGAAAGAAGAAAAAGGGAAAAAGAAAAGAGAAGAAAAATGAGCTCGCTAGATTGAAAACCTGCAAGGGCGGTCTAGGCAAAAATTAGAGCATGAACAAAGAGAAGAGAAGTGAAAAATCGGCCATGTTTTCATACATCTGTTATATGACTGGTGCTCAATCTTAGGAAATCCACTTGGTTAAACATCAAAGCTCTTGACAATCTTGGCTAGGATCCCTGTCACTTTGTTGTATAATTCAAAATGAAGAGAGGCATTCATTTCATCTATCCAAACACTTATCTCTTACTAGCCACGTTGAGCCTCTGGATAATTTCTTTGAAAAGCCTGCTAGGCAGCCATCCCCTACGCTGGGGCAAACAAAAAATGCAAGAAAAGATGAAAGAAAAATCAATGAAAAGAAAAAATGAGCACCCTGTCATACAAGGGGCATTTTGAAAGAAACATTCCTTCCAATCCATACGAAGGACATTTTGAAGAAAACAACTCACACAAAGTGAGGCAAGAGACGACAAAAGTTGATAAGAATGTTGAAGATGGCTGCTAGCTTTAAAAACCCAAGCTTGAGTAGAAATTTAGGTTTGAGCCTTTACATCCGCTTCTTTTCTTAAGCCAAAACCCCCAAGCCTACATTATGGTCCATAACAAAGTCCTCTCAGATTGAGGAATACAACTTAGCAGCAAGGTCCTAGGCATTAGGGGCATAACCAAAGTGGAAAAGTGATGTGATATGCAAACATCTTAGGGTATGTATCACTTTGGCAAAGTACGCATCATGAAGAATCATATGGGATAAGGGGCACGACTAGGCCCTCCTCTATTTTCCCCTCAGAAATATCCAACCTCCTGTGAGGATAGCCACTCAACAATTCAACTCATGACGATAGACTCAAAACAACGAACTCACCTGAAATGACTAGGGGCATGGGTTTGTGAAGCTATGTCTCATGGCAAATTGAGTGGTATGGATATGGAGCATGATTGATAGAATGGTATGATTTTGAAAATCCTTGAGAAAAAGTTTTCAAAGTTAATTTTATCCTAAACATTCTTGACATAGCAATACAAGCACAATTGCTTTTACAAACTTTCGAGGAGATAAAATAAGTTTCTCGTTTCATGAAGAGTGCAGCAATATGGTCCTTTGACCAAACAATGTTTTTAGTGGTGCCGCTAGGGCATTGCGGTCTTTCAAAAACACCTGGCTAGTATAAGCAATAAGTCATTATCAGTCTCCCTAGGACAAGGGGAAGCATTTGATCAAATACGCGAAAGTTGAGATGTCCAGAATGCATTGCGGATTCACATGCATATCATTATCACCCTGTCTTTTCCATTAATGTCATCATGACTGCTCAATGGAAGTAGTTGTCTTAATTGCACGAGCTAACTCCAAATATGAGGTGTTTCTTATGCTCAAACAAGGTAGATTCATCAAGGCATCATGACCACTATCTCTATACGAGGAGTAAAGGGGAACAAATGGATGCACTGTAAAGTCTACCTCCCTGCCAACACACTTGAAGAAAGCTCAGCCTGAGAAGCGTCATATCCTGGGGGAACACCTCAACTCTTTTGTGGAATGCTATCACACAGCATTGTCAGGGGCATGCCGAGATCTCTGCCGAACAGAGACATTGCACTCACATTCATTGTTATTTACATCGCATGTTTCTATGCTAGGGGCAATTAGATCATTGTCATCATGCACGGTTAAGCTAGGGTCAAGCATCCATTGCCTAAACAGGGGGCTTCTATTTCTTCCTAAAATGTTCAGTTCAATACGCATATATGTCACATTGCAAACCATGTCACCCAAAATAGTTCAAGCTCTTAAACTAGGGTTCTTTAAGTGTGGTGGTCCTACCCCTAGCAGTCAGCATAAAAGGACTTCGACCCATGGTCGATCCCAAGCCTGTTGCATGTTGTTTTCCTATCCATTGCTGTTTTCTAAACTATTCAAATGTGGATTGCAGGATTCTCTTGGATTTCGGTCCTTAAAATCGACCATACCAAGCTTGGTATCTATGACCGCCAGAGCCAAGTCAAAGAAGCTGAAAGATAGACTCAGCAAACTCTACAATTGGCACCATGTCAACAGTATTAAAGTGGCTTCGCACTTCACATCTCCATAGCTCCTTACTTCGCGCTTTCATCTCCACGTCAGCAGCTCTGCCTTCATAACACAGAAGCCTCACACTTGCTCTTCAGTAGCACCATACGCATACCTTGTCATATTCACGACCTTGTTGGGTTTCATAAACTTCGAGCAATTCTATGCACAGGCCACCTTGCGCTCAGCAGGTCCAATCTCCACAGCTCCCTCTCAGCAGTTCCACTCCTCCCAGTAGCTCTATTCAGCAGCTCCCCGTGCCCATTATCTCAGCAGCCCTGTGCTTACTATCAGCAGCACCGTGCTTCAAGCTCCATATTCATTATCACGGCGGCTCCACGCCGACAAATTCATCGGCGATATGCCCATGTTCACCTTCTCAGCGGCTCCACGCCCATACTTGAGCCATTTCAACAGCTCTAAGTTTACTATCATTACCAGCAACTCTATACTCATACTTAGCAGCTCTGTGCCCAAGTCGCTCAAACAACAGGTTCCATCTCAACAGTGCAGTGCTTACTTTAGCTGCCTCGAGCTCACATCTTGAAGCTAAGCAGCCTCGCCGCTTCCAGGCCAGCAAAACAATCCTGCGACTTTCACTTAATACATTGAGTGAACAGCCAACAAGAAAAAGCACCTGCATGAAGCTTACAATAACTTAGTGCACAGCCCTCCAGAAGGCGTTTATGTTGCTAGTTTCCGGAAAGCGTTTATGTTGCCAGAAAGCATTTAGCCACCAGAAGACGTTTGAGTCGCTAGAAGGCGTTTAGCCTCCGGAAGGCACTCCCAGCAGTGGAGGTAATGAAAATCTCCCTAACAAAGTGGAATATGGTCAAAAACTAGCCTTGGGGACAATCCCGAGCATGTGGAAATCTAGCCTTGGGGGCAATCCCGAGCATACTCAGAACTAGCCTTGGGGACAATCCAGAGCATGTGCAAATCTAGCCTCGGGGACAATCCCGAGCATACTCAAAACTAGCCTTGGAAACATCCCGAGCATGCGGAAACTAGCCTTGGAAGAATCCCAAGCATGAGGAACAAATCAAACCCCGTGGAAGATGGAAGATGGAATACTCAACAACAGTTTTACAAACTCACTACTCAGCAGCTCCAATCAACAAGATATCATCTATTCTCAAGCTCCATGCTTGAATACTCAAAGTTCTACACTTTGAATGCTCGAAGCCCTTCGAATGCCCAACCACTGTGTACTGGATACTCAAGTTCTACACTTGAATGCGCAAGCTCTACGTTTGAATGCCCAACCACTGCGTACTGGATGCTTGAACTCTATGTTCGAATGCTTAAGGTTTATACCTTGAATGCTCAAGCTCTACGTTTGAATGCCCAACAACTGCGTACTGGATGCTCGAACTCTATGTTCGAATGCTTAAGGTTTATACCTTGAATGCTCAAGCTCTACGTTTGAATGCCCAACCACTGTGTACTGGATGCTCAAAACCTGTACTTTGAATGCTCGGACTCTACCCTCCGAATGCTCGAGCTCTATGCTCCGAATGCTTAAGTCCGGAACTTGAAAGAAGCTTTATGCTTAAATCAAATACACAAGCACGGGCCCGTGCACATTAGCATCAATTGCATCACCATTGTTATCATCGAGTCTACATTAGCATATCTGCTCATATCTAACCATCATCATCACATACACACATTCTGCATATCTCTCTTATTCATGAAACAGGTCAATCCTGCAAATCAACCGGCTCTATGCCTCGATTTTATTGATCGGTCCGGCGCCTCGATCCTTTGGCTCTATGCCAAAATTTATGATGAGAAAGCTCCGTGCACAGACCATCAGAATGCAACCAGCTCTATGCTTTGGTTCAAATCAAATCAAGCTCTAAGCTCCGACCCCTTTGGCTCTACGCCAAAATTTATGATGAGAAAGCTCCATGCACAGACCATCAGAATGCAACCAGCTCTACGCTTCGGTTCAAATCACATCAAACTCTAAGCTCTGACCCCTCAGGCTCTCGCCTCATGACTGCAACCGGCTCCGTGCCTCGGTTCCCTCATCCCAACGCTCCGTGCTCCAGTTACAGGCCTCGTGCCCCTCATATCTCAAAACGGCGTCCGATTCATCCCCAACAGATGGCTTGGATTCCACCCCATAACATCAATTCCTTCCAGCTCATTCGCAAGGATAGGCTACTCTACCAAGTTCCCCTCAGTCAAAGTAAGGATGGTCAAGAAAAGCAAACACACATGCCGTGTACTGATCTATCCCAAAATACTAAGGAAGCTCTCCGCAAAAATTCCCCCGGCAGCCCAGCGCTCCAGCAGCTATCTTCCGCCAAAACCCTGGCTCAATCTAGGTACGTCGCACTATGGCTTTTTAAGCCCGAAGGTACGTCTTCTGTTTCTAACCCTCCAAACTTTTTCTTTTTCTTTACTGCCCACCCGAACTACGGTTGGTCTGAATTTCCCTTGTGGAATACGTAGGCAGCCTCCCGGCCCGACCATAACAAAAACCTATTTCAAAAACCCCTTGGAATAGTAGTTGGACCAAATTGAGTTGCTTTTACAGCTTTGACTTTTACTCAAACATGTCTCGCGATCCGTCTGAGTTCAGTCAAAGAGGGGCATCTGTAGACACCTCAATTTGGCCTAACGATTATTTCAAGTCCCACCTTGGGGACCATCCCGATGATGAAGTAGATATAGTGATTGCTGATTGCCTTCTTGTGAACCCATGGACTTATGGTAAGAACTTTGAGCCACTTAGAGGACCCAATCCAGAGCCATACAGCCTGTTAGACAGAAATACAGAATTCTAGGAAAATCCATCTGTCGGCCGTGACATTGATCTCATGGCCTCAACATCATTTCTTCACCCGAGCAACCTGTTGCTTGAAAATCTCCCTGAGAGATCAATCCCTTGGCCGCAAGATCTATCCTTCGGCCGCAACATCCTTTCCTCGGCCGCCAGATCGTCTATTTTCCAGACTCTGGAACGTTCTGTCGATTGTTTGATCCAACTACGCTACCTCCCCGATGCGTTCGGGCTACGCTCAGAGATTAGCACGAAGAGTTTGTATTGAATTGCAATTGCAATCGTGCGTTTTGATTGGCCGGAGTGAGTCATCAATTGCCTATATAAAGGGCTTTTGGGTTTCGAAAATATTAACAACAAAATACATCAGATTCACATACTTTCACACCCTCAGGCGCCCTGGAAGAAACCCGATTGTTTGAGGTCCGTATAGAACAGGAAGGCAAGAGCCCATAGTAGAACTGTCACCAGAAAATCCCTTACCAATGGCTGATCAAGGAGGTGGGGTAGATGAACTTAGGCAGAACATGGCCGCCATGGATGCCTAGTTTAGATAATCTCTGGCTGGTATGGACACGCAACTTAAAGCCTCAGTTACGTCCATGAAAAACGACATGAATATGATGATGGAGTCTATGCAAGAGATTTGTGACAAGCTTCTAGTTAAGCCCGACCTGTCCAAAGGTGAGACACCGGCCAAAGACGTACCAGCCATTGATCCCAATTTGGTTGCCCTTATGGATAAAATTGGGAAATTGGAGGAATCTGTCCAGGAAACTAAGCGGTTGGGCAAAGGAGAGATCGACATGAACAAGCTATGCTTATTTCCCAACGCTAAGTTACCGGAAAAATTCAAGGGTGTAGATTTCGCAAAGTTTGATGGTACCGGAGACCCAAAGGCACACCTCCAAGGATACGTCGGTTCACTCACCATGAGGGGAATTGAAAAGGAAGCCATGGCTCAGCTATTCCACGAGTAACTGTCAGGACCAGCTTTGCAATGGTTTCTTACTCTTGAACCCTCCAAGAAAAAGACTTGGGAGGATATTGGGACAGCTTTTGTGGCTCAGTATGATTTCAATGTCGACTTAAAGATGACCACGAGGGAACTAGAAAGCACCAAAATGGGAGAGAAAGAAGGTTTTGCCGATTTTGTGAAACGTTGGAGGGCCAAGGCTGCTCAGATGCAAAACAAACCGGATTTGAAGGAACAAATAAGGATCATCACCAAGAACCTGCCAAGCTCTTTTGCCCCATACATGGTCCTCTCCCAAGCAGCCCCAAACTTTGAGACTTTCTATGACTCGGGGTTGGCTGTGGAGGAGGCCCTACGAGATGGTACATTGGAGAAGAAGGAATCAGGGTCAAAATCCAAGAGAGCATACTCAGGAAACAGCAATGTCCTCTTCGGGAATGCCACCCAGGCCGGGACCTCATCCTCCAAACCGGTGGAAGTAAACCAAATCTCTGAAAAACCAAAATCCCAAAACAGAGCCTTCACCCAGTTCAGCACTCCTAGATCCGCTTTACTTAAGAAACTTACCGAGATAAGAGTGCTGAAACCTCTCTCACCGCCACAAATCATCCCACCAAACTTGAACCAAAATGTCTACTGTGATTTTCACCAAATGCCCGGTCATACCACTGATAACTGCATCCGCCTCCGTCATGAGATCCAGAACCTCATTGATAATAAAGTCATTGAAACCCCTCATTCCGATAAGCCAAACACCATGACCAACCCCTTGCCGCAACACAATACCCCATTCCACATTAACCAAATTACCCGAATCAAAAGCCAAGATGTCCAAGACTTCGATCCTACCCTTTTCATCGTCCCTGACACCGAACCAAAGCCGGTTGTGGAAATTCCCGAAGAAACCGCTCTCTGCTTCCTTTGGGAATGGGGAGACCTGATTGCTGATTGGGAAGAATTCGAGGCCACTAATTTTCAAGAGAACATGGACCCATTCTTTGAACCTGGATGGGAAATTAACTGGCAAGGCATTTACGCTGATCCTCTTGATGGGTTTTTCTTGTACATGATGTTCGAGAACCAAAACGAGAACTTTCAAGGGATGCCCGAATGGGAATGGAACCCGATCCCGGATGAATACCAACTCTTGGCCTGGAATGATCCTCTGGATACTTTCTCTATACCCATGTTGTTCGCAGAAGAATACCAGCCTCAGACGGTAGCCTACGATTGGCCCGAGCCCGCTCCATATCAACTGGACCTCCCCTATCTCCATGACCTCCTCATCAACGATCCATACAACAATGTCGGCCTCGCCCCGTATCCAGAACCGCCAGAACCAGAGGAGGAGGTGGAAAGTAATGAGTTCGACCCGATGGATAACCTGGTGAATGAAGCCAAATCAGAATCATCTGTCACTTTTCCTAAAGATGCTGATGTCGCCATGATGAATTTATGGGAAGACAAACCAGGAGTCGAGGCAATTCCGTGGGAAAATACAGAGATCATTAACATAAAGGTAGGAAACGAGGAATGGACTGTAAACAGAGCAGTGGCAGAAGCTGAAAAATGGAAACCCGAGGATCTATGGGAAGATCTGGTTATCGCTGATCTGGCTGCCAATCTCCAAGACACTACCATTGGAAACAAACGCAAGGCCCTCACTGATTTATGGGACGAAGAGTCTAAGTACCGACAGATTGGACAACTGACCAGGAGCGGCCGAATCTACCAACCCCCTAACCTTCAAACCGGAGAAACTTCCAACCCTCCAGCTCCACTTGCCAAAGAGCCTTCTAACCCTTTTGTTACCCCAATCAAAGATACTTTCCAACCCTTTGCCCCACCAGTTAAGGAGCCTTCTCGTCCCGAGAAAAACCCTGGAGGAATGATTAAGCGACAGCTTGAACAGACTCAAGCCAAAATGTCTGTTTGGGACGTGCTTGTTCACTCCACCCGCCATCGCGAAGGACTCATCCAAGCCCTCTCTCATCTAAAAGTTCCCTCAGCCATAACCCCTGACGAACTCGTAGCACTCATCAAAACCATACCTATCAAGCATGCCATTACCTTCACTGACCGAGATCTACCCGCTGAAGGAACTGATCATAATCGGCCGCTTCATGTCACTTTGAAATGCCATGGGAAATGGGTACCAGCGATCTTAATTGACAATGGGTCCGCAATCAATGTTTGTCCACTTCGTGTCGCCTACTGCCTGGGGTACAAAAATAATGATTTCTCTCCATCAGAAGTCAAAGTCCGGGCATACGACAACACTCGGCGGGATGTGGTTGGAACCTTGATGCTTCCGATGACTTTCGGACCGTATCAAACGGAGGTGGAGTTTCATGTGGTGAACATTCCTGCCTCTTTCAATCTGCTACTGGGCAGACCTTGGCTCCATTGGCCCGATATTATGACTGTTCCTTCAACACTCCATCAGAAAAATAGGCTGGGACTCGAGACAGGGATGCTTACCATTCATGGTGACGCTGGGATTTGCGCTCCCGTGGAAGATAATGCCCCGCTCTTGGAGATACAGCACGGAGAAGAGGACATCGCTTTAGGCGGCTTTTCTCTGGACACCTCCAATTCTGTTTTCACTGTCAAGATTGATGACGACTTCTTCATCAGCAATGTCGCCATAAAAATCATGAAAAGGATGTCCTACATGCCGGGTTTAGGGCTGGGAAAGAATCTCCAAGGGCTAGCACAGTTTGAGGAATCGGGAACCTTAACCCGCATAGCAGGCTTGGGATATCACCCTTCGGAGGATAAGAAAGAAAAGACGGGAAACAGATTGGAGGATTATTTTGTCAAAGAAGAGGCCAAGCAAGTCTACCAAGGGCAGCCGGTGCCGTTCTGGGATAAAGAAACTAACACCTTCCTACCAGGGTTCGAAATATTCGCCAATGATGTCTGGCCTGAGAGCAATGAAGAACTGGAGACAGTAATCAAACCAACAGAGATGGCTGATTGGGTTGAAGCCTTTGCCATGGGTAGCCTGGCAGCCTTATTTGAGGAAGGCGAACTGTTGGGTATAGCCGTGGAAGCAAAAGTACAGATGCTCGGGCAGGAGGCTCCTGAAGACCCTACTTCGCTCATCATGGATGCCGCTGGGGATTATAAGAACTGGACCTTCACACCAAGTGCAATTAGTCATGAGGCTGAATCTGAGTCTTCTGAGTCCTCTGAGTCTCCCAAATCCCCTAAGACTTCTGAGTCTTCCGAGTCTGATGAGTCTGAGTCGGTGCCTCTTGGCCCAGCTCGTCAGAGTCTGTATTTTGAATTTGAGTCCACTCATGTGTATAGTGCCCCTGAGGCCTCTGATGAAATAAACGAATCTGATTCCACCTACTTTCCTGACTTCGAAATAAATTGTGTCGACCCTGATGATGAAGAGATCAGTTTCGATGGGGAAGTCCCTAAAGAAATTCGGTCCCTAATCGAAAGGGAAGACGAAAGGCATGCTCAGCCTGTAAAAGAAGAGGTCATTTCAATAAATTTGAAGGATGAAGGGAATCCCCGAATGGTTCAGATCGGTTCCGCGCTATCAGACGAAGAGCGCCAGGCTCTCATAAACTTGCTAAAAGAATTCGAAGATGTTTTTGCATGGTCACACGCTGATATGCCCGGAATCAATCCTGAAATCGTGGAACACCAGATTCCCCTCTATCCCGATGCAAAACCAGTAAAGCAAAAGCTGAGACGTATGAGGCCCGATTGGGTGCTTAAAATAAAAGAAGAGGTAACCAAGCAGATTAACGCCGGGTTCCTAATGGTAACTAAGTACCCCCAATGGGTTGCAAACATCGTTCCTGTTCCAAAGAAAGATGGAAAAATCAGAGTCTGTGTGGACTTTAGGGATCTGAACAAAGCCAGCCCCAAGGATGACTTCCCATTGCCACATATTGATGTGCTCGTTGACAACACCGCGGGACACGCTTTGCTTTCCTTTATGGATGGTTTCTCAGGGTATAATCAGATTCTCATGGCCCCAGAAGACCACGAGAAAACAACGTTCGTCACCGAGTGGGGAACCTATTGCTATCGGGTCATGCCTTTTGGATTGAAGAATGCCGGTTCCACTTATCAGCGAGCTGCTACGACCTTGTTGCATGACATGATTCATAAGGAAGTAAAAGTTTATGTGGATGACATGATCGTCAAAGCAAAAGAGCGAGAAGGCCACTTGCCCGCACTCAGGAAGTTCTTCGAAAGAATAAGGAGGTACAGGATGCGCCTCAATCCTGCTAAATGCACATTCGGGGTCACCACGGGGAAAATGCTCGGGTTTATGATCACCACTCGTGGCATCGAAGTCGATCCATCAAAGATTAAGGCTATTCTGGAAATGGAGCCGCCACGAACGGAGAAAGACGTAAGGAGTTTCCTTGGCAAGGTGCAGTTCGTCAGCAGATTTATCGCAAAATTAACTTCAACATGTGAACCCATCTTTCGCCTGCTCAAAAAGGGAACACCGTTTGTATGGGATGACAGATGTCAGCAAGCCTTCGAAGCCATCAAAGCTTACTTAAGAAATCCACCAGTCTTGATACCACCGGAACCAAGAAAACCTTTGATCCTATACTTGTTAGTCACTCCGTCTTCCATGGGGTGTATGCTGGCACAGGAAGGAGACGATGGGGTTGAGAGAGCTGTCTACTACCTTAGCAAAAAGATGGTCGGATTCGAAGAGCGCTATACTCCATTGGAAAAGACGTGTTGGGCGCTCGTTTGGGCTTCTAGAAAATTAAGACATTACATGCTGGCCTATTCGGTAAGGCTAATATCCCAGATGGATCTTTTAAAGTACTTATTCGAGAAGCCAGCACTCACAGGAAGAATGGCGCGATGGCTGTTGATGCTAGCAGAATTCGAATTAAAGTATGTCACCAGAAAATCGGTAAAAGGAAGAGCTGTAGCGGAGTTCTTAGCTGACTCCCCGGTCGAGGGAGAAGAAGATGCCGAATTCGAGTTCCCGGATGAAGACATAATGATCATAGTTGAAGATGTGTGGCGGCTATATTTTGATGGAGCAACCAATCAGAAAGGATTTGGGATCGGTGTGCTACTGATTTCGCCAGACGGGTCGCACATCCCACTCGCATTCAAGCTCAACTTTGAGGTTACCAACAATCAGGCGGAATATGAGGCTTGTATCGTAGGTATGGAAGCAGCCATTGAAATCGGCATAGAAAAATTAGAAGTGGTAGGGGACTCAAATTTGGTTGTCTCTCAAGGAAACGGTAAGTGGAAGGTTAAGGAAGAGAAGTTAAAGCCATATCATTAAGATCTCGAAGACCTCATTCCTCATTTCAGTAAAGTAACTTTCACTCATGTCCCGAGACTCAGGAATCAATTTGCCGACGCCCTGGCAACATTGGCCTCCATGGTCGAAATCCCTGTCGATATAAAGCTAAGGCCAATCGTAATCGAGCAAAGAGACACCCCTGTGTACCAGCACGTCATGGTCATCAATGAACCCGAAGATGGTCACCCTTGGTTTTACGATATTTGGAGATTTGTGGAAAGGGGAGAGTATCCCGTCGAGGCCAGCAAGAAAGACAGAGTCGCTCTTCGGAGAATGGTAGATCAATACATCATTTGTGGAGGGAATCTGTACCGGAGATCTCACTGTGGTACTCACAAGCTCTGTATCCATGGCGCGGAAGCAAGAAGAGTGATGGAGGAAATCCACGAAGGCGTATGTGGTCCTCACATGAACGGGATGATGTTGGCCAAAAAGATCTTGAGACAGGGCTACTTCTGGTCCACTATGGAGACAGAATGCGTAGAATACGTACGACGGTGTCATAAGTGCCAAATTCATGCCAACCTCACACATATCCCACCGCATGAGCTGCAGCAAACAACCTCGCCATGGCATTTCTCAACGTGGGGAATCGATGTCATCGGAAGGATTGTGCCGGCAGCCTCTAATGGCCATAAATTCATTCTGGTGGCTATTGATTACTTCACGAAATGGGTGGAAGCAGCCTCCTATGCAACCCTGACCGCAGTTCAAGTCGCGCACTTCATTAAGCAAAATGTCATCTATCGGTATAAGGTCCCACAGGCATTTGTATCCGACAATGGAGTTCATTTCAAAGGCCGAGCCAGGGAAGTCCTGGATGAGTTTCAGATCCAAGTGCACAAGTCAACAACCTATCGACCGCAGACCAATGGAGCCGTCGAAGCAGCCAACAAGACAATCAAAACCATCTTAGAAAAGACCATTCAATCTGCAAGGGATTGGCATGAACGACTACCGTTGGCGTTATGGGGATATCGCACATCTGTGCGTACACCAACAGGGGCAACTCCGTACTCCTTGGTTTACGGTATGGAGGCTGTACTTCCCGTAGAGTTAGAGGTTCCATCCCTCCGCACTATGATTGAATGTAATGTCCAAGAGGCAGACTGGCTGAGCAACTGATTTGAAGAACTAATGTTGTTCGATGAGCGCCGCTTGAGGGCACCTTACCATATCCAAGGCTATCAAAGGAGAATCGCGCGCGCATTCAATAAAAAGGTAAAACCCAGGGACTTAACAGAAGGCGACATGGTTCTGAAGGAAATCCGAGCACCAGTCTATGATCCACGGGGAAAGTTTCGACCAAAATGGTCTGGGCCTTATATCATCAAGACCATCTTATCAGGAGGGGCCACGCAACTCATTGACTTAGACGGAAACGAATTCTCAACTCTGGTCAACCTGGATCAGCTCAAACGCTACTGCCCCTAAGAGAAGCTCGCTGGGCTGAAAGCTGCAAGGGCAGCCAGTTCCAGGCAAAAATTAGAGCAGAAGCCTGCTAGGATGAAAACCCGCAAGGGCATCTTAGGCAAAAGTTAAGGCATGCAATAAAAAGAGCTCGCTAGGCCGAAAACCCGAAAGGGCGGTACTAGGCAAAAGTTAGAGCATAAAAGGAGAGCGTTAAAACCAGAGCGAACCCTAGCCTTGAACTACGTCATGACCTGATTCCTTCGTCAAAAGGATACGTAGGCAGTCTCGCTATGAGACCCGGTCACAATCAATCAAAACAAAATCCAGGTTGACAGAATTCAGAAAGACGGAATCAAAGAGGGGGAGACCCTCTATAACTCATTTTATTAAAATAACCACTTCTAATACATAAGGCTGAGCATGATTTTCAAAAATAAAAGTGCAATACAATAAATAAATAAAAAAAGGGAGGTCCACGATTTATTCAAAGGCCAGGATAGTAGAGTTGAGTCAGTTTCCTTGCGCCCCAGCTCTCGCAGCAATGTCTCTCCTAAACCACTTCCTGTAACTCCCGCGCACTGCCATAGATGGGTAAGGGTGAGCATCAGTCACCTCGCAAGACCTCCAGAATCGTTGGTAGTTGCAAAGGACCGAATGACGGAAGAAAGGCAGAACGACATCCACCAGGACCTCTGTAAGAGCCTCCGGTCTCAAACCAAGCTGACGCTGGATCCGGTAAGGGATATAGAAGGTAAAAGCCTCCAAGCCAGCAAGAACCACCCACTGAGGACCCATGTAGCACACGGTCATGGGTGGAAGGTCAAGCCATGAGCATCTCCAAGAAATGGTCTCAGCCCGCTGAAGTCTGAAGAAGTGCACCCACTCGGAAGCTCGCCTGTCTGCAAACTCAAAGCACCAAGAAGACAGTAGCCTAGCTTCATACGTCAAGTTGCCAGGAGGGAGCGTCAGCATATTCACCTTATCACAAAGCCAAATCTGCCAAGAGGAAAGAAAATAAGTTAGAAGCTGAAAGAGGTCAAAACTGAACGATAAAGGTGGGAAGGAAAGCTCAAAGAAAAGAAAACCAACCTGTAAGAGGAGAGGGCAGCCCCCGAAAGTCTCGGTCTCCCCGGAACTAACCCTGTCCAAACCCAACGAACCCTGTCCAAACCCAACAATGTCTCAGCCAACACCATTGGGATTACATCCTTCCGAGCCTCAATTTGCACAGCAATGCAAACCAATGCCGAGCTAGCATGACCGGTGGATGGAACCAGGAGGTAAGCAGCAAGCAAGCACATGCAAAGAGCGGTCATGCGGCGAGATTGGTGGGTTGTGTCCGTCGGAACACCAAGGGGAGAGAACATCTCGATGAGACGCATCACGTTGAGATGACCATCGCTAACCAAGTAACGAGCCAGACCGTCGCTTAACCCGAGGGACAAAGCCAGAGCCTTGGAGATATTCTCACGCACGGGAGGAATGATGACCTCTCCAGAACCGAAACCGCCAAGATAGGCGCGAAACTCCTCTATTGTGGGACAAAGCTCTTGCTCGCCAAAACGAAATACGTGCACTTCTGGGTCCCAAAAACTGGTGGCAGCCCTTAAGAGCTCGGGACGAAGGCGGATGTTGCGAAGGTACCTCATGGAGTAAAGACCGTGAGCCCGAAAGTTAAGCCAATCGACCCCTTCCATAGAGGACAACCATGGGCGTAGTGAACCGGAGAGAGAAAGAGCCATTGGAAGGAAGAAAAGGCTTAAGGAAGGTAAAAGATTAAGAGAAATGTGGATAGGATGAGACCAAAGGCCTGAATTTATAGAGAGAAAGAGGGGGGACAACTTCAACTTTCAAAAGAGCCTTGGGTTCCAAAAGTGTAAATTTTCCATGAGTCTTGCATAGGGAAAAGCTTGGTCATGACCTAGAAGATCAAAACAGACATGCACTGGTCCGGAAATGCCATTGAAAGAGTCAAACTTCAACCATCGTGCAATTTGTCTTGGGAAGCAACAAAATTGCAGACTGTTAGGAAAATAGTACCGCGCGGCATAGTAGAGGCAACACACGGCGTAATAGAACCCAGGGAAAACCACGACATAGCACGGATACGCCGCGGAATCAGAAGAAGCCACGCGCGGCATTTCAAAGCCACGCACGGCACACCAAGCTTGCATTTCTGCAGACTTTGACAGCAGAGGTCTGGAACTGATTCAGGGCACTAACAGGCATCGTCACCCTCCAGAATACAATTCAGTAGGTATTTGGGACTTCGGGGAAGTTCTGCTTCGTGTCATCTCTTAAAATTCGAGGTCGTGGCACCGAAAGTCATCCCAAGTCGACTATTCGAGTCCTACAGGTCATAATGGTCAAAAGTGACTTGGTCCAAGTCCTGTTTCGAGGTCAAAGTCAAAATTTGAGAGTATCACCCTCCAAAGTCATTACTTTCTTGCTTTTCGAGCAGTTTTTGAATAAGAGCTTGAGTTTTTCTGGTCACATGTCGCGTGTTAAGAGTCATTATTGATATACGAGAGTACCGTGACAAAGGCATTCTTATAGATTCTTGTATTATTGCTTTCTTTGATTTCTATTCCAATGTCAATGTGTCTATGCCTCGATATGTTGCTCGTCGTGAAGATTTGAGTTTATTTCAGTTTATGGCCAAAGACTAGTTGTATACGTTGATTAGTGTTTCAGTTATTCAATCTTTCTTAGACAAATGACAACAAGAGAAATTGAATAGCGAAAACATTGAAAGAATAAATCCTTCTATATAATCTCCAGAGTATCCATGAGTCAAAGTACAAAGAGGTGCAGACCTAATGCTCAAAAATCCTATCTACTGAGGGTAAACAGGCACCCTTCCAAAAAGAAGCACGCAGGCTCCGCAAAAAGGTAAAAGCAAAACAGACAAAAGCAACGGGAGCTCAACTCTCATCCCCATCCTCGTCCTCGTCCTCCTCAGAAACCTCCTCCGCCGGAGAGCTCACCACCTCCTGAGTGCCTGTCACCTCAGGCACGGTGCCTCCCGAGGAGTCCTCCAGGTCAACGTCTGTAGGCTCCTCCGTCTCGTCGGAGATGTCTATGGGCTCGTCCTCCGTATCCCCTGAAAGCCGTGGCCTCTTCGACAGAGGTTCCTCCCGAGAGCCAGCAGAGGAAACCTGTGGCGCCTGCATGCGCACAGACTTCCTGCGCAACCCTCGTGAAGCCCCTCCTCCAGCCTGCAAGAACATGACATTCATTATTTGCATTATAGACATAAGTAATAGGAAGTAAAGCAAATGACGAAAGCTTGGGAGTCTTACCATCGTCCCACCAGCGCGAAGGAGCACCTCCGGGGCATGGCCCATGGCGTACTGCCTCACCAGCTGCTCCAGGCCCATCATGGCCTCCGCCATCTCCCGAACGTACTCCGGAGTCGCCTGCACAATAAGAGGAATCATCAGAATATGCAATAACAGTGAGCAAGTGCGTGCGAAAGCAAAAGAGTACGCATTGTACCTGAGCAAGAAACTCCGGAGCTGCAGCTGTGGGGTGTGGTACCACTACCACGCCAGGAGCCCCCTGAGGAGTGGTCACGTCTACGGTCCAGGAGAGTCGGGGAAGGCTGACCCCGCTCGGGCCCGCACTGTTAGCCCGACCCCGACCTCCTCTACTCCTCCCTCCTCTCCTTCCCCTACCACCTCTACCGCCTGACGCTCGTAGCCCCGCCTCCCAAGCAGCGGCTCGAACCCCGAAGCTCGACATCAAGTGCCGAGCTCGGTACTCAGAGTAGTCAACGCCTGCCTGAAAGAGCGGCTCCAGCTCGAGGTCTGGCTGCACAAACCGCTCGACCTCCTCCCTGGTGTACAAGCCCGTCCTCTGCACCAGAGTAGGAAGAGGACTAGGGACTCGAAAAATGTCCAGCCTCAACGACTGACGTGACACCCGATCACCCAGGTACCACTGCCAGCCGTAAGGGGACTCGAGAAGCACTCTCCCTCTCGTCACCTCCCTACTCCGGACCAAGTAAGGGGCCTCGCAGCGGTCCCACACTCGCCAAAGGACCTGCAATCAAGAGTATACCACATCAGCATGGGATTTGAATAGAACTATTAACAAGCAGAAACATGCAAGGTGTAGTCATACCCGGTCAGGACGTAGCTCGTCCAGAAAGAGGCGGTAGGCGTTCAGGTCGCCCTTCCCCTTCTTCACTCCCCGGAACTCCTTGGACCAACGCAGAGCCCGGGGAGTACTGTCTCGCTAGGACAGGAGGTCTCGGGAGGGTACATGTCTAGTACCTCGTACGTCCACAACTGCATAATTAAACATCGAGGATTAGCACAGGATTTGCAGTAAATAAACGGAAAGACAAATGAATGCAAGAAAAGTTTGAAATGTACCTCCCAGACTCTCCAGTAGCCACCGAGGCTCTTCCCCTCTCCTCGGGAAAGAGACCCCATGAAGGCGTAGCACGCCCCCAAAGCCGCGCCGCCCCACCCCAGTCAAAGCGGGCTATCTCCCCAACGTCCCTCAAGGCCGGTAGGAGCGAAAGGTGTACTTGGTTGCGCCTGTTGGGAAACAGGGACGCACCAAGCAAGTACAACAGAAAGCACCGTGCCATCTGCTCCTCCTGCACCCTGTCAGTCGGGAGCTCCTCCTTCCAAAACTCCAGGAGCTGAGCGTACTGGGCATCCTCCCTCTCCGCCCTCAGCACGTACCCCAGCATCTCCCGCTGGAACACTGCACTCCTCCCTGTAACGGCGTCGTAGGGGATAGGGTCACCCCCAACCCTCAGACCTGTGATCGCCGCAAAGTCCAGCGGCGTCACCGTCAGCTCACCAAAGAGGAAGTGGAACGTGTTCGTCGTGTCCCACCACCTCTCGGCAAGCGCTTTCACCACCTGGCGATCGTTGCTCGCCTTCGTCAGCACACTAACGAACTCCCCAAAACCTGCCTGCCTCACTACCTCCCTCACAGCCTCAGGCAGCCTCTTCCAAAACACCGGCACGTCGGCCGCACCTCCGTAGCACGAGATGGTGATCGCCTGTTGCAATAAGTTCATAACATTCAGTAAAGCAGGTACACTATTCAAGGCAAATACGACATTCAAATAAGGAAATGAAAGTGCGATACATTGAAATCCGAAATACGAGTGTTTAAGGTATACCTCGTCTCGGCGCAAGGAAAGGTGCTGCTGCGGGTCCCTCAGGACCAGGGCCTCGTCGTACGAAGGCCGCCCTGGCCTGTAAGCGTCTAAAAGCGTAGGAACCACTACATGCTGAAAGGGCACGTAGGACTCCGCCACGTAAGCTCCGCGCCCCTTTAGGGCCACCGTCGCCTCCTCCACAACACTCCTCCGAGGAGCTGTCTCACCTCCGGCAGCCTCCTCCTCTACTCCCTGAGGCTCTCCAGTGGCCCCTGCCTCCACCTCAGCCTGGAGCTCCCTCTCCCGAGCCTCCAGTAAAGCCTCCGCTAGCCCTGGCACCCCTCAGAAGGTCTCAACCAGGTCGTCGAGGGACGCCACCTCCAAGTAGTCACTCAACCCTATGGGCCGCGACGACCCTGCACCCTCACCACTACCGACAAACAGAGCCGGCGTCTCCCTCTCCTCCACCAACTCCTCCTCGACAATAGGGGCCTTCCCCAAGTCGACCCGAGGCTCTCTCACAGGAGAGGCCTCTGTCTCCACCTCCACTCCGTCTAGCCTGTCACCACTGCGAGCCTCTGTGGCCCTATCCTCTAAACTAACTGAACACTCTGTCCGGCCCGTAGTCTCGCCCTCACCCCTAGACTCCACTGCACCCGGAGTCTCCGTCTCCTGGCCGTAACCAGCCAACACCCTGCTACCACCGTCACCGCCGTCACTACCAGCCACCGCGGCGGCCGAGGACATGACTCCCTCGGCTAATGCCGCCGTGGGTCGAGACCTCCACAGTCTCCAACCCCTCCCCGGCTGCCATGCCGCTCTCCGGAACCACCGTAGCCGGTACAACCTCGACCCGTGGGGGTTGATCACCCCCGGGTGTATCCGTATCGTCCATAGTGTGAGAGAGAGAGAGAAAGAACCGAGAGAGAGAGAGAGAGAGAGAGAGAGAAGGCAGCGAGAGAGAGAGGGCAGCGAGAGAGAGAGCAGCGAGAGAGAGAGATGATCGGGGGAGAGAGAGAGACGTTGGGAGAGAGAGATGATCGAGAGAGAGGGAAAATCGAACGATCGGGGCGTACTGTGTACGCCCCGGATATATATATATATATATCCCCTTGAACCGGTTCGTCTGGAATTAATTCCAGACCGGGTCCATCATTCATACGTCGCACGGCATTTCGGACTAAAGCGCGCGGCACATTATCTTGACTAAATGAAATTTCTTGAGTTACCATGACGCACGGCGTATCATGTGCCGCGCGCGGCATACTGGGTCGGTTCAGCAGTTTGGATTCTGAAGACAGTCTCTGACAACTACGTTTGCATTCGAGTCTGTTCGTATATGGAAAAAATGCAAAATAGCAGAAGAACAGTAGCAAGAAGGAAGAGACTTTTCATTTCATCAAACCCGAGGAAATCCCCGGGATTTTCATTACATTGTTCAAATGAAAAGAGAAAACAAAAAAAACAGAAAAAGTCCTACTGCCTTCTTCTTCTTCTTCTCCTTCCTCCGGACCCCCGCCTCAGTCGCTTCCCCCGTTGGAAACATCATTCCCATCATCCGAGCGATCATCAGGGATGTTCAGATTTCCTTCGGAATCCTCCGCGGTGTCACTGGACAAGCACTCCGGTGCAAACCACGCGTCGCTTTTGTCATCCTGATGGTCGTACGCGAAGTCCTGCAGATTGGATACCGCACAGCGGAGAGTACGGATCGTAGAAATCAACCTAGAGATCTGAGTAGTGAGTCGCTTAATCTCCTCTCGGTAGAAGCCCATCTCGATCTCCAGGGCTGTCACCCGCGTTGCCAAATTGATGTTTGCCATGGCTGATATCTCGAGAGTAACCTTTTTCTTAGAATGAGGAAAAGGGTAAAGCGACTGGGAAGAATGGTGCATAGAATAAGGCACCACCATCCTTTTAAAAGCAGTTCCAGCCGACGAAAGGGCACGCCTGCATTAATGGGCACCCTTAAACCAGCCAACTGACCTCGGAAATCGAAGAGGTGCATGGAAATTAGAAATACCGCGCGCCACACTGAATGCCCGCACGACATTTCGACTCCAGAGAATTAACTCCAGTCTCCTCGGGAATTGATCAGTCTAGCCCCCAAAATCTTCTTGGAAGCCGAATATTCCAGCCGTCTTGCGACAGAAATCTCCTAAAATGTTGTGCATTAATTATGAGATTGTCTAATTCTTATTCCCTGGGATGCGCAAAATTTCTCGTCCCCCGAGGACCCACCGTGTTCGCAGTACTCGTCCCCCGGGGCTCGCCCAATTCGTGTTGTTTGCCCCAAAATCGAATTTTGCCTCCCGAGGGCTCGTTTCATTTCAAATCGAATTTCGCCTCCCGAGGGCTCGTCTCATTTCAAATCAAATTTCGCCTCCTGAGGGCTCGACTCATTTCAAAATCGAATTTCGCCTCCCGAGGGCTCGTCTCATTTCAAATCAAATTTCGCCTCCTGAGGGCTCGACTCATTTCAAAATCGAATTTCGCCTCCCGAGGGCTCGTCTCATTTCAAATCAAATTTTGCCTCCCAAGGGCTCGTCTCAAATTATCGTTTCCTAAAAGCCTCTCATTCAATCGAGCGACGGTCAAAAGGACCTAAAGCCTCTCTTTCAATCGAGCGACGGTCGAAAAGACCTAAAGCCTCTCATTCAATCGGGCAACTGTCGAAAGGACCTAAAGCCTCTCATTCAATCGGGCAACGGTCAAAAGGACCTAAAGCCTCTTATTCAATCGAGCGACGGTCAAAAGGACCTAAAGCCTCTCTTCCAATCGAGCGACGGTCAAAAGGACCTAAAGTCTCTCTTTCAATCGGGCAACGATCAAAAGGACCTAAAGCCTCTTATTCAATCGAGCGACGGTCAAAAGGACCTAAAGCCTCTCTTCCAATCGAGCGACGGTCAAAAGGACCTAAAGCCTCTCATTCAATCGAGCGACGGTCAAAAGGACCAAAAAAAAGCTTCTTACTCAAACAAACAAAAGTCTAGACTCATTTCAAAATTTGCATGACACTTGGCACCATGGCACTCAATTCTGTCCCCCGGGACTCGTTTTTCTCGCATTGTCCCAATTGAACTACGTCGGTCTGATCCCTGCAAACAGGGTACGTAGGCAGCTCCACGAGCGCGACCACCATTGTCACTTACTTGCATTTTTCTAGCATGTTGACTTCGTTCAAGGACTTTAGAGCAACGGATTGGGGTGCCTATTTCTTTAAGCGTCACTCGTATCAAGCTAATGATATCCGAGTTACGTTAAAGAGGGACTACTGTAGACACCCCAATCCGGACCTCGAAGAGTCTTTGTTCACCCCGATGATGAAATAAAGGAAACAAAGCCTTTGCGAGCTTGAATGAAGTATTCCTCCAACATCCGCAGCCCAAACCAACCATTAACCCAAAAAGTCCAAAAGCCCAAAAAGCCCTGGACCGAACCTGAAGTACCGCGCGCGACACTTCTACACTGCGCGGCGTATCGAAATTTAATACACCGCACGCAGTCATGAGGTTAACCGCACGGTATTTTGGATAAAGTTCTGACTGGCTCAGAAATCTGTCGGCCACGCCTACCTGAGCCACAGCTGCAAAGTGGCTCAGCCGAAAGCACACTTCTGGCCCGCCCAGAAAATACCTCCAACATTTGAAATTCAAAATCCATGGCTCTTGCCTATAAATACACCCTTCCACTCAAGGGAAAAGGGCCCTTGATCACCATTATACCCTTTCTCTCTCTTCTTGCTTTCACACCCACTTTCCTATTTCCAAGTCTTGAGAATGTTGATCCCAAAAGACATTCTCTAGGCCTTTTGCTCCATTTTTCTCTTCACCATTGAAGTTAGTCCCTTACTAACTTTGAGACCCCAACCACCTAATACACCCATTTTCTACACACACCCATACTCCCATTTTCTCTTTCAACCTCCCGGTGTCCATCCATCATCATCAATACTCACTCAAGCTCAAGATCAAAGGTAAAAACCAAGTTTCCTTGGGCTAGGTTCTACCCTGGCCCTGAGGGGACTTTTCTGTCTTCAGATCTAACCCCTTTTGGTTACAATCTAACCCAAAAACCATTTTACAAAACAAAAACTAGCCTTCTGTGCTGGGTACTCTACGCCGCGCGGCGCTATGAAGCGTCGCACGGCGTAGTAGACTCGGACGCACGGCATTTTATTTAGCTACTGTTTTCTTGTTTAAACTGTCTGGATCACGATCGTCTGTTACTAGATCTTTTTGGTCCACCAAAAGCAGTCTTGAAACGAGACCATATCTACAAGCCATGCTTTGAGCTCTAAAGATCTTTTCAAATGAACAAACATGTTAAAAATATTTTCTACTCATGGTTTGGGAAGAATGGTGTAGTTCTGAGACGATCTAATGGCTGTGAGCTTTCTGAAGTTTTAAAAATAAATCGTGCGCTATACTGATTATACCGTGCGATGGTTCGAAAGATATCAGAAGCTTGGTAACGCGGTTATAACCACGCACGGCATATCAGAAAACCGCGCGTCATAAAATGGTGTGCCGCGTAACAGAGGATGGTGGTTTAGACGGTTTGTTAGCACGTTTTTCTTACTAATATCGTCATCATAGCATCCTTTATCATTTCTGTACAGCAAGCACCACTAGCACGACGACGTGGAATACTCTATCTTGCTTCCCTTTCCCTTTATGTGTTTTTGAGGTTTTCCAAATGATATTAAATCCCCCATCTAAAATATTTAGTAGAGACCGGTCTTTACCGGGCGAATGGGGTGCTTTTTCAACAAAACCTTCCCCGTTCGTATGTGGCTCCTGGATCCGAAATCTCAACGTTTTCGCTAGATCAAAGGCCTTTTTCCTTCAAACAAACTCTTGGTTTCTCGGATCATCCATCTCAAAAATCCGGGTGGCGACTCTTCAAAAACCAACGCCGGAGGGCGCGGGAGCCCACAATATCCAAGTAAAAAATACGTACCAATTTTGCCACTGAAGCTTGTAGTAGTGTTTCAAAACTCTTCATGCAAGTGTTTGGCGGGTGCTTTGTTATTGGTTCCAAATGCTACCAAGGTCCCTCATACTTTGATGATGTTTTCTCTGATCAAGGAGAAAAAGTCATACTTACCAAATACATTATCTCATAACATATTTGAATCTATTAATCTTTTATGCTTTTTGTTCAAATAAAGTAAATGCGGAAAAAAGTTCCATGCTATTCTCGTCACTGCACCAAAGCAATAATTTTAAATGCTGAGGGAAAAAAACGACAATTTTAAACAAAAACATAATTAAGAACAAAATCAAGCCAGCTTTATGTGCCTTACACATTTTGATGCAATATTTTTTCCTTTATCTTTCATCTAAGGGTACTAACAAATACTGGGCTGTTGACATGCAAGTTTAAGAATTCCCAACATGCTTTTTCGTTTTTCTCTACTTCTTGCAATCACTTCATATTCTTGAATTAGTTCAGTTGGCAGACCAAAAAAGTTATAAAAGACGAGATAAATAATACAAGGTCTAATGTGTTTTTTCAAGTTTGGAATAATACTAGTATAAACTTCGCACAGCATGTGTTTTGTGCCTGTCATCTCCAATGTCTTCCCAAGCTACTGCTTCGTTTATATCGAATACAAAGGTTCAGAAAGTTGCTTCTTTTAGGAGGCGCAAGAGTGGACATTGCATCTTTTTGCATTTTGGTGTCTTTTGGAAGAGATTCAGAACAGATGATTGTGAGAGTAATTTTGTTCATCCTCTTTAAAGGAGGGGTGAAAAAAATTATTCTCGATGATTGTGGTCTTAATACGGGTGGGTTAGATATTTCTAGTGTTTTGAATAACAAGATGTAATAGCTTCTTTACATAACTATCACATTCCTAGCCTATCATTTTCCTAACCATTAGAGAGGCAGAAAAAGAAAATACGTATGTGTGAAACACGTTAGGATTATTCTCAATGCCGATAGAAGTAATTCATCAAACACCGTAAGTGCAATAATTTTTTCCTACCACAAATTATGTTTCGATCCACAACTGATCAACACGTTTGGGAATGCTTAACATGTGGAATCGTACAACTCGTATTTTGGGCGGAAGGCAACGGAATACGCATGCTTACTGGCCGTCACAAGGGGATCATGGAGAAGCCAGTGTAATTGATAGGAGTTGGTGAGGGAACGTGTGTACTACTTCGGAGAGTCGTGGCAGTTGGGATTGATCAATTCGTTTTGAATTTGACAGTATATATCGGAGGCTTACTTTTGTTATTCGAGCGTCGTTTAGGGAACGATGCAAGCGTTGTTTGTAATTTGGGTTGAAAAGTTATTTCAAGTGTCCTCAAGGAGTATTTTTGAAAGGAAAAGTGAGGGAAACACTTTTGGGCCTTCCGATTTCTCAAAGTAGTAGCAGACTAGCAGTAGATAGATACAAGCACAAGGGCAGAAAAGGTTCGCACCTGACTCATGCTGATATGGAGACAAATTTGGATCCCATGAACGTTGTATAGTGCTAACGTATTGGAGTACTTCTCCCTCGTCTTTGAAGTACAAAAGGTGGACTCCGCACTCCTTAATTTGTCCACCATCACGAGTAATAATGAAAGAAACTTCCACTTCATCGCCCTCTGTAAACACTGGTTGGAAACAATGGCTTAACCACACCATATCTCCACCTTTTTCCGGAATGCCATAGAACGCTGATCTATAGACAGTCTTCTTGCCACTGCCCTTGCTGTTGATTTCAAAATGTACAGGATTTGGCAACCGAAATTCTCTCTCCTCTTGAAGTGTATACACCGCACAAAGATTCAAGCCTCCAAAACTGAAATGTGGAGATAGGGTCGCAGTAAACAATACAGTGGATCCACCGTTCTTATTGCTAAACCAATGTGGAACTTTTCTCCCGGGAAAAAAGGTGTTGAATACATAATCATAATACATTATCTGGGAAGATGAAATCCATGGTTAGAACTGTTAAATGAGAGAGAGAGAGAGAGAGAGAGAGAGAGAGAACCTGAATGGGACGCTTGTCTAACGCCCAAGAAAGGCAGTTCATAATGGTAACCTCAGCATATGCCAAAGAGTCCAAGTTGAAGAAGCCAATACTGTTGATCAGTTCCACATCAACTTCTCTGATGGGTAAGAACTTGAACCTGTCCTGAACGTAGTATAATTTACTGCAATAAGGATGTGTGATGACTACAATATTAATGGTCCCATTCTCACGAGTTATTTCTTCCAATGCATTGCACTCTCCGACAACCAGAGTAAGTAAGGAGGCCGATGACAATCGAATCTGCTGGAGCTTTGGATAAAATGATGAGTCCAAATTTTGGAGAGCTGTAAGATCTTTAATGAAGTTTGGTAGGCTAGAAACTGGATTTCCGAGTAGTGATAAGGGCTGTAACTTGGAGAGGTTACTAAGATCCCTGGGAAATGCACCATCAGTGAGATTGCAATGAGAAAGATCTAAACGTACCAAAGAGCTTGGTAAAGAGACCAATGACATTTTTACCCTTGGTTTTGGAACCCAAGGCCAAAAAAATGCTTGTGATTCAACCTCCATAGTAAGGAAACGATCAGTATCCATTCTACTTGCTTTAAGCACTTGCAGTGATTTCATCTTCTCAAAGCTCCTTTAATGCCCCCATAAGGTTTGAGTAGCCGGAAATATCTATTTCTACAAGAGATTCTACCATACTAATATTTCTTCGAAGCTTTCTCAGATTTTCACAATCTTGTAGATTCAATGACTCAATCCTCTGTAGTTCTACGATAGATTCATGGACCTCGAACAAACTTGGACAAGCTTTGAGAACCAATTTCTCTAGGTTGGGGATTCTTGAGAAATCTGGAGTTTTCTCAAGTTTCGGGGAGTGACTAAGGTTTAAAATTTTCAACGCTCCAAGAATCTATTCAAAAAAGAAACACAACGCTAAACAAGTTTAAAGGTGCTCTTCTCACAAAAGTTAATAACCGAAATATTTATAAGATTTTAAAAAGAGAAGCAAAATAGAGTATCTTGCCTTAGTTCCTTTCCAAATTACTTGTTTCAAGTTGCTATAACGTATGTCAAGAGCGACCAAGTTCTCCAGAGGAAAATCATTGGGGAAAGATTCTAAAGGAAAACCACGCCAATACAGCAATCGTAATCTTTTGGGAAATGCCATAGAAGTTCCAGAGAGTTGTATGCCACTTAGCTTGAGTAGTCTCAAATTATACATCTTCTCAAATGTATTTGCTTCAAAGACAACCATGTTTGAATTTCTCAACATCTTCGTGTCAAGTATGAGGCCTTCAATTTTTTCTGTACCCTTGAAAAAAAATTAAAAAGAAAGAAAAATATAGTCAGATCCTAGCAAGCATGTGCAAATTCAGTACACATCAACAGGGAAAACATGTTTCTTACCATTTTTTCTAGCAAAATGTTGAAGGATTCTTTAGGGCGCCAAATTCTGCTACGCTTCTCCAGATTCTCAGATTCACGGCAAACAATTTGTTTTCCCATGTCCTGAAGTAACTGATGCATTTGCAGCTTCTCATTTTCAATCGTCAAGAGATTTCTATCGACGAGATTATGAATTTCAGCAAGTGCAAAATAATCACATCCTTCTAGTATTGTGATCGTTTCATTTTTTTTCTTTCCAGCAAAGAAACAAGCTATGTCCAAGAATAGATTTTTATCGTGGTTATCTTTGAGAGAATCGTAACTTACTTCAAGTTTTTCCAGAATTGTATTGCAAGAAGTCGCTTCCAATTTCTTTAAGTCACTTTCCATTATGTCTATGTTCTTCCTTCATACAGAAGAGCCCAATACTTTAAGAGCTAGAGGAAGCCCATCGCAATGTTGCACAAACCTTTTTGACAAGTCCATGTGACCTTGAATGGGGTATTTTTGTCCAAAAGCATGCCAACTGAAAAGCTCAAGTGATTCATCATTGGATAATTTTTCAGTCCTGTACACTTCATAAATTTCATCAGCATTCATCATCACGCTATTGAGCCTAGTTGTTATGATAATTTTACTTCCCGAAGAAAACCAATCTTGTTGGCCAGCTAATGCAACTAGTTGGTCCGTGTGATCCACATCATCAAGGACAAGAAGAACTCTTTTGTTACTTAACACATACTTCATCCTCCTACATCCATCATCAACATCGTTTACTTCGCGCTCTTTTTTCCTCAAAATATCTTAAAGAAGTTGTCTTTGCAAACAGACTAATCCATTGTGTCCATTGGCAACTTCCTTGATATTTTGGAGAAAACAGGCAGCATCATATCTATCATGGTTTGAATTGAAAACAAATTTAGCAATCGTTGTCTTCCCTATTCCACCCATTCCACATATCAAAAGGGTTCCAGCCCCGGTTGACCTATCTTTTAGCCATGAAGTAACAAGCTTGGTTCGCATATCCATACTTACTAGATGATTGCCAACCCTCAATTGCTTGCCAGGTAGCTTGCTTTTGAGTTCACCAACAATTTTCTCAATGAACTTGGCTTCATACCTAAAAGTTCAATATTTGGAAAATGAAGCACAATAAGAGCTGAAAAGATTTGAAAGGAAAAATCCAAATTTCCATGCCGATATCCAAACAAATGATTACTCAAAACTTCTTACTCTATTTCTTCGATTCTTCTTTTTTATTTTCAGTAAGAGTAAGGGTATACTAAAAAGAAGGAATCAAGTAGATGCCATCAACATACATAAGGCAACAAACAAAGAGGCCCTATGCACAGTCACGCATGTCAAAGAAACCTATGAACTGAAGGATTTGATCCAGATCAGCATCACTTTCCCTGGGCTCCCAACTTTGCAAACTACGAAGGAAAAGGCCTTCAATTCTAACTAAACAGCTTTCCACACCATCAAAATGCCTTCTAAGGGTTCAATGTATTCATGGTGGAGCTTTCTGGGGAGAGTTATGCATAGTAGTCGTAAATGGCACAAAAATCACAGAAGGGCTGGACTATTCTCTACAATATACTCAGAAATCATAAAGCTTTTATGTTTGGCCGTTAGAATAAGGGAGATCTAGAGTAGCTTATTAACTAGGACTGGGAGAGAGGAAAACCTCTTAAAGGAGATCCTGACCAGCTCACGCCTTTTCACTTGTCCGTTAATCTAATGGAATACGCTCCTTTTGTGTTGTCGGTGCTAGGGGTGAGCAAAATAACCGTCAATCCAATCCAAATCAAATGGTTTAGTTAGATTTTTTAGTAATGTGGTTTGGTCTCGGTTTAAAAAAATAGAAGGTGGTCTGGGGTTGTCGGGTTTCGTGGTGGTGGTGGTGGTTTTGGCCGCTTTGTGGTATTTGGTTGGCGGTATTGCGATGGTGTGCTGCACGGAGGATGCGGTGGTGGGTAGTTGTGAAGTTGTGGTTAGGGTTAGGGTTTTTCCGGGCTTCTTTTGTTGGGCTTGTGCCTTTCCATTTGGGTTTTTTGGCCTTTTAGGGGTTTTGGAGTGCGTCTCATTTGTGTTAATTGATTTATCTGGGCTTTTAGGTGTTGGGCTTGTCTCTTGGGGTGTTTCTAGGTTGGCATCTTGCCAATTTGGGAATTGGGTCTCGGATTGGGCACTTGTTGTTTCTCTCCTTGCTCTTGTTAATTTTTGTAACATCTTCAAAGATTAATAATAATAAAAATTTGCTGTTAAAAAAAGGAAAAAGAAACCATGTTAAATGATGGTTTGTGGATTTACATTAAGAGTTCTGGTTCCAAACTGGTTTGAACCATATAATATATGCGTATTATGTTTAGATACACAGAATAAAATTAATTAACTAATCTAATATACTCTATTCCACCACCTTATTCTTTCACTTTCAAGATTAATTTCCTTTAATTGTATACATGATAGCATATTCCTATAACTTCAACACAGTAAATATACACAGGTTTGGCTTAGTCAATGGATTTTCCACTCTTTTTGCTCGGAAACTAATTTTCTAATATAAAACTCTACTTTCATGGCCTATTCCTTCACTAATTACTTGTATTCTACTCTTTTTTAGTTGATTGATGTTAGTGAGTTTTGGTAATTTTAATATAACTAGTTTTAATATAAGTTTTGGTTTAACACTTATCTATGCAATTTCAAGTATTTTAAATAGTATATGGAGATGATATCTCTATTTCAAACAAACCATGGTTCAAAACAAAAACCGATCGAACTGCCTTTTAATAGTTTGAATGGTTTGGTTCTATAAATTTTGTGGGTTGATTTGGTTCTCCAAATTATTTTTAATTAGCAAAAAATGTTCCCCTATCATTAAAAATAATGATACAAAAAGAAACCCTGTAGCACAATACACCAGGGAGCATTACACAAAGAGGACAAGCTCAACCAAATAAGAGCATCTTACAGTGAGAACAAGCTCAACCTATCACTATAGATCACCTCATGATTTTTTTTTAAAACAGGGAAAAAATAATAAACCTGTTAACAAGGAGCCAACAGGACACCCAAAGGGCCAAACGATTACTACAGATCACCTCACGATTTCATTATCCGTAGGTAGTGGGGTTTGGTTCTTGGATTACTATAAAATCGAACCAATCAGGTCCATGCTCACCCCTAGTCCGTGCTACATGAGGTTAATTCTCCTATCTAGTAGGGAAAATTTCAAAATACCCCCCCAACCTTTACTCTAAATTTCAATTAGACTCCCAACTTTTTAAAAAAATCAATTTTACTCCCAACATTATTTTCTGTTAATCAAAACGCCTCCTTCCATCCAAATGACTAACGGATCTCGTTAAAGGCTCTGTTAAATAGCGTCCCGATTGAATTTCGATAATCCGAGCCGCTCAATGTGATCAGAACGTGATTTTAAGGTTACCCGTGAGAAATCAGCAAAAAAAATGACCAGAAATGGCCTGATTTGAACAATTTTTATTGAACTGTTGAGCGGCTCGGATCATTGAAATTTGATTGGAAAAGGGGAGGTGCAGACCGATCCGGATTTTATACAAGTCAGGACGTTCGAATTTTGCTTCAGTATGCACCTCCCCTTTTTCGATCGAATTTCGATGATCCGAGCCGCTCAATGTGATCAGAACGTGATTTTAAGGGTACCCGCAAAAAATCAGCAAAAAAAAATTACTTGGAAGGGCTTCATCTGAACAGTTTTTTATTAAACAATTCAATAAAAAACTACTCAAATCAAGCCCTTCTCGATCATTTTTTTTGCTGATTTCTCGCGAGTACCCTTAAAATCACGTTCTGATCATATTGAGCGGCTTGGATCATCAAGTTTTGGTCGAGATGTTATTTGACGGAGCCTTTAACGAAATCCATTAGTCATTCAGACAGAATGGGGCGTTTTGATTAACGAAATATAATATTGGGAGTAAAATTGATTTTTTTTTTTAAAGGTTGGGAGTCTAATTGAAATTTAGAGTAAAAGTTGTGGGGTATTTTGAAATTTTCCCTATGTAGTAGTATATGCATACCATAGTAAAAGGGGAGTTAATCTCAAAATTACCCATCAAACTCCTTCTGAGAAACCATCCCAGCCATACCTGCAACCTCTTTAAGCACCGCATTCCATCCCTTTACTCTCTCAACCGTCGCTTTCTTTCTTTCGAAAACCAGATTCTTTGACTGCTCCTTGAGCACCTCAGGTTCCACCTCATAAAACACAGGTAAAACGAAATGATCCGACTTCTTACAGAGTTCGAGAATCGTTTGGAGTTGAAACAGGCATACCATCGAATTAGCGTAGTTTTCCGATAACACGATCACGGACATCCTAGAATTCCGGATTGCTTTCCGCATCTCAAATTTGATATCCTCACCCCTGTCTATCTCGTCGTCGTCTCTGAATGTTTGGAACCCCTCCCGCATGAGAGCATGTTAGAGGTGATCGGTGAACTTTTTGCGGGTGTCTAAGCCCCTGAAACTCAAGAAAACGTCGTATCTACCTTTGATGTGTTGGGAATTCGAAGAAAAGGAGGAGGTGGAAGGGCTTTGGGATCCCGAAGTACTAGCCATTGATTGAAGACAATGCAATTATTACTCTAGTCAGGTCCGAGTTTCCACTTTCAAAATGAAAACAGTACAAAACAGAGGGGAAAAGGTTTCTGGTGGATCCACCTATAATCGAAGATACTTCTTTTATGGGTAAATTATAGTTAACCCCCTCTAACTAAGCCTCGCGTGCACTTTGCCCCCTCTAACCTTTTATTTTGGCACTCAACCCCCTCTAACTAACTGAAATTCAAACGGTCATAACTTCAAACGGTCATAACTTCTTTGTCCGAAATAAAAAACATGCAAATTATATATCAATTTCGAGGTCTTGAAGTCAGCTTTTTAATGACACCAAAATCACATCACAATTCAAAGCACACAGAAAGTTATGATCAAAAGAGTAAGGGCTGGTAGACAGAAAGACCGTTTTGATCATAACTTTCTGCGTGCTTTGAATCGTGATGTGATTTTGGTGTCATTAGAAAGCTGACTTCAAGACCTTGAAATCGATATATAATTTGCATGTTTTTGATTTCGGACGAAGAAGTTATGACCATTTGAAGTTATGACCGTTTGAATTTCAGTTAGTTAGAGGGGGTTGAGTGCCAAAATAAAAAGTTAGAGGGGGCAAAGTGCACGCGAGGCTTAGTTAGAGGGGGTTAACTATAATTTACCCTTCTTTTATTACTCGTCAGTAGGGGTGGCAAATTGAACCCAGACCTATTAAGAAACCCAAATCCATCTATTAAAAAATAGACCCAACCCAACCCATCTATTAGCTGGGTCAGAATGGGTCCAACCCATCTAACCCATTTATTAATTGGGCTTAATTGGATTTTAATTGGGTCAACTTAAATGACCCAATAAGTCATGAGTATGACCCAAAAAAAAAAACCATCATCCACTCCTGATTCTCCTCTTCTCTCGACCTCTCGCCTCTCTGTCTCTCTTCATGTACTCTCTCTCCTCCTATTTTTTTCTCTAGAGAGAGAGAGCAACTATTTCAACAATCTCTCTCACTAGATTTGCACATCCAACAGTGTTAAGATCCGGATTAAAAAAAAAAAAAACAGTGTTAAGATCGTGGCCTCTGTTTTCTTCAAGCGACTTCCTGTCATTGTTCCCAAAATAATAGTAAAGTTTAGTTCGTGAAAAAATTAATTCAAATCCTCCATAGTATCAATTGATTTTTTAGGACAAATGATGGAAAATTAGTTCGACAAGTGGTATTTTGGTTACACAATGCTACTTTTTGCTACCGCTCTAAAAGTGTACGTGCAGGAATTGAGCGGGAAAGTTCAATCGAAATTGAATTATAAATTCAAAGGTCCGACTCAAATTCACCTGTTATATACTACATTATGAGTTTCGATCAAAATTTTATACTTTTCTTATTCCTCTCGACTAGACGAATTAATAAGTCCCAAAAGTTTGACGCAAAACTAACAAATGCAAAAAAAAAATTGAATAAAGACAAAATAAGTTACTATTTCACTTATCAATTTTAGTATATAGTAGTATGTAATTGGGTTAATGGGCGGGTCGGGTCGGGTTTGTTTTAAAATAAATGGGTCGGGCTGGGTATGGGTAACTAGACTGATAATTAATGGGTCTAAATGGGTCATTGACCCATTAAAGACCCAACCCACTTACAACTTACCCATTTTGACCCAAACCCGCCCATTTGTCACCCCTACTCGTCAGGTCCGAGGTTCCACCAACCAGAATGTACTTCATTTATTACTCGAGCCTTGACCATGAGGTCCTAGTTTCTATCAACCTAGGATTTTACAGTATTTTAGAATCCTAATCTAAGAGTCGGTTGACACCCTACCAATGCCATGACCATGATGTACTCGAAAATGGTCCCAATGAGTGGAGCAGGGCCCGCTCATAAGTTTTAGAGGCCGGAAGTGAACCTTTTGAATAAGGTCTCAAGAAATTCCATATGCAAGTATTTGCCGTCCATAGTCATCGGTCGTTGTCTTCCATTCCCTTCGACTCCTCAAGTGTGAAGCATGAAGTGTTTGTAGCTTGCTTCGTTTCTTTCTTCTTCTTTATTTGATCGGCCGCACAATATATCTTCCTACCGTCCCTTAATTTTTTTTTTTTAACGCCTTAGTGTTTCTAATGAGTAATTCCACCATTTGGGGCTATTTTGTGGTTTCTAAATTTCAATTGAGCCTATTTTATGTAAAGGATGCTAGTGCAATTTTTTTTTGGGTTTGATCTGAGTAGTTTTTAGTTTAGATTTGATGAACGGTTTAATTAAAAACTGCTCAAAACAAACACTTTCCGGTAATATTTTTTGCTAATTTCTTGCGAGCATCCTTAAAATCACATTCTGCACATATTGAACGGTTCGGATCATAAAAATTTGATCAAGAACTATGCGATTGAGATTTGAGGTGTTTTTTTAGGTGTTTAATGGGTTGTCCGCGGAACCACCCTGTATACAGGGGCGGACCCACCATAGGGCACGTGGGGTCAGGTGCCCCCGCGCCCTTAAAAAAAATATTTTTTTTTTTACGATTTTGTATATATGTAATTTATGTTGAAAGTATGTAAGTGGTTGTATGTTGGTGCAGTGGTAAAGTGTTGTCCTTTTAACCTAGAGGTACTAGGTTCGAGACTTACCCCATGCGCACCTGCAGGTCTTTTTGGCCTTCTTCCTGCTAGTTTCCAGCTATGCAGTGGTAAAAGTGCTCTCCTGCTAGTTTCCAGCTATGCAGTTTTGTGGAGCTTTGTGTGTGTGTTTTTTCCCGTTTTTTCAAAAGGCAGTCAAGAGGTTTTTTTTGCCTTTTTTCCTAAAAGGCAGTAGAAAATGTGTGTTTTTTTTTCAAAGGTAGTAGAAAATAGTTGTGCGTACGTTATTTTTTATATTATTCGTGGGTTCGAGTCTACCCTACATTGCATTTGTATACTTTTTGTCATCAAAACTGTAATAATAGAGTTAGTAATAGAAAAATAGATGATGAACATGTGATAATGTTGTTTTAATGCATTTAGTCAAGGTGCGCAAGTTTGCCGAAGTAGCTAATTTTATATATATATATATACACACACTTTAAAATTGTTAATTTATCTAAATGCTAAAATTATTTTGGAGTAAATGTGATTAACTGTAACTCGTATATTATGGTTACAAAAAAAATTGGTGCCCCCACTGTGTCAAATTCCAGGGTCCGCCACTGCCTGTATATATATATATATGGATCCTAAAATTTTGGGGGCCCTCGTTTTTAACTTTTTTGGGGGGGCCGGAAGCGCAGGCTTCCCCTGCCTTGGCCATAAGCCGGCCCTGGAGTGGAGGGCGTATTTAGGTGAGCTTCCTTTTCCGATCCCCTGTTTTGTTCTTTGGGTGAAAGAGTGAAGATCTTACGAAGAAACAACCTGGAAAGAGTTGTGTGGAGAGGCTTGCTAGTAGCCTGGGAGTTCAACGAAATTGAGAGAGAGAGAGAGAGAGAGAGTAACGCGTCATGACATCAACCTCTCGCAAAGGATATGACATCAGGTCGTCGGGGAAGTGGATAAGACGGAAGAGGAAAGGTCCACTTGCCTATGCACTTTTCTTGAAAATGGATAAAACTTGGAGAAAAAGTTCTTTCTGATCAACCGGACAAGGGGCTGTCCGGACAGCCTCGTGTAGGCTGCCTTCGCGCATTTTTTTTGGAAAATTTGAACCATTTATTTTGTAGTGCCCGTAAAATAATGTATCTACGCAAAAAATTAGCTTGTCCGGACATGAATAGGTATCTTAAAAGTTGAGTTTTACACGGAAAAATGGACGATCGTGAATAGTTTAACTTTAAAAACAGTTGGCAGATAACAGTTGACCATTTTTTTGTGTATAAACTCAACTTTTGACATACCTATCGATGTCCGGACAAGCTGATTTTTTTCGTAGATACATTATTTTGCGAGCATTAAAAGATGCGGTTCGAATTTTTCAAAAAAACGCGAGAAGGGGGCCCACACGGGGGCTGTCTGAACAGCCCCCCTTGTCCGGTTGATCCGGAGAGAACTTATTCTCTAAAACTTAAATATCCATCCTCAATCCATACCCGACTTATGTTTTCATCCTTGTGTTCATTTTATTTTTCTTTCTTCATACTCCAAATATGGAGCATGAAAATCAATCCTCCAAAATTGAGGCAAATATGGAGCCCCTAAACATAAGCAAAAATTTGGGGCCTAACATTTTTCTACTAATGTTGTATCTATATACATAATACATTGGCACATATATTTTGGAGCCCCTAAACATAAGAAAAAATTTGGGGCCCAATTAATGCAACAACATCATCAGCGTATGCTCAAAACCGGTCTTGCCCAAAAGTTGAAGAAAATAAAGTAAATAAAAAAATTTCCCCTCAATATGTTATGTTGATGTCTGAAACTGGACGGTCAATCCGAGCTCCGTCTTCGAGGAGTTCCTGCAAAACAGCGTCCGTGGACTGGGGGTGTCGCCAGTCGGGGACCCTCCGATGGCTAAGTTAGTAAGAGTATGTAAGGGTAGAATTCTATGTGCTCTGTGTATAGAGTTGAGTACGTACCTTAACCCATGGATGGATTACCCATTTATAGAAGAGGCGGTTCGTGCCCCTGGCCGGGGCCGAAGGTGGTAGATCGTGGACTATGACGACGGTTGGAATCTCTCGGAGTGGGGGGACTCCCGTCGGACACGGTGTGAGTGGTGGACGTGGGGGTCATGGCCCCGTAGTCCAGGAATCAGGGGGACGTGGGGTTACCTCCTCCACGTCAGAGGATACCGGCGGGTGTAACCGCATATACCCAGTTAATGCTTATCCTGTTGTCCCAACGAGGCTGGAGAAGTCTAACCGAGCGACTTGAGTACGACCGAGCGACAGTTGTCCGACCGAGCAGCTCACCCCTTGACACGTGTCAAGAGAACAGCGCTCGACAGTAAGTGCCTAAAAATATCCTTATCAGTTGCCCCCCATTCCCAAGTCGAGCAGAGCGAGCCTCGACGCTGGGGATAATTGCTCTGCCTGTGGACGCTGTGCTCGAGGTAGTTAATGCGAGGGAAAGAGGCCTCCCTTTACCCGAGGATAATGATGAGTAACCGCCAAAATATACACCACACGTGAAGTTGGGCTTTCCAAATTTCGAAATTCCCGAGATACGAGGACGGCTGTGGTTGAGGATCTGGCGACAGATCCTGCTCGTTCATGATCGGACGGTCGAGAAGTCCAAGGATTTTCCTTGATTCGCGCACCCGAGGAAGGGTATAAGTATGATTATGCAGCTATTCCCCAACACTTCTCGTTTCCTGCCCCCCAAGTCGATTTGCAACGCTGGATCCAGAAACAGACGCCAATCCGGGTGACCCGATACCCGGGGTTGATTTCCCCCTTCAAGCGATCGAGCCCGTTGTTCCACATTACAGATTAAAGGAGTTATTTGGTGCTCTTCGCGTGTGGAACCAGTTGTTGCGATTCCGTTTTGAGCGACAAGCCCTAAATCCCCTTCTCCCTTCGTACACCGGCCAAAAGCCATTCTTGCACTTTGTGAGGGATCTTTCCCGTCTTGCTTCTGATTCCCCTGTACCTGAGATGGAGGAGACTGTCCCTGCCAATGTCATCGATGTGGAGACCGTCGTCAAGGTCCCGTCCTTTAGGGCTGAAACGCTCGTGAGCGTGATTTACGAGGAGGACCTGGGGACGATCAGAGTGGCCTACCAGATCCCGGATTCTGTGACCCTCCGAGCGGCCCGTCCAGAAGAGAGGGCTTGCTCCTTTGCGTAGGGCGAGGTGTGTGTCTATGAGCACGCCTTTTTCGCTGGGCTGCGAGTCCCTTTTCCACGGATCGTCCGAGAGCTGCTGGGCCGCATGAAGCTTGCTCCTGGGCAGCTTATGCTAAATGCTTGGAACATCTTCTTTGGGGCGTTCATGATGTTCGAGGCGCTGGGTGCAGAGGGCCGCCTTATGACGATCGACGATTTCTTTTACTGCTATACCCCGAAGGTGGGAGATGCGGGCTTCTGGTACTTCCAAGCACTCGACGGTCGCCAGATCGTGTTTGGGTACCCGTCGTCTGTCAAAAAATGGAAAGAGAAGTTCTTCTTTATTTCTGGAGAGGGATGGGAGTATCAAAGTGATGAAGTGGTTGGTCCCAACACTCCAGGGATCCAGACAGTATGGGGAGACCCCGAGCCGAGTGACTTCCGGCGGGTGGAAAACCCCTACCCAGACATCGATGGACTGATTGCGGCCATGCGGAAAGAGAAAATCCCCTTTGAGGAGTTGGTGAACCCTCAGAAGCTATTCGACCACCTGCTGGGGCCAAATCCTGCAGGTAATGTTTAATCCCTTCTCCTTATCTGTCTTTGACCGTGTTCTGCCCATTTTCTGACTATTGCCTTAATTGTGTTCTCACCTCCAGATATCAAGCCGTTTGATAAGGTGGCTTATACCCAGATGAGGGCCCGAGCGGCTATCCCAACGAATCCCCCACCAGTAGCTTCCACCAGACTTCCTCGTCTGAGGATTGGCAAGGAGATCCTGGAAAAAACGCTTGAGGCTGCCGGTAGGTCAGCCCTGAGGGCCCTGGGCAAGAAGAAAAGAAAGAGGATCGCAGAGATAACTGAGAAGGAAGAGGAAACCTTTGTCGCGGAGATGGCGGACCCCGATATCTCGATCGGCCGGGTGATAGAGTCCCTCGTGAAAGAAGGTGAGCTCCCCGAGCCGAGCGAGCAAAGGAAAAGCAAGAAAGAGCGGCCGCCCTCTCCAGCGACGAAGGACCCAAACACTCCGAAAAAGGTTGCATTCCAAACATTCCCTCCCGCTCCTGCAGCCCCGTGGACAGAAGCAGAGATGGCGAGCATGGCTGGGCTGATATACCCGGTGACGAACGACTACGCGACGGTCCCAGTTAAAGGGAGCATTCTGTCGGACCCGTCTGCCAGCCACCGAGCGTTAAATGCATTCGCTCAGCCTGTCTACGACGGTCTCGCTTCGATGCCAGCGGAGAAGCTGCTGAGGAACTTCGAGCTGCATCTGAGTAGGGTAAATGTTGCTTTTCAATACCCACTCTTGTGACGAAACCCCTTGATGCCTAATGACTGTTCCTGTATTCGTTATCTGTAGGCCATTGCTGAAGGAGTAGTTGTTGCTAGGAGGCTGGCCGACCGAGAGCTAAGGCTTCATGGTGTCATGCGCCAAGCCCTGGAGTGTCGCAACTCCTTGGAGCAGCTAGAGAAGACTCACTCCGGCTGCCCTTCAGCACTGCAACAAGCCGTGGAGGAGGCCGGCCAAGCGAGAGAGGAGGCGGAGCGGTTGCGTCAAGCGGTCAAAGAGGCCCAAGAGAAGTCTGAGGGAGATTTGAAGAACTTGAGGGAAGCCCTATCAGGCAGAGAGGAGGAGCTGAAAGCACTGAAGCAGGCGTCCGAGAATACCACCACCCGGCAATCCACCATGATTCTGAAGCTTCAGAGCGACCTTGGCCAGGCGAGGGCCACCACGGCCTAGGCGGTTGAAGAATACAAGGCCTCTGATGAATGTGCCAGCGAGCTAATGTTGTACTTTTCAGGTGGCTTCGAGCAAGCCATTAAGCGTGTGAAGGCCAAGCACACCGACCTCGACCTGAGCGAACTGAAGCCTGAGCCTCCGTCCGATGTGGAGAACACCGAAATGGGTGGTGGTGGAGGTGACGACGAAGACGACGACGCCCAAAGTTGAAACCGGCTGCCCTCTGCGCCCTGATCTCCTGTGTTTTTGTTTTGATGTACTATGTTTTGTTTTTGCAACCGGAAAACTCGTACCACCGTACAATCAGGCATCCCACCGTATAATTAGGCATTCCACCGTATGATTAGGCATTCCACCGTATAACTGGGCATCCCATCGTATAATTAGGCATTCCACCGTATAACTGGGTATAACAATGTTTTCTTGTCCGTTATTCCATCTGTTTATCTGTTGCTTATCTTTGACTCCGCCCCAAGAGAATTTTGGGTGGATTGTCACGCTGAATGATCCGTCGAGAGCCGAGCGGATAAACAGGTGTTGAGCGAGCGCGTCCGTCAGACCGAGCGGTCCTCCGCGGGAGCACTGGATAATTTCGGCCAAGTGAGTGATAATAACTGTGGTGAGCGAGTAATTGCACACACGCTGGCAGTTGGCACGAGCATATCTCTCCAATCGAGGAGAACATTTCGGCTAGACATTAAAGCAGTTAAGTTATCCAAGGGGTTTTAACAACACTTGCACTTCTGCCGCCATTAAGGCAGTTAGTAATTAATTTGAACATTCGAATTCTTCGAAAAAAGGGTTGGTTGGTTGATCTCTTTCCCTATAAAAGCAGACCCCTGGTACTCCTTCTCTCCCACAAAACTTTTCATTTCCGAGGGAACGAGAGAAAGGAAAGGGAAACCTGCAAAATGTCGAATGATGGAAACATCATGCCAGAGAACCTCTGCCACCAGGTGCAGGCACTGACGAGGGCCATAGAAGGGCTTTCGGCTAGGGTGGAGGTGATGGAGGATACGGTGCGGAACGCCGAGAAGGTGGTTCGGTTGCTGCTGATAACAGGCTGGAACCCCCTTCACGGCCCCCGGCCGGAGACGCCATCCCTGCCACTGGGAATGGTGACATCCCCTGAGGGGTCGCCGTCGTCCTCCCATGAGGCCAAGAGAGGACACGAGGGTGGGCCACACTAGTGGCTTCTCGTTGTCCCTGTAGGCCTCGGGGCAGTTTCTTTTTTTTTTTTATTGTAATGGGAGTCTTTCCCCTTCTCCCAAATTAAAAGAGGGGGTTGACTAATGAAAATTTTCATCTTTTGTCTATAATTTGTGCAATGCGTCTGAGATAATAGTGCCGGTGAGTATGAATTTTAACTTGCTAGCAAAACTCCTTGTGAATGACCGTATAAAGAGATGCCGGCCTAGACTCATGCAATATGGTTACTCAGGCATAAAATTCAAGCACAAAATTAAAATAAAAGTGAAGTGGTACCGTACGCCCTTTGAAATGCTTCGAGAATCTGTTGCATGCTAACTTGTCTAGATCTTATTGCATGCTTGGGAAGAGTCTGTTTGTTTCTTAGGACCGTTCGTTTATAGACGAGGGCCATCCTGCCAGGAGAGCGGGTTAACTCGCTGGCCGACCGAAGAGGGCAATGTTAGTCTCTCGAGTTGCTTTATTTATGGACGAGTGCCGTCCCGCCAGGAGAGCGGGTTAACTCGCTGGCCGACCGAAGAGGGCAATGTTAGTCTCTTCGAGTCGCTTTATTTATGGACGAGTGCCGTCCTGCCAGGAGAGCGGGTTAACTCGCTGGCCGACCGAAGAGGGCAATGTTAGTCTCTTTGGGTCGCTTTATTTATGGACGAGTGTCGTCCTGCCAGGAGAGCGGGTTAACTCGCTGGCCGACCGAAGAGGGCAATGTTAGTCTCTTCGAGTCGCTATACTAACTCGTGGTTTTCTGGGACAATCATTGTTGAAAAGTTGTTAAGACCATCTTTTGAAAAGGAAAGACAAGGATATTCCCATTGATAATTAAAAGAGAGATTACAAATCGATCGTCTAGAAACTCATCGAATGAGATAGGGATAGAGGCGTATAGCCTAGAAAAAGAATAGCACTAGACCCAACTGTACGAGGGTCAAGAAACAAATTTAAAGAAAAGTAACTTGGAATTTACTGATAATAAATTTTCAGATTGTCCGCGTTCCACGGGTGAGGGAGTTTCCAACCAGACATGGTGACCAGTTGGTATACCCCGGACTTGATGATTTTTTGGACCTGGAACGGGCCTTCCCACTTCGGATGCTTACCTAGCTTCTTCTTCTCCAGCACCTTTTTTAAGACTAGATCACCAACTTGGAAAGCTCTATGTTTGACCTTCTCGTCGAAGTAAAGCTTTGCCTTCTGTTGGTATGCGGCCACTCTGACTGCGGCCGCTCGCCTGGTTTCCTCGAGCAAGTCGAGGTTTAGGCTGAGGGCCCTGTCGTTCTGCTCTGCGTTGTAGTGTTGGACCCTGTAGCTTGGGATAGCGACCTCAACTGGGATGACCGCTTCAGAGCCAAAGGCCATCTGGAAGGGAGTTTGTCCCATCGAGGTGCGCACAGTGGTGTGGTATGCCCAGAGGGTGCTTGGTAACATTCCTGCCCATAACCCTTTGGCATCGTCTAGCCTGGTTTTGATGATGCCAAGAAGGGTGCGGTTGGTGACTTCTGCCTGCCCATTGGCCTGAGGATGTCCAAGAGTTGCGTATTTGCACTTGGTGTTGAACTGCTCCCAAAAATCTCGCATCATCTCATTATCGAATTGATTGCCGTTGTCCGAGACGATGGCATGGGGAATTCCGAACCTGCAAACAATGTGCTTCCAAACGAAATCTCTTGCTGCCTCTTGAGTGATTTTGGCGAGCGGCTTTGCCTCCACCCACTTAGTGAAATAGTCGATTGCGACTATGGCAAACTTGTGCTGCCCTAGCCCCAACTTGAAGGGGCCGATGATGTCGATCCCCCACTGCGCAAACGGCCAAGGGTTATCGATGGGCGTGAGTGGCTCTGGAGGCTGATGGGGAATGTTGGCGAAGCGTTGACACTTGTCACATCGGCGTACGAAGCTGTTTGAGTCGGCCTTCATGGTGGGCCAGTAATAGCCCGCTCGGAGTGCCTTGAATACCAGCGTACGGCCCCCGGAATGGTTGCCGCAGATTCCTTCATGAATCTCCCTCAGAATGAATTGGCCCTCCACATCCGAGACGCACCTGAGATAAGGGTAGGTGTAGCCTCTTTTGTAGAGGGTGCCATCCTGGATGAGGTATCTTGCCGACCGGTACCTGAGCTTCTTCGCTTCCCTTCTGTCCGAGGGGAGTTCCCCATCTTGGAGGAATTTGATGATGGATTCCGCCCATTCAGCATGGGAGTGGATAACTTGGACCTCCCCGGATTCTCGGTCATCGATGCTTGGCTCTGCAAGGTACTGGAGAGCAGCCATGGGTCCCAAGTGTTCATCAGGAGCGCTTGCCAAGCGAGCCAAGGAGTCCGCCTTTTGGTTTTCTTCACGTGGGACCTGTAAGAAAGTCACCTTCTCGAAGGTTGCTCTGATCCTGGCGACTAGCTCCGAGTACTTCTTCATCTTTTCGTTTTTGGCATCGGCCTCCCCGTTGGACTGATGGATCACTAACTGGGAGTCGCTGAGGACTTTGACCACTTTAGCTCCCATCTGTGAGCATAGCAACAATCCAACAGCGACTGCTTCATACTCGGCCTCGTTGTTGGTTGCGTTGAAGCCGAATCGTAGTGCATATTCCATCTGAATCGTAGTGCATATTCCATCTGCTCACCGACTGGTGAGATAAGCACAATCCCAGCGCCGCTTGCGGTTTTGTTGGACGAGCCGTCTGCGTAGATTGTCCAGCATACCACGTCTTGTCCCCTTGTTTTGGCCACATCATCTTCTTCCTGTAAAGGGTTAGTGAATTCTGCCAGGAAGTCCGCCATGACTTGTCCCTTCCTTGCCTTGCGCGGTTGGTATACAATATCGAACTCACTGAGCTCGATAGACCACTGGATGAGCCGGCCGGACAACTCAGGCTTTTGAAGCACTTGCTTGAGCGGTCGGTCGGTCAGCACCACAACGGTGTGTGAGCAAAAATAAGGGCGCAAGCGTCTCGCCGAGATAACCAAAGCAAAGGCTAGTTGTTCAATGAGTGGATACCTGACTTCGGGGCCGCGGAAAGCTCTGCTAACATAGAATACTGGCTTCTGAATACCCCGTTCCTCTCTGAATAGGGCTGAGCTGACTGCGTTTGGGGATACTGCTAAGTATAGGTAAAGGTGCTCTCCTGAAATAGCCCGGGAGAGTAAGGGAGGAGAGCTGAGGTAGGCCTTTAGGTGTGCAAACGCTTCTTCGCATTCGTCGGTCCACTCGAAAGCTTTCCGCAGAGTTTTGAAGAAGGGGAGGCACTTGTCCGTCGACCGACTGACGAATCGGTTGAGCGCTGCTACTCGCCCAGTAAGGCATTGAACCTCTTTGATCGTTCGTGGTGCCTGCATGTTGATCACTGCTTGAACCTTCTCGGGATTGGCTTCGATTCCTCTTTGGCTAACCATGAACCCAAGGAATTTTCCTGCCCCTACTCCGAACGCGCACTTGGTTGGATTAAGCTTCATGTCAAACTTTCTGAGGATTTGGAAGGTTTCAGCCAAGTCGGTTGGGTGATCGCCGGCTAACTTGCTTTTAGTGAGCATGTCATCCACGTATACCTCCATATTCCGGCCAATTTGCCCGGCGAACATCTGGTTGACCAACCGTTGGTAGGTTGCTCCTACGTTCTTTAGTCCGAACGGCATAACCCGGTAACAGAATAGCCCCCGCTCGGTTATGAAAGACGTACCTTCTCGGTCGGCCGGGTGCATCAGGATCTGATTGTATCCAGAGAAAGCGTCCATGAAACTCAAGAGTTCATGTCCCGCTGTTGAATCAACCAGTTGGTCAATCCTGGGGAGTGGGTAGCTGTCCTTCGGACAAGCCTTGTTCAGGTCTTTAAAGTCCACACACATGCTCCAGTTGCCATTCACCTTCTTGACTAGCACCACGTTGGCTAGCCAATCAGGATATTGCACCTCCTGGACGAATCCAGCATCGATCAGCTTCTGAATTTCCTCAAGGACGGCATCGCTCCTCTCTTTTCCGAAGATTCTCGGTTTTTGTTTTACAGGTTTGAAGGTAGGATCCACGTTGAGGTGGTGAGTCATTACCTCAGGATCGATCCCTGTGTCAGGTCCGCATGAGACCAGGCGAAGACGTCTTTGTTGTCTTTTAGGAAAGTGACCAACTACTCCCTTAGTTGAGGGGGGAGCAGTGAGCCAATCTGAAGACTCCGGCCTTCTCCCACATCGACTTTATCCAGTTTTTCCACAGGCTCCGCGTGGATTTCCTCTCTTTCATCTCGGAATTCGAGTGCATCCACAACGAGGGTTTCTTGCGAGCGTCTCTCTTTAAGGGTTGTGACGTAGCATTCACGTGCTAAGGCTTGGTTTCCCTTCTGTGTCCCTACGCCATTCTCGGTCGGAAACTTAACCACCAGGTGGTATGTGGAGGTAACCGCCTTCATGCTGTTAAGAGCCGTTCGCCCGAGAATTGCGTTGTAGGCCGAAGGGCAATCCACCACAAGGAACTTTACCATTTTCACGACCTGGCACGGCTCAGCCCCCATGGTGACCGGGAGGTCGATCGTCCCCACGGGTTGAACCTTTTCGCCGGAGAACCCAACCAGTAGGGATCGGACAAGCTGCAACTTGTCCTTTGGGATCCCCATTTGGTTGAAAGCTCTGGAGAAAAGAATGTCTGCAGAGCTCCCATTGTCGACTAGGACCCTGCTGGTTTTGTAGTTCCCGATGGTGACGGTGATCACTAGTGGATCATCATGAGGATGTTGGACACCTGCAGAGTCGCTGGCGTGAAAACTGATGGTCTGCTCTTCCATTCTTCTTTCTTTCCAAGGCCTCTCAGTGAGGAGGACCTCTGCTGACCGCAACCTGCGGGCGTGAACACGCCTGGAAGTGTTGGATTCGCCGCCTCCGGCATACCCGCCAGAGATGGTGTGGATTTCTCGGAGTGCTCTGCGGGGTTCTGGATTGGCGCGAGGATTACGGTCTTCTCTTCTCTCCTGGTGTTGGGGCCGAGCGGATGGCTCGGGCTTGTCTTGAATGAACCTCCGCAAGCGACCGCGTTGGATCAGATTCTCAATCTGTTTCTTGAGTTCGATATAGTCGGAGGTGTCATGCCCATGATCCCTGTGGAAGCGGCAGTACTTGCTTCGGTCTCTGGAAACCCCTGGTTTCATTGCCTTGGGCCAGCGGAGTTCTGGGTCGTTGATAAGGTGGACCAGCACTTGCTCGGGAGTGGCGTTTAGCGGGGTGAACCGCTCAAAATGCCCTCGAGCACGTGGACGGTCCTCCCCTCTTGGTTTCTTCTCGGGTTTGACTTCCTTCTGGGTTTTGGGCTGTTCCGCTTCATGCCTCCGCTTGCCGCTGCCTGACGTCTCTTCCGATTGTCGCCGAGCGGCCATCGCTTCCTCAGCATTGATGTGCTTCTGAGCCTTGTTCATTAACTCCGCCATGCTAGACGGTGGCTTTTCCGAGACAGACTCGAAAAACTTGGTAGGCTGGAGTCCACCAATAAAGGTAGTGAGAGCCACTTTGTCATCCACATCATCAATTAAGAGTGCCTCGTTGTTGAAGCGCTTCAGGTAGTCGCGGAGAGATTCTCCTTCCTTCTGCTTGACGTTGAGGAGGTAGGTAGCTGGTCTGTGCTGACGCCGCCCGCTGTAGAAATGCTCGATAAACAGCTTGCTCAATTCGTCGAACGTCCCAATTGAGCCCGGTTTGAGCTTTCCAAACCAAACTCTGGCCGAGCCTTTCAAAGTAGTGGGGAAGGCTCGACACATGATCTGGTCCGGGCAAGCGTGCAACGTCATGAAGGCCTTGTAGGTCTCCAGATGGTCAAGCGGGTCGCCCAGTCCATCAAAAGGCTCAAGCGATGGGAGCCTGAACTTTTGAGGAAGTGGATAAATAGTAACTTCGGCCGTGAAAGGGAGATTGGTCTTCTGAACCAGATTCTCCACAGTCCTGGCCCCTCGATCATTAACCTGCTTCAGCACCTCGTCCATCTTCTCCTGCAGTTCCTTGAACGCAGCCCCCTGAGCCAATGATGACCCAGAGTTGGGAGCATTCCTGTGTCGGAGGGCGACGAAGCTATTATCGCCAGCCGCCGTGGACTGGCGATGATCAGCTGTGTCAGAGGGGTCCCCACCATGGTGGGTGCCCTGAATCTCTGGTGAGTCTCCGCTCGCTTCCCGCTCTTCGTTAGGGGGAGTTGGTTGAGGGAGGCGTTGGAGAAGCTCCGAGTTCTGCTCCCGGAGCTGATTAACCATCTGAGTGAGTTGATTAACCTGCTCCTGGAGAGGGTTACCACGGTCTTCTCCATCTGGGCCATTTCGTTGGCTTCCGGCTCTCGTATTGACCATTCTCTGGAATTTTTGAAACAGTTGAATTTATGAAGTAGAAAACTCGTCGGTTCCCACAAACGGCGCCAAACTGTTGATGTCTGAAACTGGACGGTCAATCTGAGCTCCGTCTTCGAGGAGTTCCTGCAAAACAGCGTCCGTGGACTGGGGGTGTCGCCAGTCGGGGACCCTCCGATGGCTAAGTTAGTAAGAGTATGTAAGGGTAGAATTCTATGTGCTCTGTGTATAGAGTTGAGTACGTACCTTAACCCATGGACGGATTACCCATTTATAGAAGAGGCGGTTCGTGCCCCTGGCCGGGGCCGAAGGTGGTAGATCATGGACTATGACGACGGTTGGAATCCCTCGGAGTGGGGGGACTCCCGTCGGACACGGTGTGAGTGGTGGACGTGGGAGTCATGGCCCCGTAGTCCAGGAATCAGGGGGACGTGGGGTTACCCCCTCCACGTCCGAGGATACCGGCGGGTGTAACCGCATATACCCAGTTAATGCTTATCCTGTTGTCCCAGCGAGGCTGGAGAAGTCTAACCGAGCGACTTGAGTACGACTGAGCGACAGTTGTCCGACCGAGCAGCTCACCCCTTGACACGTGTCAAGAGAACAGCGCTCGACAGTAAGTGCCTAAAAATATCCTTATCATGTTACATCCATTCACCATTTTGGAGGTTTGGAGATGCTCTAAGGAATCTAGTATTGTAACCATACTTAGATTTTGAGTTCCTTGTATGGGTTATTAATTTAAAGCCGGTCATGAGCTAAAACTTGTCGTACTGCCACTTTAAGTTCTAAAAAAATTACGAATTTTAAGGTCCCTTCTATTTTGATACCTTTTTATTATAGTTCGAGCCTCGGCTTCAGAGTTGTCTAGTTCATCTAACCCACTCAATATTAACAAATGTAATGTTAATAATGAGATGAACAGTGGAGGAATACTAGCTCATTTTGGTTATGGGGAAGAGTTATGCCGTGTATCCTCTATGGAGGAGGGAAACACCAATTCATTGACTGCTTAACTTTGTCTGGAGCCTGGAGGGTGTGGGCTTCGAATGGGCATGTTCGACTAATGGTCAACCGTGAAAATACGGTAATGAGCTACTCTTCAACGATGTAATCAAAGAGGTTGATGAGATAAGAGATTTGATCAAGACAAGGGTGACCTTGTGGATAAAGAGTCAGTCTATGGGTACACCATTTGCACACTGCATTGTGTGGAATCTACTTCGGAGTCCAACACAAATTATTGGAACCGCTCAATTTGATTAAAATATCTTTTTAAAAATTCCTGTACAAAAATCAGCTCAATTGGATATCGGTAAGAGCTTGATCAATTCTTTGAGGACAGAACTGATAAGCCCTTATCGATATCCGACTGAGCTTGTTTTTTTACAGGGATCCATACAAATACATTTTTAAATAAAATAAGCAGCTCTAATCATTTACATGAGATCCCGAGATTAATTCTGTAGGCGCGGTCAAGATTATTGACAGGTCATCAAACAGGACCTTTTGACCAACCAATTGGCCACGGACACGTGGCGATTAGGTCCGCGCGGGAGGTCAATCTTAGTCAAAGCACTATTCCGAGAAGACGTTTGACTGACCAATGGAAAAGAAACACGTAGCACATTAAGACGGACGCCCGCGGAACTGACCCGCGGAAGAGAAGAACCCGCAAGACCCCCCCCCCCCCCCCCCCCCCCCCCCGCGGGCCCCGCTAGGGAGAACTGAAGGATATACCGGAATTGGTACAGAAATTACAAGAAGACCCCGAGATCCTATTCGGGCCTAAAAGGCAGGCCCGGAAGGGACCCCGCGGAAAGCAAACGATCGCCGTGGGTCGCGACCTTGCTCTTGCGGGAATTGGGGAAGCTCTTGTGGCTTGGTGGCTTGGGATGGAGGTAGCGTCGCGGACGCGCGAGTTCCCCCGCGGAAGTCCTCCACGGGAGGACGAGTCTTCCGCGACCTGGAGGTACGGGAGGGACACGTGTTGGTGTCTTATAGGAGCGCCGTCCTGGGCCTGACCTAGGCCCATGTGCCCTATAAATACCCCTGGCATTCCCAATGATTGCCAGAGGCTGACTTTCCTGGAAAAGGAGAGAGAGAGAGCACTGATTCTGAAGAAGGAGAACATTCTTCCCCGGAGAGAAGGTGACCTCACTCATCTGATTCCAGAGAGGGCAGACGTCATTCACCCCCGCGGATAACAAAGGAGACACGTTGCCTTTGTCTTTTCCGTACCTCTTGCTCCAGCCCTCACCCCACGAGATCATTCCTCTTTTCCCCTTAGTACTAATTATCGACCAATCGCACCTCTCCAGCTCATTTTTGTACACGTAAGCAACCCCAAAGAACCCGCTTTCACCCACATTTAGGCGACTCTGCTGGGGAGGTGTCCTTTGGTTTATGGTTAGTACCCGTTCCACGGAATACATCGAGCGGCCGCTATCACGCCGTAAAGCAATGGCAGCACAAAACGACGACACGCCAGTTCTCGAGGAGGTCGAGGAAACTAACAGCGCGGGCACTGCGGCGCAAGCGCTGCGGGCTCTCTAGGATGGCCAGCGGCAGTTCCTCGAGACGCAGCGGCAGCTACTCGCGGCCTTTGCTGGTCTCACCGAGGTCATCTCAGCGGCGCTCCCAAAGGCCGCGGTCGGTCAAAACGACGAACCACCACAGAACCAGGCAGGGGGCAGCACTAGCCAGACGGTGCAACCCCAGGTTCCCCCGACGGTGCCTCCCCACTTACGCCCCGTGCTTGTAGGAGGCATCGCGGGAAATCACGCTGGAGGGCACCAGAAGGAGGTAGCCGCTGACGGTGCTAGCACGCCCTCTGCGGGGCCCTACATCACCATGGCGGAAGTCCAGGCCCTGCTGGCGCAGCAGAAGGCGAGCGAGGCGAGCAGAAAGGAGCCGGCCATTACTGAAGTTGGGGCCTCATCCGCGGGACAGTTCATCACCCTGGCGGACGTACAAGCCCTCCTCACTAAGGAGAAAACAAAGATGGTCCTGCCCTCTCTCCCTAGCCCAGATATCCGCCCGCCCTATCCTATGACGATCCTATCACTCCCCTACCCGGAGGGGTATACCCCACCAAAATTTGTAAAATTTGACGGAAAGGAGGGAAGTGCCCAGGAACATGTGGTCCGTTTCATGGAGTCGCTGGGGGCCCACGCATCCGATCATAACTTGCGTCTACGGGAATTCTCGAAGTCTTTCACCTCGCGCGCGTACACTTGGTACGTCAACTTGGAGCCTTACTCGATCACCACCTGGGAGGAAATGGTAAACAGCTTCTACGCCAAATTCTTCCAGGTTCGTGAGAAGGTGACAGTGATCAGCTTGACGAAAGAGACGCAAGCTAGCGGAGAAGACGTGGTGGACTACATCAGGAGGTTTCAGGATCGTGCAGTTGACTGCACCGAGTCCGCGAAGGAGGTACAACTGGTGGAAATTTGCATCGGTGGGATGATGGACGAATTCAAGATGTTGCTTATCAACTTGAAATTGGGAACATTCTCTGCCTTATTGGAGTCGGCGTACAACATCCGCCATGTGGTCAAACCGGCAAGAAAGGATGCATGGAAAGGCAAGGCCGCCAGCGCCACTGTGGCTGTCGCGGAGGCGCCGCGGACTCAGCAAGCCACGGGAGGACGAAAGCGGAGAGAGCGCGAGATGGGGCCGGCGCCGGATTTCCCCTGTACAATGGATGAAGTGCGGGCCTTGGTAAATGCATGGGTGCAGGATGGAGAGTTGGCGCTCCCCCCCGTGGAGTATGAACCGACGCGGGAGGACCGCGAGCACCCAAGGTACTGTATGTACCATAGGCACACCAAGCACCCGACGAGCGACTGTTGGTCCTTGAAGAGGTTGTTCAAGCGGAAGCAGAACGCGAATGAGCTAAGGATAGGACGGCGCGACGTCCGCGTCGAGCCTTATCCAGCCCACGGAAACAACAACGGGGAGGTCAACATGGCGGAGTGTTACCCGTTCATGTACAATGATGACGACGATGCTGAGAGCAACTACTACATGGGAGGAGAGGATGAAGAAGCAGGGGCCTACATGGTCTCGTGCTACAAAATAACGGAAGAATTCGGGGAGGGTCCAGCCCCCGCGGTGATACCAGACCCCAATGCGTCGGCCAAAACATTACAGAACAGTGCGAAGTTCCGCGCATTCTTCGACGGTTTTGGGTTCACGCCGGCGGCAAGATTGGAAATTACTAAGGCGATTGTCAACATCGCGGAAGTTCATCAGGAGTCGTGCATGACCGCGGAGGGATCAGTCCCGCGGACGATCCGCGATGAGTCTAACTCGGTCACCTTCTCGGACGTGGATCGACGGGTGCCTTACCCCCACAACCGCCCGATGTACGTTACATCCCGCGTCAACGGGATGGAGCTGAAGAGGACTTTCTTAGATGGCGGAGCCTCCATAAACCTGATGCCAATGTCGACGTTCCAGAAAGTGGGGATACAGGCCAACAGAATAGTGGAATCTCCAATCACCATCACGGGATTTGGAGGAGACAAGAAGCAGTCCTTGGGATACGTGGTGGTAGACCTAGAAGTGGCGGCAATCCGCTCGGCCACTAAATTTCATCTCATCAACGCGGATCCGAATTATCAGATTATTCTCGGAAGAAGTTGGATGCACAAGTATGCGGTCGTACCATCCAGCTACCACCAATGCTTGAAGGGAATCTGGGCAGGAAAGAAAGTCACAGTTCGCGCGTCTGAAAACCCTTTTGATACCAATGAAACATACCTCTCAGACGCGGTCTACTTCTCGGAGTTGGGCGAGGTATCTCAAGCGATCACTGCCAAGCCTCGCGCAGTCAGGATCCCAAGGTGGGAGGATATCAAAGATGAAAAGCCGGAGACACGCCAGAGAGACCCTTCCGCGGCAGACGCCGCAGCCCCCAGGAAGATAACTAAGACGAAGGAGGGGGCAAGACAGTATACTATTTGTGACGGTCCACCGGGGCAGCGGATGATAATGAAACCGCTGGCCCTGGCGGTACATGTGCCGCGGCGAAAGAAGAAGAGGTAATAGAAAAGCCGGAGCCCGCTCCGGAATGCATGCAAGACCAGCCCAGGCCGCAGCAAGAAGCTTTGGAAAGAAGTTGATCTAAGCGACGGGGTAGGCCCCAAAAGACCGGTGTTTATAAGTAAGGAGTTGAGCGGAGAGTTCCGCGAGAAACTGATAGCACTGCTACGTGCCAACTCGGACGTGTTCGCGTGGCACTATGAGGAGATGCCCGGGTTGGATCCAGAGCTGGTCACGCACCACTTGGATACCTTCCCGAATTCTAAGCCCGCGAGACAATCCCAGCGGAAGTACCACCCCGATCTAGAAGGACAGATCAAGGAAGAAGTCGAGAAGCTGCGGAAGGCAGGATTCATTCGCCCAATCCAGTACCCGGAGTGGCTGGCGAACATTGTCCCTGTGAAGAAGAAGAATGGCCAAATTCGAGTATGCGTTGACTTCCGCGACCTCAACAAAGCGTGCCCAAAGGATGAGTTCCCGCTGCCGCACATCGATACGTTGGTGGATGCCACCTCGGGTCACCAGATGTTCTCTTTCATAGACGGTTTCAACGGGTACAACCAGATCAAAATGGCTCCGGAGGACGCGGAGAAAACAGCGTTTCGAACGCCATTGGGAAATTTCTACTACATTGTAATGCCCTTCGGCTCAAAAACGCAGGGGCAACGTACCAGCGGGTCATGACAGCAATTTTCCATGATCTCATGCACAAGATAATCGAAGATTACGTGGACGACTTAGTGGTGAAATCTAAGGAGCGGAAGGATCATCTCACAGATATAGCCACTGTCTTCGCCAGATGCAGAAAGTTCAACCTTAAGATGAACCCTCTGAAGTGCGCATTTGGAGTCACCGCAGGAAAATTCTTGGGATTCCTGGTACATCGCCACGGAATCGACGCGAACGAGGCCAAGATCAAGTCTATCACGGAAATGCCCCCGCCCCACTCACAGAAAACGCTCAAGCGATTCCTAGGAAAGGTATCATACCTCCGCCGTTTTATTCCCGCGATGGCGGAAATCGCGGCACCATTCGCGGACCTGTTAAAGGGAAATGCAAAGTTTGAATGGAAGGAAGACCATCAGCAGGCGTTTCAGCGGATTAAAGCGGCATTGACTTCTCCTCAGACAATGGTAGCACCAGTCGCGGGGAAGCCGCTGATTCTTTATCTGACCTCTACCCCGAGGTCCATTGGGGCCCTGCTGGTGCAAAAGGTAGATGGTACAGAGCGCCCGGTCTACTACATCAGCAGAAAGGTACACGGAGCAGAGGAAAGGTACACCGCCATTGAAAGATATTGCTTAGCCCTCGTCTTTACCGCGCAGAAACTCTGGCACTATTTCCTGTCATTTTCCATCCAGATAATCAATAAGTGTGACCCAGTGAGATTCCTTCTGTCGCGCCCCGCCCTCACAGGACGGGTCGCCCGCTGGTTGCTAACACTCGCGGAATTTGACATCTCATGCGCAACTCCAAAAGCAATCAAGTGTCAAGCCCTAGCGGACTTGCTAGCTCAGTTCCCAAGTGGACAGTGCGAGCCGCTTGAAGATTGTCTACCCGGAGAGGGTTTCGAAGCTCTCGCGGCCAGCACAGACGAACAGCACTGGACGCTCAGCTTCGATGGGGCCGCGGGTAGTGGATCGGGAGGCGCGGGAATAGTGTTACAAACAGAAGGGGGAGATAGAGTGCATCTGGCGTACAAATTGAATTTCCCATGCTCCTATAACGAAGCGGAATACGAGGCGTTAATCTTGGGTCTAATAGCGGCAAAAGAAAGAGGAATCAAGCACCTAAGGATAGCGGGAGACTCAAAGCTGGTAGTTTTGCAAACGGAAGGGATTTACGCGCTGAAAGAACCAACTCTGGCACCATACCGAACGACGGTGCAGAAACTGATGAAATCCTTCCAAAGTGTCAGCATCATCCACAAACCCAGATCAGAGAACCGTTTCCCGGACGCTCTCGCAACGCTGGGGGCAAAGACGGAATTTGAGGAAGACAAAGCCTGCATTGAAATTGTGAAGATGTTTGAACCATCCGCGGTGGAGGACTTCGCAGAGCCGATCGAAGATTGGCGCGGATCTATTAAAATTCAGTTAGTCACCAGCGTAGGGCACCTGTCCACCACGGAACTGTCGAGTTTCTTAGTTTTACGCGGAGAATTGTATTATCGCGGCCCGTAGGGATGGCTTACGCGATGTATTGGCGCGAAGGAGGCAGAAGAAGTATTGGACAGGATCCACATCGACAACTGCGCGGACAACGAGATAGCCCTATACAGGAGAATTCAGAGGCAAGGTTATTACTGGCCTACTATGAAGAAAGATGCTGATTTGATTACGAAGAATTGCACTTGGTGTTCCTTGTACATGGCCAAACCAGAATGCCTGATGGCAAACACTAACAATCAAGAGGTGGACTGGAGACAAGTCTACATCGATTACTTACGAGAAGGAGCCCTACCCATCGAGCGAGCTGAGTCCGCAAGGGTTGTCCGCGGTGCGCAGCGTTTCTTCTTGGAAAAGGGACTACTGTTCAGAAGAACCCTTGATGGAATGCCTCAAGTATGCGTGGACAAGGAGCAGGCGGACGAGATTCTAGCCAAGACTCACGGGACTGAGCACCAAGGGTGGAGGAAGCTCTACGAGCAGATGGTTCATCTGGGGTATTTTTGGCCCACCATGGAGAAAGATTCAAAGAGACACGTGCAAAGATGCCGAGCCTGCTAGAAATTCGGAAACTTGGTTCACGCTCCTTCTGTAGAGTTGCATTCCATCCGCGCCCCTTATCCCTTCCACACTTGGGCGATGGATCTAGTCGGACCGATTAGACCAGCATCGCGGAAGAACAGATGGATTTTGGCAACCACGGAGGTTTACACTAAGTGGGTCGAGGCTGTTCCGCTGAAGAAGGCTACAGGAGACGCGGTAGCAGCATTCATCAAGGAAAACATCATTTGCAGGTTTGGCATACCCAAGGTGATCCTTTCTGATAACGGTACTCCGTTCATCAATCACCACGTGGGAAGCCTCCTCGATGAATACACGGTTGATCACCGTACCTCTAGCGCCTACTACCCGCAGGGGAATGAGCAGGTGGAAGCAACGAACAAGACCTTGATCAGAATCTTGAGCAAGCTGTTGGACAAGCGCGGGGGTACTTGGGCGGATCACTTACCAATAGCTCTTTGGGCTTATCGTACTTCGAAAAGAAAGTCTACCCGCGCCAGCCCCTTCAGCCTAGTATACGGAGCAGAAACGGTCTTACCGGCAGAACTAAGTATCCCCTCCGCGCGAATGATACTCGCGATGGAGAATTCCGCGGAAGGAAGGAAAGCAGACCTGGAAGCCTTGGAAGAGAGAAGGACAACGGCGGCCCTTGCCCACGAAAAATACTGGGAATCCGTGGCACGCTACTACAACAAGGGCGTGGTGCCGCGGGTATTTGAAGTTGGGGAGCTAGTTTGGAAAGCTACCACGGCAGTGATGAGGGACATGAAAACGCCAAAATTCACCCCTAGATGGGAAGGACCCTATGAAGTAATCAGTGCCTCTGCTAGCGGGTACTACCACCTAGCCCGCGTCGAAGATGGTTTCGAGACAGGAGCAGTGAACGCTAAGTACGTCAAGAAATTCTACCCATAAGGGGAGACGCTAGAAGCTCGCAAGCCGCTGTCCTGCCCTGCCAGTCTCCGCCCCCCTTTATTTTAGAACAGTTTGTTTCTTTTCTTCCCTCTTGTAACTGTCAATTGCATCTACCGTTAATGAAAATTGGACACTTGCTCCTAATTCATACTGGTGCTTTACTTTTTCCATGGTGAGGTAACGCGATAAGACTCCGCGGAGAGAACATTTCCACGGTACCATCAACTCCTTTTCATGATTCTTTCATTTGAACTTGACGATTATCAAAAAGAGACGATACTAAGCCACGAGAAGTCAGAACATGACCCGCGAGATTCATACTTAGTGATTGTCAAAAAGAGATAATGTTAAGCCTGTGATGGCCAGAACATGGCCCCAATTCCCCCAAACTTGACGATTATCAAAAAGAGACGATACTAAGCCGCGAGAAGTCAGAACATGACCCGCGAGATTCATACTTAGTGATTGTCAAAAAGAGATAATGTTAAGCCTGTGATGGCCAGAACATGGCCCCAATTCCCCCAAACTTGACGATTATCAAAAAGAGACGATACTAAGCCGCGAGAAGTCAGAACATGACCCGCGAGATTCATACTTAGTGATTGTCAAAAAGAGATAATGTTAAGCCTGTGATGGCCAGAACATGGCCCCAATTCCTCCAAACTTGACGATTGTCAAAAAGAGACGATGTTAAGTCTTGAGCGGTCAGAACACGACCCGCGAGGTTTATACTTAGTGATTGTCAGAAAGAGATAGCGTTAAGTCTTGAGCGGTCAGAACATGACCCGCGAGGTTTATACTTAGTGATTGTCAGAAAGAGATAGCGTTAAGTCTTGAGCGGCCAGAACATGGCTCCCCCTGAGTGGCAAACTTAGTATTTGTTAAGCTAAGATGATAAACAGGTCACAAGAAGTCAGAACATGGCCCGCGGACTCCAGCAAAAGTACATTTATCATGATATTGTCAACACAGAGACTGTCTTATTTCAGTAAGACCCATGGTTTTATTCAAATGACAAAGAAGAGAAAATAGTACATGTGTTCAAAAAAAAAAAACACAACGCTCTCTAAGCCTGCCAGTCTAAGAAAACAAACCCGTCAGGGTCAGGGTCGGCTAGATTCAGCGAGGCAGCAGCCAGCTCCGCGTCGTGCTGCAGCACTCGAGCAAAACTGGCCTCCAGATGGGCCAGGTGCTGGCGAGTAGACTCCAGCTGGGCCGCCAGGCCCTGGATTTCGGGCCTCAGAGCGGCCCTCTCCCCCGCGGCCCTCAGAGCAGAGCTCCGCGCGCACAGCCAGGCCAGGTTAAACCCGAAGACCTGCATATCCGCGGCAACCTCCAGCAGATCGGCCTCGGTCCCGGGATTGAAGTCCCTGTAGCGAAGCTGCCCCCAAGGAGTGAGCACGTTGTGGAGGCTACTGAGGTAGATCACCCCAAGCCGGGCGGACCGCGGGTTGAAGGAGCTGAAGGTCTCCGGATGAGACCGGGCTATGGCGTTCAGCAGCGGGTAGTATTCCGCGGGCACATCATAGCCCGCGGGAAAGAGGCGGATGGGCTCCGTGGCCTCAGTATCCATGGGCCCCTTCCCCAGATCTAAGACAGGTTGCCTGGGCGGCGACTGCTCCCTCGACTCAACTTCCTCCCTCTGCTCGCCCATGTCCAAATTCAAATCAAGCTCGTAATCCCCAAGAACTTGGCTTCCCTGTCCCCCCAAAACATCGTCAGTTGGCAAGAAGTCCATTTCTTTAAATAAGGAATTGAAATCTGAGTCAGTAATGGAGGTGGGGCCACCAATAAGTTCTTCGTTTACCTCCAGCTGTCGGTCTGAAGGTTGAGCGGAAGGTTCGGCCTGCGGGGTCGGCGTACGCCTCGCGGACTGGCGAGGAGAATGGGTTTGCGAAGTAGAGCACGCCGGGGAATGAGGACTGGCGGCGTCCATAGCCGTATCCCGCTCCGCGTCCAGGCCCGGGCCTTGAAGGAACGAGGCATTGGAAACCCCTGGAGAACCGCCAGCAACCCGGCCCAGATAACTCTCCGTTGACCGGATGCGGGCGCTGGTAGACTGCTGGTGGGAGCCGGAAGGAGTAGAGGTGGAATGCGCCTCAGGTTGGCCCGCGGCAGAACCCCCAGCGGCAGGATGAGGAAGCTCTCCGAGGTTATCCTCATCTCCCTCCCTCAACAATCGAACAGCCGCCGCATTGATAGGTTCCGCGGCAATATCGGCCTGGCCCACAGACTCGTGAGTGTCCGTTGATGGCGGGGGCTCGCGGGCCTCGGAAGTCGCTGCGTGAGAAGGAGATGGGGCTGGATCAACAGATTGTACTATAACATTTCCGGATTCCTCCGGGGAAGAATACGACTCAGAGGAGACTGTGTTGGGATCTCCCCCGAGGTCAACAATGGAAGGCTCGTCGGGCAACATACCTCCAATAACCGCGGAGGATTCCGGCTCCGGGTGGAGAAAAGGAACCGGCTCCGCCCGAGGTTGGATCACCTCCGCTTCCCTCTGCTCTTCGGGAGAGTCGGAGATCTCCACTACGCTGACATCCGCCGCGACGGGGCCCCTCGCAGACGCGGACGCTCGGGCCTGCAAGACGCTGAGGGGGAGATCGTCTTCATCATCGTCGTCGTCGTCATCATTATCGTCATCACCCGCCTCCGCGCCCTCGTTCTCTTCTTCGTCGGACTCCGCTAGAACTGTTTGAGAAATCATGGCAAAATACAAGTCAGGGGCTGAAAGCCACAAGGCAACAGAAATGGCATCCTAACAAAACAAGGCTCACCATCGAGGCGGCGTCTCTTTGGCTGAGCGTCTGGGGCATCCTCTTCTGCCCCGCCCGCTGCTTCTTCCGCTACCGCGGCTGCCGCGGCTGCCTCTAGCTCATAGGCCACGAAGGTGCTAGCGTCTCGCTCCCGCTGCTAAAGGAAAGAAAGAAACAAGACAGAGGGAATGAGTCCCAGAGGACAGAAAAGGCAAAGGCAAAGCATTGAAAGGAGATGATTGAGCACATGGGAAGGCACTTACATTGCGAATACGTTTTCGGCGGCGGATCCCCCCCGTCGCGGGCGCCTGAGAGGAGGACGGTTGAGATGGTTCTGCCGGTGGAGGAAGCGGAAGCTGTGTCCTCACGCGGGATCCCCGCGCGCGGGTTCGCCCCGGGGCAGCTTGAGGAGGTGGAAGTGCGGCTTCCTCAGGGAAAACCCTATTTACGGGCTCGGCATGGATCACGGCCCATTGGCCGCGGGGCCCGCGCCAGTCGGCTGCCTGGGCTGCAGTGATGGCCCGCAACGAGGTGTCCCGAGTTCGGATGGTAACTACTTCGGGGACCACGGCCTGTCCGCGGACGAATGTCTGGAGTGAGTTAAGGTTTCTCCTCCAGAATGCGCGGAACTCCCGCGTATAACTTGAAACCCTATCCCTCTCAGGGATGGGCAAATCCCCAAGTTGCACCAGGATTGGGGAAAGCTCCCCCGCCATGAATCGGAGTTGTGACTCCGCAAAAGAGGGCATCGCAGGGGCGGGACCGGGTACCCCTTGGTCGAAACCCAATTGCCTCGCGAAGCGATCCGGGCGGTACACCGCCACCCCAGATCCCTCACTGGACAAGGTCGGAAGCCACTCCGGAAAGGCAATGAGCGCGGAATTGATCACCGTCCGCGCCGTGGGAGTGTTGCCGCTCGCAGCATTGAGGGAGGAAGCGACTGGGAGAAGACATTGGCCTACACCCATGACGCCCGGATAGGGAATGTTGTAAGGACGAGGAGTGAAGTTGGCCTCGACGTCACATGCCTCGTACCACGAGGCCTCGCTACTGGTCCCATGCCACTGCTCCGCGCGGGAGCGCACCCCCGAGGCCTGAAAGACCAGGGGTTCCGGGGCGACGGTGCAAAAATGCTCGAAGAAGTACGCGAGCAGGAAGGTGGAGTGAGCCATCGAAATGTGGTCACACCTTCCGAGGGACCTGGCGTAATCCGCCTGAACCAGGTCCAGTTGGCGGAAGAGTGACCCCAGAAACAGCGGCGCTAGGGCGACAGGCTGACCGCGGGCGAGGAGGACGGCCAGCGGGAAGACCGCCTGAGAAAGGCCATCACCAGGATAGTCGGGCAGGACGAAGTATGAGAGGAAGTAAGCGAAGAAGCCAGCCATGTAGAAGTGCTGACCATATTGGGGGCCCGTGACAAAATCTCGCTCAGCACCAGGAGCAACAGTCCTCGCGGGCTGAAGGTCCTTGAAAAAATAACGCAGCCAGCTGCCGAGGGAGGTCTTCTTGGCATTTGCCGCGAAATCCTTGCGGACCCCTTGAAGGGTGAAGATCGGCCCGTTCTGGGCCTGCTTTTGGAACGCCTTCAAGGCCTCCACCTCGTCTCGATCCGCCCGCGAGAGCTTGGCAAAGTCCAGGGTGTTGCCCCCGCGCAGAGACAAGCGGGTGAGAATGTGGACATCCTCAAGCGAGAGTCCACTCTCCCCCCATGCCCATGCAAAGGAGTGAGTGTCGCTGCTCTAACACGAACACGCGAACTCCAGGTTCTTGACGGCAGCCCCCGGTCGAGGAATGCTCAGGCGCCGTGACAGTTGGACGGCTTCGAGAGTACCGCTGCTCAGCAGCACCTGCTTGCAGCGGAGATTACCGACGACGTCATCAACCCAGTCCGCCCAGTCAGTGGGTACGGAAGCTTGGGCCCCAAAGCGGCATTCCACGAAGGGGAAATCCCCGCGCTCGAGGCAAAAGCGAAGCACCGAAGAGGGGTTGATGGGCTCTACATCCTCCGGGGCGGCAGGGGCCGTGAAGAAGGTGGGAACAGCCACGGCGGCACCCACAACGGGATACGCCTCAGTGAGAGACCAGAATGGGTCCCCAACTGTCCGCAGGTACGGGGCCCTTTGCCACTGGTCCGCGGAGGGCACGGGATCTCGACAATTGGACCACGCGCAGCCATTTGAGAGCGAAGTGAAAGAAAGAGGAAAGTGTTGACCGCAAAGGATGGAAAGAGACGAGAAGGACGATCGCTCGAAAGTCAGAAGAGAAATTGACAGCACTTCGACGAAAATTTGGAGTTTGGTGAAAAAGGAAATAATGGACAAAGGGTTTATATAGTGGTCAAACGGTGGGGACATTTATGACGTCTGCACACGAGGGGTCATGACGGTACACGAAGAGACTTGACGGTATACAAAGAGACTCTAGCAGTTATCATACCCGTTGCTTCGCAGAACAAGTCCAGGGCGACAGCGGAAACTTACAAAGAAGATGGAACGCACGCGGACGACGTGCACTTGTCGTACGCGCGCGGGGGGCATATGTAGGCGCGGTCAAGATTATTGACAGGTCATCAAACAGGACCTTTTGACCAACCAATTGGCCACGGACACGTGGCGATTAGATCCGCGCGGGAGGTCAATCTTAGTCAAAGCACTATTCCGAGAAGGCGTTTGACTGACCAATGGAAAAGAAACACGTAGCACATTAAGACGGACGCCCGCGGAACTGACCCGCGGAAGAGAAAAACCCGCGGGACCCCCCCCCCCCCCCCCCCCGCGGGCCCCGCTAGGGAGAACTGAAGGATATACCGGAATTGGTACAGAAATTACAAGAAGACCCCGAGATCCTATTCGGGCCTAAAAGGCAGGCCCGGAAGGGACCCCGATGAAGGCAAACGATCGCCGTGGGTCGCGACCTTGCTCTTGCGGGAATTGGGGAAGCTCTTGTGGTTTGGTCGCTTGGGATGGAGGTAGCGTCGCGGACGCGCGAGTTCCCCCGCGGGAGGACGAGTCTTCCGCGACCTGGAGGTACGGGAGGGACACGTGTTGGGGTCTTATAGGAGCGCCGTCCTGGGCCTGACCTAGGCCCATGTGCCCTATAAATACCCCTGACATTCCCAATGATTGCCAGAGGCTGACTTTTCTGGAAAAGGAGAGAGAGAGAGAGCACTGATTCTGAGGAAGGAGAACATTCTTCTCCGGAGAGAAGGTGACCTCACTCATCTGATTCCAGAGAGGGCAGACATCATTCACCCCCACGGATAACAAAGGAGACACGTTGCCTTTGTCTTTTCCGTACCTCTTGCTCCAGCCCTCACCCCACGAGATCATTTCTCTTTTCCCCTTGGTACTAATTATCGACCAATCGCACCTCTCCAGCTCATTTTTGTACACGTAAGCAACCCCAAAGAACCCGCTTTCACCCACAAGTTCTACACAATGCAATATGCATTTGGTGTACACTCATAGTAATTTTGGAGGATAAAAGGAAAATTTGAGAATTAAGGGGTTTCTTCGCGTTTGAGTGTTTTTTTGTCAATCTCTCCAAGATCAGGTTTTGTTGACTTGGGAGGCCATGTGGCCCCCATTCTCTCATCCTCAAACCACAAACCTCAAAGTTTTTGCCCAACTGATTGGGTAAAAGCCATGTCCGGTGTGGCTTTGCAATATACCTTAAAGAAAGGAGACCTTGACTATATACACCTTTAATGATAGGAGACCTTGACTGGTTATTGGCAAGGCCAGGAATGTAATTATGTAAATCACAAAGAGAGTATAATGATTTGAGAAAACATCATGTAAATCTTGTTCATAGTGTGATAGCTCCGATTCCTCCGTGGAATACCAGATTTTGGGGGAACCACGTAAATATTATGTTGTTCGAGTATGTGTATGTTTTGGTATGGTTTGATCCTTTAGGGCACAACAGGTTTCACACTTCGTTTAGGGTCCTTTTATCTCTAGAAGTTGAATAATTACGTAATATTTAGAATCATTCAACTAAGTACTAACTTAAGTTCATAAATTTTCCCGTGTAATTTAATTTTGCATTTATGTTATAAAATCTCCAAGACATAGTGGCTAAAAATGAATTCAAACTACTCTCAGTGTTGGGATTTGTCCCACATCGGTTAATTATCTTCTCCAAAACTAGTATATGAGCCTGGGCAGCCTCTCCACTCTTTGCCAATTGGTTTGGAGTTGGATGCTTTAACATGGTATCAGAGCTAGGGTTTCGGAGGCTTTTCCCCTTTGTCTGTGCCATAGTTGCACTTTATTTCATTGTGATCCGTGTGTCCGGATCCTTTGTTTACCTCTCCACGTGCGAGTCGGGGGTCGCACGTGCGGAAGAGTGTTGGGATTTGTATGAATTGGTGTGTTTCAGGCATATATATGGGGTCGAGCTACCCCAGAAGTAAAAAAAAAATCTAATACTATTACTATATGTACTAAATTTTTTCCAAATTAATAAATGATTTGATGATGACACCACACTAGATTATTTCTCTACTTGAAATCCATGCTCTCCCCACAGCAAAAGTTAAAAGTTAAAACACTACCCTATTACGATTTGATGACAACACCACATGAGATTATTTCCTAACTTTAAACCCACCTCACCCTTTGTATACAAATTATTGGGTGGTCTTGAGACACTGTCACATAGCGTCCCAATACTCCTAAACACTACACATTTTCGTAGAGTCTACTCGAAGTTTATGAACCCCACGCAAATGAGTGGTGTTAAGGAATGTTGGGGCACCACGTGGCGAAATCCCATCGAATGCAATTGTAGAACTGATAGAGTTTTTTTTTCTTCTAAAAAAGTGATACTGAAAAGAAGATTATTAGTATATACTTTTGACATCTTTTATTTTTTTAGTTGAAATGTTGGTTGAGCTTTTGATATGTTTTTTTTGTCGAACTAGATTATTAATGGTCATTACTATTGATTAGTATTTTACTTATAATTGGTAAGAGAATTTATGCTTATGAATGACCCCATGTTTTCAAAATTAATCCCGGGGTTTGATCAAGGGTCCGTTTGATTAGTGAGAAAAATAAAATGAAAAGTGAAAAATGATAGAAAGTGAAGTGAAAGAAATAAAAAGAAAAAGTATTTTTTTTCTCACATCTATTTGATTAGAATGGAAGTTTTACAAGAAAATAATAGAGAAAATAAGATATCATTATTTGGAGGGAATAAAATTGCTGAAATTAGAAGAGGAAATGTGGAGGGAAGAGGATAAAGAAGGAAATTAGAGTAATTGTTTTTAATTTTTTTGAGAAAATAAAATTTTCCTACACATTTTGTGAGAGAAAGTAAAGCAATCTCTTATGCTTTAGAGAGTTGTACAGGAAAGTTCACTTTCTAGGATTTTCGTATTAAGTGAACACAAAAAAGTATTTTTTTTTCTCTTTCTTGCATTTTTTAACATCGTCTCGCTAATCAAACGGACCTGCCTCCATACTGCATTAGCACACACTCGCAGGTATATTGTAGTGTTTAAGACATACAAATCTATTTGTGCTAAATTCAACTACTAAACAAATCAATATATCACACATTTTCCAAACTAAAATTTAAACAAATTCATCACACGGCTTGTTAGACTCTTTTCCTGTCCTAGGTATAATAGACGTTGATAGCTGATAGGCAACGTCATTGTATCTATATGAGGATAACAAGAAATTTTATGAAATAAGTTAAGGTGTTCGGAAATCAATTTCACCATCCACTAACGGATTGTTTGATTAATTAAGGCTAGGCATCGTCCCGTATAAGTTCATATTACTTGTTTAATGCATATTGGAAAGGACTGTGTGGCTATAAATTAAAGCTGATGAAATGGGTAGGGCAGAGTAGGACCGTGTAGTTAATTACTAAAAGGTCATATTTCAGCTGATAATGTAATGGGTAGGGCCTCGTAGTCGATATTATTACAGGGTTATGGTTCAAGGAGTCCTGGGACAACCAGGAAGGAATGGCAAAAAAGATGGGATGGGAAAGGGAAACAATTACCGTACAGCTCCTGCCGCAGCCATTTTACACGCTTGCACATTGGGTGAGGTGGCCAAAGACTTGTGGGCAGGAATCGAATCTAAAACCTCAGAAGGAAGCGTTTGCATCTGTCAAGGAAATAATTTGCCCTCGAACACTTGAATTAATTTGCATCTGTCAAGGAAATATAGTCATATATTGCTTGGGAGTGTAATGAGTTAGTCAATAAACACTCCAAAACTTGGCTGCATAAGTTTTTATGTACTCCAAAGATAGGACAGAGAGTGCCATGTAATAGACAAGATTACGAAAGAAGTCAATTAAAAGGAAACAAGGAAAAAGAGAGCAGAAATTCAAAAAATATGAGTATTGGGTCTGGCAGAACCGAGGTTGTTATCACCTTGAAATCTTTATCCCAAGAATTGTCTGATACATGCGAATCATTTCTCAATGATGCGGTTCACGAACTGAAACATTTTTGAATCCCATGAATTGTATATCGTGCTAAAGTATTTGCCCATCTCATCTTCTCTTAAATACAAAATGTGGACTCCGCACTCCTTAATTTGTCCATCAACTTTCAAATTGCATGAACAAAACTTGCAGTTCATCGCCCTCTTTAAAAAGTGTCGATCCAGGTAGCCAATGGCATAACCACACCATATCTCCACCTGCTTCTGGAATGCCATAGCACCTTGTACTGGCATGAATCAACTGTTATAATATCAGCGGAGTTAAAGATCGAGTTAGTGAATATTCACTAATGTTAAGAAATGATTAGTGAATATTTGACTGAAATTAAGGGGCGTAATATTAGGCTTGGTTAGTGGCCTCATTACTTGTAAATCTTCCATAGAATCCTCTTGTAGTATTTATACCAGTATTGTGGTCCTTATTTAATATCAGAAAATTACTTCCACAATTGTGTTATTTGATATGGTATCAGAGCCTCCTTCAATCTCCTCTTCTTCACCCTAGGGATTGAAGTTTGGTCATGTATTCACAATTGTTTCTTTTTCTATTCATACCATTCCGCTGCGAAGTTTTTTTTAGTGTCTTTACCACTATGACTGATGCAAGTAGTGATTCTCTAAAAAAGAACGAATCTACTACTATATCGGCTGGGTTCCATATACAGGGAACTTCTTCTCGAATCACTCTGGAACCACTTGATGGAACCAATTATGTTGAGTGATCTTTGAACGCTCAAAATAAGATCCGTGGGAGAAAACGTTGGGGTTTTATTTCAGGTATGCTCCAAAGGACATTCAGTCGGAGGAATATGAAGCATGGGAGGATGAAAACTGCTTGGTCAAATCTTGGCTTTTTGATGCAATGACAAAGGACATCCGATCTCTCTTTCTTCGATTGGCTACAGCAAAGGAAATATGGGAGGCGGTTAAACAGACATATTCGGTCAGCCAAGATGCATCAAAAGCCTATCAGTTACACTATGAGGTAATCTCTGTCCGCCAAAATGGTGGTTCTGTTATTTTTTTTTTTTGGAAAACTATAAAAATTATGGCAGGAGTTTGATGCTATTGAGCCTTGTACCATGGAATGTACCCAAGATATTGAGCAATATATTACAATGGTTACCTCCCAACGGTTATATGTTTTTCTGGCTAGTCTCGATTCTTATTTGGATGGGGTTCGTGGTCGGATTCTTGCTACTGCACCTCTACCAAATCTGTAGGCTGCATATGCCATTGTTTGCGCTGAGGCAAATCGCCAAGATGCTATGCTCAATATAACACCAAGTGATGGTGGGGTTGTTATGTCTATTCGAAAATCTGTCTCTCGTGACTCAAAAAAGGGCGTTCGGTATTCACTGTAATGGTGATAATCATTTTATAGAGACCAATAGAAGACAACATATATGGGAGAAGAGTACTTGGAATATCATATCACTCATACTTCTAAAGACTAAATTACATGCATATTCTAGGAATAACAAAGTAACTTATTACAATTATAAAAAAAAGTAACTTATTACTTCTAATTATCATGCATTACAATTGCTCACAATTACTGAAAAAAAACTCCCACAAACAAATATGAAAAGTCATAACCAACTAAAAACTCTCAAAATAAAACAATTTTATTGTTTTTCCAACAGAGTTGAGCTTCGGTAGGGGGTGCTCCTTCTCCGGTAGAGTTGTTTTGTAATCTATGACTGTGAATGGATGAAACTTTTCTCTCTGTGTTGATTAATGTTTGTGTGTGTTTGGTTTTCGGTCCTTCTTGTGCACAACAAAAGATATGAAGAACATTCAGGTTAAACTATTTACATATTTTCGTATGTGTTAGTTCAAGACGAGAAACAACTAAGTAGAATTTCCAATGATATTGGCATCTCAAAGGTCTCAATTTTCTTTGGTCATCTTTCTAAAATAATTAAGAAACCTAGGCAAACTTGCAGGTTGTTCAAGTCCTCATATTTGAAGTCATATCAAGCCAAATCATCACTATGAGCTAGCTAGATGTTGCTTTTAATATCTATTCTAATACATAAAGGGCGAAGAGTTTTGATGTGACTGTTTTTTTGAAGCCGTGTCACAAAAGTGATTTTCACTTTTGTCCTAATCAAAACCCAATTTTACATGCATCTAACCTTAGGCAAAATAGTAAAATCACTAAAACTCAACCACCCACCCACCCCATCCCCAAAAAAAACTATCCAGCCACACTCCTACTCCACATGCACACACGGAGGGTGTGCCCCCAAGTGCGAGTGCATATACAAGCACAAGGGCAGAAAAGGTTTGCACCTACCTCAGCTTATATGGAGAAAAACTTTGATCCCATGAATGTTGTATAGTGCTAATGTATTGGAATACTTCTCCCTCTTCTTCGAAGTACAGAAGGTGGACTCCGCACTTCTTAATTTGTCCATCATTAATCTTGAATGAAACTTCCACTTCATCGCCCTCTGCAAACAGATCTGCTTGGGAACAATAGCATAACCATACGATATCTTCACCTTTTTCCGGAATGCAACAGACGGATGCCGGGAAGTAGTCCTTCATGCCACTGCTCTTGTTATTGATTTCAAATTCTAGGAGCGAAGCATATAATTCTCCACTGCCCGGAAGTGCATACACCACACAAAGATTTAAGCCTCGAAAACCGAAATGAGGAGATAAGGTCACAGTAAATGATATGGTGGATCCACCATTCTTCTTGCTAAACCACCGTGGAACTTCTCTCCTAGGAAAAAATGTGTGGAATGCATTATTTTTATACACCATCTGCGAAGATCAAATCTATGGGGGTTTTTTTTTTGATAATCTATCAAATCTATGGTTACAACCGATAAATGCATGAGAGAGAGAGAGAGAGAGAGAACCTGAATGGGAACCACGTCACCTTTGATTCCCGAGTATGAGTTCTTAAGTTTAGCCTCAACATCTGCCATAGAGTTGAAGAAGCCAATACAGTGGAGCAGTTCCACATCAACTTCTCTGACGGTTGAGCTCTTGAAACTGCCCTGAATGTGATTTAAATTACGGCAATGATTATGTGCGACGTATCCAATATCGATCCCAGTCGCAAATGTTATTTTTTCCAATGCATCGCACTGATTGACAACCAGAGTCTCTAAGATGCTCGATGACGATGGAATCTGCTGGAGCTTTGGACAACGTGTTAAATCCAATGTTTGGAGCCCTGTAAGATCTTTAATGAAGTTCGGTAGGCTAGAAATTGGATTTCCAGCAAGAAATAAATGCTGCAACTTGGAGAGCTTACTAAGATCCCTGGGAAATGCATCATCATTGAGATTGCAATCAGAAAGATTTAAACGTACCAAAGAGCTTGGTAAAGTGGCCAATGACATTTTTACCCTTGGTTTTGGAAGCCAAGGCCAAAAAGATGCTTGTGATACAACCTCCATAGTAAGGAAACGATCAGTTTCCATTCTACTTGCTTTAAGCACTTGCAGTGATTTCATCTTCTCAAGCTCCTCTATTGCCCCCATAAGGTTTGAGCAACCGGAAATATCAATTTCTACAAGAGATTCTAGCATACCAATGTTTTTTGGAAGCTTTCTCAGTTTTTTGCAATCTTGTAGATTCACTGACTCTATCCTTTGTAGTTCTACGATAGATTCATCGACCTCGAACAAACTTGGACAAGCTTTGAGAACCAATTTCTCTAGGCATGGGATTCTCGAGAAATCTGGAGTTTTCTCAAGTTTTGGGGAGTGATTGAGATTTAAAATTTTCAACGATCCAAGAACCTATTTGGAAAAGAAACGTAATGCCAAACAAGTTTAAAAGGTGCTCTTCTCTTGCAACTAAATAACCGAAATCATTATAAATTTCTTTAAAATAGAAGCAAAACAGAGTATCTTACTTTAGTTCCTTTCCAAAGTTGCTTCAAGTTGCTATAACGCATGTCAAGAGAGACCAAGTTCTCCAGAGGAAAATCATTGGGGAAAGATGTTGATGGAAAACCACGCCAATACAACCATCGTAATCTCTTGGGAAATGCCTTGGATGTTCCAGATAGTTGTACACCACTCAGCTTGAGTAGTCTCAAATTATACATCTTTTCAAATGTATTTGCTTCAATCGCAGACATGTCGGAATTTCTCAACATGTTCATGTCAAGTACAAGGCCTTCAATTATTTCCGTACCCTTTGAAGAAAATTAAAAAAACAGAAACAATAGTTAGATACTTGCAAGCATGTGCAAAATTAATACACATAACCATGAGACGAAACATGTTTCTTACAATTTTTTCTAGCAAAATGTTGAAGGATTCTCTAGGGCGCCAAATTCTGCATCGCTTCTCAGGATGCTTAGATTCACGGCAAACAATTTGTTTTCCCATGTCCTGAAGTAACTGATGCATTTGCAGCGTCTCATTTTCAATTGTTAAGAGATTTCGGTCGACAAGGTTATGAATTCCAGCAAGTGGAAAACAATCACATCCTTCTAGTATTTTGATCGTTTTATTTTTATTTTTTCCAACAAAGAAACAAGCTATGTCCAGGAATAGATCTTTATCGTGTTTATCTTTTAGAGAATCATAACTTATTTCAAGTTTTTCCAGAATTGCATTATCAGAAGTTGCTTCCAATTTCTGTAACTCACTTTCCCATAGATCTATATCTTTCCTTCTTACAGAAGAGCCTAACACTTGAAGAGCTAGAGGAAGCCCATCACAATGTTGCACAAACCTTTTTGATAAGTCCATGTGACCTTGAGTTGGGTGTTTTTGTCCAAAAGCATGCCAACTGAAAAGCTCTAGTGAATCATCATAGCCTAATTTTTGAGGTTTGTACACTTCATAAATTTCATCAGCACTCATCATCCTCTCAATCCTAGTGGTTAAGATAATTTTACTACCTGGCTTAAACCAATCTTGTTGGCCAGCTAATGCAGAGAGTTGGTCCGTTTGATCCACATCATCAAGGACCAGAAGAACTCTTTTGTTGGCTAAGACATATTTCATCCTCCTACATCCATCGTCAACATCATTCACTTTGTGCTCTTCTTTTCCCAAAATATTTGAAAGAAGCTGTCTTTGCAAACGGGCTAATCCATTGGGTGCTTTGGCAACTTCTCTAATATTTTGGAGGAAACACGCAGCATCATATCTAGCATGATTTGAGTTCAAAAAACAACTCTAGCAATTGTCGTCTTGCCTATTCCACCCATTCCACATATCAAAAGAACGCCAACCCTGGTTGACCTATCTTTTAGCCATGAAGTAACTCGCATGGTTTGCCAATCCATACTCACTAGATGGTCGCCAACCATCAGATGCTTGCCAACTACCTTGCTTTTGAGTTGACCAACAATTTCCTCAATGAATTTGGCTTCATACCTAAAAGTTTAATATGTGGAAAATGAAGCACAGTAAGATTAGAAAAGATTTGAGAGAAAAAATCAAAATTTCCATGCAGATATCCAAACAAATGATTACTTAAAACGTTTTACGCTAATTTTTCTTTTCTTCTTATTTCAATTTTTATCGGTAAGAGTAAGGGTATATTAAAAAGAAGGAATCTAGTAGATGCACCGACATAAAAAAAACGAAGGCCATGTACAAAGAGGTTCTATGCACAGCCACGCATATAAGAAAAAGAAAAGAAAAAAAAACTATGAACTGAAGGATTTGATAATGAGTAGCATCACTTTCCCTAGACTCCCAACGTTGCAAACTACAAAGGTAAATGCTTTCATTTCTAACTAAAGAGCTTTCCACACCATCAAAATGCCTTTTGAAGGTTCAATGTGAATGGTGGATCTTTCTGGGAAGAGTTATGCATGGCAGTCGTAAATGGCACAAAATCGAAGAAGGGGTTGGATTAGAACTACAATAAACTCAGAAGGGTCGTAAAGCTTTTAATGTTAGTTTGAATGCGGGGAGTAGCTCGTTAACAATGACTAGGACTAGGAGAGAGGAAAACCTCTTATAGGAGATCCAGACCAGCTCGCGCCCTTTCACATGTCTGTTAATCTTACAGAACACGCCCTTTGTGTTTCAATTCTATACAAGGTTTATATATGCAACCTGCTTTCACCTCTTGTGGAGCCCGTTCATACAGAGATTTGCCTCTGCTTTAAATGTGCCCTAGTACTTGACGGTGAGATGGTCCCCCATGGATTAGTTTACGTGCATGTCCTCAACCACCCCCTCTCTCAACACGGTTCTCAATAAATTTTTCCTTCCATTATTTCTCCCATTTCTCTATCTCTATGTCCACTTATTACCCCCAAAATCTCTCTCAAAACCTAAAACTACAAAAAAAACATACCTTAAAAAGTAGAAAGAAGAAGCAAAGATGTTACAAAAAAAATTTTAGAAAGAATCGTTGAAACATATGATCTTCGAAATGACTAAAGGCCACAGAACCAACCATAAAAGGGCAGCCAAATAGAGATGCAGATCTTCAAAAGAACCCTAAGGTTCTACAGATGAGACCCCTATGAGCCTTTAAGAGGAATTCACTCAAGAAGTCCAAACCCTTATGAGAGAGTAATGTACTAATGCTATGTTTATACTAAAGTCAGAATCCTTGCCAGATTATGTTTCCTTTGTATATAGAGTACAAAACCACTAAAGAAACTCCAAAACCAATCTTTAAGAAGTCCAAAACAGAATAAAATTGGCTAACCCATGCATCGATTGTCTGGACGGACTCAACCACCGTCCGGACGGTAACAACCGAAAGCTTTTGAGTCAAAATCACAAACGGACCACTTGGACGACTGTGACTCCTGTCCGGATGGGATTTACATAACAAAAAATCAAGCCAAAAACAAGTTAACAAAAATCATGTACATTTCTCAAGGATTTATACATTTCTTCTACAAGTAAAAAAAGAAAAAGAAAAAGAAAAAGATTAATGAAACAATAAGTTTGGTCATTACCAACTTAAGACATGAAACAAGATACAAGTCGTTACGGTTGTTAATAAGTAATAAGAGGGGAGTGTTTCATGGCGAAACCTTAGAAGGGAAGTTAGTTAGAGGGACTATAATAGAGACACAGGACGAGAAGAAGGTGCTTCGAATCAAGTCCGATTCAATCAAGCACTTAGGGATATAAGTGAGAAAGGATAACAGATACTGTCATACCCTCTGTACCTATTTAATGTTAATCCACTTCTGTACACATCACGTTGCACCTCACTTCATTCTACATTCTTAATACACTTCATAGAAGACTCTTTAGTACGTTAGCATAGGTTTAAAAACAAAACAAAAGGCAGGACTACATTCAAGGAGTATTTGTTAACTAGTAGCATACCCTTGCAACGTGCATCAAAATGCAATAGCGATAAATTTATAATGGAACGTACGGTGACATGTACAATTTAGGACAAAAATCTTGCCACATCACCCTTTCAAAGTACAAAAAACTAAAAACTGTGAACATAGAAAATAGTTTTTTTTAAATAATTTTGAAACTAATTATAACTATTTATTAGAAATATAATTTTTTTCGAAAAAATAGTTTTTTTTAGAAAAAAAAATAGGTTTTGGGTAACTACAGCTTTTGAAAAAAATAGTTTTTATATAAGAAAAGGTATTTGAAAAAAATAGTTTTAAAAACAAAACATTTTTCAAAAAAAGAATTGTATGTTTTCGTGTAAAACAAGTTTAAAAACAATTTTTGGAGAAAAAATTATTTTTAAAAAAACAATTTTTTAGTAAAATGTTTTTAATTTTGAAAATACTGTTGAAAAAAAAAAGTGAGAGGAAAAGGGAAGAGAGAGAACATTTTTGTGTAATGATGAGTGTATTTAATTGAGAATATATGGGTTCCACTAATTTGGTTATTGACAAAAGATTGTTAGTTTTGGTTATCCAAAGTCTAAAATTTGATTATTTCTAAGGAGGTTGCTAAGTTTGATTATACCATTGTGAACCATATTTTGCACCAATATTTTAACTTTTAAAAACCTACTGTATTACTTTTGATTATGCCATTATAGCTTTGTCTGGACAAATTTAACAAACCACCTTGAAAATTAAGTTACTTAAGAAGTTACTCAATTATGGTCTATTGTTTGTTGTAATTTTTTCCATTTGACAAATTTGCCTTTCCTTTCTGGTGCCTTTGTTTGGCAAATTTATCATCTTATTCCTCGTCCGTTTCTGTGAATTTATCTTAATTCCATTTGGTAAACTTACAAGTAATGATAAAATTTAGCAAATTCCTCAATGGTTGATTATCAATTTATCATGTCTTCGGCAAAACTCCAAAAAATATCTAGAATTATATATATATTTTAATATTTTGAAAAAAAAGGTAAATATTACTCCCTAAACTGAGTATTTTTATGCAAATTGTCATTTGAGTTTCGTAGATATTAAAGGTGTAACTGATAGGTGTAACTGATACTTTGATATGGAAATGCTATAATTGCATAGCAATTAATGTTTTATTTTGGAAACTTCTGACTATCTTAATGTGGTATGACTAGAATATAAAAGGACATTTTGGAATAATTGGAATTTGAGGATCTCATTAAAACTTGACTCTTGTGACTTGATTAATGTGCAATGTTTTGATAAACACAAGAATAAAATTTATCAATATCCGGTCAAAGTAAATTTTTTAGGTAGCAAAATACACTATTGGTTTAGAAGTTTGAAAGACCTCTTAAAGATGGTCTCAAATTCGAAGGATTTAGGATCAAAAAAAAATTCGGAAGGATTTGCAAATGGTTAGTGCTACATGTACAACAAACCCCGTACAGCAGCTGTGTACAGATTCATTTTGTGTCCGTCTCGGGTTCTACAAAAATGATCAAAACCGCTCATTTTGTTCAAAATATATTTTTAGGGTCCCTGTAAAAATTAAATCTGATGCGGTGCGCATAGAGGAGGAATACCATTTAAAGCATCGAGTGGCATAATCGTAAATAAGTGGTGACGCGACGGTGGAATTAGGAGTCGGGCCTACCTAGGTTCGAACCGAAACGGCCCAACGGTCAGGACACATGGCCAAAATTTGCCATGTGGCGTGTGTTTTTTTAGCCATTTTCGGCTCCGAAAAGCTAAATTTGTCATTTTAGGAAATAATCTTTTTACTTATAACTTTTGATAGGAAGGTCCAACAACGTATGTTCTTGTTGGAGAAGTCTTATTTTTTCTTATATTTTCAGAATATGTAATAATTTCGGAACTTGCCGAAATTGGTATTTTTTTTCCTTTCCTAGTAGGGTTAAGGTTTGCTTCGTATTTAAGGAGTTATAACCCTTAGGACTGAACAGTTTTTGATTATTATTGATTGACAAAGTGTCTAGATAGAGTTTCTTTATATATATCACATTTGTGATTGTCCTTATTGCACGTTTGTTCTTTGATTCATAGTTCTGCCCTGCATCAAAATCTCAATTCAATACCGATAAAAGGGCGTTTATGAATCATTCAACTTTGCTTTAGAAATTCAGGCCAAATTTTTGAAGCAAAGTTGGATGATTCATAAACGTCTTTACCGATATCGGATTGAGATGATTTTTTACAAGGGCCTTAAACAAAATGAGCCGCTCCGATCATTTTTGTGTGACCCAAAATGGGTGCAAAATAGATCTGTGCGCGGTTACTGTACAAGATTTGCTGTACCCCTGGCGTACCCCCTGACATTATTGATTGCAAATGATGATCACAAGTAGTGCCGCGGGATCCAAGTGTGTGCAGTTCGTATTTTGGGCCCATTCCAGGTCCGTTTGTTTCGTTAATGGTAAATATGAAATATTTTTTTGGTATTTTCCGAATGTACAAGAAATGCGATTTTGCTGATTGACTGCCTACTTTTTTCAACCAAAACAAAAACAAAAAACCTATCAACTCATGATCAAATTATTTTTTTCCCCCATGAATAATACTAGGTTTAGAAAGCTCCACATGTTTGACTAAATTCAAACCATCGAGATTAGATCACAATGTACGTACTTGACACTTGACAAATCCACGAGATTGGAGAGAACTCAAAAAATGTGTCAATTCACCTTGCTAGTTTTTGGCAAAAGCAAAAAATTCTATATTGAACTGATAATAACAAGTGTATGAATGTGTATTAAAAGGTATAAAAAATACACACGCTTTGTTTTTCGCTTCTTCATTTCGTAGCAAATCACGTTCCACTATTGATATGAGAGAGATATTCACCCGCTTTATGAAATAGGAAATAGTTTACCAATGGGGGAGTTCCCACAAATGAATAACTCGGTCACAAAGACGATCAGATAGTCCGATTCACGAGAAACTTTTATGTATCCCTGGTATACAAGAGCGGTTGGTATCCCTTCCGCAAAGTTTCTAATTTTTCGGCCATTTTTTTATCACATTTGGATGATCGGCTCCGTTAATTATGTAGAATTCGGCGAGAACCATAAGCTTGTCAAAACTTGTGTTCATCGGACTTTAGTAGATACATGATCGGCACACGTGGAGATTGCAAAAAAATCAAAATTGGGTTTCGATTCAGTGTGCTTTTTGACCCAGTTTTGGTTTTCTTCAATTTTCACGTGTGCCGATCATATATCTACGAAAGTTCGATAAATACGATTTTTGGAATGATGAAGGTTTTCGCCGAATTCTACAAAATGAACGGAGCCGATCATCCAAATGTGATCGAAAAATTAGAAACTTTCCGGAGAGGTACCATACCATCTTAATATACCGGAGATACATAAAAGTTTCTCCCAATTCACTTAGCCTATCAAAAAATAAGCACACCAACCCACAATATTAAGCACTTGAAATATTCGATTTTTGCGTTTATATATTTTTAACACTCCAAAGATCTAATGTAAAATTGTCGGATTAGATTCATAAAACAGACCGGATTAGATCTATGCGAATTCAATTCGTTTGTTTTTGAATTAATCAGACCATATTTCGATAATCGAACTCACATTGTATCGAATCGGATTTAATCGGATCGAATTAAATCCGGTCTGTTAAGCGGCGGATAGTGCAGTATGGATTGGGTGCACCGCCGAGAGGACCCTACAACCCAGATTAGGAGATGCTGCCAAGCGGGGGTGCTTGGCAGCGGTGCCTAACGACCGTTCATCTCAGGATTCGATAGCTTGAATGTTGACCGAGCAATGGAGGATTCAGACATGTATGCGCTCAGATTCAATTCGAACCGTCTGCGCCGAGATGAACGGCCGGATGCCGTTCGGCACCCCCGCTTGGCGAGGGAGTGCTCGACAGCATGTCCGGTCCGACCCGCAACCCTGAGAACCAAAACACCCGTAACCTGTTCACCCGGAACAACGGGTTCACGTTACTCTTGGTTGGTTGTGTGCAGAGATTTTAATTGGCGAGCAAGAAAAGGAAACAGAAAAATTAATTAATTAATTAATAAATACCAAAAAAAAAATTAAAATTCATTCCAAGACCCCTGTTCTTCATACGTTTCTGCTCTCTCTCTCTACAAAAACTCCAATAGCGATTTCACCTCTGCTTTCTCTCTCTATATCTGCCCTAATATCACTCCGTTTCCCCTTCAACTTCCTCCTCTTCACTCCACACCTCTCCCTCTCTCCCGCCCCCCTTCTCTCTCTACACAGATATATATACAATATACAATTACTTTGGCGGTTATTCGAGCAGTTAGGGTTTCCTCTACGGGAAACCACACAGGAGGTTTGCCTTGCTATTTCTCTCTCTCTCTATATAACTGGACGTGGCTTTCGATCTTTAGAACTTACTTGGTAGAAGGTTCTAGATTTTGGTCAAATTTTCTAGGGTTTTGATTTAGTCCCTCAAGTTAATAATTGCATGACTGCGGCTGTATTGGTTTCTGGGGTTTTGTTGTTCTGATTGATTCGAGCCAGTGATTGAGAACCTAGGGTTTCTACTTTCAATTCGTTTCGTATGGTAGTTATTATTGCCGCAATGAGGGTCTTCTGAGTGATTTGTATTCGTCTGTGAATCCGTCTTTTTAGTGAAGATGGAGGTGTAGAGAAGCTTTCTTCCTCGTAATCGTCATTGTATTTGCCCTGGGCGGTGATGGACCTCATTTAAGTACATCGTCGGGCTACGTGTTGGCTTTCGCCTCTTTTAATTGTTGTGAGAGGACAAGAATGTTAGTTTCATTCGAATGCTGTTGAAGTTTTATACACTTGGAGAGGGAAAAGGAAGCGTTTGGATCTTTTACGGATAGGAGAGAACATTCTTTCCGCGGGGAGGGGTTTTGAACCGAAGGCAAGTTGTGGTTTCTTGTATATTTGATCATGTTCACTTCTCATGGACAGAAGTGAACCCACATTAGTTCCAGAATGGTTGAGAACTACTGGAAGTGTCAATGGGGCTGGCAATTCAGCCCACCATTTTGCGTCATCTTCGCACACAGGTAGTGGTACTCTCTCCAGTTTTGATTAACCTTCCTTTTTGTTCTTGTTTTGTTGTTTGTATTTTAGGATTTATTATTTTTCATGTTTACATTGTTGTAGATGGTCATTCCTCGGCACAATCCCGGCAAAATAGATGTTCTAGGAGTGTAAGTGATAAAGACAACTCTCGGCGTAATCCAAGTAGTAATGGTTCTTCAAAGCATCCATACAGTAGTTTCAGTCGAAGTCATCGCGATAAGAACCGTGATAAAGACAAAGACAGGTCTGCTATTGGGAACCATTGGGACCAGGACGATCCATTGGGCGATATGTTAATTAGTAGAGCTGAGAAGGATATGTTGAGGCGTTCTAATTCCCTTGTGTATAGGAAACCTGAAGAGCTATTGCCTCGAAGAGTAGTGGACTCAAAAAATGGTGGTAGGAGCAATCACAGTAGCACCAATGGTGTGCTTTCCGGAAGTAAACTTGTTAGGAGCACCCTGAAAAGTTCTTTTGACAAGGATTTTCCCTCTCTTGGAACTGGAGAGAAGCAAGGAGTGCCTGATATAGGAAGAGTTCCATCTCCTGGTTCAACCACTGCTGTACAGTGTTTGCCTTTTGTAAATCCTGGCTTGATTGGTGGTGAGGGGTGGACTTCTGCTCTGGCAGAGGTGCCCACAATGATTGGCGGCAATAGCATGAGTCCCAAATCAGTTCAGCAAAGTGTTATGTCGAGCCAATTATCTGGGTCTTCAAGTCCTAAAGCAAGTCTTAACATGGCTGAGGCATTGTCGCAGGCTCCATCTCGAGCTCATACTACTCCCCAGGTAACTGTTTGTTACTCCTGTTGTAGTTTTGTAGGGAATAATCAAGGCTGGTGTATCATGGTTTATTTTGTTTGACTTGCAGCTTCCTGATAAGACACAGAGGCTTGAGGAATTGGCAATAAAGCAATCCAAGCAATTAATACCGGTAAGACCCTTGATGCATAAAGGCTTTTTAATAGAACTTCTTCCATACTTTCCTTTGTTATTTTGTAGCAAATGAACTGTTTTGTGTTTTGTATTTTGTATTGTAAACACGTCTAATAGATGGATCAGTTCTTTTCAGGTTATCTACCTGAAGGGTTCTTTGATCTATGCACGTCAAATATGCTACATTGTGTGGTTCCTTCTTTCTATTATTTAGGATTCTTTGAGCAGATAAGATACTCATTTCACATCCGTGCTTTTGATAAGCACCTGCTTGCACTTCTCTCTCTACATAGAAAATTAGAGTTCTATCAAAGAGAATTATGAATCCCAGTTAAGGGGACATCATCATGCTGAGTAGTAGGTCGAAGAATCTGTGTTTTCTTTTGTTTTCTCTTTAGAGGACTTCTTGTCCTCTAATTTGTGGAGGTATGGAATAACACCATATTCCGTATACTGATGGGTACTCGGTCACACAATTCGTTAAGCTCATTCAAGTGTGCTGATTTTGGCGGGCCTCAAAGCTGTTTTTTTTTTTTTCCCTATCGGATTTTAAGGTGACTTTAGTAATATCTTCATTTTTGTTACGATTGGGGGACCTGGAGTCGAATTGCCAATTGGTTGATGGTCAGCTTTAAGAATGCTCCTGGTTAGCACTTGTGGAAAAGGCACAGTTGTTGAAACTCTATTTTGAAGTTGCTTTGAACAATGCATCTTTGCATGTATCTCCTAAAGTGTGCATTTTGCGTACACGTCTTAAGCGGGACATGCTAGCTAAATATGGAGGGTTGTGGTATACTGAACTGAACCGCACCTTGTCCTCACTAGTTTTGCCTTTACGTATGGAATTGTTTTCCTACAGAAGAGTGGTGTATGAGTTGGTTGATGAGGGCTGTTACGATTGTTAGTGTGAAGTGGTAGTATCCAGGGTATTGTGTTTAACTCCCGTTAGCATTGGCTTGACTTACACAATTAGGGGTAGTAAACGAGCTAGACGAGCTGAGCGGTGGTTGATCAAACTTGGTTTGAAAACTTAACTAGCTTTAAGAATATGTTCAAACTTGCTTGGTTATGAGACGAGCCGATCTCAAACGAGCTTTAATCAAGCGTAACACGAGCTAATTTCGAGTAGCTTGAAATTTTTATACATCATAAGCCAAACAAGCCAAGTACTAGATTGTTCGAGCTTGTTTGAAACCTTAACAAACTTCAAAAAAATGTTCAAGCTTGGTTTATGTGACAAACTGATCTTGAACAAGCTTTTGGCGAACAAATACGGGCTGGAACTCGAGTAGCTTGGTTTGATCAGAAGCCCTACACACGATACCTTTGGCTTCTGTGTGGTTGCAGGTATCCGGGGTTTATCCTACAGGGTGGTTCCAAAGTGGTAAATAATCTTTTTGCTCCAGTATCCTCCCGTAATGATTGGTCTAATACATAATCATTTGTTAGGGTTATAGAATCAGATATTTAAAGGAGCAAACCTTGTTCTGTGGTTTGTTGTGGTGGCATGGCAAATCATTTACCAAGATGTTATATTCTTTGGTTACTTTATTGAAGCATTGTTCCTTGCGATTTTTTGTTTATTTGTATTCTAAATTCCTGGCTAAATTTTTGCGATGTTAGATTCTGTTTTGTATGGACATTGAGTGGTCAATTAGCTCCTGCCTTTTTTTTTCCCTCCAGGTTCTTAGTTCTGATAAATCAAAGCCTAAAACAGCAGTGAGAACCAATGAGACGATGGTGGGTTCCAAGAGTGTGCAGCAGCAGCAGCCCCTTTCATCCCAACTGGCTAATCATTCTCTTTATGGTGGACAAGTGAGATCTGACACCCCAAGATCATCTCATGCTGGGAAGTTTCTTGTTCTCAAGCCAGTTCGGGAAAATGGTGTCTCCTCCATAGGAAAGGATGTATCAAACCCAATTGATAATGCCAGCAGAGTAGTAAATTGCCAGGTTGCTTCTGCTGCTGCTCCAATGCTTTCTTCTGCTTCTTTGAAGAGCCCAAAAAGCCCAAATCTTTCTACCATTGAAGGCAAGGTAGCTGTTTTGTCTTTAAATTCTGGAGCCACTTTGGAAAAGAAATCGTCTCAGGCTCGGAGCCGGAGTGACTTTTTCAATCTCATGAGGAAGAAAACCTCAACAAACACTTCTGCTGTGTCTCTGCCTGTGGAGAAGTGCGGTGAATCAGTTGAGGGAGCTAGTTCTCATGTAAGTTCTTGTGTTAGCGAGACTGGTAGTGAGGTGACTAACAATGGGGATAGTCATGAAGGGGAGAAGAATTTGTGCCTTAATGGAACAGTTTATCCTGATGAGGAAGAGGCTGCATTTCTTCGTTCTCTTGGCTGGGAGGAAAATGCTGGAGAAGATGACGGGCTTACAGAGGAGGAGATCAATGCTTTTTACGAGGAGGTAAGAAGCTGTACCTTTGCCACTATTCCTTTATTTGAGTGATCTAAGTATTTAAGTTAATTTGATGGGTTTGGTTTAAATTCTTTACTTCGTCTTCAATAGATCATGTCAGATGCTACTAGATTTGAGTCCAATATATAGAATTGTCTTTACGTTCCCATTTTCTTTAGACTTATACCTCTCTCTCTCTCTGTGCAGTACATGAAAATGGGGCCATCCTTAAAACTGTGTAGAGGCCTGCAACCCAAACTTTCAATGCTTCCTGAATCCCCCATCACTGGTTCAAGCAGAGCATCTTCGGAAACTGAAGCTTGATTTGCTGTTTTTCTCTCGTATTACTGATTTTTCTCACGTACAGGATCTGGAAAGTTCCAAATTTTGTTGGCAGATCATATGGTTTTATTTCTTGGTTTCTCATCTCTTTGTTTTGGAAGAAGGCTGTTGATTAGGGTATGGAAAGCACTGGGTAGTATTAGTACAATAAGTTACAGAAGTCCTCACCGAGAGTAGGATAGGGGGACATATTGGTCTGCTACGGATGATGCTGAGCAAGGTGCATCTTTTGGTACCTTTTTTCTATTTTCTTCTTACTTTAAGAGGCATAAATTTTAGCCAGAATAGCTTTATGGTGTTTCGGTCAATTTTACAGGAAGATGAAAAGAAAGGTTGATGTTCTTTTTAGTTTCTATTATTGGCTTTTCTGTTCTTTATATTGCTTGATTCATGTCAATATCTTTTTCACTTTGACTCCGAGAACCCTCCATTTTCTGCGCTAATTGTGGTTAATGAAATGGTAGAATGCTATTTACTGTGCCATTTCAGTGTCGCTTCATCTACTTATTTTACTGCAGAATGTTGATTATCATACTTCGTACCTATGCTACATAGCTTGAAAGGTTTAAAACCTTCATATAATCATTTCTCAAGTTGTCATGAATGTGAGGTTTTGCCGGTTCTGTTTTGATGATGAAAGTATGCTGGATTGAAAGTAATGTTTGCTAGAGTAAATTTGGCCCGAAGGAGATATATGCATACTTCTATCGATAGGTGTTGCTGTGCATATGTAGATACGAAAGCAGGCATCGATGTGAAATATTTTCTTCTTACTAATGTTAAAGTCATAACATCTTTAACCCTTGCCTCTTTGGCAGTCCACCTTAAGTTTTATTTGCAATCATGCATGGCTGGTTGGACTTCAAATACAATATAGAAGTACTGAAAGGCTCTATAGTTCACTTGGCTTAGCAAAGTTTAGAACAACGGATAAACAGGTCGGGTGTTTGGATAGAACAATCCCCAATTTTGCTCAACCCCACTATGTTTCTGATTCTCGTTGAACATGGCGAAAATGAAGGTGTCCATTATCCGGCTAGGCTTCCTCTGAGTGCCCTGGCGGTTGACGTGATTGATAAGGTTTTTGTTGTACGTTTGCGCGTTAGGTTTACTTGTGTATGGGTAGTTCCCGGAAGTTGGCCAACCCGTCTCTGACACGATAATTGGAACATTGCCTGTGATTATCGGGGTGAAGTCAAATGTTTTTATAAGCATGTAATCAATATGAAATTCCGTGAATAGTACTAAATTCAAACAAAAAACGTGAAAATAGACATTTCCGGTACCTGCATTGATCCTCTCCAACGCGGTGTTGTAAGCATCAACCTGAGCATCAAACAGGTTAAAATACTTGAACGGTCCATCCACCACCACCGGTGTTTGCGAACTGAACGTGGCATAGTTCAACGAAATGTGGGCCGGATCCGAGGCGTATGCGAAGTACGGGTAAACATTCACCATGATGGGTGCACAGGTTCTCTGTAAGAAAGCTGTTACGTTCCTCATGACAGTAACTGTTTCACCGGTGAAGGCTCCTGTCGAAGGTGGGTAAGAACTTGCGAGGATTAATGTAGTAACTGTCGTCACCTGTAGAAGGTATCAGTGAGGACAAGCTTAGAGACCCGATTCAATTTTTGTCTACGAAAATTTTCAAACGATATTTTGTTTCATAGTAGTACTATTTTTCGTAAATGCATACTATGTGTTTCTTAACATCACCTTTGTACGGAACAATCCAATTGACCTAAGGGCATTGCGGATGTTATTCATGGCGGGCGCAACGCAATTGGCAAAAGGTCCAGGTATCACCTCATTCCCCAGAGTGATCCAACCGAAGCTCACGTTATTCTTGTACGGCGCGACGTTCCTGTTAACCCATCGGGTTGCCGCAGCTGGGCTCGACGCGAGGCTTGGCAAATCTTCGTTCCTCACGCCGAGGGAGACACGAAGGTTTGATCCTTGCAACGCGTTGAGCACCTCGGGGCTGGGGTCGAATAGCCTGAGGGATTGGATTCTGCACCTCTTGAAAAGGCTTATTACGTCTCTCGGAGGAGGGAGATTGTTTCCTAGCCTGCCGTAGTTAACGCCGATATGGACGGCACCTATATACACCATCACAACAGATGATTTTAAAAAAAATTATGGATTCTGTATTGTGGTTTATATCAGAATCTGGTAAAAGTGTTTAGATGATACGTCATACGTGCATATATAATATATTTTGCATTAAGGGTTTTGTATGTGAAAGTATAATAATAGTATTCAAAAAGCTTATCCGGAGGTGATTCTTGAATCTTGCATTTTTCAATTATTTTCTGATAATGCGTTTTGCTAAAATGCATTATAGAATGAGCGCCGAGACACTAATAAACCAACACTGCAGATGTAAAACGCGAAAGAGGAGTCTCCAATTAACGGCGGTGTGCGATTGGGCTCCGGTTGAGATAGTCGCAAAATCTAGTAAGTAATTTGATTTTATATGAAAAGATCATAAAAGTCCATTTATATCAGGTTGTTTGAGACAAAAAACTGCAAAATAATCACTGTATATTTGTAAGCAAAAAAACCTAATTTGGGACCTTACCAGCAAAGAGAAGCAATTGATTTGTCACAAGTACCATTGTTGACACAAACATGAACATTTCCATTTTAAGCTCCATCCTATTCATTGGCTCTGTATATTACAAAAAATGAAAAAATAAAATAAAATTTCAAGTTAGCTGCTACTAAGGCTGGGCAGTCATGGTTTTATACAGGCCATGCTATTCACTTTTTCTCATTTTAAATGTTCATTTTAATCCCCAGTCTTAATTACTTTTACCTCTCTTTTTTCTTTTTTTGGCTTGGTTACTTTTCTTAGATTGCATTGAACTTTCTGAAATCTGCTTCAATTAGCACAATCATAATAGGTATTCGAGAGATCAATAAGGTAATCTCATTAGTGTTAAGTAAAACGTATTTAAACAAGGTTTTGAATCCCGCACTGTACTGGCTGGTACGTACTAGTTTTGACCAAATCCTGTACCTTACACCTCAAAGTTTGTTTCGGCTCAAATACTGGCCGACAACAGGCGGTGTCGGCAGGGGCGGACCCACCATAGGGCACGTGGGGTCACGTGCCCCCACGCCCTTAAAATTTTTTTTTTTTTTTTACGGTTTTGTATATATGTAAGTAGTTGTATGTTGGTGCAGTGGTAAAGTGCTGTCCTTTTAACCAAGAGGTACTAGGTTCGAGACTTACCTAATGCGCACCTGCAGGTGGTAAAAGTGCTCTCCTGCTAGTTTGCAGTTTTGTGGAACTTTGTGTGTGTGTGTGTGTTTTCCCTTTTTTCAAAAGTCAGGAGGTTTTTTTTGCCTTTTTTTTTTCTAAAAGGCAGTAGAAAATGTGTGTTTTTTTTTCAAAGGCAGTAGAAAATAGTAGTGCGTACCTTATTTTTTATATTATTCGTGGGTTCGAGTATACCCTACATTGCATTTGTATACTTTTTGTCGTCAAAACTGTAATAATAGAGTTAGTAATAGAAAAATAGATATTTACCCAAAAAAATAGAAAAATAGATGATGAACATGTGATAATGTTGTTTTAATGCATTTAGTCAAGGTGCGCAAGTTTGCCCAAGTAGCTAATTATTAATATATATACTTTAAAATTGTTAATTTATCTAAATGCTAATTTGGAGTAAATGTGATTAACTGTAACTCGTATATTACGGTTACAAAAAAAATTGGTGCCCCCGCTGTGTCAAATTCCTGGGTCCGCCACTGGGTGTCGGTCAATATTGAATGGTACCCGCAGAGTCGCAGATGGTACCAGACTACTTTGAAATATATTTTTATTTCAAATAACTGAACATTTTATGCTAAATTTTGCGATAAATTCGAAACGGTAATGTGAGTGTAACTTTTTTTTTTTGGCCAACTGATAACATATGATATTACTCCGTATAACTCTAACCAAAGAGTACATCAAGATGAAAAACTCGTCCTTAGACAAAGGATCCAATAACTACGACGGCGGGGAATCATCCCATAGACTATACCCCAACCAACTAAACCTTTCCTACAGAAATAAGAAATCCAAAACAACCCAACTAGGAGAAACCCAGTCGGGAGAAAAACTCACGACAAGAAATTGGAGAGAAAACCTCCACAAAAGGGAGAAGAATAAGCAAATGATCGCAAATCAACAAGAAAATGAAAAAAAAAACCTCGCCATCATCATCCACCAATATAGATCTTCAACTCCGGTGACCCAATCATGCACAAAAACTCCCCACCCACAGCTGCACATCTAAATCGTACCATCAGAGACGAGTCACTGACGAACGCGAACAAATATAATGTGAGTGTAACTTGTGCTTTAAAACGGATAAGGAAGATTTCATAATCTTATTTACTAGTTGAGAATGTGATTCAAATTGAATACGCAATCAAGAACAACATTTCTATTCAATTTGTTCCCCACTTAGCAATTAAGAGGATATAATATTACATTCTCAATTACTAAGGCTGCGTTCTTTTAAACTTATCTTAACATAAATTGGTTTGTCATTATTTGATATTTTTTCGCATTTGTTAGTTTCGCGACAAATTTTTGTGAATTATTGATTCGTTGGAATTAAAAACGTATTTTTTTTTTTACTTTTATCCAAATATTTTGAGAAATAACCACTTATTTCTCAAAATAAGTAAACTTATTTCACATTTTTTTGCTAAAAAGTAGTTATTTCTCAAAATACTTGGGTAAAAGTAAATTTTTTTACTTTTCCGATTGCTCTTGTTGAGACGAATTAATAATCCACAAAAATTTGGCGCAAAACTAACAAATGCGAAAAAAATTCAAATAATGACAAACCAACTTATTTTAAGATAAGTTTAAAAAAAGGAAAATTCTAAAATCAGCCCAATGGGTTGACAGTAAGAAGTGTGAATATGTATTAAAAAGTGTAAAAAAATATATAGAAATATGTGTTTTCCTTATCCTCTTGTGTGCTTATTGTCAACCCACTGAGCTGACAATAGAAAGACCGTTACAAAAATGCAACCTAAGCCTTAACACCCTATCATCTGGCAAAACAATAAAACAAAAAGAAAAGAAAAGAAAAGTGAGAGATGTTTTGGCCAAATAATTAAGGAAGACTTTTTTTGCCTTGTACAATTTTTTTTCCGCATTTGTTAGTTATCATTTTTTCGTGGATTATTGTTTCATCTCGACGAGATGGATTTAAAAATTAAAAAATAATTAATTGAATTAATTTTTTGGAATAAAGACAAAAATAATTCAAAAATTCTGTTTGTTTCGAATTATTTTCGTCTTTAATGAACCTTTATAGGATTTTGATGATAATTTTTACTCTTAAGATTTCTCTTGTCTAGATGAAAGAATAATCCAATTAAAATTGACACAAAACTAAGAAAGGTGAATTTTTTTTTGAATAAGACAAAAAAAATAATCCCACGAGATCTCTTCTGGATAAGCCAAAGCAAAGTTATTTATGTAACGGAATTTGATGCAATTTCGTCAAGCTAATGTCCCTTATTGTATTTTCTCTATAGTCGAGGGTGGTGACTGTAATTTCTTCTTAAAAACAGATACTTGTACAGTTGTACTTGTCCAATTCTCCTCCGAAAATCCAATCAAACGAAAATGGGCTCGATAGACACGCCGAGCACGGAGAACGGCTCGACCGCGACTCTCGGTGGCGCCGGCGACGGACACCTCCTACCGGCGTCCGATTCTGCCGGATACGCGCCGGAGAATGACGTGGGCAGGAAGAGGAAAGCGAGTGTACTGCCGTTGGAGGTGGGTACCCGCGTCATGTGCCGTTGGAGGGACGGGAAGTTTCACCCCGTCAAGGTCATCGAACGGAGGAAGATGCACGGCACTGGGCCCAACGAGTACGAGTACTACGTGCATTACACGGAATGTAAGAATTCGTCTGATTGTTCTTTGTTCTCGTAGCAATTGGTAAATTAGGGTTAGGGTTAGAGTGTATGTTTGGGCAACGATTACGAGTACTACGTCCATTATACGGAATGTAAAAATTCGTATCTTTGTTCTCTTAGCAATTGGTAAGTTAGGGATAGGGTTTATGTTTGTGGAATTTTGGGTGCGTTTCCACTATATTTTTTCTCTTCTGGCTAATGACAATGGTCAAAGATGTATTCACTAAATGGTAGTATTTTAGTTGATGTATGTGAGGGGAATGACCTGCCTAAAAATTCGTGGAAACATGGGCTTTTTAGTCCATTTATTTTAGTGGAAACATTCTGTAGTGATTTTTTTTTTGTTCTAGTGTGCTCTCGGTTTTTGTTGCTGATTTTTTGCCCCTCTTTTGCATGCTGTTATGTGTCTTTCAGTCAATAGAAGGCTTGATGAGTGGGTTAAACTTGAACAGCTTGATCTTGATTCTGTGGAGACTGTTGTGGATGAAAAGGTGGAGGACAAGGTATTATTTCTGGTCTTGGTTTACATTTGAAACTTCAAGTTACTCAAGTGTTCATGCTGGAATCATAGCAGTTGGAAATGCTTCAGACAAGAATGCTTCTTTTCAAGCTTTTGAGGAAGTCATAAGTGTTTTCCTTGTATTTGTGAAAAGAGGTATAAAGCCAGTTTAAGTGGCTGGGTGCTTGTTCAAGACACACAAATGGTAGAACTCACTGTGTGTATATACGTGTTTTTCCTAAATAAAAGGGCTTAAACCCAGATATAGTCTCTTTCGAGTTCTATGTCCATGCAACTTTGCCCCCTTTTTAGTAAGTGTTCTAAAGCCGCTAGGCGCCAGTCGGGTGGAAGAGGGGTGCCCAGAATCCATCTAGCTCCCTAGTCTGCGCCTAGGCCGATTTTTATATAGGCGTTGGATCCCCGCCTGGACCAATTTGTAGAACAGATGCGCACCTCTTTCTCTTCAATTTTCTTTTTATGCTGGGAAGGGGTAATGTTTCGGAATTACTTTGTATGGTCATTGTCCTTGCAAGGTTCATAGAAGGGACTGTTTTGTGTATATATGCTTAAAAATTAGATCTCTACATATATTTCTTTTTGAAAAATGTAATGTTATCAATCCTCATTGTATGGATTTCTTCATCGTTGATGTATTAGGCAACAAGCTTGAAAATGACGCGCCACCAGAAGCGCAAGATTGACGAGACGCATGTGGAGGTGTGTACTTAATTACTTATCACCACTGTTCGTACTTATTGTTGTCGTACATGTTCTAGGAAAAACTTTATGAAGAAGTTCTTTTCAACCATGTAGGGCCATGAGGAGCTTGATGCTGCCAGCTTGCGTGAACATGAAGAATTCACAAAAGTTAAAAATATAGCAACTATAGAACTTGGAAGATATGAGATTGAGACATGGTACTTCTCTCCCTTTCCACCAGAATACAATGACTGTTTGAAGCTGTACTTTTGTGAGTTCTGCCTCACTTTCATGAAGCGCAAAGAACAGCTTCAGAGGCATATGGTGAGCTTTGCCTCATTTTTTTCTTTGTAATCATGTTACTTCCCGAAGTTTAGATTTTGGTATGCATAATTGAAAAGATTAAGAAAAGCATTGTAGTACTTCTTTTTCTGGACGTTGTAGTGAAGTTCTTGCATGCATAAAGTGAGCTGTATGCCTTAAATATTAAATGCTTCTTAAGCAGCAATCTTACCCTCTCTGATGCTTACATTGTTACCATGTTCTCTTGTTGTTAATGAATACCCGATCCTAGTCCTTGCCCTTCATAAAACCCTGTTGCCTTCATGTTGTTTGATTTGACCATATATGACACGGCTAAGGGATTCAGGGATGGGAGCTGTGTCCAATAAGTATCGGCTCTGAAGGTGGTGATTTATTTTTTGCATATGTAGTGATGAAACTCATGTATCTCCACCTGAACTTTCCTCCCATTGAACTAGTTAATATCTGAGGTGGTTTGGGCAGAATCTACCTCAATTTTTTCACAGTCTTCATATATGCCGGAGCGGGAGTAAAAGGAAGCTGTTAGTTTTAGAGTTCTCTACTTGTTTGTGGTATTTAAGGCTTCCGGCTGTCTAAGAGTTAAGGGTTGTGCAGACAGGGATGGTTGTTCATTACTTGGCTAAAGAGTATCATTGTTGGAAGAAGTTCCATTAGTTTGATAGCTGCTGTTTCCTTGTATTGGTGTGAGTTGCTATTATATGCTTTTCTGTGTTGTCTCGTAGTGGTATATTTGTGTGAGTACGTTCTTTTCACTTTTTTCTGAAATGGATGACGTTTTTCATGTTCTGGAGTGATATATGGAGAATAATCCCTGTAGTATCTTGAATTGGAGCTTAAAGGTTTTGCGTCTCTAAGTCTTGGGTTTTATCCATTTGTTTTGGTCTTTTTCTATAATGTCATCTTAAGGTTTCATCTTCTTGTCAATCAAGACTAAATTCATTTTTCTGTTTTTTTTTTTTTTAATCTTGTTTCTGAAGAGAAAATGCGATCTCAAGCATCCCCCTGGTGATGAGATATATCGAAGTGGCACCTTGTCAATGTTTGAGGTGCGCTCTCATGTTGTATTATATACCCTTTTGCTATTGGTTTGGATGTAGCTTGCCTGCATTTTATTTAATCTCATCATGATCAAGATTACACATCGCATCATTGATTAGTTTGATGAGATTTCAAGATTGTAGTACGGAGTATATTTTTTCAGCTAGGTTTTCAAACGTAACTTGTGCTTTTCAATTGATCCACTTTTAATGTTTTATCTTACGCATGAATTACACCAAATCAAATTAAGCCTTGCGTCCAGATAAATTGGGGTCAGCTACGTAAATCTAATTCTCCATTCTTCTCTATATAGTACGCATTGAGTGGCAATTTATTATCACTGCGTCATGGATGCCATCTCTGAAGTTTGTTTAGCTTTTCTGACTTGTATTATTTTGAAACAGATTGATGGCAAGAAGAACAAGGTTTATGGACAAAATCTTTGCTATCTGGCAAAATTGTTTTTGGATCACAAGACTCTCTATTATGACGTTGACTTGTTTCTGTTTTACGTGCTTTGTGAATGTGATGATCGGGGATGCCACATGGTTGGCTACTTCTCTAAGGTATTTAATAAGTTTGAAAGGTTTTTTGAAATCATCCTCCTTATTGCTGTCCTGTTCTGTTTTGTGGGAAGTTATAGTGGCAGTTTGATGTAGCGTGTATAGATTATCTGATGTCACACGGTTTGGTGGCATGCAACAGACGGATGTTGTATAAGGAGGGTTAAATAAGATTGTTTTTGTATCTGAGTGCTGAATATCCACTCATTTGTATGTGTAGCTATTGATGCTTTGTTTGGCGTGGTTATGTTAACTAGTATCCTAGGATAAATAAGACAAAATCTTAAATGAGTGTCTTTCACCAATTACATTGCAGATCACCTGTTTGATTTTTGTTTTTAGGAGCCAGTAAAGGCCTATCTTTTGCATAAAAGTTGACGAGAAATTGAAGTCATCCATTCTCCTATTATATCACATAAATGCGTACTGATAACCAAACCAAGCCTTGTACATAAATGCATACTGATTTGGACTTGAATTTACATGTACCAGTACCAGTCTAGGTTTAATAAGCAAATGCAGGAGCAACCTGACTTGACATTGTATTAACTATACAGTGTAGTCAGTTGTGGACTTCTTCAAATCAAACAAATATGAGCAAACAAGTGAAATTGGGTATTTCAGCATTCTATAGTTGTGGTAACTTGTGGCTTCGAAGATTCAGGAGCAGAAGGCCAAGTTAGAGAAGGTATTTCAAGATGCTGAAGTAGGAATCAGCATTTCTGGTGTTTTGGGCAGGAGCCTCGCGTTGTAAACATGCCTTTGAAATAAAAAATTGTTAATGGGATGGCACCTGTAAGAGAAATACAAACCATAATGGTCAATGTCATTCAATTTAGATCATGTTTCTGTATTGGTTTCTCCAGAAATCACCAAGTAGATGTTGCCTGACTAGGTTCAACTTGCTTACTTTTGTTATGCGTTCCTTCTTTTATTAATGTCAGAGTCCGGTTTCCTTCTTCACAAGGAGATGCATTTTTTAACCTTTTGTCTTCAGAATATTGTATTTCTGCTGGGTCGTCAGCTCAAGGAACGACATATAACTAGTATTTCTTCGCTGAATAAATTTGAACATTGAGATAAGTTAGGCTGTATCTGATTAATTATTATAACCAGAAACGTTTTATTTGAAAATTTTGAGACCTGAAGGCAGTTTAATATTTATTAGACATTTCTGAAGACACTTCCATCTTGGTAAGCTTTGTCATCCAATGATGCAGGAAAAGCATTCAGAAGAGTCCTATAACTTGGCATGCATTCTTACTCTTCCTCCCTATCAGAGGAAAGGCTATGGGAAGTTCCTAATTGCATTCTGTAAGCTTAACTTCCAGTTAATTCTCCATTTCTTTTTTATCATCTCAGTTCCATTTAATTTCCCCCATCTTTTTTTACATATTAATCTTTAGTTCACATAAATATTGCATACTTGCTTTTTTCCAAAATGGTGCATGAACTTGCTCACAAGGGCAAGTAATTCAACATTATGTCACCGTATAGTCGCTAATGCCATTGTTAACATGATGAAGCTTATGAACTTTCCAAGAAAGAGAGTAAAGTTGGCACACCTGAAAGACCCCTTTCGGACCTGGGGCTGGTAAGCTACAGAGGATACTGGACCCGGGTTCTTTTAGATATTTTGAAGAAGCACAAGGGCAACATATCTATCAAGGTAGGTGTCAGAATATGTGCTTGAATTATCTAACTTTTAGTTCAATTGCTCCATTTAGTTGTTCTCTGTATCTTATTTCTTTTTCTTAAACACCCTCTACTTATTATCATCTGGAGTGGAGCCATCCACATAGAAGTACATGTATGTCTTTGATACTTATCTTTCTATGTAACAAGACAGTATTGTTCCTTAAAAAGCAGCAATTAATGTTGTCGCCAAAAAGCAAAATAATCTTTTGCCTTAAAATTTTGGTGTTTTGATTGGTCATTGGTGTGCTTTTTGCTTTGACCTTATCTGCCCGAAGAACTAAATTTGAGCCTAGTAAGAGCAAATGCATGTTTAAAAAGGAAGAGAGTTGTGTTCTTCTTCCTCATTGAAGAACATGTGAATTCTTGTTGAATGTGTCGCGCTTGCTTGTGATGTCTTGATTCTTCTACGTGCTGTTTTTTTCTGTTAACGATATATGTTCTCTTAAATTACTTGTGCTCCCTGCAGGAGCTTAGCGACATGACAGCCATTAAGGCAGAGGATATATTGACCACCCTTCAGGGCTTAGAACTGATCCAGTATCGCAAAGGGCAGCACGTCATTTGTGCAGATCCCAAGGTGTTGGATCGTCATTTAAAAGCTGCAGGCCGTGGCGGTCTTGAGGTAGATGTCAGCAAATTGATATGGACTCCTTATAAAGAGCAAAGTTGATGGTCAAAAACCTTTGTATTTTCCTACCCGTCTTTGGCTTCTACTAGCCTTCAGTTGTGACACAACTCTGCTTGTATAAACTTGAAGAAATCACAGATTGCAAGGGTAGGAAACTAGTGAGGAGTTTATATTTCCAAGCTATTGGCTTGCTGGTGCTCTCCAGCTTCTGTATTTAAGTTGTATAACAATAGCTGATGTGTAGATTCAAAGATCGATGTAGTAGTAGGATATAGTATAGTCTTTGATTATGCTAATGCTTATAAGGGCTTGTTTGTTGCAACTTATTAAAATTTGATAGTGTTTGAGTAGCTAAAAACTTCATTTACCTAGCTTCATAATAGTCAGCCCTTTTCAGCTTATTTTAGTATCTCTTTATTTCTTGCTTTTGCTGTTGTAAATGCAAATTTCATGGAGCTCTTGAACAACAGTTGTTTTTCATTAATGAAGGTCTTATTGTTCAGTAGAGTGAAAAATTTGGAAAAATGAAAAGAGAGAGGAAATGGGTGTAACACTTGTATAGGGTCCACTACCATTGGTCCAAAAGGAAACCAGAAAGAGAGAAATGGAGAATATAAATTAGCTTGCCTCACCAGTCTGCGCAGTCTATAATCCTCTTGTTAACGAAGTGTTAAAGCTAAGTCTGCGCAGTCTATAATCCTCTCGTTAACGAAGTGTGAAAGCTAAAAACCACGGCCAAACATTCCAAACATTTGAGTCAGTGGAGGGTTTTTTCGGTCGTTAACCTTAGAACTCTGGAATTAGTTGAGATGCGCGCAAGTTAATCTTGACATCTGCTTTTAAAGAAAAGAAGTGTGAAGCAAAAGCAAAGTCTGCGCAGTCTATAATCCTCTCGTTAATGAAGTGTGAAAGCTAAAACCACAGCAAACATTTCAAACATTTGAGTCAGTGGAGGGTTTGTTCGGTCGTTAACCTTAGAACTCCGGAATTAGTTGAGATGCGCGCAAGTTAATCTTGACATCTGCTTTTAAAGAAAAGAAGTGTGAAGCAAAAGCTAAGTCTGCGCAGTCTATAATCCTCTCGTTAACGAAGTGTGAAAGCTAAACCACGGCCAAACATTCCAAACATTTGAGTCACTGGAGGGTTTGTTCGGTCGTTAACCTTAGAACTCCAGAATTAGTTGAGATGCGCGCAAGTTAATCTTGACATCCGCTTTTAAAGAAAAGAAGTGTGAAGCCAAAAGGATTTCCCGATTTTGGTTATATATCTGTGCACAATTTTCTGTGTTGCCGTACCACAAATACAAATTCATTTGATTTATAATGAACTCATGGTCGAAATATTAGAACTTTTTGTCTGGTTGTACCTAAAGTTTGAATAGACATCAGTATCATATCGTTGGTTTCACGAGAGGTCCCAAAAATTCACTAAACACAATAAAAGTGTTTCCCAAAAGTTGTTCCAAGGGAACTTTCAAGAAAACACATTTCCCAAAACAGATCATGAAATCACGTTTCTTGATCTCGACAACAATGGCAACTAGTTTTACAATCAGACTGGACCACAACCAATTCCTACCATCTCAAAGGGACTTCTGCTCCCCCAGCATTCACATGCAACAATAGCTTCAACACATTGAGGAAGACAAAATGATTCTGAAGCAGAGTACATTACTCGGGCCTTCCCTGCTCAAACTTCTGGATTCGCTTCGGTCTGTGTTCTCTTCATGTCCATCTAAAAACGAACTGCCAAACTTGCAAATTGAGACCCAACACCGACACTTCATCCCTTGAGAAATCCAGAAAGCCCGGAAGGCCACCATTTCCATAAATCCACATATATCCGGCATGTAGAGCATGCCTTGCGAGTTATCTGGGAGGAAATCTAATCATTCACCACACTTTGGGACTCCAATGCTTCATCTTGTAGTATCTTGGATTCCGACTTTTCCACTACAGGTAGGGAGAGACCATTTGGGTCATCATCAGTCCTATCAGTATCTTTTTCCGTCTCATAATTAGACCCTTCTGCTCCGGTATCTTCAGATTCCTTCGCATTTTCGGCTACAAGTCCGGGTTGATGGTGTGAATTGGACAATGGAGGAGATGGAGTCGAAACTCCCATTCCTTTAGAAAGACAAACATACCTGAAAACAAGTTGTTTGTAATTATCTAGGAGCTCTTCTACATTACTGACTGTTAGGTCACCGGCTTTGGAGAATAAATACGGAAAATCTTGAAAGATTTGGCTCACTTGGTCCTCCATCATAAGCATAGATGCTCCTATATTCTCCAAATCTGATGTGGATAGAACATTGGATATTGTTTGCTGATCTTTTCCAGATGCTTCGTCCTTATTCCCCAATTTCGCTTCAGACGATCCAACTGAGAAATGAGATTGCACTTTAGGGTCCTGATGCTTTTTTGTAGTAAAACCTTGTTGCTTAGGCTCAGTGGGTTCTGCCCTAGCAATAAGGTTTTTATCACTTTGGCTAGACGTATCATAAGATTCTGCTGAAAGGCCAGACAAGATGACTCGGGCAGATTCCATGTTATTTTGAAACTCGGCTTCATCCATCGAAAGGGCATTGGCATCAATATTCAAAATGAAGGATTCTGCTGAGAGAATATTTGTGAAAAAATAGGCTGTTTCTGCAACTAGTCGGGATTGCCGCCTGTAACGTTGTATGTATAGCAAATTGGAGTGTAGCTGCGGAGGGTTTGCCTGTAGGATAAGATGCGATCCAAAAGTCCAATATACAAGTCAAACTGAGTTGAATTGAGATATTCAAATTCCACATCATAAGATCTTTGTATGCACGAGAATGACAACAATTACATCCATTTGGACATTTAAAATTAGTTTTTAAGTACCATCCCAAACATCATTCCAAAACTGGAATTATGTCTTTCGACAAGAAAATGTCATTAGAAAGCAAAAACAAGGGGGAAGCAAATTTCTTTTGCCCAAGAACCTTTCACTGACTTCACATATTCTATATTTAAGACCTAAAACCAGCACCCAGAATAAGACCCGAAGACCAAATTATAGAACATAGCCCTTGTCCAATTAACCTAGAATATCTCGTATTGTCTCTAACTCGTAAAACCAATGAAATATACAAAACATGGTACGTGCAGCCAGCAAGCCTTTAGAAATATATACAAGGTCCCAAATGTGTCCTATGTGGATTTGGCAATTTGCTCTACTCATTTTTCCGTGGTTTGCATAAAAAATCTCCCTAATGTAAAGAAGAAGACTTCCCTATTAACAAATCAACTTGATGACGTCTTTATCAAAGTACTAACTACTTCGATCGATGAAGTAGAGTTCTTTGCAGTAATGCCTTTTTGATATCCTAACCAAGATTGTGCTAGGCCTACCTTTTGCTTTTATGCCTTTAAATCGAACCAAACCAAGCCTCTACACCAGTTTATTGAACCTCAGAATTCTGAGCATCTATTCCTATTTCAAGAGTTCTTAAGTTTCAACAAGTTTTGGGGTCAGTATTACATACACTTTTTTTTTTTATCCTGGCACCCTCAGTGTAGCTCTGAGAAGACCTTTCTATTTCTGCGAGTACTAAGTTTTGACCCCTTTTCAACTTATCCAAAAATAAAGAAGACACATTTTCAATCTTTTTTAACAGTCAGAAAGTAGGGAGATAGCATGAAGTTTTAAAAGATGTTACATCAATGGTTGAAGATGACAAAAAACCAAAGAGCAATTTTTTTATTAGACAACTTCGGAGGCAACAAAAAGTCTTCATTGACATTTAGACAATACATGATCCAAAGCAAAATAAGGACAAAGCACTTGGGAAAAAGTACCAGAGAAATGGAATTTACATGCAGCATACTAACCTTACCTTTATAGTAACAAAAATGAGAACAGGAAGAAATTCATCAGCTCCAGGTGGATTCTGGTTTGAAGCAATAGAAGCATTGAGCAGTAAGTTATTGATGACCTTGCAACAGTTGAGGATACAAACTAGTTTGTCTCTTGGCGCCTTGTACATATTGATCTTTTGTAGCTCTTTCTGCGCAAGCTGACATAATGGAAGCACAAGAGTGGAGTTAAGGCTTCTCGAAAACAGGAACTGAGGCAGCTTTTTATCTATGCTAAAAGGATGGGAATTGCTACTGAAAGCCAGAAAAGAAACCTCTTTAGATAGCGAAGAGGAAAAAATTGGCCACTAGCACTATTGGTGAAAGTGATACGACAATATATAGGCGAATATCGGCCAATATCACCAATGTATGTAGGTAAATATCTGTATTGGAGGTCCAAAATCCCGTTATGTCTCAGATGCGATGCCCAAAGATCCAACACATGGGGGTAGAAAGGGAAAGAGTCCCACTAACAAATAGGGAGGCAGTGAAGCACTAAAGAATTAATTACCAGAGGTCTAGGAGAAGCTCCCCATAGAAGGCTAGTCAGGCGGTCCTAACCTTGGTCCCAGATATTACCCCATTCCATTAGGATATTGACAAAGATGTGATTCAATCTACAATCTGTCACGACATACGTAAGCTGAGTGATGGTTCCCTCTGTTAGTGTACTAGCCCAAGGCAGTTGTGTCGCGGTATCACAACACCGGGAGAAACCCTTCCAATGCCTCCAAGCTGCAAGACCCCATCATCCAGCAGCGCTTGACAAAGATTTGGTGCCCTTAAGCTGTGCCTCTGAACATAAGTTCTTCAACGCAAACAGCTACCACATTCTCAGACTACTAAAGGAACAATCAGTGCACCATAAGATACCAAACAAGAACTTTGTCTATTCAGGACTTTGGTAGGTTTTTACGTGCTACTAATATATGGTGGGATTACCCAATATTGTAATTGATAAACGGAATGAGAGAAACTCCAATTGAAAAATATTAGAAGGGAAAAGTACGTCGAAGACGAACCTATTCCCATGCAATAGTCAGGAATTCTCTCCCCAAATGCGTACTCATGGGTGGGGTGAATAAACCAAATTTCTCCTCAGGAGAATAGATGGGGCAACTCAGGTGAGATCCAATGTAGATCCAACTTCCGATTCACTCATGGGATCCGGGCGGTCCGGGTGGAGACCATGCTAACAGTTTTAAAGTATTTATACACAGCCTTAAGCCTCTCGTGATTCCGCCAAGTGGCTTAGATTGTAGACATATATCACATATGCTTACAAGTACATATTACCCAACTAGTATACTACACGTCAATGCTTATGTTTTCATGACATGTAACAGGGTATAAGTGGTATCTACGTTTCTCTATATCCACCATGAGCACTGCTATTTGGATGTAAACTCGAGCCACAATATGTTGCCCGGATTGCCGATCATCCTGGTACGAGAAACAAAAAAGGGAACTTGGTGTGCCACATGCCCTAACTGTGGTAACATTTGGAATAGGCCTCTATAGAACACAAAATTTGATTGTGCTTCCTTCAAATCCTTTAGAAGTTTTGAAATTATTCCTGAAAAACACATTTACAGGAGCATAATGACTAACTTGTTTACCCTGTCTTTTCGAATCAAAACCCACATGTCCCTAGATTTTTACTTTAGTACATTTGAGCTTTTGAGAACCCTGGGGGATCGTTTTGGAGCGCTAAATTTACCATTTTGGGACAGAGGTGTCCCATGCTTTGGAATGTGTTGTCCACAACATGAATTGCCATGGTATTACCGTATTATACTACTTCACCATCCAGCTATTTTTTTGTTTTTTTTGAAGGCCGTTAAAACATACTACTTATTCTGAATATTATAATAATGTAAGTAACAGAAATTTTAATTACTATGTAGAATCAGCATGTGTCAACTGACTATAATTCCAACAAATATCCTTAAGATGGACCATTGACAGGGAAAGAAATTCATCATATCACAGAAGTTTTCAGTTATGTGCATTGATATGGACACTCACCAACCATGAGGTTTCATTTTGAAAAGTTGGCTGGATATCCAAGTTCTCTGGGTGTATAAATTGCTGGATTAGAGCCATCTTTTCGTGAAGTTCATCATCAACTTTCACATCATCGGGAATTGAAGCAAATGCACGAGAAAATAACTTCGTCATGACATACTTCTCCAGTCCCTGTAATTGAGAGAAACTAATTTGTCATGGGGCACAACAAATATACGTGCACGTATAAATACCAGAACCCTTCAATATCAGCACAATTACTGCAAGAAATTGCATGAAGCTCGGGCAAGGTTTGTCGGATGGAGAAGCAGAAGAATTAATAGATAGAACCGAATCCGATGAATCTGATAAAGCACATGAAGCAGGCATATGAAGAAAAAGAGTAGAAGACAGAAGACCGAGCCAAGCCACTACTGGAGTGGTGAAGGAGGCCTATTATACATATACTGGATTAGTCACCGGTAAAATACCAAAAAAAAAGAGCTGTCACGATCATTCACATCAATTTCAGGAAAGGCGTGGAAGCTACCGTTTCTAGAATGCAAAGGTGCTAAAGCAAACTATAAAAGGAAATGAAAAGATAAAGTTCTATGGAATTCGGTGGTGGGATAAAAGATTAAAGAGATTTAAGCACTGTGGAATAACAAATCTCATTGCAGAGAAAGAGGAGAGGAAGGAAAACCTTCGGAGTATCTCATTGTATTCCTTTGTTTTTTCAGTTATTAGAACAAGTTCCTAATAATGGGTATTAGCAATTTACTTAAACGCTTCAAGAGCATCATGAGAATGTCAAAAAAGAGAGTCTACCCGACTGATATGAGCAATTTCATACATTGGCAAACTCGGCAGATAAAAAAAAAAAAACGAAAAAGTTCATGTGATTAATAGAATACTTAATCTAAACTTGAGGTACTGCATACCACAAAAGACTACTATAATCACTGTCATCCAATAAAGTGGGTGAAATCAAAAGAAAGGCTGCCTTACTTCGCCAGCACTTTCCAACTCCTCCTCTGAACAACCAGCCCAAAGAGAATGAGCCCTGAAAGCTGCTTCCATGTTGCGAAGAAACTCCTGTACAGCAGCACTGTCCCTTTCTGGATCAGGTGGGTTGTTTGAAAATGACACAATAAAACTGCCACATGGAATATATCCCACTCAGTACCATGTAAGTGACTTACAATAAATGTGCGAGATAGCCCGAAGATGTGTTGCATCCATCTCATAAAAGGATATAAGTTACAAATAATTCACATGAAAATCTCTTATTGTGTACAATCAGAATGTTGTCTGTACAGGGTACAACACCCGAATATGTTTCCAAAAGTACAAAGATAATGAATAACAGGGTATAAACAACATTTTTCAATCCATATATAAAGGGTAAATCAAGTCAATACATTTTAGGGCATTGATGAGAATTCGAGCAAGGTGACATATTTTATTTGCCTAGGACGGTCAGAAAACCATATATGGGCACACAATCAAGTCAAGTAATGGTAACTGGCCAATGGACCACAATAACTAGAAACAGAAAAAGGGAAAAAAAAAACCCTTCATCTGTACAAATTTTAGAAAGGTACCAAACCACTTGATATGAAGGCAAAACTAAAGCCGGGTGCGATACCAGATATATACCAATCTCCCCTACAAAGTACAAACCTAACTTTGACGTTTCTCAACCTCAAACAAGAATCGACTGACAGTGATTAAGTGATAAACGGATTCTGATTGGGGATTAGATGGGTTCTGTTATTATTGTTGCAGTGATTAAATACTAGTATAACTTTTACATTTTTTTATATCCACATCACACACCCCGCGCGTGCACACCCTCTAGTACATGTTCCTGTATAAATAATCGACGCACACATGATCTTTATTAGAACAGTTATTAGAACTAATTGTTTCAAATCGAACCACAAGTATAAATGTGGATTTACATACATATGGTAGGCATATTCTCTACGTATGCATATAATCGGGATTAGAAGAGTCCTTAGACCATCTCCAGCCCTTACCCTTTTTTCTCACTTAAACTCAAGATTTGAGTAAAAAGCCCTCAAAACCAGCTCCACTCCTTGACTCAAACTTATACCAAATCAAGTTTTACTCAAATCAAGGGAGACTTAAATTTGACAAGGCTATTTTCTCCATCTCAAATGTACAATCATGCCACTAACGAGGTTTTTGGGTTGAATTTAAGTTTTACTCATGCCATTTACAATCAAGTCATACCAAATGAAGCTTTTACTCAGATTAAGGGCTGGAGATGCTCTACCATTACAACAACAAAAAAATGCAGTGACCGATTGGCATTGATTTACTAGAGGAAAAACTAGTACAATTGAGTGGCACGGTGGTGGAAGGTGGAACCTTTTGATGGCTTTGACGAAATCGGCGGCGGCGGGTTGTCGCATGCGCTCCAGGAAGTCGTGCCACGTCAGAGGCGCCGTTGACGAACCGAACATGTCGGCGTTCTCCATCTCCGCCAGCAAAAATTCCGGCAGATTTAGTGGCGGAGGTACGGGTGGAATCGGGGAGAGAGAAAATTTCGAGGGGAGAAAATGGGGAGGAAATCAACTGGAGCTGTTGGAATCTTCGGTAGCTTCAATGAGAGAGAGAGAGAGAGAGAGAGGTGTACCAGGTCGACGACAGGTGCACGCGTTTCTGTGAAGTACTTAAATAAAGTTGGGCCTCTTTCGGCCGAGCGATTTTTCAGTGCCGACAGGATCACGGAAGCGTGGTACCCTCTCGGTGCATCCGAACCGTTCGATACACTTTTAGACAGTTCAGATTGAAACCCTCTTTCTCCTCTCATCCAACACTTTCTCTCTCATTTTTTTTTCTCCAAATCTGAGCTGTTCAAACACATAATGGAGGGTTCGGATGCGCGAGCGACTACCACGTGGTACCTGCTTGGCACTGAAATTTTTTTCCTTCCGGCCTAACAAGCCGAATATTTTTTTTAATTTTATCTTTTCAATTTTTTTTGTATTTATTATTATTTTTTTTGTAAATTATTACTTCGTCCGAAGAAATCTAAAATAAAAAATTACGATTGAAATTTAATTTTTTTTAAATGAAAACAAAAATAAGTTAATAAATCAATTTTTTTGTTTATATTTTTTACTATTTGCCCGTTTTTAGAAGTACTTCTTTTCTTTTATCGTTTTCCTTTGGATTGTGATTTCAGCACTCCAAAAATTGATGAAGAGGCTCCAAAACTGTACTGTGTTAATACACAAAACAATGTCGTTTTGGAGCCCCTCCATCAATATTTGGAGTGCTAAAATCAATTTCCTTTCCTTTTACTTTTCCTTTTCCTTTTCCTTTTCCTTTGAAATCTGAACAATACAATTCAAGAACATGAACGAACTCGGCTTCTTCTGCCTCACTTAAATCTCCTCTTCCCGCCCGAACTAACTCTCCCAACCAACCGGTGTTCGATCACCTAAGAAAGAGAGAACTGGCGATGCGACTAACCAAGAATTCCTCCAGGAAAGCTATGAAGTTCTGTTTGGTAACTCTTTGGAAGTTTTTCCCAATAGCTCTTCCCTATGGCCCTGTTCAGTTGTCAAATGGGAAAATCAATTTTTCCATAACTTTTGTAGTGTTTAGTTGGCAGGAAAGTAGTGGGAAACATGTTTTTAAGTTTTCCTGCAAGATTTACTTTCTTGCAAAAGTGATCCGGCCAAAAGCATAGGATTTTGCGTCACGGGAAAAGTTTTATCCATTGTGGGGCCAAAATAATTGGCGGGTAAGAAAAAAAGTGAATGACTCCAATACCAAAAAAATACAAATTAGGTTCTTCGAAAGGCACTTTGAGATCTACGTGAGCAACAACAATTTCGACTACTATTGTGTTTTCTGAGATAATTGTTGTGGAAAAAGATTGATAGTTTATTTTTTTTGGAAGTATTTATTTATCTTGTCATTAGTCTTTAATTTTGATTTGTACTAACTAATTTTCAGTGAGTTTTTGCATCGGCAACTAATCAAGCACGGTTGTTTAATATTTATTTATTTAGTTATCATCTACTTATTTTTTAAACTTTATTTGTATGGTTGATTATCAGAGAATGTCAATTTAAATAGGAAATTTGCATGACCATTCAAAATATAGCAAATTGAATAGGAAATTGCAAGTCGATTTTTTCATTTCATGTTAAGGCTTTGCATTAGATAAAATACATTTTCCGTATGTGTTAATTTTTGAAATATGATAGCCTATTATTTAGCTCTCAAAGTTACTTTTATTTAAAATTAGTCATGGGAATAAAAATAAAGAAGTTTCTCAAAAGTGCTTTTTCCCGGCAAATGAACCACTAAACTTTAGTTTTCCTGTCCAAAAAAATTGTCAAATGAACACTAACAAGAAAATATATTTCTTTTTCCTTTACTTCACCTTACTTAACTTTTCCTGAGAATAACTTTCCGATATAACATTTCTGACAACTGAACGGAGCCTAGGAACTTGCCTCAGTATAGTCAGTTCACCCAGTAAATCTTCATACGCAGAACTGAATCCAGATCAGTATTTTGAACATGTCATTGGGTTTAACTCATATTTCATAGTCTAACAAATGCGTTAATCGACCAATCAGGCACGTCTAGTCATGCGTGTGAACAAACATAGTGGAGTAACATAAAGTTGAAGCTTCATTGAACAAAATCACCGAATTCGGAAGGACAATCGAAACAAGTTCAAGAAGCAGGACATTTCAAGCTACCTATGAGAGGGGCTGCACAACAAGCACTATACGCGGATTTGGAAGAATTCCATCATACTAAGTTTTACATTGTCATCTCCAATTTGAATCATCTACTTGTATACAACTATACGCATCTGCGCATAAATACCAAAACTTGTCTAACCACATTGGACCGGAACGATAAGTACCTACGCATTGTCATCTCCAATGTACCTGTCATATGTATCAACTGACCTATCTCAACTTGTGAACCTGCCTCACTATCTCCAGATTTGGCACCTAATAACAACCCCCATGAGGATTACATTAGATCAGAGCACTCCAAACAGCTGCATCCCCTTCACCGCACCTCTCGTGAACAGACTTGATTTTCTCCACTGATTTGCAAATTCCACTACAGCTCCAATCGAATGATGCAACACATACATTGCCTGCCTGTGCCTTCCACTCACAATCTGCAATGTGGTAGGAATACCGATACAATTTAATAAAATAAACTCCCTGGAAATCACAAAAAAAAATACTAGGAAAAGTTGGCAGTGTAAAATAGACCAAGTCCCTCAACTAATTTACACTATATGAACTATACATAAATTACCCGCAACTACAAACTGTTTATGGAGAATGAACTTCTTGGCCGTTGCTGGCAATGATGTCAGTTTTCTGTTAAATTGACGAAAGAGAAAAAAGAACCATGTTTTCGTTTTTTTATTTATTTATAAAGGAAAACAAAAAAACATGCGTGTCGCATCTTCAACCACCTGTTTGAAGGCAAGTGTGCTTTCTGGTGAGAGGGGGGTGGCTGGAATGGCCGCCCATGGCAGGTGTGGTGGCCGAAGAGGTTGCCAATGGAGGGTGGCTGGAAGGAGGGGATGGTGGGGGAGGGAGGGAGAGAGAACACCTCATTTTATTTTATTTTTGTTTCCTAAAATTAGCTTCGAGAATTGTTACCAGTTTCGTGGAAACTGCAAACAATTTTAAAACATGTTCTCCTTTTCAGAAAACCGAAAATATTAACTCACACAAAGTTGATACCTGCAGTTTCTAGAGATGTTGGGTTTACAATGGCCAAAGTTATTTGGAAGTTCTTAACCTTTGAAGCAAGTGCAATAATACGAATTTGAGCATTGATACGATACCTGTAAGTCTATGGCAAAACTAAAAAGGGTATGGTGCAAGTATGGTAGGATTGTAACCCAAAGGAGTTTGGCCAAGTGGGTATGAGAAAGCAATTTAAGGGCTCGCCCCCAAGAGGTTGCATGTTTGAATCCTGAAAATGCCAAACATTCCAAACCTTGGGGCCCCTAGAGGTTATCCCGGTCATTAACTTCAGGGCCCCGAAATTGGTCAACGTGCACGCAAGCATCTGGTTGTCAAACAAAATAAGTACAGTAGATTGTGTTCACGAAAAGTATATTTTCATGATTTTGAGGAATGCATTACATATAGTACTTCAGAAATGAGGGAATAGAAATACTGAATGGCTTCGCTGATCAGGATGCAACATACAAACCACATTTAATGCCAAATGTAAGATACCAGTCAGAGTACAATAAAATTACATTAAAGAGCCTATATACCAAATCTTAATTCCACAAGCATGCTAAGAATAGAACAAAGTTCCCATCAAGTTAATTTCGCGTGCACGGTATGCATGCAAAAGTACTTTGCAATTACCAGTACCCAGTACGTACCTATGGTTGTAGAAGTACGCTTAACATATAGTCTAATCATTTTGGTTTCCTGTTTACAGCCCTCTGTAGATGACTTCTAAGACTGAACAAGCGCCAAACTTAGTTAAAGTGACCGGCGAGGTTTCTTCTTCCTTTCTCATTTTTGTTTTGGATTTGTTACAAATATTTTCATGACACCATCTTATTGGATACAATTACACCATAAAAATATACCTGGTGGAGTTCCACAGCACATGTTGCGGTCATCAATGTGCTCTACTTCAAGACCAATAAACCATGAACCAAGTGACACATCTTCATTGGCATACTTGTGCAATATGGCCCTGTAGATGAGCCACATCAGTCAAAAAGTAATATATACGAATTCTATGTGAATTCTGGCATTTTCCAAATTCTGAGAGTTTTGCAGTTTTAACATGTTGACAACACAACAATAACAATACCCATGTAATCCCCAATCGGAGGGATATGACAGGGAGGACTAGAGACTGACCTAACCTTCGGCAATATATGCATAAAGTGGCTGCTCTCAAAAAGTTTTACCACTCAAATAGTGGCCCCCTTATACCACCAAAAATTAAGGAACTCCAGGGTCAACGCTATGCTGTGGAACCAAAATAATGCATGAAGTATAAAAACCGAAATTACATTCATCCTGCTTTGCCTAAAATGACAATCTACAATTTGAAGAACTGTGGCTGATGCAAGAATACAACACATGTAGATTAAGTAATGCTTGTCACAGTATTTAGGAAAATGGCCATGAGTTGATATCCCTTCCAGTTTTCGAATTCTGGACAAAGTAAAGGTGGCTCACGAAATACAAACTCAACCCTTACTGATTAATTGAGATGTATGTGGCCAAATCCTTTGAGATAGCATAAATCTGCCCAGTTGCATGTCTGAAGTATTTGGTGCCTTCCTCTCCAAATTTCCAGTACTCTGGTTCGTGGTACTTAACATTCCTAGAAAACAAAGCAATAGTAAAAAAGAAGAAACATTACATTACTGCACCTCTGCGAGAAGGGAAATTCCAAAAGGCAAAAGTAATCAATATTGAAGCTTAAGGATTACTTTTGGGAAAGAACAGGTCCAGATTTCATACACCCAATGTACACTCTGGGCTTTGATCTGTGACGGGCAAGAGTTACAGCCAGCATTCCTACAGAGGCGAAACATGTGTCACCAAATTTCCACTAATGAACTGAAAAGTAAAGTGAGGAGGAAACAAGAATAGAGAAACCAGAAAGAAGAGATGGAAAAAGGTATATACCCAAATTGACATGAACATCATCATCCACTTTGACATAGAAATCAGCATCCCATTTTGCAACAGCAGCGGAGAAGAAAATTTTTGTTTTTGCAGACAATTCATGGTACCCTTCAACATGTTCCTCCAAGACCACAATAGAACCAAGCCTCAGAACAAACTTCTAGTGAAATCTCCAAAATACCATATATGTACATGTCTATGTATCTATAAAAGCAACAACTTATTTACGCATCCTTACCAGCCTAAGGAAGTCCTCGTGTTGAGCATCTTCTGCGTCAATAGCTCGATCTAATATGCTGTTAGCCGTTGCACTGCACCAATCAAAACACTTGTCACTCGCGTAGTTGCCTCAGATGCAAATATATCGTAGCAAGAGCAGAAGATGAAAACTTCTTTTTACAATGCAATGTAAGGTTCCTTTTGCACAACCAATTTTGTTTCCAGTGGTCCAAAAAATATTAGAAAGAAACAAACGTCTCCAGACTACTTTCGTTTGTCTTTTTTCCAGACTTGTCAATTAGCAAAAGGGTATACTAAAGGACACTACCCCTGCACGTGTAATGTACTTCCTAGCCAAAACATGATTGACATGCAAGTTATTAAAATAGACGAGTGAAATAATTATGGGTTTTGAGTACCACTAGAGAATCCGAAAACATGAAACAATCTAAGATTGTTCATATTCGGAACAAGTTAAGCCACAACTTCCTGGATATCTATTTAAAGCAAAATCTAACTCATCCAACCTCTAGGGCATTGACACCGCTACTAGTTTCACAGCGTGTGACATAATGCTGCTTGTATTATCGTAACACGTTCCGGTTGTAGCAATCAGTTGACTCTTGACAAATCATACAGAGGAAATCCAATGGATTGATATTCCAATGTCATATTGAGATAATTGGCCCGACACTTTTCAATAGTCTTCAAACAATCCTATGCTAACCAGTTGGTGAAAAGATGCACACATGTCATTTACCTATGGCCAATCATGAACCGGATAATAATTCCTTTCTCTTGCTCCAATTGAAGAAGCTTCTCCCCTAATCAAACAAAAAACACCAGTCAGGAAAATTTTGGATCAACCAAATCCACACACAAAGTATCAGATTATGACCTTGAGGCATCCAAGTCTGCCTAACTGAATCACGCCTCTTCCTACTACTAAAAGCAGTATTTATCCCAATTACTATGAACGCTTTCTTCCTTGGCGGGCTGTCATGGGATGAGGCAGAGATGACAGAGGAGCAATCAGGCTTGCCCATCTCCTGAGAACTACGACTAGCAGCCAACTCCAACTGAAGCATTGAAATTGTCTTGTCCAGAGATCTGACAAAACTCAAAAAATAAGAGCAAATTATCACAACAGACTACAACTGGTCCACTGACATATAGGCTACATTGGGGTCATAGATTCATGGAGGGATATTGGCCTGTTTCATTGCAATTTTCAAAATCCAAGTTCTAGATTCATTTTCACAAAACCCCATAACTTGTTTGGTTGACAATTTCCAAAATTGTTTTCTAAGAACTTCTTGGAAAAGAACTCATTTTTTGCAGAACCATCACTCGGCTCCTCGGCTCACTTCGGTTGCAAAAACTTTTTCCTTAGCCACATGTCTCAGCAACACAAAACAAGGGTTTCGCTCGTTATTTTTACATGTTCTGAAACCATAAAAATCAACCCAATCTAAAAATGATGATGCTTGTGTATTCAAAAAGTTTCTGTGTGATACAAAACTGCAGGCTGTAACCAAAAGGGACGCTAGAATTTTCTCTTCATCTTTTCTTTTTCTTTGATCCATAGTCATTCAAAGTGGAAATACAATAGACTTTTGAGTATAAGGAGTTCAAACTCACTTAATCGCTTCATGAGTTTTGTATACCTCCTCCGTAACATCCTTATCTTTTCCAGGTTTCTGCAGTATCGACATTGAAAATCATCAATTAATAATAAAAAAACAAGGCTTTGCTTGAAAAGATGTGGATTTCAAACAAAGAGATCTGATGTTTAATTATAACGAAAACATAAGAGCTTTAGTTGTGGCTTGTAGAAACTAAAGTGGACAAAGAGTTGTATCGCAGTGAGATCATTTTATAACTACAACCCTTAGCATAGATGATTCCAACTCAATCCCATTGCACAGTTATTTCAAATCGATCGCAATAGATCATAGATCTCCCAAACCCAATTTCATTAACTTCCAAACTTAAATTCAAGTCATACACATTGACTAATTACCACAAATTCCTTCATTCAAAAGAGCAAATCTATTCAAATGGAGCCTACTATGTGTTTTTATTTGCTTTTGTGTGGGTCTGAATGTAGCAGAAGGCCAAATTGGCTCCACTCCAACACATTGAATCTAGATAATAAAATCTTGGGTGTGTGAAACACAAACATTCTTTTTAGTAGTGCAGTCCTGGGATACCTTCTGCAGCTCTTGATCTTGTCGATGCCGCGATATGAGCTGGCTGTTGGATTCAGGTGGAGCCCACAATCTGAGAAAGACCCAAAATCCCAGTCACAGATTAGCAACCAATTCCGTACAAACCCATCTCGATCTCACCAAACTAAAATGTTACGATCCAGGAAAAGTTTCCCGAAAATGTCCGGGAAAGTGAATTCAATTATTGAGATTCCCTTAGATATTTTTGTAAGACCCAAACATCAAAGTGAATCTGAACCATTCATTTCTCTTTTGGGACATTTTCGGGAAACTTTTCACCAAATCACACAAACACGTACATACACTAAAATATATGTACATAAAGCATCGTCATCGTCAACAACAGGAGGTAATTAAAACCCTAGATTGCTTTCACTACGAGCATACCCAAATTCCAAAAAACCAAAATTCACAGCCAAATAAGAAAGGAGAGCCCTTTCTCACCAAATCTTACCATGTGAGAAAGGGTAAGGAGTCAATCAAAACATAAACATATACCATTTTTTTTTCTCTCTTCATTTCCTCACCAAATCACTCAACCCAAATGAGTGATTTGGCCAGAAACTCTAGTCCTTCCTTTCTTTTCTCATCAAACCCCTCAATCCAAAAGGGTTCAGAGAGAGAGAGAGAGAGAGACCTGTTAGTGAGAAGCATGCCCAGGGAGAAGAAGCAGAGGGAGAAAATGGGAAGCCATTTGGCAGAGACTTTCCCACTGTTTCTGCTCTTCATTTTGCCTTCTATCTTTCAGAGAGATGAAACTGATACTCCTCCTAGTAACCTCAATTAAGATGCACGAAAGTATATATAGAGAAGATAGAAAATACAGAATCCAGAGCGAAGATTGACCTGGGAATTAGAAATGGTAAGATGCTTTGATTATTCTTGGGGGGGTCGGGTTGGGGGGGAATTTTTGAGCGTGATTTACGGAATCTGGGAGACGGCCATTAAAACAGGTGACTTTGGTTTGGAGAGCGTCAAAGTAAGCTCCTAAAATGCGTGGAATGTCTTTATTGGGGGTTGGTCGGGCCCAAGTTCGGCCTGCAGCTTTGTCGTCGGCCAATTGGCGACGACCATCGGTGTCAAGAAGCTGCCGAAAACGCGTGGGTATTTTTTGGCTGTTGAATTTAAAATATAGACAAAAAAAATTATACAATTCACCGGCCAGTAATCCCCTCAGCAAATAAGTACAAGAGTTTTCGGGACAAATAAGATCGGGCTCCAATATTAATTGTGTGGGGTCTACTCTGGTTCAAATAATCGGACTGATTTGATTACGTAAAATGATTTTTTTTTTAAAAATTAACCTAATCGAATATGAAGAGACAGTTGATTTAACTTATTATTTATTCAGTATTTGATTTTGGCGGATGTTTTATCCAGTTTCTTTATAAATTAAGTAATAGTTTTTACGTCATCAGAAAGGGCCCAGATGTACTCATAAAGTCTTACTCGTTGATTGACTTGGACCGCCCAAGGAGAAACTTCTATGTATATCGGGGATATCAAGGTCCGGTTTGTTTCTTATTTTTCGGTCATTTTTCGCTCACATTTTGATGATCGGCTCCATTTTTTTGTAGAGTTCGGTGAGAACCTAATTCATATAAAAAATTGTGTTCATCGGACTTTATTTAATTCATGATCGACACGTGTGAAAATCGCAAAAAATCAAAACTGGGTTCCGATTCAGTGTGTTTTTTGATCCAGTTTTGGTTTTCTTCAAATTTCACATGTATCGATCATGTACCTACTAAAGTTCGATGAATACAATTTTTTGGTATGATTAAGGTTTTTGTTGAATCCTACAAAATGAACGGAATCAATCATCCAAATGTGATCGAAAAATGGCCAAAAAATGCAAAAAGAATCGGAGGGAATACCAACCCCTTGATATCCCCGGTATACATAAAATTTTCTCTGGTTCAAGATGGTGATAGAGCATCCACCTCTAACTTTTCAAACACATCTTGAACTAATCAACCGGGGCTAACTCAATTGGTCAGAACTCTTGTATCTTACTGGAGTTCGAATCTTTCCACCTACGTCTGCGTGTTCTTCCCAAATGCCCCGTTCAGTTGCACGGAAAGGATGGGAAATGACGGAAAAATCAATTTTCTTGTAATTTTCTATGCGTTCAGTTACCAGGAAAGTTATAAGACCCACAGCTTTAACTTTCCCACTGAGAAATACTTTCCTGCAAAATAGGTATTGCCAATAGGAAGGGATTTTTGTTTTCCTGCAAGATTTCTTGTCAACAGAACACACACAGGAAAATAAATTTCATTTTCCCTTACTTCACCTCACTTCACTTTTCTTGGGAACCGATTTCTCACACAACATTCCCGACAACTGAACGGAGCTAAGAGAACTCTCTTTCTTTGTTTCTACCCTATAATGAGCTTATTTATTGTATTGATGTAAAATGATCCCTTCTATCGATTGAAAAAAAAAAAAACCCACATCTTGAACTAAATTGAGGAGGAAAACCTTGAAATTAGCCCTTTACCAGCCTCCCTAAAGCACTTTAACAAATTAATTTTGCCACAGTGCCTCCTAAAAAAATAAGAAGGTTATATAGTCACTCCTAATTCGTATTTTAGTATTTGTTTCTCTCTCCTTCAACTTTCTCAATCACTTTTGGAAAAATTAAAACCACAAAATGAGATTTTAATAGAACAGAGGTATATAGAAATTCTGATGTAGGAAAGATATTAAAAAATGGCTTGCTAAAGTAGAAGAGTAACTTTTTTCTCTCTAATTTGGTTCAAAATTATGGGAGGGTAATGTAGATGCTCTTAGTGCATGGCAACCCGGATCAAGCTTCTCCCCAAATAAAACCAAGGATCGTCTTTTGCAAGTTATTGAAATGAAACCTTCTTTCGTCGTTTTATGTATATATATATATTTATATACATGTATGTATTTATATATTAATGGAATGGAAAAAAAGATATAACCATCTTAATGGGGGTCGATCCAGGAAAGTATAGATTTGTGGGTACTTGAAGGATCAATTGAAAATACACAGTAAGAATAATTTCTTTTCAGAAGTACTCTGTAAGAATTACTATAATTCTATATAGGCCTTGTTCGTTTGGTAACTTTGGATATTTTAGTTTTGGTAGTGAGTGGAGAGAGATAGAGAGAGAAATGAAATTAATAATTGGAGAAATATGGTAATGATTGGAGAAAGATATAAGATAATAATTAGAAAACAAAGTTAAAACAAAATAAAGATGGAAAACGAATAAGGCCATAATATTCTCTTTACGTACCAATTGTGCCATGTAACCATACATGATATTGTTTCTTCTCCAATTGTCATGTCTTTCCCCTTTTCCTTGGATGCAACTTTAGTTTGAAAGCCCAAGTGGTGGAGGGTAAAACAACTAGAAAATGTTTTCCAATTTAGCCCAAAAGTATGGGCTTTTTGTTTCCTCAATGAAGTTTAAAAAGTCCAAAAAGAAGTTTGTACAAACTTAACATTAGTTCTTGAGAGTGATGTAACTAATGAAAAGATGTGACATACGATAAAATTTGACATGAGATATGAGATGCCAAATGACAACTAGACAATTGGCTTATTGATCGAGTTGGCTCAAATTCTAATTCATCCACTAGGCGTATAATGTCAAATTTGGACTCCGTTTGTTTCGATGTAAAATGTTTTACAATGTAAAATAAAATATTTTTTCAAAAAACAAACTTCAAAGTCCTACTCTACTTACGAGGTTAAGGGCTGCACTATAGCGCCGGTTAGGTTTTGCTTTATTAAAAACTACCTTTAATTTGTGTATTTTAGATGTCAATAATGGATGCAATGATGAACGCACATAACACGTGTGCAACCAACAATAGTTTTAATACATTACCGCCCGACAATGAAAATTGATGACGGCTCTGTTGAAAAACTAAACGTGATATCATGATTCTATAAACTTCTGACGTTGTACCCAATACTATATCTCTTATTAAAAAAATACAATTACGTGTGGTATCAATATTATACCCAATATTTCTCGAGAGCTAAGGCGGAGGGGACGAGTAAGCATGTTGAACCTTTCAGATTGTCTTGCAAATGAACTAGTACAAAGTGCATGAGAGAAAAATAAGATGTACTGTATTGCAAATCAAGATGGATATTGGCCCCGTTTGTTACTGTAGCATTTATAGGCGGGCTTATTTGCAACAAAAAAGAAGAAGAAGAAGTTAATAGTTTGCTAGCCTGCAGGTTTATATAATTATTTGTGGTTTTTTTTAGCTTGTTTCTCTAAAAAAAGGTAAAATTAGTTCAAGCTTCAATTTATAACTTTTTACAGTACTTATTTAAAGCTGACAAAATTACGAAGAGACAAAGATCACCATAATAGCAAAGTACCTAGTTATATATATAGTCATTAAGGACAATTTAAACATTCATTCGATAACAAACTACTACTATACAACTTATTTATCCAAACAATTTGAATTTCTATTCAAACTTATAAAGAAGCAATGCTTGTTATCGAATTGACAAAATTACACTCCCTGAGTTCATTTTGGTTCCCTCACCAGAAAAGTGGATAATCATTATTCTCTTTGTTTGCAAATCATACTGGATTCCATCTCGATGGTGTAACGACCCGCCTCAGCTGACCTGCTAACCATTCACCTAACCACGTGGCTCAAAATATTAACCTCAAGTTATACCGTAGCTGGACTCTTGAAGAGTAGGGAGATCTCTTTGTTCGCAAATCATACTGGATTCCATCTCGATGGTGTAACGACCCGCCCCAGCTGACTTTCTAACCATTCGCCTAACCACGTGGCTCAGCTTTCTAACCATTCGCCTAACCACGTGGCTCAAAATATTAACCTCAAGTTATAGCTGGACTCTTGAAGAGTAGGGTTCTCACAATCTTCCCACCTTGCTGGTGGGATTTTCCATATATATATATATATATTCTTCCAAAGTACTGATGTGGGACTCTTGGAGTTTAGGGATCTCAAGATCTTCCCACTCTTTGGATGCAAGGTCCTCGTTGCACCCCTTGGCCCAGCAATCTTCCCCTGTACCAGATTCTAGAGGTGGTCCTCACTATGTAGATCAGGGTTGAGCTTTGATACCAACTGTAACGACCCGCCCGAGGTGGCCCTCACTATATAGACCAGGGTTGAGCTCTGATACCAACTGTAACAACCCGCCCAAGCTGACCTGCTAACCATTCGCCTAACCACGTAATTAACCTCAAATTATACAGTAGCTGGTAGGATTTCCCATACATATTACCTTTTTTTCTTCCAAAGTCCCGATGTGGGACTCTTGGAGTCTGGGGGTCTCACAGATGGTTAGGATCATTTTTTATGGTAGGACATGTGTGTTTAATTAGCCAATCTTGCAAAAAAATCAACACAATGTCATATCGATAAATGTTCGATCGAGTAACACTCCTAGGGCCTGTTTCCACTAAAGGAATGTGTATTGTTTTATACCCCCTTACAATACACCTTCCCTCGTCTAATACAGGGTTTGACAAGCTCAAAACCGGGAGATTCCTCAATATCCCCGGCTCCATTACCCCTCCTAATACAGCCTGAGGGAGGATTACACATGGCTAGGTTTTGAGGTGGCTATGTGGAATCCCCCCTTATAATACCCCCTCTCTCTTTCATTCAACTACAAAACAACCTTATCCCCCATTTTATACCTCATCCAAACCAAGTATTATTTAATTTCCCGTCACATCAATGTAGATCCACCCTTCTTACATAATACCTCTTACTATCCAATCCCCCCTTCTTACATAATACCTCCAAACCTAATACCTCATTCAAACGAGCCCCTATTGCACGTATCATTGCTCGGTACCGGAAACCACTTTTTCTATTTATTTGTAGAGTCTGTGGACAACATTGTTGTTACGTACGCAATGGAACCAAAATAGTCAAATACTATGACACCTAACAAATCTCAACTACCTTAACCTGATGATGTTGCTATCAGTGAGCATGATGAACCCTTGAGCTGGTTTGTTTGTCCCAGTGCTCCCCTACATTTTTGTACTACTATTAATGTAAGTTATTTAGGGAAATGATATCACCACCTACTGATACTGAGTGATTGTTAATGTGTTGTTCTAAATGTGGAAAGTGTAAAAGATAGCATGTAAAAAAAAATTGAGAAGGGTAAAATATCTATTCGATTTTTTTACACATTCCACGTTATTTGTTTCTTAAATCATTATTATGAGTATTTGTTTTTTGATAACCGAATGTTCGGACATCTTGTAGCCAGGGGCGGACCCACCATAGGACACATGGGGTCACGTGCCCCCACGCCCTTCAAAACAAAAACAAAAATTTGCGATTTTGTATATATATTATTTAGGTCGAATGCAAGTATATAGTTGTCTGTTGGTGTAGTGGTAAAGTGCTTTCTTTGTAAACAAGAGCTCGTGGGTTTGAGACTGTCCCACACTCTCCTTTGGATTTTTTTTTTTGCCTTTTTCCCAAAAGGCAATAAAAAAAAATGTGTTTTTTTGTTTTTCCAAAAGGCAGTAGAAAATAGTGGTGCGTACCTTGTTTTTTTATACTATTCATGGGTTCGAGTCTACCCCACATTGCATTTGTATACTTTTGGTCCCCAAAACTGTAATCGTAGAGTTAGTAATAGAAAAATAGATGATGAACATGTGACAATATTGTTTTAACGCATATAGTCGAGGTGCGCAAGTTTGCCCAAGTAGCTAGTTATTAAAATACATATATACTTTAAAATTGTTAATTTATCATGAATGCTAAAATTATTTTGGAGTAAATGTGCTTAACGGTAACTCGTATATTACGATACAAAAAAATTGATGCCCCCACTATATCAAATTCCTGGGTCCGCCATTGCTTGTAGCACCTCTACTAATTGTTAGCAAGGGAGAGTTTTAATTCTACTAACACACCATAAGTGTGATAATAGGAATTCACCATTTTCCCATGGGGACAATTTCGTCTTTCAACAAGTTCACTCTCAGAGTAGATACTTTGTTGTTAGGGCTCAATTTCTTTCTCGCCCATTCACTTGAAGTATTGAGACAGAGGGGTGATGGGAGCTTCTAAATGCACACCAATTTGGTAACAAATACAAAAATGATTTCTCTTTTTTTTTTTAAAGAAGAAATGATTTTCTTAGATTACCATTTTTCTATTATTCATTATTTAAAAACATCATTAATAAAAATCGTTAAGCACTGCTCACCGGCCTCCAGTATGCTTGTGTCCAGTAACAGCCAGTGTGTGGCTGAGATGTATTCAATAGATCAACTTACATATCCATGGCTACACTTTTGTCACATGGACCACCTCATTTCCCACCCCAAAAGCCCACTGTTTTGGCTCCCGCCAATACACACTTCCATTCCCACAAAAAATTAATTTGGGATCCTGTAGAGCAAAAACCTGACTATGAACGTCCTAAAGATAAAAAGGCTCTATAGGACAAAATGATCAGAAAAATAACATATTCACATAGGTTTAAACGGATTGAAAATTGGAGCACATATAAACCGTTTAAAAAAAAATTAAATGCTCCAATTTTCAATCAATTTAAACCAGTGCGAAGATCTTAATTTTCTGATTATATTATTTTAAAGAGTCATAATTAATTTTTATTTTTCCGATTCCTTTCGTCGAGACGAATCAATAAATCACAAGAATTTGACGCAAAACAAACGGATGCAAAAAAATTTCAAATAAAGACAAAAAAAAATAAGTCACCCTACTTTTCAATCCAAACCCAACATTAAATTAAACTGGGGTGTACTGAGATGCTTTTGGTGTGCATCTAGAACATCCCCCCTCTCTCACTCCCGTCCCTGTTTTCCGACCCGATACGGCACTCTCTCTCTCTCTCTCTCTCTCTCTCTCATACAAACACACTCCACTCTCACTCCAACATTTTCTCCGGTCTCCAAAATCAAACACACTCAGATAAAACCCAACAAACCCTATGTTAGAACCCTAATTCCTATCTCTCTCTCTCTCTCTCTCTCTCTCTCTCTCTCTCATCCATCTGTCAACCAACCAAACCCTAGAACCAAAAATGGCCACAAACCCGCCCCCTCCCGGCGGTCCCCGCCACGTGGACCCCACCGTCTGGAAATCATCCGCCGGCACCTCCGTCCATATCCCCTCCGTCGACTCCGCCGTCTACTACTTCCCCCAGGGCCACGCCGAGCAATCCTCTCACTCCTCCTTCCTCTCCCCTCTCGTCACCTCCCGCCCGATGATCCTCTGCCGCGTGACCTCCGTCGCCCTCCTCGCCCACCCCGACACCGACGAGGTCTTCGCCAGAATCCGCCTCGTCCCAGCACGCGACCCCCACGCGAGCCGACGGAACCCTCACGGCGCCGAAGAAGATGATGCGGTGGTCTCGTTCGCGAAGGTGCTGACGCCGTCGGACGCGAACAACGGCGGGGGGTTCTCCGTCCCGAGGTTCTGCGCCGACTCGATTTTCCCTCCGTTGAACTTCAACGCTGACCCACCCGTGCAGAACATTTCCATTACCGACGTGCACGGCGTCGTTTGGGAGTTTAGGCACATTTACCGAGGGACGCCACGTCGGCATTTGCTCACAACCGGATGGAGCAAGTTTGTTAATAGTAAGAAACTGGTGGCGGGGGATTCGGTGGTGTTTATGAGGAACCGGCGGAGCGGGGAGCTTTTCGTCGGTGTGAGGAGGGCGGTCCGGTCGAGCGCGGGGGCAGGGGGGAGGTGGAATTATCCGGTGGGGTCGGTGAAAGTGGAGGGGGGGTGGGAGAGGAGCGGTGGGGGTAGGGTTTCGCCGGAGGAGGTGGCGGAGGCCGCCGAGTTGGCGGTGCAGGGGAGGGAGTTTGAGGTGGTGTGTTACCCGAGGGCTGGGTGGGCGGATTTCGTTGTGGGGGCGGAGGCGGTGGAGGAGTCGCTGAGTGTGGTGTGGAGTGGAGGGATGAGGGTTAAGATGGCTGTGGAGACTGAGGATTCGTCCAGGGTGAGTTGGGTTCAAGGGACGGTTTCGTTGGCTGTTGTACCGGATACTAACTGTCTGTGGCAAAGTTCGCCGTGGAGAATGCTGCAGGTATAATCTCTGTATAGGGTTAATTCAATATGTGTTAATATGATTGCTTCTCAGTGTGGTTTTTTTTCATTTTCTTTTGAGGGTAATTTTTTGTTATGGAATATGCAATGATATCCAAGCTCCTAAAGCCTGAACTCATTTAGGAATTGCTTGTCCTTTTGGTGTACTACTCAATTAAGCCCCTTTGGATGGTGAGAAATGAAAGGATACCAAAAATGTGTTCGTGGGGTAAGGTTGGAAGAAGTGTCTTAGTAAGCAAATAAATTTGTTAGTTTGTTTGTTGCAAGTGTTGATATGTGTGGACTTGGTTGTATTATTGTAAAATATGGGTTTAGGCTGCGCCTAGCGTCATGGATTATTTCTTGTCGTTGGTCTTAGTTGGCTCGTTGGTGGTTGAACCAGTAATGCCCTTGGAGCCCTGTGCGTATAAGGTATATAACTATCAGAGTGAGCTGTTAGATTTTGATCCTTTGTATCTGTTTGGATTGCCTTCGAGATAGGATGTAGGAATTTGGTATATGATATGGGGTTTGATTTGTTTAAGAGTGTGAATGAGGTATTTGTTTGGGCCAGTCTTGTGTACACTCCTCTAAGTTGCATATGCTGAAGGATCTGAAATGGTGAATCTAAGCTATTGATCATATCCACTTTGGTTCATAATCGACAGCACTTTTGGGTGCAACCCTGAGATCAGTTGGCCTATAAGAAATGCTATTTTTTCATCCTAACCAACACCATTTGGGGGCATAATTAAACACCCTGTTGGTACAAAACACACTTTGATTAGACATTTAGCTTGCCTCACGGCCCTCACCACCACTTCTATGCGTAAACCACTTTGATGCATGACAACATACTACACTAATTTGCAACTATGGCCTTTTTGTACAGAACTCACATCATTTTAAGGAGGTCAATAGTTTTTGCCTTTATGCGCACAATTGATTGAGTTTTTTCTGAAACAACCATGAACGAACTAACTCCAAAAAAGCATAAGGAATTAGCAAAACTATGGGTTTTCCCATCGCAGAAGATTTCAACTATAGAAATCTAAGAATGCCATAGCTGTGATTAGAATATGAGAATTACAGGATTGCAAGGTAAGATCAAGGTTGGAGTCAATATGTACCGGTAATGCTAATCAAAAGGCAGATAAAAAGTTACACATTGAGGAACAAGATTTCTTGTGTGTACTGTACAATAGTTGAGATGCGAGTCTCAAAGCAAGAAGCCTGCATGGGGTGTCAATGATCCTCAAATAATGAACTTGTGAATTATTATTCGCTGCAACAATTTGTTTCGGGAAGGAAAAAAGGATGAATATTCAAGATCTAATATTACTTTTATGTACAATAATGTGACAATAAACTCAACTAAGGGAGATATAATTCGTGTTACGAGTTTCTAAATGTTGGAGTGGAATAAGAAGAGAGCAATGTTGGAGTGGGATGAGCAGTTTTTCATTTTAGGAGATTGGTTTGTGGTTTTGATGTGATAGATTTCTTGATTATGGCAGTATATATAGCCTCTGTATTTGATCTGACTAGTGGAAAAGTAGGAGTTTGATGTAGGAATGTAGTTTTAAGCGCTAGAAAAAAAGGTCCTTGTATGTGTTAATTTGCTAGTTTCTTTTCTAAGAGAAGAAAGGGGAACCAAGAGACACCTTTTAAAGAGGATTATGACATTTGTCGTTTACAAATCATAAGCAAATAAGAAGAGGCATTGTAATTTCCAGAAGGCTGGATAAACCGCATCATCTTGTGCCTCTGCCCATCTGTTTGTTCGTCGATTCTTCCATGGGTTACTGGTTTTGATCACCTTGTTGCTCAGTTTTCAAAACTAGAAGTTAAGTGTGTCTGTGTGACGTGTTGTGTATACACAATCTTTGCTTAAATTCTGCTTAACGTAGACTAGGTTTGTGCTTAGTTGCTATGTAAATCGTGACTGAGATGCAAATAGAAAATGTGCTATGGAAACCAGATGATCTTAGACTCTCTCTCTCACACACACACATCTGAGCGCGGGCCTCCGTTTGCACAGATGTACACCTGCACACAAGTAGATGATTAACTTACTGACATAAGGTACCTGAGTATTGTAGTATGGGCGATTTTCTTTGTAATTGCAGGGATATGGTAGCTATGCAGCCTATGCTTCCCTATCTCGATTGTTTTTCATTCAGTCAGTGCTTTTACTTACATTGTCATTACATACAGAATTGGGGAAGCTTGCCCTTTTACTGAGTTACGAAAGAGCGCAACTTTAAGATTGTGAACATCCTGTGATGCTGCTTCTATTAACCACCACCCCTTGCCCTTCTCTGTGAGGATACTATTTTTACTTCTGAACTATCCTGAAGTGGTTACGTTTGGCATGCCACAGGTTACGTGGGATGAACCTGAAGCTCTGCAGAACATAAAGAGAGTGAGCCCTTGGCAAGTTAAATTTGTTGCGCCCACACCACCGCTCCATTCCACATTCCCTCCTTCAAAGAAATTCAGAATTTCTCAGAATCCTGAGTTGCCAACTGAGAGGGACAGAGACCTCTTCTTTCCTATGAATGTTTTTAGTAATTCACTGACAGGGAACTTGAACCCGTCATTGATGAATTACGATTCTTTTCCTGCTGGCATGCAGGGAGCCAGGCAAGATACATATTATGTATCGACTTTATCCAACTTCATTTGTGAGAATAGCCATAACATCTTCAGTGATGAGTTTTTTGGCAAAAATGCACCGGAAGTGGAAACTGTATCAACTGAACTGAACATTGGCAGTTCACATTGTGACAACTTGTCACCTGATAGTCAAAGCAGTGTCCATTTTTTGGACAATGAGCTAACTGGAAAACAGGGATGCAGCCCCTCAACAAAAGTCAGTTTGGGATCATTCCAGTTGTTTGGTCAGATTATCCATGCGCCTGTGGAGAGTGGCTATGATGGTGTTGGTTGTGCAGAAGGTAATGAGTGTAAAATGTCCAAAAAAACGGAATGTGGGAATAATTCGCTGGATCTTTCTTTAACCAGCCCTTGCACAAAATTACGAGATGGGCTTGATGTTCATTGCCAAAGAGCGTCAGCTGTTGAAGCATGTTCTTTATGAATGGGGGCTCTTGTTGACTTCAACAAATTAGCAGCTGTACAGGTATGCACATCTCTGTTTCCGTGCTAAAGCATTGGCTCTTATCATGAAATATGCAGCTCCGAGCATGCTGACAAATTTTTACAGTATCAGTTAAGCTTTTAACTTGGCTAATTATTTCTGGTTTTTGAGACTTTCGTTTAATTGGTAACGCAATGATAAGTTTCGCTAGTGGTGCTTTGCAAAAATTTGTGAAACTTTCTTAAGAGGCCTGGGGCTAAGAAAATGTTTTGGATGCAAATCATTCTTCCTTGCTAACCGCAACGTCCCATCAATAATGCCATCCCCTCCTGTAAATATAGCTAGCGTTGTGCCTCTGTAAAAACCTAGGGGCATGTGGATCCTGAATGAAAAATAGATGACATGTTGCACCAAAGTTTTTTGTTGTTTTTCGACCCTCTTTCTTCTAGCTTTTTTACGACCATTGCAAGGTTTTCGTTGGTGTGTTGTGTTCGTACGGAGGTATATCTCTAATGAAGAATGTCTAGTTTTGATGCCATGTATTTGTACCTTATAGTTTCAGGCCATCCTATACATCATTTACAGTGAACTTCTATTTGGCAACTCTTATCTGAACTCGAAACGTGCCTTTAAAAATACACAGTTTTTGTTTAAATATCTTTCGAATTCTATATATTGTATTTTCTTGTTAATTGTGGATGTCATATGACTCATATTATCAACCTATGGTCTTATTCATGTCACTTTTACATTTATTGTAAACTTTAGCCATTTGTGTTGCTCAAAACTGATTGGATTTCTTCAAAGAAACAAACAGTGGAACAAAATGTGGGCAGCCGGGGATCATGTGCCTTCTAAACCCTGGTTCTCTTCTGCCTTGGCTAACCGTTCTCACATTTTAATGCAATGTCGTTAGTTTCTAGCAAGTTTTCCTAACGGTGAGTTTTGATCTTCTCCTCCTCAATTGATAGCACAGTAGGGAAATTTTTTAAATACTTGGATTGCCTGGGGCTCAGTTTGAGTGGCAGGAACCAAGGACCACGAATGGGTATCTCATTCCCAGGAATGTCATTCTCAGTAAAATGATACAGAAATAATCCCATTGTAGTGTTGGCTTAACTTAGGAATGTTAATTTTATAAAGAAGACAAAAATCTATTCAAGCGTTTGATTTGACCATTGAAACCAGAAGAATGGAATGAATTTTTACTTAATTTTCTGGAGAACACCATTTTAGCATTTAGTTTTGGATTTTTCATACACCACAGTCTACTTGAACATCATGTATGCAGACATGTACAAAGTCTAGGGTTCCTGCCATCCAAACGTGGGAATCTCAGGGACCGGGAATCACATTCACATTCCTCCCTAGGATTCATGCCGTCTAAACATAGCCTATATGTGAATATGTGACATTACATGGTTATTGTCTGCTCCAAACTACTCTACGAGCACTTGTAATACTGGAAAAGTAGGTTTACTCTTCATTTATTATCATCTGTTGCTTTGGAGTCATAAACTGTTGCATGCACTTGCATTGATGTAGAAGAGAAAAGACACCTAACCGCCACAGAAATGGAGGGTCTTGAAAATCATGAAAAATATCAGTGGTCAAGTTTTGTTTTAATATAGCAAGATATACATCTAACCTTTCTTTACTCGTATATTTTCTTGGATGAGAAGGTGATGCATAATTTCACTTGCTATGAGTTTTAAGTTGCGACTTCTATTTGCTACCAAGTTTGCCTAACATTTTCTATTGCATCTTGGTATCCAGGTAATCAAGGCAGGCTAGAAGCTGACTTGTAGTCTGATTAATGAAGTAGAGTTACTTGTCTAAGGTAGTTCGCGTTAGTTTGTGATGTTAGGGATTTGCGACCATTGCAGATAATCAGATTTGACACATAATTTTCCCTGTTTGCGGAGGAATGCCGGCAAAAGGTGTGGCTTGGTGTTTGAAAACAAGAGCCAATGATATTGCCTTTGTTTTCTTGATAGTTATGGCTTTTCATAGTTTGGTTAGCTCTTAATGCTGCGTTTGGTTCTAGATCTATTGAGGGGAATGCAAAGGACAAGGAAAGGGAGAAGGAACCGAGGAATTGAAATTCCATGCCTCTTTGTTTGTATGAAGCAAAATCAAACCATATTACTACAAGATATCTCTGATCCAATTATGCTTTGTTTTAGCTGAAAATTACGTTTATCAGGCAGCATGTTTTCAGTCTATCAAATGGAGGCTCCACATCTCTCTTAGATACTCTCTAGATTCTTTCTCAATGCCTTTTTCCATTTTCAGAAGGTTTTTTTGCGCAGAAGAAACCTACAAATACAGCAATCTCTTCTCTTTTGAGGGAAGTATAGAGTTCCTCAGACATTTCTAAATTATCAAGGGGCGTTAACAACAAATTCAAAATTTTTTTTCTAGGTTTTTGTGTTGTGTAAATAGATATAATCCATATAATCTTGGTTCGGGTCATTTCGGGCAAGCGGAGCATAACTGCACTGCGTGGGGCTAATCATTTTGATTTACCATCTCTTGTCTGGTTTCATAAGAATAGAGTGCGAGTATTTATGAAAAAAGAACCTTACACAAGATGACTACAAAATGAGCTCAAAATCGATGCAACCTAACGGAAGAAATTACGAATGGAAGAGAGCCGAAATCAGAAAAAGATCAACCACCACATCATGTCTCCGGTTAGCCTAGGGATCTGCTATACCCGATGCCTCTATTATATCTGAAAGTGAACAAACAAATAGCTAATGCCAACTTGAATCTCTTTTTCCCGTTAAGTCAGGTGTTTGAGCCAGCTCAGGTGCACCTCGAATCCTGGTTGCTGTTAGCCTCAGATAGCTTTGTCTTTCAAGCCCCCGCCAACTTTTGCTAGAAACACAGTTCTAACTTTCTCGAGTCTAGCCACAGCATCTTCCATATCGATCCTCTCTCTGGGCTGGTCTTTCGAACAATCCAGGGCCAAATGCAAGACTGACAACACACATTGCTCCTTTGCAGCGAAATTTTCGTCTTCGTTTCGAAGCAAATTGGAGTCCACAGCTGAAAGCAATGAACCAGAACACAATAACTGACTGACCCAACTTTTCAAGCTCATTTCTCCTGAAAACATCTCGTTGGTTGGCTTCTTTCTTGTAAACACTTCCATTAAAAGTACACCGTAACTGTAGACATCGCCTCCGGTAGAGACTATTCCTTCCATTCCATACTCTACGCACGACATTAAACTCGTCAGTACCCCATCGACTAATAAAAAATATACGACATGAGGGAGAAAAATTTGCAAAATAGGAACATGGAAAAAAATTGGATAGTGGAGTAGACATCACCTGGTGCCATGTACCCAATCGTGGCGAGGGTCTTGGTTTGTGCAATGTACTCCCCTTCACCGAAGAGTTTGGCGATACCAAAATCACCGACACGTGCAACCATATCTGCATCTAGAAGGACATTGCTGGGCTTCAGATCGCAGTGAACAATAGGCGTTGCAAGACGGTGATGCAGATATTCCACAGCGAATGCAACATCTAACATTATGTTTAGCCTTTGCAGGACATCCAGGAAATAGTTGTGAGAGTACAACCACTTTTCGAGGCTATCATTTGGCATGTACTCCAGCACCAGGGCTTTGAAATCCATACTACTGCAGCTGCTAATGATTTTGAGGAGATTTCTATGACGGATATTGCACAGGACTTCACATTCAGCATTGAAACTCTTGAATGCTCCTTCTGCTTGTAAATTGAAAACCTTGACTGCAACAGTGATCCCATCCGAAAGCGTTCCTTTATACACAGTCCCGAAACTCCCTCTGCCAAGTAGGTTGCTTTCACTAAATGCATCTGTTGCCTCCACAAGTTCTAGATACGAGATTCCTCTCCACGCAACAGCCACCGATTCTACTTGACTTGGTAACTGCTTACCGCGTCTTCTGCATCTTACCAACACAAATATGAGTGTTGCCACAAGTATTGCAGATGCAACTGATGGCAAAATATATTTCAGTAAATCCAACGTTCTCCTCGATGGCTGAAACTTTTTAGTTTTGCACGGAGGGACTTGTAATCGAGGTGCACCACACAGCCCAGCGTTTTGCACAAATGATTGAGCTGTCAAGTTTGCAAGATTTCCTCCGGTAGGAATTTCACCTCGCAATCTGTTGAAGGAGAGATTTAAATATCGGAGATACCTTAGTTCCTCCAATGACTTAGGAATGCCTCCAGACAAATTGTTCATGGATAGGTCCAAGAATTCCAAGTTTATCAAGTTTCCCAGTGACTCAGGTATAGGTCCTTGTAGTTTATTATGTGCTAAAGAGAGGTTGACTAATGTTTGGGCACTTCCAATGGTGCTTGGGATATTGCCAGATAACAGATTCCACGACAAGTCTAACTGTGATATGACTTTCAATTTGCCAACATCTGGTGGTATATAGCCACTTAGAGAATTTGTCGACAGGTTTAGACCAATGAGATCTGTAAGGCTCCACAAGGTTAAAGGTATTGTGGCAGTCAAGTTGTTGGAGTCTAAGTATAGAGATCTTAGGGGTTTTTGTTCACCCAAACAAGGCGGTATCGGACCATAGAGCTTGTTCCCACTTAGGTATATGTCTCCCAACTCAATACACTGGCAAAGATCATTGGGGATGGATCCTCCGAGGCTATTGTGCTCAAGATACAAGCGTTCGAGGCTTTTTAGTTTTCCAAGAGTTGGCGGGATAAAGCCTGTCAACTCGTTGTTATCTAAACTTATAACTTCCAAGCTGCTCAAGTTTCCAATGCCGCTTGGAATGTTCCCCATAAGATTGCATCCAAACGCCTTCAACTGTCGAAGCGAAGTGGAGAGATTCCCAAGTGAAGCTGGAAGCATACCGTGGAATTGATTTAATGATAGATCCAGCTTTTCCAAATGTCTGCAATTTGCTAAGGAAGTAAAAAAGCTCAATTCGCGAGAAGAAGATTCCCGAGTGAGGTTATTCTCGCCTACATTGAATACCCGAAGGAGTCTTAGATTACCAAGTGTATTGGGTATGGAGCCACTGAACCCATTGCTGGTCATGTATATGATTGTAAGCTTCGAGGCATTGCCGATAGAGCTTGTTATGACTCCTCTGAGTTCATTGGAAGTTAGATAAAGGTCTTCAAGATTGGGAAGCCATTGGCCAAGGGTCGAAGGAAGATGACCTGAGAGCTGATTGAAACCTAGGTCAATGATTCTCAGGGTTGACATGTTGAAGATTTGGAAGGGAATGGAGCCGGTTAAGCTTGCTCCATGGATCGTCAATACCTCAAGATTAAGGTTAGCGATCTCTTCGGGTAATGTGCCTACACGAATACAACAAGCTATAAACAATCTTTTAGGCTCTGTTTGGAACTTATAGGAAAGAAAGAAAAATTAAAAAAATTTCCCGTACATTGTTTGGTTGGAAGAGAAAGAGAAAAGAAAAGAAAAATTTTAAATTCAGTGAATAGTAAATTTTCTCTTCTATTTTCCTCCATTTTTCTTTTCCTTTCTTTTCTTTTCCATAAGTTCCAAACAGAGAAGCTCAAAGTGAATTTAATTGTCATGGAAATGACCCAAAGTTTGCTCAAATATTTAAAGGCATGCGCGCATGCGGCTGATCAGCAATATGTTCATAGATAGTTGATAAGCAACCAATAATGCCATTATGGGTGCGCTAAGTCCTTAGTTTTGTCACGTTATGTTGAGTTAATTTAGCTTGTTGTTTGATATTGCACATAGGGTTTGTTGTTTTCGTTTGTAGGGAAACCACCTAATAAAGAAGGTTTAAAGCTTAAAGCGCACCGGAGGCATCCGAGACTTAAAGATGATTAAGAGTGGAGCCACCGGGTTCCGAGAGCCAAGGAAAGAAGCCCCGGAGGATACCCGAAAGCACCGGAGGCCAAGAGGAGGCCCGAAGCACTAAAGTTACAGTTAAAGCCTTCGGTACCGATACCAAAGCAGCAGAGGTATCGGTACCAAAGGGGTTCGTCTGCCTCCAGCCATGGTGGTACCGATACCAAAGCAGCAGTGGTATTGGTACCGAGTGAGTTAGAAGGTAGGAGCTTAGTGGCTTCGCTACCGATACCAAATCAGCAGAGGTATCGGTACCGAGGGCCTTCGGAGCATTTTTCTAGGGCATCTTTGGGATATTCCGTGCGCAAAATAGGGGCGATATAAATACTTGTGATGTCACGAATCAAAACAACTAGATATTATTGCATTTTTTTAGATCTAGATTAGATTTGGAATGACTTGTTGCTTACTTTTCATTGCTCTTCATTGTTCTTGCTTTAATCCTGCATTTTTTTACCTTAGTTACTTGTAGTTTGTTATTGTGTTCTTCATTAAAGTTGTAGCTACGCTCCCGATCTATAGTAATCTCAAGTTTATTTCAAGTTTCGTTGATTAAATATGTTAATTAGGTAGATTTTGTCTTGCTTCTATCTCTCTAGATATGAGTGAGTAGTTTATAAGGCTTGGTCATGGGGTGATTAACACCTCATGGCTTGAGTTGATATTGCTTTTCTCATCATAAAATTTCAATCTTTGGTTCGAAAACCAAGATAGTTCGGGTTCGTTTGTCAAATTGCTAAGGTGTTAACCTCCTTGATCATGTGTAGGCAAGAGCGTGCTACTTGCCACACATGATGCTTGGAGCTTTGTCGCTCGAGGCGTTTGCCAAATGAATTCTAGAACTCGTTCGGTGTTCGAATCACATTTCTTCCGGGTTGAGAATCTTAGTTGTGTATCTCAAACCGAGCAATAGGATGAGAAAAGTAGTTTGACTTGAGTCGTGGGTGTTAGGATCTCCTAGACTTCGCCTTTCGTTTTATATTAGTTAAATTTTCGTTTTAACTTAGCCGTTTATTTTTCCACCGCTTAAAGTAAAATAAAATTGGCTGTCTAAAGGCCGAAAACCTTGCTTACTTCTACAAATCCATCCAAGCCGTAACAAATATTTCCTTGGGTACGATACCCGGTCTTTCGGATTATTATGCTTATCTCGACGTATTAAACCCTATGCTTGGGGTGTTATTCCATTATATTGGAGACGACGAAGCAATAGTCCTATAATGAAAGGAGTAGCTTTATCCTGGTAAGTAGTTATGAAGTATGTATATGCCCTCTTATTTGCAAAACTACCATTGACCTCTGTAGAATTGGTAAGAATCATGTTTTTGCCATGATACGATGATATCTATCTCATTCAAACCATGCCTGAGCGAATTCTTGATCAATCAGAAACTCATGGAACCCAGACCACCCATCTCAAACCTCAACCAATCTTAAGCCAAGAAATGCTTTTATTCACTGGTGTAACAACCATAGTACCCACAGCGGCTTTGACACTGGTCGTTCTGGAACCTAGACCACCCATCTCAAACCTCTAACCAACAGTCAAAAGAGGTATCATAAGCCGAGAAATGCTTTCATCTCACTTTTCGGTAAGCCGAACTCTATAACGTTTAGGGTTGATTTCAACTATTCACAACGTTTCACTACTTAAAAAGGTTTCCAGCGAATAAATTCACTGTGATGGGGATTTAATACAAGAGAGATACAATTCTTTTACAAAAAGGACAGTTTTTCTTACATAATGAATGTAAAATGGTCATATCTTAACAAGTGCAAAAGACATTCCAACCAAACCACTTGGGTTTTGAAAGTAGACTGAGGGCTTGTTCTTCTAAATAAGCCATTTGGCTTTCCCGCCAAATTTTTTTTGTCCTTATTCAATTTTTTTTTGCATTTTGTGGCTTATTGTCAATTTTTTGGGGATTATTGCTTCCTTATGACGAGAGGAATCTAAAAAGTAAAAAATTTTGGGCGAAATCCAATTTTTTTTGAATAAAGACGAAATAAGTGGCTTTCCCGCCAATTTTCGTCGAAATTCAAAAAAAATTGGATTTCGATCGAAATTTTTTACTTTTTAGATTCCTCTCGTCATAAGGAATCAATAATCTCCAAAAAATTGACAATAAGCCACAAAATGCAAAAAAAATTTGAATAAGGACAAAAAATAAGCCACTTTGGCTTATTTGTCCAAACACCCCCTGAAACACCATTTTCAATGTTCAAAGAAACATGCGGATCAAATTTCTGGAGTGACCGCAACAAGCCCACAACACAAAGTTGTCATTACTGTATCTTGTGGCCGTGAACCACTCAAGTTGCAGCCGCAAACTCCAAATTTTATAAACCCTGCGGTGACCACCTTGAGGCTTTCAGACCTAGCTCTCATGGTCCATGTATGCGAACGGTTGGTCTCTACTCATCATTTACGGGATTTTGTTTTAAGATTTACAAAACTCATATGTGGTTTATCGTTACGATAGGCAGTAAAGTACGGGAAGTACCTGTCAAGTTGTTATCCCCAATATGCAAATCTCTTAGCATGGTAAGGTTCCCAATGTTCTTAGATATGCTGCCTGTGAACTTATTATCCGACAACGACAACCTTTGAAGCCATCTGCACTCCCATAATCCAGGAGGAAAATGTCCAGAAAGCTGATTGTAAGCAAGATCCAGTTCTTCCAGAAGAGGGAGGTCGTTATGAATGTCCGCAGGGAGGCTTCCAGACAAGCTATTGTTCCTGAAACCAATTTTTCTCAATGAAGAGATGTTGAAGATAAAAGATGGAATGGATCCGGTAAAAGAGCCGCTCGGGGCACTGAATATCTCTAAGTTGACAAGATTACCCATCTCTGCAGGAATTACACCTGCAAAGTCGTAAAAAACATAGCAGGATCTTATTACCCACCAAGCTTTAGAGTTGGAATTCTAATTTTCATGTAAGGTAGCAATTTTACGTGCATTTTCATGAGATTGCATTAGAGGGTGGTAAGCAATAAGAAAGTAGCTTCATTCAAGGAATAGAAGTAAAGACAATTTGAGCTCATAACATAACAAGATTTAAGAGAAGAGGTCTAGTCCTGATTAAAGAACGGACTCACATTCATCCAAAGTCTAAAACAAGGAAACCCATAACCAGAACATAGTCCTCAAGATCATAAACAACCAAATAGACAGCAACACTTCCAAATATAAGCCCGAAATAAGCACATGAATGCAAGTGAGGATCCTAAATGCCTGTCTGAGAGAGTCCTTGCTTTGGTTATGCCTTGGTGGGGAGGTAGAAGTCTATGACTGATTGATCCCTTTCGGGATCCTCTGCGTTCTGCCTGTATCGAGTCCCTAGAGGAGGTAGCCGTGCTAGTTGCCCCTAGAATGGATTCACCTAAACGCAGGGGGCGACTTAGACTTACCACAAAATCCTGATCATATGGCTCAAAAAATTACATCATGTTAGCCAAAAACAACTTTGTAGAGCATATACAACATGCTAGGCAAGTGTGGCGTGTCCCATACGTGTCCGTGGTGTGTCGTGTGTCTCCAAAGTGTCTGACACGAATACGGCATGCAATTAAGAGTGTCGATACTTCATAGGATATGACACGTAGTGTGTCCCATACATGTCCTCGCATGTCCCCAGGCATATCACGTGTCCCCAAAGTGTCCGACACGGATATGACAAGCAGTTAGGAGTGTCGGTTCTTCATAGTGAGGAATTATTCAGAAAAGTTACTTCATTATTTTTGGTTCCACTCTTCTTACCTTTTCTCTCTTTCTTCACTATTGAGAAAATGAAAAAGGAAAGATAAAGATATCGTATAATAAAGGATCACAGCTAAAATGAGTAACAATACTGAAAGTGTTGAAAGAAAATATAACTTGCTAAAACAAAATATGCACTTCTGACTAGTTATTTTAGCTAGTCATTGTTGTACATATGTTCATTAAAGGTTTCTGCAAAGCTAGCCATGAGGTGAAGCATACCTTCGAATTCGTTACTGCCAATATACAACTCCTTGAGCATAGTCAAGTTGCCGATTTCTCGTGGTATGCTGCCGTTGAAATCATTGAAGGACAACGAAAGGTACTGAAGATTCCTGCATTTGTATAAACTGGATGGAATTCTCCCATACAACCGATTCGCAGAAACGTAAAGTACTTCTAACTTAGGAACATGATCACACATATCGTCCGGGAGACTACCATACAAGCTGTTAGAAGTGAGATCGACCGACTGCAACGTCGAAATGTTGAAGATGGCAAATGGAAAAGAACCTGTAAGCTGGTTGTACTTCAAATCCAATGACGCCAACTTGGAAAGATTTCCAATCCCTTGTGGAATACTCCCTTGTAGAGAATTGTAACTTAATCTCAACAGCTCAAGCTTTGAAACGTTGAACAACAGCAAAGGGATGGTGCCTGTGAAATTGTTGTTGTCAAGAAGCAAGTGTTGAAGTTCTGGCAAGGAACCTAACCATGAGGGGACCCCTCCACTAAAGTTGTTGTACCCAAAGTACATTCTCTTCAACCTATGCAAATGAGCCAGCTCCTTGGGTATTTGGCCATGGAAATTGTTGAAAGTGAGGCTTAGCAGAGAAAGGAATGAGAGGTTCCCAAGGTGTGGAGGGAGGGTGGCAGTGAGACCCATGTCAGAGAGGTTAAGGGCAGTGACCCTTTGTTGGAGGACACCAGCACAAGAGACCCCTATCCAGTTGCAGACTGAGGTAGCTGTGGTCCAGTTATCAGCCAAGATATTGTTGGGGTCTGAAGTTATGTGTTGCTTCAAGGCAAGAAGTGCAGATTGATCTGTGGTTAAATTGGTCATCGATGAGGAAGCTGTTGGATTGGTCAGCAACAACAGTAGAGCAGCAATGAGGAGGCTGGTTTTCTCCATGTTTGTCGGTAAGTTGGAAAGGGAAATTATGTTTTAGGTGGGGAGTACAAGTGATGAGAAGTACAAGAAGTGACAAAATTCTGGCTGGCGTTTGTTCTCGATGTGGCCCCCTACCCACTATGGATTGGTAGCAAAATCATTGAACGTAAAAATTTATTACTTGGTCCTGGAGCACTGTGCACTGCTACGTGTCTTCTCCATCACACATTGGTGCAGTAATTATTTTAGCAGTCTTGGGGCACCACCCGGCGGTGCCACAACATGCTTTTTCACCAAATATTTTTGTGGAGTCCGTAGTAATGGACTCGACAGGAATGTGTGGTAGTGAAACGTGTTGGGGCACAACGTGACGGTGCCCTAAGACCAACCATTAGTTTTTCACATTGGTGTGGACTTCAGCTCCACCTCCAAGTCTGTAGCTCCCACACCAATGTGTGGTGGAGACGGCTGCCGGAGCACCGTCACATGGTGCTCAGAAAGATTGAATAATCACTCACATGGAGTAATAGTTAGAACATCCCGGCCCTTAACCCTTCTTTTTTTCCATACAGAATCCAAAATTTGGGTAAAAATTCCTTGAAATCCACATCATTTCTTGATTGAAATTTATAACAAAATGAGTTTAACACGAATTTTACTCGAAATTAAGAAAGACGGACATATATTCAAATTTTACAAGGTTATTATTTCGCCTCTCAAATTCATGCTTATGCTTGAATTTGTCTACTGACGAGATGTCAGTCTCACCTATTCCCAATAAACATGGCTTCCTATTTGATTGGGTGTTTATTGCAGCAGGTAAAAGTTGATTATTGAAGAGGAAAACCCCAACAGGTGTCAAAAACTTCAAAGATTAGCAAAAGAAACAAATGAAAAAGTCTTTGGCTTCAAAACTTTTAAGCTGACAATTTTCATCATGTAAAAAAAGCATGCTTGTGTAATTGGGGTTGGGCTCATAATCTTCCCCAACAACCCATTCAGTATATTGACTTTTTTTTTTTGGGGCAAAAGAAAGCAATAAAAATGCACACACATACTACTTACACACAGACATTTACTTTGAACTCACACTATCATTTAGTTTAACTAGTTAGAGACCCCATATGCTGCAATAAACAAGGCCCAGAAACACCCTACGACTTCATTTTTAGTCCACTAGTCCTCTGCTTGGTTGTGTAGCCCGCCCTACATACAAAATAAATGACCATCCTTAGGTGTTGTATTCATGAGGCCCGTTATCTTGAACTTAACTTATATCCGAGAGTTTTGTTCTTATTTGAATTTTTATCGCATTTGTTAGTTTTGCGCCAAACTTTTGTAGATTATTGATTCGTCTCGACGAGAGAAATCGGAAAAGTAATTTTTTTTTTTTTACTTTTCCCCAAATATTTTAATAAATAACCACTTTTTAGCCCAAAAAAGAAGAAGTCATTTTTGCACTAAAAAGTGGTTATTTATCAAAATACTCGGGTACAAGTAAAAAAAAAGTACTTTTCCGATTTCTCTAGTCGAGACGAATAGATAACCCACAAAAGTTTGGCACAAAACTAACAAATACGAAAAAAATTCAAATAAGGACAAAACTTTCAGATTTAAGTTAAGTTTAAGTTCAAGAGAAGGTCAAGGACTTTAGAGCCACCCTGCAATCCGGATACAGAGAGAAAAAAGAAAAAGAGTAGTGCTGGATTCATACATGTTGTTTTGGTCCTACTATGGAAAAAATAGTTGAGACACTATTTGGTGTATCAGGGGCATTGAATAATATTTCTCTTATACGAGTGTGTGCAAGCTTGTTGTGCAGCCAATATAGGGCTCACATCCACTTGGTTTTCTATATGGGTCGGCTACTCAATAAGACGAAGAAAATAAACATGCTTGCTATGTCGATCGACTCATCAACTATTTATCGGCTTAACTATTCAATGTGACGGAGAAAATAAACGTTTCGAATTTAATAACTGGAGCCGGGAGGGGCCGATTTTTGCCGCACACGGTGCATGCTGGCACATACTCTAGATCCCCGCAATCAACTTAGATCAGAGAAAACATAACAAAGAAGAAAGCTACAGCCTACAGGAACAAAGAAGATACTCTTGGAATGTTTTTCGTGAATCCCCTTTTAATATTTTACACATGCATCAAGAGTATAATATGACTCTATATTCCAAAACATTGCATTTCGTCAAAAAGCTAATCACTAAGTTATCGATTTTTTTTTTTTCCGCTGGGCAATCTTTTTTAGGCACACTACAACGAACATCCATTGAAAGAGGTAGCGTAGGGAAGTGAACAAGACTCGGTTCCGGGTTCTGGCACCCCAAGACGAAATTCTGATTCTGCCGCTGAGCTGATTAGATGGACATCCGTTGAAAGGATGAGTGGTATGATGATGTATATGCACAATTGCATATGGCATCTGTATACATTTTGATTATTAGAGAAAAGATGTACCTCTTGGAACATTACAGCTAGGATTTTTGCTCCGGTCTAAGTCTGGTTGTGTTTCTCTGTCTTTAGGTTTCTAATTTACTTGTGCAGGGTAATTAGAGCCACGATGACTTACTAGGGGGGCTGTTGTATCACGGAGGGAAAAGTCATACGGGAGTTCTGTTGCATCAGTGGTGGTTCAAGTTTTACCAATCGCAGAGGCCTTAAATCTTCTTAAAGAAAGCAAGATATCCGTGCTTCAGTCTGCTATGTGTAAATTCATTATCTTTGGATAACAATGGAATATTCGCTATGATTTACTTGACTTAAGTGGATATGTATAAGTATAATTAGAGGTGCCAAATGGACGGGTTGAAATGGGTCGCGGGTCAAATATGGACGGGTCAAATAGTAAACGGGTTGAAACGGGTCGGGTCGAATATGTGTCATGTCAAATCCAAACCCGCCTGAACCGACCCGTTTTCCTCTCTTTTTTTTTAATCCCCCCTTCCACTTCCTTCTTTTCCTTCTCCATTGTATTCCCCCGATATGGGTTGAAATACGTTCACAAATAGGCAAAATCCTGTGGGGTCTTTCGTCTATATAAGCCAATTGATTTTTTTTTTGCCTTTGTTTAATTTTTTGGTATTTGTACATTCCGCGTTAATTTTTTTGTGAATTATTGGTTCTATTCAAAGAGAGGAATCGAAAAATTAAAAAGTTACAGTCCAAAAGGCTAGATTTTTTGCATCTTTTTGTGTGTGTGAGAGAGAGAGAGAGAGAGAGAGAGAGAGAGAGAGAGAGAGGGGGGGGGGGGGAGGGGGGAATCTTGTTTTCGGATCATCCATGCGGGACCCACTGTTGGTTTCCTTAGTTTTTTCGTTTAGCGGAATGTCAACGTAAAAATTTCCAGGTAATGCCGCAAAAATTCCAAATTCATTGAGGTTTATTAATCATAATTGGACGAGGCTATCGTGGAGTAGCTTCATATTTATTTTTTGGCGAAGACCACCAACGGACCCATTCTTGCTGGGTTGATGAGGTGGGAACCATCCCTTGTAGTTGTAGGCGATTCCTTCGCAAGGGATGGAGGAATAGTCCTCCCAGGCTTTCAAAAAATTTGCCACAACTGCAGCTGGGTTCAAAGGGCAGTGCTGGAAAATGGAACTTGCTCGGTTCAACAAACATATTTTTGGAAGAAACAAAGTTCATTAAAAGTATCTAGGAGCGAACAAACAACCTATACATATACCAAACCAAACTAGGGCATGCAACCCAAACAATTGGGATCTGCTTGTTTACTATCTAGTGCACAAACCTTTCATTTCTCCGGGCTTGGGATCGACTGCGTGAATGACAAAATTATAAGCGTGACATACATATGCATCCCCAACCCATGAAGTAGAGACAAAAGTAGTCATAGCATTAGTACAACGGCAGAGTAATAAATATTTAGTACATAGATCACACTGAAGGTTTGCCCGGTCGTTAGCTATAGGCCCCAGGATTAGCCGAGATATGTGTAAACTCGTCCGGACACTTGGTTTAAAAAAATAGTTCTAATAAGAATGACAAAAATCCACATCAAGGATAAATCAATTCTTAGTTCAGACCAAAAACAAGCAGCACACCCAACATTTATTTTCCCTTCAAAAGGACATTCAGAGTCAGAAAATCAGCTGAAGCTTTGATCTTAGCAGCTCTGGATAAAGAGTCCTTATCAGTTGTAGCCATTGCCATTGATAGCCAAAATTTCCGAGCTTGGCTTCATCGGCTGTCATGACCTGTCTTGCCCATTGCAAATGAAAAAGCAGTAAGAATATATATGCAGCATAGAGAGTACGATAATATAGCTGAATTTTGATATGTTGAAATGTGTGAGGAGAGATGATTGCGCTTCATTCTCTTTTTCATTCGCACAATATTCTACATTTCGGGGAAAAAACAGAGCAAGACATGCATCCCTGAATCAAATATTAAACATATCATTTGTCAATGTAAGCCTCCCGAAAAATTTCGTATGGAGCCAGGATGCCTCTGTTATCTTGCCTGAGAAATGGTCGTCCACCAAAGACCATCAATCAGCAGTAGTCAAGGTGTTAATAATACCAAGAAGTTAAAATTTCAGTACAACATGTCACATACCTGCTAATGCTATTATACATTTCTTTGGTGTGACTAATCCCGAAGAAATAAAGACTATTCAAGTTTGCTTAGCTAAAAAAAGGACGGAGTTTCGGTTAGAAAGGAACTTTAATCATCCACAGTGTATACAACGGAGAGCATGGCAAAACAGAGAATAATGTTAGGTTACCATATTTGGGTATCATTTGATGTGATACCTAAGTACCTAACTAATCCAACCACATTATTTAAGCAGAGCCTGTCCCGAGTTTTTTGGGGGCCGAGGCGAATCCTTAAATGGGGGCCCTTCCACATTTTTAAGAAATAAGATTCCACAAGACACATGTTAACATCAGTAAAAATAAAATATGGAAGTCAAAACCACAAAAAAAAAATTTATGATTACAAGAACTCAAAAGTACAAAACAGTAAAAATTACATGTCAATGTGTCATTACAAGAACCCAAGAGTAAAACTTTGATACCCAATTGGACATAATAGATTTGGGCCTTTTTTACCCTACCTAGAATAAGGACAAATATTATCAGGGGACCCTAGTTTTTGGCTGTTTTGCAGGAGCCCTAGGCAATGGCCTCTTGGGCCTTGCCCTATGACCATGGGTGCATTTAAGGGGCACCACATAGTAAGTGGGACTGATTCAGGTAAAATATACCACATCAAACGTGGTACCTGTTGGAAGTGTGGCTCATATTTGATGGCTAGTGAATGCAGTAGGGCTACAGCTCTCGGCTGTAGGGATACGCATGTGGTTAGCTGGGAACAGAGCTGTGGGTAGCGCTACTGGGGTTTCTATGTAGCGCTACCGGATTGGCTTTGGGTAGCGCTACTGTGGTTTCTATGTAGCGCTACCGGTTTGCTTCGGGCTAGGGTTTGTATAGGGCGAGTATATAAGGCTCTCTATTGTAAAACCCTAAAGTACTGAAACTGTGATAATAAGAACAGTAGCCGCTCCCGTGGACGTACCCGGTTTTGGGGAACCACGTATATTGCTGTGTCGATTTCTTTACTGTTTATACTCGTAAATCGTGTGCGTGTGTGTTTCGATCCTAACAAGTGGTATCAGAGCTTCAGGCTGTTTCTAATCACGCGAAGAACGATGTCATCGAGTTCGTCTGTTACGAAGTTCGATGGAACTTCAAATTTCGGATTGTGGCAACAGCAGGTAAAGGATCTGTTGGTGCAGCAAGGTTTATACAAGGGGATGAAGGCGAAACCAGAGGCCATGTCAAACGACGATTGGGAAGAACTCCAGATGAAGGCGGTGAGTACGATTCGTTTGTGTCTTGCAGACGAAGTCATGTATCACGTGTTGGGTGATGAATCGCCGGCTGGGGTCTGGACTAAACTGGAAAGCAGGTATATGTCGAAGTCATTGACGAACACACTGTTTCTGAAGCAGAAACTGTTTGGGTTGAAGATGGCCGAGGGTGTTGATCTGATTCAGCATATCAACACGTTCAATCAGGTTGTGAGCGACCTGCAACGGATTGACGTAAAGTTTGAGGAGGAAGACCAAGCGCTGATGTTACTGTGTTCACTACCGATTTCTCTCGAAACTCTCGTTACAACCTTACTCTGGGGAAAGAAACCCTAGAACTGGAGGAAGTCACTGCAGCCCTTCTGGCGTATAATCAACGCAAGCAACAAACAAAGTTGCTGCAGGGTGAAGGTCTGGTGTTTAAGGGGTACGAGGATCGTGGCAGGAAGAAGGACAGGGGTAAATCAGTTTCGGGGCGTGGGAGGTCTCAGTCAAAGAACAGGTCCGAGGGTACGTTTGAGTTCAAGTGTTACAGGTGTCATGAACTGGGGCACATGAAGAAAGACTGTCCGCAGAAAGGAAAGGGAACTGACTGGAAGAAGAAAGGAAAGGTAGGAGAGAGGAAAGATGGGTCATCAAGTTCTGCAAATCTTGTAGAGCAGGAATCAGATGACGGTGACATACTTTCGGTTTCAGCAACTTCGGATCACCTGGCAGACTCATGGATTCTGGATTCAGCATGCTCGTTTCATGTGACGCCTAACAGGGAGTGGTTTGACACCTACAGGTCAGTAAATTGTGGTAATGTTCGAATGGGTAATGATGCATCATGTGAAGTCATTGGAATAGGCACAATTAAGATCAGGATGTTTGATGGTGTTGTAAGAACCTTAAGTGAAGTTAGGCATGTTCCAGATTTGAGGAAAAATTTGATTTCGTTGGGAACCTTAGACTCTAATGGCTGTGAGTATAAAACAGGAGGTGGAGTCATGAAGGTAACGAAGGGTGCTTTGATGATTATGAAGGGTATTAAGATTGTTGGTAATATCTATCGTTTGATAGGAACTACTGTTGTAGGTGGAGTTGCTGCTGCCACCACAACTGAGGATACTGATGATACCATGCTTTGGCATATGCGGTTGGGACATATGGGAGAACTTGGGATGTTAGAGCTGCATAAGAGGAATCTGCTGAAAGGGGTTAAATCATGTAAACTGGATTTCTGCAAGTTTTGTGTTCTGGGAAAACAGTGTAAGGTGTAGTTTAGGAATGCAACTCACAGAACAAATGGAATTCTTGACTACGTTCATTCAGATGTTTGGGGGCAGTGAGGGTAGCTTCAAAAGGAGGATCTCTGTATTTCTTGACCTTTATCGATGATTTTTCGAGGAAAGTTTGGGTGTACTTCATGAAGCACAAATCTGAAGTCTTTTCTAAGTTCAGAGTGTGGAAAGCTGAAGTGGAAAACCAGACAGGGAAAAAGATTAAGTGCCTCAGGACAGATAATGGGAAGGAATTCAAGAATGGGCCTTTTCTGAAATTTTGTGAGGAACATGGGATTCAACGGCACTTTACTGTTCGGAAGACACCACAGCAGAATGGGGTGGCAGAAAGGATGAACAGAACTATAGCAGAAAGGGCACGGTGTTTGAGATTGAATGCGGGACTTCCGAAGGTTTTTTGGGCAGAAGCAGTGAGTATGACATGCTTTGTTATAAACAGGTCACCGAGTGCTGCTTTGGAAGGGAAGGTAGCTGAGGAGATGTGGACAGAGAAAGAGGTTGACTACTCAGGGTTGAGAATCTTTGGGTGTCCGGCCTATGTTCATGTTCCCAGTGATGAGAGGTCAAAGCTTGATGCGAAGTCTAGACAGTGTATCTTTCTTGATTATGAGAAAGGGGTCAAAGGGTACAAGTTTTGGGATCCAGAGACAAAGAAGGTGGTGATCAGTAGGGATGTGGTATTTGATGAGGACTCTATGATCAAGGCACATCAGAAGGTTCAAAATTCTGAGTCAGAGGAAGTGAGCAGCAGACAGCAGGGTGTAGAGATTGAGTTGGAAAGTATTGATAGGGATGATACTCAACCAGATGAACAGCTTGATCAACAGCAGCAGCAAAGCTTGGCCGCTGGGAGAACCAAGCGCACTATCAAGCCACCAGTGAGGTATGGGTTTGAGGACTTGGTTTCTTATGCATTGACTACTACCAGTGGGGATCCATCTACTTTCAGGATGCTATCACGAGTTTTGAAAGGGACAGATGGATGGAAGCCATGGTGGAGGAAATGGAGTCTTTGCATAAGAATAAGACTTGGGAGTTGAAAGAACTGCCCAGGGGAAAGAAGCCAGTGGGTTGTAAGTGGGTATACAAGCGGAAAGAAGCAGCAACAGAAAAGGAGAAGGAAAAGTTCAAGGCTCGGTTAGTGGCAAAGGGGTATTCACAGAGGAAGGGGATAGATTTTGATGAGGTCTTTTCTCCAGTGGTGAGGCATACGTCAATCAGGATTATCTTGGCATTGGTGGCTGGTTATGATCTTGAGTTAGAGCAGATGGATGTGAAAACGGCATTCCTCCATGGTGAATTGGAGGAAGTCATTTACATGGAGCAGCCTGAGGGGTCCAAGCAGCCAGAGACTGAGCATCTTGTTTGTAAGTTGAAGAAGTCACTTTATGGGCTGAAACAGTCTCCAAGACAATGGTACAAGAGGTTTGACTCTTTCATGATACGGATTGGGTACACACGCTGTGAGTATGATTGTTGCGTTTATGTTAAGAGTCTTGATGATGGTTCCTATATTTTCTTGCTTCTTTATGTGGATGATATGCTGATTGCTGCAAGGAGTATGGTTGAGGTTAACAGGTTGAAGTCTTTATTGGGTAAAGAGTTTGACATGAAGGATTTGGGAGCAGCTAGAAAGATACTTGGGATGGAGATTCGAAGAGATAGGTCAGCTGGTAAGTTGTGGTTATCTCAAAAGAATTATGTGGTGAAAGTGTTGGAGAGGTTTAGTATGGATAATGCCAAACCGGTCAGCACTCCATTGGCAAATCATTTCAGATTGTCTTCAGCTCAGTGTTCGGTGTCAGATGAAGAAATTGAGGATATGTCAAGGGTTCCTTATGCGAGTGCAGTGGGTTGCTTAATGTATGCAATGGTTTGTACGAGGCCCGATTTGGCACATGCAGTTAGCACAGTCAGTAAGTACATGGCCAAACCAGGCAGAGAGCATTGGAAGGCAGTCAAGTGGATGTTCATATACTTGAGAGGTACTTCGGATCGTGGGATTATGTTTGGTAGGCAACGGGATCAGATTTCAGTTGTTGGGTATGTGGATGCGGATTATGCTGGGGGTTTGGATGACAGAAGGTCTACAATTGGTTATGTGTTTACACTTGTGGGTGGGCCTATTTGTTGGAGATCCATGGTACAACCTCTGGTGGCTTTATCTACTACTGAGTCTGAGTATATGGCGGTGACTGAGGCAGCTAAGGAAGCATTGTGGTTGAAAGGGTTTGTAAAGGAGCTTGGCATAGATCAAGGTGGAGTACAGTTGCATTGTGATAGTCAGAGTGCTATTTATATGGCAAAGCATCAGGTGTATCATGCTCGAACCAAGCATATCGACGTGAGGTTTCACAAGGTGAGAGAGTTGATTGATGCAGGTGATTTGATACTGGAAAAGGTGCATACTTCTGAGAATGCAGCTGATATGTTGACAAAGACGGTTACTGTAGACAAGTTCGAGCATTGCTTGGACTTGGTTACTGTCTCCAGGTGCTAGGCAATCGGAGATGCCCCCCACGAGTTGACTGGATTAGAGTGGGGGGGTTATCTCCTGAAGGGGCGAGTGTGTATTCGCCAAGGTGGAGATTGTTGGAAGTGTGGCTCATATTTGATGGCTAGTGAATGCGGTAGGGCTACAGCTCTCGGCTGTAGGGATACGCATGTGGTTAGCTGGGAACAGAGCTGTGGGTAGCGCTACTGGGGTTTCTATGTAGGCTACTGGGGTTTCTATGTAGCGCTACCGGATTGGCTTTGGGTAGCGCTACTGTGGTTTCTATGTAGCGCTACCGGTTTGCTTCGAGCAAGGGTTTGTATAGGGCGAGTATATAAGGCTCTCTATTGTAAAACCCTAAAGTACTGAAACTGTGAAAATAAGAACAGTAGCCGCTCCCGTGGACGTACCCGGTTTTGGGGAACCACGTATATTGCTGTGTCGATTTCTTTACTGTTTATACTCATAAATCGTGTGCGTGTGTGTTTCGATCCTAACAGTACCAAAATGTGGTTAGTCTTATATTTGTTGACAAGGAGCAGATCAAAACAGATACTTTCTGAGCAGTAAATAATACCATCAATAGAGTGAAAGAGTGAGACATTTACCTGGCTGCTAAGACAGCTGCAAATCTTTCCTTACGGTGAACTTCCATTATCTGCTAGTTGATCCATCAAACTTGCATCCCTTTTTAATTCGATAAAGACACTAGCCAAAAGATCTTTACGTTCGCTACTCCACTTGGATTTAGGCCACGTTAATGCTTCCCACCATTCGATCTCCCCTTTGATCATTTTTAAATCGCTGCTGGAGAATTCGGCGGGAGAAAGAGTTACAAGCATTGGACAATCATAGACGACAATTTTTTCCAACATCGGCGCAATAAAAAGTCCGCTGGCAATGCTACCCAATTCCGGTAGGTCAAGAAGCAATATCTTCTTCAAGCGCGGGAGAAGCAGACTTGATTCAAAGCTGGATGATTCCCGAGTTACTACGCAGTTGATTTTGGGGCAGTCTTCAATTGTAAGCTCTTCCAAGTTTGTCAGATTAGCAAGCAAGCTTGTCGTGAAAATGGTTGTCAAATTGGAACAATTTTGCAAGGCCAAGGTCTTCAATTTGGCCAGAACACCCTTTTGGATTGGACCTTGCCAGATACTCCTCAAATTCATCATGCAATAAACACCCAAATATTCTAGTGATTCCAGCACTGGTCTCTCGTCAACGCCTGAATCACAATAGTGTTCCCCATCCTCACATGGCTCTCCACCATCTATAATGGTCTCAAGCTCATTGCATTCCACTAACAAGCAAAATTTCAGGTCAACCATATTTTCAGTTCCAAATTCAGATAGCTTCTTCACAGTCCAATGACGATCTAAGAAAAAAGCACCGGTACGTTTGAGTGTGTTCTGAATCTCAGTAGGTACGTACTTGCCATTTGCATATTTGAGGTAATTTTTCTGTTTCTCAAACTCTTCTTGCACCACATGTGGTAGACAAGATATGACACGCTGCTTATGGAGACCGGCTGTAATTTTGCAATTCGGTACATATTTAATTGCCTCCAACAGCTCAATGTCAGGCAAATACAACTTTAGAGTCACCAACCCCCTCAATTCCTGCAGCTCAAGTTTAAAATCAGCAACATCGGCAAGCCACTCTTCGTCATCCGGATTCACATCAATGCTTAATTCTTTCAAGGATTCAAGGCGGGTTAGAAACCCCATCGGTATCCTTTTCTCTATTCTTTTACTTTCTCTAAAACTCTTTCCATAACCATAGAAGGATACTTTGAAGCATTCCAGCTTAGTAAGGTTTCCCATTTCACGGGGCAGATTGATAATCTCAGTTCCTTCAAGATCAAAAACTTGCAGATTTGAGAGTTCCCCAATCTCGGGTGGCAGCTCCATGAGGAATTCACAACCTCTCAAAAGGAATTCCTGAAGTGAAACCAACCTTGAAATGGATGGTGGCAAAGACTTTATGCTCGTATACGATAAATCTAGAAATCGAAGCTTAGGCATGCAATCAAAGAAAAGCTGAGGAATGTCCATAAGATCATAGTTATTTTGCAGAAACAATTTAACTAGAACAGCACAGTTTGGTCTCTCTGGTAGTTCGGACAGCTCGTTGTTGTTCAATTTTATCACCTTTGCGTCCCACTCTGCGACCTCTGGTGCTTCTGATAACCCCGAACCCTCTTTCCAAACATGCAGAGGACGTAAATGAGGAATGAAGTGTTTGAATAGAACATCTCTGGTTTCTCCTCTCATACGAGTACAATTGGAGCCAACTTCCTCTAACAAGAAGGAATCCACAAGATCTCGGAGAACATGTTCTCCTTCTTCTTCTGTTTCTATCAAATCATTCCGGATCCAAGAGGATACTAATGATGACATACTGTGGTTTCCACCCTTTGTCATAACTGAAGCACAGTTTCTTATGCAATGTCTAGTGACGGTGCTCTTGTGTTCCCAAACAAACTTCAGTACACGAACCATGACATTTTCACTTGTATCTTCCACCAGAGAAGGGAGCTCATATGATGATGTTAATTCCTCAAGCGCGAGTTTCCAAACCACAACATCAGTGACAGATTTTAAGGCCCTTGCAAGTAGAACGATGGCAAGTAAATGGCCATGACACGCTTCAATCAATTGGAGGGCGATTTCTCGGAAAGAATCAAAATAGTGTACATTTACCCAGAACAACTTCCAAGGCAGCAGATGGTCCTCCATCTTGATCTCAAGATCCACTGGCATCATCTGATAAACATTATTGCCTGGAGCTGTAAGCACTACAAACCCGTCCTCGGGGATTTTGAAGTTGCATAGATCTATCTTCTCATTGCTGGAATGCAGAAACAGTAAGAACTTATGGGGTGTGAGTGGTAGTGAAAGGTCAGTTCCTACAAGTCTATTTATCTCTTGTGCAATGCTGGTTTGGACCTCACGGACACTGTGACATGGCAACACAGTTGGTTTGATGATGGCTCCGAACATGCTTTTAATCTCTGGTAGATCTTCCAAGGCTTTTGTTAGAATCCCTGCATTTGTTATCCCCGCATAGCAAGAAATCCCTATAGCCGAAAGTTTGCCACCCTTAATGCAGCGTGTAATCTGGCGAACAGCAGAATCTATTATCCAACGGCGCCGCTCTTCTGCCTCGCATACCAAGGCAAGCTCTTCTTTTAGTCCACTTGTTGAAAGCAGTCTTAAACTTGCATGATAGAGATTCATGTGAAAATCGTACTTATCCAGACAATATTCAAAGTCATCAACATCCTTTGCCACTGACTGCAGTCTCTCATGTAAATAAGTACTAGAAGTCATACTTAACTCCACAATCTTATCTAGTCTTTCACTACTCTGATTTATACTGGTGAAGTTTTTCGATAGCAGTAAAAAGTCAGGCTGGTCTGCTTCTGGTTTCATAGGGTAAGAGAAGAGGAGGTGTAATAAGTCCTTCCTACGCCTGCAATCCATGACTCTCTTCCTCAATAGCTCAGCCTTGTGCTTCATTTCTGGAAGTTCATATTGTGGAGCTATCCTATCCGGAACCTCAACAACAAAGTCCAAGTTGAACAAATTTGAACTCTCTATGGGGTCTGTCACACAACTGGGGGATGTTTCAGAGATTACTTTGTGCTCTTTCTCATGGCTGAGAAGGTTCTCTCTAAACAGACTCTTCAGCATGTCGTCCACAGAGTCCGGACTATACTCTGTAGGAGTAGTAGAATCCAAGATTATCTGAGCAGGAGCTGTAACTTGGTTTTGGCAAGTATGATCGCCATGATATGTCGTCTGGTACATTGTTGGGTCATCTTCGGTTATTTGCACCTCTTTCCTGGTCGTCTGGTACATTGTTGGGTCATCTTCGGTTATTTGCACCTCTTTCCTGGCTTTCCTGCACGTCAAAACTGGAATTAGCTAGGCTTAACTCCCAGAATTCGAAGGCCCCAAAAATAGTACTTTTAATTCGAAATACAAGTCAAATGCAGTTTCATATATTTTCCTAATAGATGGAAGTCTTAACGGTTAGCCTTTCCAAGTTTAAATATCCTAACCAGGGTGCCACCAAAATTCTTGTTCCTTGGTTCCAATGCACTATATATTAAGTGGCTCAAGACTTCTGCAGTACAAATGCACTATAAGGGTTGAACCCTCAACCGTCCATTTGAAAGAGTTAAGGAGATATAGCTGGACTAAAGTCTTGTTGGCTAGTGGATGAACTTGATCACCCAAGCTTAATCAGTACTTTAGTAGGTGAATCTACGAGAATAATAATGTTCAAGCTATACTAGTTTACTTGCTAACTTTATTGGTTTTTAGCTCTTTCAATTCTTCAATTTTTTCCCTCCTAACGTTGGACTTATTTCTTTGAATGTTTGTCTGCCGAAATATACAGAGGAGCCCATCTTACATCTCCGGTCCTTACTCAAATTTGAGCAAAAGCAAGCATTCAGAAATTTTAGTAAAAAAATTAACTTTCCCTCGATTTGGTAGAGATTTTGAGTAGAATTCAATCTGGTATCGGAATTTGGCTCCGAGTCAATTACAAGAGTAACGGCGAGATACCCTTTGAAATTTGCATTAAGCCGGAAAAACGAGGGGTACGTAGTCCTGATTTCTAGACTCGTTCAAAACAATATCATAGTGCCTTGGAATGAATATATGAGTTTTTGGGCACAACCGCACAAAAGATCACCGGATAAAGTTGGCAGAAAAGATCCCACACCAGCGATATGAGTTTTTCCTTCTGAAAATTTGAGAAAGATTAGAACTGAAATCAAACCTTGGGTGTTTGGCACCTAGGATAACTTTCTATTCTATGTTATGCAATGTCACCACTCCGTGTCTCCAAACGTGTCTCACGTGTTTGTGTTGCCGATTTGTCCCAAACGTGTTCCCTATATAACTTTTATTATCAATAATTGCCAAACCACTTGGCGTGTTCCATACAAATATCCATGTATTTCCAATGTATCAGTGTCCCTGGCGTCTGACATAGACATGGCATCATTTAGGCATGTCGGTGCTTCGTAGCAGAAAACCCTAGTTTCAATTACAAACTAAAAGAAGGTATTGCCTCCATATGATTATTAATCCAGCTGATGATGGTTGTAATTCTACTTCCGAATAAGGAGTTTCAGGAACAGAGTTATTGCCTCACTCATTCACTGACTTGGAACCAACCAAGGATGGAGCGAGGGGGACAAGTGGCGGCGATCGCCACCGTAATGTTTTAAAAAATGTTATTACTACATTAAAATAACAAATTTATTCTCAAATTAAATAAGCCTGCCATCACTAGATTTGGCCATTAATAATTTAAAATAGGAAGTCTTTAGTCCTACACTTTATTGTTTTAATAAAAGAGGGAAAAAAAAAATAGTCCAAAGCCAAATTTAATGGGCCAAGTGAAATATTTCGGAACATGAGGTTTAAATTAAGAAATCAAACTGCAAATTGCCTTTTCTGTAAATGCTGTTTGTAGTTAGGTGTTAGATTAACACGAAAGGGAATAAACCTAACAACAAACCAAGGAAGAGAAAGCAACGTGTCAAGCGATGTCCATTGACTGTGATAAGTGCACATGACAACATTGTTTATTATAGTTTTTATTTTGAAATTTTTCTAAAGTCCCTAAATAATCATTTCATCTTTTTAAGAATTAAAGTGAATTCTAGGATTGCTTGGATCTTGATGGAAGGAGGAGAAAAGAAAGGAATAATTGAAAGGTTCTCTTCCCTTATTTGGTTTTGACAAGAAATAGAGGACAAAATAGCATGACAAAGTATACATTAAATTTTTTTTCCTATCCTTTCCTGACACTTACCTTTGACAAGTTCCAAACATAATTTTACGAAATTTTTACTCAAATTTTGATTGCCAGTGAACAGGGATGGCAACGGTGGGATTTGGTTCAATTGGCAAAATTGAAACCGATACCGGAACATAAATCTAAAACAAAAAAACGGCAGTTTTCATTTTATCTAAACCATAACCAAAACCGCAATTACAAGTTCGGTTTTGTTTTTACCAAAATCTATGGTCAACATCTCTAATAAAGTTAAAGACACGATAAGAATCTATAGATGGCTCAAGGTTTATATAGAATCGGTGGTGAATCGTACGATTCGCCATTTGATTCGCGATTCACGCAAAAACAATACGAATCTATAGGTGAATCAAGGTTTATCACAATTGTTGCATTCGACTAATATGAAACCACAATTACAATTTGCCTCAAAAAAGATAATATATTGTTAAGTGTTGAAAAAATTATTTACTTTTTGTGATAAAAATAAAAAATATGAGTGCAGTAAAAATAGAACACAAAACTTGAAAATCGATGAAAATAAATTGCTGATCAAAGCGAGATATGACAGTCTATCCTTAAGAAAGATTCGTCCCCGCTACGATGCCTATAGCTTGCATGATGTACATCTTCCAGCACTACTTGATTGAACGCCCCACAGAAGCAGCACTAAACTGGTGGGTCCGTTGAACCAAATTTGAGTTTGTACTCTCTCATATGAATGAACTCGAATGAAAGAAAAAATTCCCTCCCAAAAAGAATGAAGCATGCGATATATATAGGTTAATTGGTGACTCTACGAATAATCACCAGCAGAAAGGGGAGACGCTTCCGTCCATTGCAAACAAGTGTTACTGAAAAGAAACGACTCTAAATCAATTCAATTTGCATTCACACTGAATATAAAAACTATATATATATATATTCCAACATTAAGTACAAAAATTCTTATTTCCATGCAAAATTTGTTAATATTGGTATTTATTCTGATTCGGAGCATGTTAACCCTTTTTCCCTCATTCTTCTTAAAGATTAAAATTGTCATTCTAAAGATGTTCACAACTAAGATACCTTATGCGGATGAGTTATGATTTTATGTTGGTAAAATTCTCATATTTTGTTATAATGTGATTTAATTGATGTGCTCAAAGTCTTTAAAATGTTATAATTTTAATTTGCTAGATGGTAATTATACAAGTAACTGTGAATACGTTGAGGATAATATCTATAGATGCATTGTCTCACAAATCGATCTTTTTTATTTGTGTATCCTCTATGTCATAGACCGGGACCAGGCTCAGATCCTCAAACCAACCCACATATGTTTTCATACAAGCTAGTTTAGTTTGCTACCTATCAGGCCACAAACTTTTATAATGTTAAAGCTAAGCTTTAACTTTTATAATGAATATTTAACATCTATATGCATATCCATTTTACTATAGTTTTTATTATCCTATTGTTTACAAGTGTCTTTCCTAATAGACCATGTGATCATCAACAAATAATAGGAAAAAAAAACTTTAATATAGAATTAAACTTAAATTTTTTAATGTTTCACTATATCTTTATTACACGGGTGCGTAAACACATTTTCCAATTTATTCTTGAAATTTGGACCGAATCATTACGATTATCATTACGATTCACGATTTCAAAATGGGCCAATCTGATTCTCAATTCGATTCCCGATTTGACAACATTGGTACACATATACATATATGATATGGGCTGCTGATTTTGCCACTCACTTTTTTAGTTAACGCCACTCCCCTGCAAGTGTATTTTTGGTGCAAAAATACACTTGCAGGGAATGGCGTTAACAAAAAAAAAGAGTGGCAAAATCATTTCCCATGATATGATGTGATTCGATTACGGTTCGGTTTTCGGTGTGATTATCACGTGAAAGCAAAATCAACACCGAATCGGCTGATTTTTTGAAATCAAAAACCGAAAACATGGTTAAAAACCGCACCAATTGATTCGGTATGGTTCGGATAATCAGCTCTATTGGCGAGATTGCCATCTCTACGCAGTAATAAGTAAATAAAGAGTTAAGTAGGAGAAAAGTGTGGAGATGCTCTGCTTTTTATCTTAATATTAATAATCAGAGTATTATCAAAAAAGTTAAATTAGAATAGACAGATGTTCAACTCCTGACCTCTTATCTCCTTGTTCTATCTCGGCTACCCCAGCTGAGTTCGCCGGAACCGGATCGGTAACCTTGCCGGAATGCAGCATCGAAAGAGACTCCGTATACGATCCCGAAATTTTCTTGAGTAGGTTTTCGGCTTCCACCGATCTATCGGGCTCGTTGATGATGGATCTGAGCTTTTTCATCAAGCCTTGGCCTTCGGTCAGCTCTTCGATCAAGTTTTTCCGCAAACTGGAGTCCATATTTGGGGTGCCTTGATCTCTTCTATGAACTTGAAAAGTGAAGGAGGGGCAGTGATTTCATTTCATTTCATGTAATGCGAATTAATAATAAGGAGAGGACAATTGCTTTGCTGGGAAGCTGTGAGAGAGCTTCGAAGAAAATTCCTTCCGTGGAAAAGAACCTTGCTACTGGCACAGCATATCTATGCACAGATTGTATTGTGGGTCCACTAAGAATCTCATATAAATAATCTAATCCGTTAATTATGTTTAATTTTTTTTTCAAGGGCCTCCGCAAAAAATTAGTTTAATCCAATACCTATAAGTGCTTGATCTAATCATCTAACTTTTTATTTTGGTTTTTAGAGAATGAAAAGTTAGACGATTACTTGGGTGTCGGACCTTCAAACCCGAGTGGCGATTTTGTATTCCGAGCGCTTGCTTCCCCGATTGCGCTCCCTCGATCCGGGCCCTTTGCATTTTTGGGAAAACGGAATTTCTTAAGGACATGCTGCCCACAGTAGCGACTTTGCTGGGATGATCGAACTAATATTAATTCATACTTAAAGTTTAATAAGTTTGTGAAACAATTCCTTAAAAGTCTATCAAAACGGTGAGCTTCGCCCTGCCGAAGGTTGGAATGGTGATTTAACAGGATCTCGTGTCCGGCCAATCTGATCTGGGACTTTTTCAATTGTTCATTTGCGTAGTTTCCTCTAAAGATGGACTAAATAAAGTGAGCCAAATTTGAAAAGGCATTTTGCAATTTTGTGATTCTTCTTCTTCTTAATCAATTTTTACTATTTCTCATTTGCATCGATGTGGGATAGCCTCGTTAGAGCGTTTTGGCAATCCGGCACGGTTTACCGGAGTCCAGGGACCCCGAATGCCCAACAATCTTCAACGATGATAAGTCATTCTACCGTTTGACTGTTACTCTGTGGTTACGCGGGCAGCAGGAGATATATCTTGGCTTTAGTCTGAGGAACCTGTTACGAACCAAAACCGGCCTTTTACATATACAAAGTATTAGAACTCTCCAAACTAAGACAAATACCTACATGTTAAGATTTATTTGCATTTAACCCCATACACTATCTACGTGTTACTGCTTTCCCTATCGCATGAACTGTACATACATCCCGTCTTGCGTAGGAGCATGTTTAGGGCGGCTTCTAGGTTCTCGATCTTTCGAGTCTGTCTTAAGCTTATTAAGACACTTTTTTGGCCCGATGAAGAGTCGTGCATCTCGATGATGCACATTTTCAATTTTCAAGTCCTTAGAGCAAGTGAGACTTTGGGAAATCAACAGCTTTCTACACCCTTGTCTACATACCTGCTTAAGGTTTCAAACAAAAAACGAGGAACAACGGAGAGAATGCCATGATGCTTACACCAGTTAGGTAACAAGTGCCTTGTCACTTACACCACCCGACTAACAGCGCTGTGCTGCTCACGCCATTCTGGTTATAGTATCATGACGTTCATACCGAGTTGTTCCAACTTCAAAATTGAAGCCCCAACGGCGGAATAGACAAAGGTTTAGACTCCATTTGACATCCTTTAGGATCACCTGTTTTAAGCAAGGATACACTATCGAAAAGATTTCTGAGGATTCTGGCAGTGTCCGAACATCTTTAGACAGACTTGTCTTCTAGTTCTAGAGTCTAGGGCGACACTGACGACGCTGGCTGCATTGGTACTTTAGTCTTTTATTTAGATTAAAAGTTTCTGCAGGACCCTATTGAGCCTTCTTTTACTTTGCTGCAAGTTCTGAACTATTGAACCGCTAAGGAAAGTATCGAATCAAGTTGGCCAACCCGCTTGGGAACGTCCACGCCAGCATCCCGTCCGAAGACTTGTCAAGCTAGAATCCCAGTCAGTTGCAACGGAAGGCTCTCCGCGTTCTCTGTTGGCCGCTTTACAGTTAGGCCCATCACCAATCTTTCAGGAGTTAGATCCCCCAAAGTCACCGACTCTTTCTTCTGCATCAAGCACCTCCGAAATACCTATCATGATAGATCAGCCGCAGCCGCAGCCACTCACCCTTGAAGCTATGCTCATGAACCTTCAGAACAGCATCATTGTCATGCAACAGAGGGCTGCTCAGACAGATGCCAACATTGCCAATTTGAATGACCTCTTTAACACTCGTCTCCCTCCAGTTGCCCAAGAGGAAGGCGAGGCCGAAGAGGATGATCATGAGCAGCCCATCATGGTCGAGGATCCCAATCACGCAGGACGTCTCATTGTCTAGCCCAACCCTAGGGAGGTTCACGCACCTGTTGCGAATCTGGCAGGTGGCAGACCTGCCTTAAATCTAGAAAGGCTAGCTTAGAACCCCGACATGGTTGCACTTATGGCCAAAATGGCCAAGCTGGAGGAATCTGTTTCCAAATCTGAAAAGATCAGCGCTGAGGGAATCGACTTGGACCGCCTTTGTCTCTATCCTAATGCCAAGCTTCCCGACAAGTTCAAAATGCTAGACTTGGCCAAGTTCGACGGGAGTGGTGACCCTAAAACTCATCTTTATAGCTACGATGCCGCCATGAAGCTATTGTCAGTTGAACCTGAGGCCATGTTATAGCTATTCCCTCAGACTTTCTCTGGCCCTGCCTTCCATTGGTTTCTGTCACTCGACATTGCCAAGAGAAGGACCTGGGAGGACATTGGGGCTGCGTTTATTTCACAGTACAGTTACAACTCCCAACTGAAGATGACAACACGGGAGCTTGAATCCACCAAGATGGAAGCTAAGGAGTCCTTTGCGGACTTTGTCAGAAGGTGGAGGGCCAAAGCTGCTCTAATGACTGAGCGCCCCAGCGAGAGAGACCAACTATGCATCATCTCCTGCAATCTCCAGCCAGACTATGCCAGGCACCTGGTTTTTGTCCAAGCATCTGCCAACTTTGAGACCTTCTTCGAATCTGGCCTGGCCATCGAAGATGCATTACAGAGTGGGATTCTGTCAAAGGGGGAATCGTCCAACCCTCCCAAATCAAAGCCTCGGGCGTACTCTGGGAACACAAATGCGCTGTTTGGGGGAGGAACTTACTCTAACACAGCAACCAGTGGCACTAATGCCTCTTCCTCCAACACTGCCAACCACATCGCAGATGTCAATCAGGTGCAAACACCTCAGAACAACTGGCCTCGCACTCAACCTTGCAGTTTCTCCGCTATAGAGGCACCTTTGTCCTCTGTTTTAGAGAAATTGGTCAAGTTAGGACATCTCAAGCTTCTCGATCCTACACCTCTACCCAAAAATCCGTCACCCAACTTCAAACCTAACCTCTACTGTGCCTACCACCAAGGGGCTGGTCATCTCACTAACTCTTGCTTTCACCTCCGTCATGCGATTCAGGATCTCATTGACGATGGCATGCTTGCAGCGCCTCCAGCACCTCAAAAACCCAACGTCATTTCCAATTCCCTTCCCAAACACAACGTCGTCCCGCATATTAGCCAGATATCCCTTAGCTCCACCCATATCAATCCCAGCTCCACTATATTTAACCCTACCGACTATAAAACCCCCCTGAGTCAGCCCAGGTCCGTTGTAGTCCTGCCACTTGAACCTGAAGCTGAACTCATGTACATTGGAGAGCCCTCTTATCCTAATCCAACCCCTCAAACTTTGGAAATGGGTTTGGATTTCTTCAGCGAGATCGGCGGCGATCTCCATGATGTCCCAATTCAACCCATTCAATTTGGTCCAACCTCAACCCGTCGTGATCCTATTTTCATCATGACTGATCCTAGCTCTTTCCAGGATTTTGGGAATCGATTCAGGGCTGCTACGCCAGTCTTGCCAGAACCAGAGCTTAGCATGCAGGCTGTAGGCTAGGCCATAGTCGATAGCGATGATTACGCCGCCCCTCTGATCCAAGAATGGTACCAACTTGAGCTAGAAGGGTTCCCATTGCATCACGAACAAGTCCCGTTTCCCGAGCAAGACCCATTTCCCGAGCCTATCCCGTTCGATCCTGCCTAGAACGAGGAATGGTAGGCCGGACACAATCAGGCAATGCTTGATCCCTTGGATGGCATCTCCTTGTACATGCTTTTTCAGCAACCTGAACCCGTGATTCCCGAGGAGGAATACTTTTGGGACCCTGAGCCCGCTTGGCATGCAATTTCCCGTCGTTTTCCCTAATCCTCTCCAAAGCTATACCGTGCCTGAGCACCTGGCTCACTTTGTGGAGGACGATCTCGTTCAGGAAGAGCCTCGCATCTTGGGGGAATACTTTTTCCCTTCCACAATCGATAGGCTTGTCAACTCGGTGTCAGATACCGAATATGACCCTACGTTCAACATCATTGACAAGGGACTTCCACGCCCTGTGATCCTTTCTCCAGAAGATTATAGTATCATGGTCACAGACCTTGTTCCCCCTGCTGATATTTAGGAAGTTGACGAGATAGTCGATGTTTAAGTAGGGACTGAAATCTGGGCTGTCAATCGCTCTTTGGCCGATGGTGGTCTCTGGGATGTTCCTTTCATTACGGATCCAGAGCCCGTTGCCGAAGTGGCCGCTGTCAGGGATTTGAGTTTTTGGGACTCGTTGCTGTTGCAAGATCTGGCCAGTGATTTGGGTTTGGATGGGGAAGTACCTGAAGATGCACCAACCACTGACAAAGGAAAGCGTAAACTGGGGGAAGTTCCTGCCGATCTCTGGGATACAAATGAAGACCCTCAAGTCGTGCCTTCTTTGGGGAACGTTCACAATGTTACGAGGAGTGGACGAGTTTTTCAGCCTGCTAATCTGCAAGCTGGGAATTCGTCCAACCCTTCTAAGCAAAGGAACAAACCCTATAATTTCCCAAGGTCCGCACCGCTTGAGGTACCGGCCGGTTCTACAAGTGCAGATCTGGTTCAGAGACAACTTGAGCGGATTCCCGCTGCTATATCTATCTGGGGACTCATCTGTTCTTCCCGTGAGCATCGTCAGAAACTTTGCCACACTCTTTCTCGCCTGGAGGTTCAAGCTGATGTTACTCCTAAGGCGATGGTATCTTTCATCCTCCCTCCTACCTCCAAGCACACTGTGGTCTTCACGGACAATGATCTACCAATCAAAAGGGTTGCTCACAACCTCCTTTTGCAAATCACCGTCAAATGCCAAGGACTCTAGGTTCCGACCGTCCTCATCGATAATGGTTTCGCGATCAATGTTTGCCCTATGAGGGTGGCTTATCATCGGGGACTTGTTAAGAAGGACTTTGTGCCTTCGAATTTGGTTGTTAAGGCATACGATAACACTCGTTGTGTGGTCGAGGGCACTTTGATGCTCAAGCTTGATGCTGAGGGCTTCGAAATGGACGTTGAGTTCCATGTCATCGACATTCCTGCAACCTTCAATCTGCTGCTGGGCAGGCCATGGCTCCATAGATCCGACGTCATGGCTGTGCCTTCTACTCTCCACCAAAAAGTCATGTTGGGACTTCCTATCGGCACTCTTACTATCTGCGGGGACTCCGGAATTCACCCGCTCAAGGAGGATGGAACGCCTGTTTTGGGGATCATGCACGGCGAAAAAGATGTGGACCTCGGGGGTTTCTCTTTTGACACATCTGGCTCTGTTTTGGCCATCAATGTCGATGGGGACTTCATTATCAGCTCTGTCGCTTTGGACATAAATGCGAAGGATGTCCTATCTGCCAGGCATGGGACTAGGGATTCACCAACAAGAGGTTTTGGAGTTCCCTACTTTTCTTTCCAGTGAGGGCCGCTTTGGTTTGGGGTACATCGCCTTTGCCAAGGATGCTAAGAGAAGGAAATATACGGGAAAACCTTGAACCCTCTATGGTGATCTTGATAGCTACTTCGTGCGTGAGGTGGGGAATGATGCTTACACTGGACAAGCTGAGCCGTTTATCGATCCAAAAACTGGGGAGTTGCTGCCTGGTTTTGAGGTCTTCGCTGATGACACCTGGTCAGACAGTGATGAAGAGCCAGCAAGGGCAGAATTCAAGAGGAAGCTTAGCCAGGTGAAGGTCAAGACTGACTGGCTGGGATCTTTTGATCAGGGGAGTTTGGAGCTGCTGTTCCGTGAGTTCTCCCAAGTGGGTTTGGCCGAGGAAGCCGAAGAAGCTGAAGTGCACATGCTCGGGCCCGACGCCCCCGAGGATCTCACCTCCCTCATCGTGGAGGCCAAGGGTAGTCTTAAAAATTGTATCTTCAAACCGCGCCTAACTTGCATTGATGACACATCTGAGTCGGAGTCGGAGTCTGAATCTGACACGAAGTCTGTGGAGTCGTCTAAGTCTAGCTCTGAGTTGGAGTTTGTGCCTCTCGGCCCTCCACGTCATAGCTTTTACTTCGAGTTTGATTCCGTTGTACTTGGCAACCCTGATGGGTTTTGTGAAATGAAAGAATCATCTTCTGACTACTTCAATGATCTTTATATAAACTGTGTCGACCCCGACGATGAAGGGATAGATTTTGATGGGGACATTCCCAATGAAATCTGTGCCCTCATCGAAAGGGAAGACGAGAGGCATGCTCAGCCTTTAAAAGAAGTAGTTTCTGTAATATTAAAAGATGAGAATGATCCTCGTATGATTCAAGTGGGCTCCACGCTTTCGCCAGAGGAGTATCGTGATTTCAAAGAGCTGCTCACGGAGTTCAGCGATGTCTTCGCATAGTCTCATCAAGACATGCCTGGCATCGCCAGAGGAGCATCGTGATTTCAAAGAGCCTTCGGCTCTGTTTGGAACCCAGGGAAAGGAAAAGAAAGGAAAGGAAAAGAAAAGGGAAGGAAAATGAGAGGAAAAATTTACTATTTACTGCACTTGAAATCTTTATTTTCTTCTCTCTTTCTCTTCTAACCAAACAAGAGGAAGGAAAATTCTTTAATTTTCCTTTCTTTTCCCTGAGTTTCAAACAGAGTCGAAGAAAACAAAGGAGACGAAGAAAACATTTCTCTCTCTCTCATGTTTTCAGTTGTCTAGAAGCATCTTCATTCTGCATCCAGCGTGACATGTGTGCTATCAAGAAAAGACCCTTTTGCCCCCCACGTTGGCCAATCTGTAAAATGCCCGAAATTAAAGGGCAAATTGGTCCGAAATTGAAAATTGTCCATCCAAAACCGCTTCTTTTTATTTAGGAGGATAGGAGGAGGAGATAGAGCTATGACTAATTTGACCAAAAAAAAAAAAAAGAATAATCTATCCGTTGCTACAAAATAGCCGGCTGTTGCCAACGTCACAATGACAATGTGAATGTGTCAATTAGACCAAGTCCAAATCACCTATTTCTGTTAGGCAAGGCTCTTGCTTATACCCCCTATTCCTTATACCTCCTATTTATCCATAATCCAAACCAAATATTATTTAATCATCATTCTTTAATACCTCATCCAAACCATCTACTATTTAATCCCTACTCCATAAACATCACATCAATGTGGGCCATCACTTATTAACCAATTGTTTACATCCTAAAATATGCCACCCAACGAGAAAATTACACGTGGCACCGAACAGTGTATTATCCAATCAAAACACGTGCTGGTTAAACCTGAGATGTAGAGGATCAGGTGGTTTAATGATGACGTTATTTTAGTACTATACGGTGTCGTTTTGATTGGAAACGATTGCGTTTGGACATCGAACAAGGGTAATTAAGATGATAATTAAACTCAGCCGTTGATTAATCCTTAAAACCATTGAACAGTGCCTCCAACTCCCCGTTTCATGAAGGAAATCAATCGTGGTTATTGTGAATCATCTGGATAGCCTATTTTGAAACACTAACCCATGTTGCGTGAAAGCAGGAACCCCATTACCCAGAAATCAGCCGTGATCAATATTAGCGAATGTGGAAGGAGAAGAATTCTGAGGAGACCAATTCAAGCAACCGTTCGAAGGCCTTTCTTAACCCTTTTTTGGAGGGGACGAGGAGCAATACGAACAAAGACGTGGGCATCAGTTGAAAACGTGGAGAATGAAGATCTAAGGCAAACTTATTGTCTATAAATAGAAGAAGCAAGTGAAGAGAGAACCCCGAAAAAAAATTCATCATCTGACAACTCATACAAAATGATTGCTTAGAGATCTATCGTAGTTTAGGACTTAGATTAGTTAAGTTTAGTATTTCGTAAGTTGAAGGCTTATTTGCATGTAAGACTACTTTTGATTAAAATCAAGTTATCTTATTTCTTTCTGTCTTTTTCTTATCAAAGAGTAGTCGATTATAGGTTCACTTTTGATTAGATTCAGTGTGCCTATATTTTGTATTATTCTTGTCAAATCTTAAGAGTATTTGTATATAAACTTACCTTTGATTAAATTCAGGTTTGTTTATGTTCAATTATCATTTCTAACTGAAGAGCGTCAATCCATTGTTTGATTGATACCTTAAGGAAAAATCCTCTTAATTGAGGTAAACGAATGGATAACACAATTGCTTGATTTAAATTAGTTGTTTTGAATCAATCTAAAAAGAATAATTTCTATTATTTTCTGGCACGCTGTAGACACCCCAATCTGGGTCTCCCAATTGATTTACTTCATTTTCGGTTTCTTGTTTCCCCGATGATGATTCAGACCAAAAACAGTCTTGAGAATAGAAAGGTTTGAACTTGGAGTGATTGGAACCCCTTTTGAACCCCAAAACCCTAAGTCAAAACCCTAACCCTAGGTTTGACCAGCATGTGTAGCATTGGCTTCCACGCGTGTCTCTCCACTTGCCAAGTGTTGGTCAAGGTCAAAGCTTTGACTATTGACCAGCGTGCGAGTTGGTGGCACACACGCACGTTGGACCCATTCTCACGCGCGCCGGTTAACACCTGTCCCTATCATGCTTTTCCAACTGGATTTTATAATCATCAGGGGGTCTACAGGGCTGTAGAACCCCGTTTTCGTCGACAACACAGTATTTGTAGGGCTTGGGGTGCACCACCCTTACAACCTCTCCCATCACCTTTTTGGAACCCTTAACCACCAAGCAACCACAACCAGCCTTGTTGTCTGGTTGTATAGCCTTGTTCACCACCAACCTAGCACCCTTCAACCTCCTATAAATACCCCATTGGTCTTTCAAGTCCAAGGTTACCAAAAAAAATCAAGCAAAAAAGGCTACACAAACCCTTAAAGCACTTGATACTTCATCACTCAAGCCACTTTCATACACTCATTTTCCAAGCTCTACCACCTTGTTCAATCCATTCCAAAACCACTCAAGCAAAGTTATAACTTTGCTGCCTATTTACTATTTTGATTCCTGAGGGGGGCTGGCAGGGCCAAGGCTGGTAATCAATACCAGTCCTGGCCCTAAAGTCAGCAGGGTTACGAGAACTGTGAGACTGGTACTCCAACGCGCATTGGACCCTTTGACGCGCGCGCCTGTCACAGGTTGCACACGATGGTCCACATGGGGATAGTGATGCTAGTTATTTCCTGTTTTTACTGTGTTATAAATCACTGTGATGCATGTTAAAAACTGATTTTCTGTTTTACATGTAAAAAATATTAGCTTAGCTTAGCATGCTTCCTTGTTGCTTTGGAATGCCCCTGGGTTGCTTCTGAGTACGTTTCAGAGCCCAGGCTTGTAAAGCCAATTCCTGGAAGTCCAGTCAGGACAAGCGCGCATGTGTCATTGACCCACGCGCGCTGGTCATGTCATTTCTAGTGATTGGTTCTTGCAAGGGCAGCTTGGCCTCTGGCCTCTGTTTAAATACCCCCACTATTTAGGGGTCGTATTCCAATTTTATTCCTTCTGTTTGTAATAATTAATTACTTTCTGTACATATAAACTGTTTGGTTTGCCCCTGGGTGTGCACTGGTCCTTCTAGAGCCTAAAAGGGGATAAAATTCAACTTGTGGTGAGATATCAACACACGCGCGCGTGTATGACTCTGGCGCGCGATGGAGGACTTGCATGCACGTAGACCCATGCATGCAAGTTGGCCATTGTTCACGTCAAATTCATATGGTGCACTGTTCTAGTATTTCTTCAAGTGTTGGGTTTTATTCCATTTATTATTTATCATCACATTCATCCATGTTATTCCAATCACATGTTGCAAACTGTTACAGTTTAAATCCCCATTTAACTGTTCTCCCGCCCTAATTGGCTAAAAATCGATTAATAAAAGAAGAATCACAAAAGTTTTCACAAAATGCCTAAATAGAGACCGATCTCCGAATTGGGCGAGAGGGATGCCTTAAAACCCTTCCCCTCTCGTAACCTGGCTCCCGAACCCAGATATGGTTATAACAGACTGGTGCCTTCACCTTTTCAAATCAAATAGCGCGGTAGGTGCTTCAAAATATAGTTACTTGGGTGTTGGACCTTCAAACCCGAGTGGCGAATTTGTATTCCGAGCGCTTGCTTCCCCGATTGCGCTCCCTCGATCCAGGCCCTTTGCATTTTTGGGAAATCGGAATTTCCTAAGGGCATGCTGCCCACAGTGGCGACTCTGCTGGGGATGATCGAACTAATATTAATCCATACTTAGAGTTTAATAAGTTTGTGAACAATTCCTTAAAAGTCTGTCAAAACGGTGAGCTTTGCGCTGCCGAAGGTTGGAATGGTGATTTAACAGGACCTCGTGTCCGGCCAATTTGATCTGGGACTTTTTCAATTGTTCACTTGCGTAGTTTCCTCTAAAGTTGGACTAAATAAAGTGAGCCAAATTTGAAAAGACATTTTGCAATTTTGTGATTCTTCTTCTTCTTAATCAATTTCTAGCATTTCTCATTTGCATCGATGTGGGATAGCCTCGTTGGAGGGTTTTGGCAATCCGACACGGTTTATCGGAGCCCAGGGACCCCGAATGCCCAACAACCTTCAACGATGATAAATCGTTCTACCGTTTGACTGTTGCTCTGCGGTTACGCGGGCAGCGGGAGGTATATCTTGGCTTTAGTCCGAGGAACCTGTTACGAACCAAAACCGGCCTTTTGCATATACAAAGCATTAGAACTCTCCAAACTAGGACAGGTACCAACAGGTTAAGATCTATTTGCATCTAACCCCATACACTGTCTACGTGTTACTGCTTTCCCTATCGCATGAACTGTACATATATCCTGTCTTGCGTAGGAGCATGTTTAGGGCGGCTTCTAGGTTCTCGATCTTTCGAGTCTGTCTTAAGCTTATTAGGACACTGCTTTGGCCCGATGAAGAGTCGTGCATCATCGACGTTTTCAATTTTCAAGTCCTTAGAGCAAGTGAGACTTTGGGAAATCAAAAGCTTTCTACACCCTTGTCTACATACCTGCTTGAGGTTTCAAACAGAAAACGAGGAACAACGGAGAGAATGCCATGATGCTTACACCAGTTAGGTAACAAGTGCCTCGTCACTTACACCACTCGACAAACAGCACTGTGCCGCTCATGCCATTCTGGTTATAGTATCATGACGTTCATACCGAGTTGTTCCAACTTCAAAGTTGAAGCCCCAACGGCAGAATAGACAAAGGTTTAGACTCCATTTGACATCCTTTAGGATCACTCGTTTTAAGCAAGGATACACTATCGAAAAGATTTCTAAGGATTCTGGTAGTGTCCGAACATCTTGAGACAGACTTGTCTTCTAGTTCTAGAGTCTAGGGCGACACTGACGACGCTGGCTGCATTGGTACTTTAGTCTTTTATTTAGATTAAAAGTTTCTGCATGACCCCTATTGAGCCTTCTTTTACATTGCTGCAAGTTTTGAACCATTGTACCGCCAAGGAAAGTATCGAAGCAAGTTGGCCAACCCGCTTGGGAACGTCCACGCCAGCATCCCGTTCGAAGACTTGTCAAGCTAGAATCCCAGTTAGTCGCAACGGAAGGCTCTCCGTGTTCTCTGTTGGCTGCTTTACAGTCAGGCCCGTCATTAATCTTTCAGGAGTTAGATCCCTCAAAGTCACCGACTCTTTCTTCTACATCAAGCACCTCCGAAATACCTATCATGATAGATCAGCCATAGCCGTAGCCACTCACTCTTGAAGCTATGCTCATGAACCTTCAGAACAGCATCACTGTCATGCAACAGAGGGCTGCTCAGACAGATGCCAACATTGCCCATTTGAATGACCTCTTTAACACTCGTCTCCCACCAGTTGCCCAAGAGGAAGGCAAGGCCAAAGAGGATGATCATGAGCAGCCCATCATGGTCGAGGATCCGAGTTACGCATGATGTCTCATTGTCTAGCCGAACCCTAGGGAGGTTCACGCACCTGTTGCGAATCTGGCAGGTGGCAGACCTGCCTTAAATCTAGAAAGGCTAGCTCAGAACCCCGACATGGTTGCACTTATGGCCAAAATGGCCAAGCTGGAGGAATTCGTTTCCAAATCTGAAAAGATCAGCGCTGAGGGAATCGACTTGGACCGCCTTTGTCTCTATCCTAATGCCAAGCTTCTCGACAAGTTCAAAATGCTTGACTTGGCCAAGTTCGATGGGAGTGGTGACCCCAAAACTCATCTTTACAGCTACTATGCCGCCTTGAAGCTATTGTCAGTTGAACTTGAGGCCATGTCATAGCTATTCCCCCAGACTCTCTCTGGCCCTGCCTTCCATTGGTTTCTATCACTCGACATTGCCAAGAGAAGGACCTGGGAGGACATTGGGGCTGCGTTTATTTCGCAGTATAGTTACAACTCCCAACTGAAGATGACAACACGGGAGCTTGAATCCACCAAGATGGAAGCTAAGGAGTCCTTTGCGGACTTTGTCAAAAGGTGGAGGTCCAAAGCTGCTCTAATGACTGAGCGCCCCAGCGAGAGAGACCAACTCCGCATCATCTCTTGCAATCTCCAGCCAGACTATGCTAGGCACCTGGTTCTTGTCCAAGCATCTGCCAACCTCGAGACCTTCTTCAAATCTGGCCTGGCCATCGAAGATGCATTATAGAGTGGGATTCTGTCAAAGGGGGAATCGTCCAACCCTCCCAAATCAAAGCCTCGGGCGTACTCCGGGAACACAAATGCGCTGTTTGGGGGAGGAACTTACTCTAACACAGCAACCAGTGGCACTAATGCCTCTTCCTCCAACACTGCCAACCACATCGCAGATGTCAATCAGGTGCAAACACCGCAGAACAACCGGCCTCGCACTCAACCTCGCAGTTTCTCTGCTATAGAGGCACCTCTGTCCTCTGTTTTAGAGAAATTGGTCAAGTCAGAACATCTCAAGCTTCTCGATCCTACACCTCTACCCAAAAATTCGTCACCCAACTTCAAACCTAACCTCTACTGTGCCTACCACCAAGGGGCTGGTTATCTCACTGACTCTTGCTTTCGCCTTCATCATGCGATTCAGGATCTCATTGACGATGGCACGCTTACAGCGCCTCCAGCACCTCAAAAACCCAACGTCATTTCCAATTCCCTTCCCAAACACAACGTCGTCCCGCATATTAGCCAGATATCCCTCAGCTCCACCCATATCAATCCCAGCTCCACTATATTTAACCCTACCGACCATATAACCCCCCTGAGTCAGCCCAGACCGGTTGTAGACCTACCACTCGAACCTGAAGCTGAACTCATGTACATTGGAGATCCCTCTTATCCCAATCCAACCACTCAAACTTTGCAAATGGGTTTGGTCATGACTGATCCCAGCTCTTTCCAGGATTTTGGGAATCGATTCGGGGCTACGACGCCAGTCTTGCCAGAACTAGAGCTTAGCATGCAGGTTGCAGGCTGGGCCATAGCCGATAGCGATGATTACGCTGCCCCTTTGATCCAAGAATGGTACCAACTTGAGATGGAAGGGTTCCCATTGCATCACGAACAAGTCCCGTTTCCCGAGCAAGACCCATTTCCCGAGCCTATCCCGTTCGATCCTACTTGGAACGAGGAATGGCAAGCCGGACACAATCAGGCAATGCTTGATCCCTTGGATGGCATCTCCTTGTACATGCTTTTACAGCAACCTGAACCCGTGATTCCTGAGGAGGAATACTTTTGGGACCCTGAGCCCGCTTGGTAATTTCCCATCGTTTTCCCTAATCCTCTCTAAGGCTATACCATGCCTGAGCACCTGCTCACTTTGTGGAGGACGATCTCGTTCAGGAAGAGCCTCGCATCCTGGGGGAATGCTTTTTCCCTTCCACCATCGACAGGCTTGTCAACTCAGTGTCAGATACTGAATATGACCCTAGGTTCAACATCATTGACGAGGGACTTCCACGCCCTGTGATCCTTTCTCCAGAAGATTGTAGTATCATGGTCACAGACCTTGTTCCCCCTACTGATCTTTGGGTAGTCGATGTTCAAGTAGGGACTGAAATCTGGGCTGTCATTCGCTCTTTGGCCGATGGTGGTCTCTGGGATGTTCCTTTTATTATGGATCCAGAGCCCGTTGCCGAAGTGGCCGCTGTCAGGGATTTGAGTTTTTGGGACTCGTTGCTGTTGCAAGATCTGGCCAGTGATCTGGGTTTGGATGGGGAGTACCTGAAGATGCACCAGCCACTGACAAAGGAAAGCATAAACTGGGGGAAGTTCCTGCCGATCTCTGGGATACAAACGAAGACCCTCAAGTCGTGCCTTCTTTGGGGAACGTTCACAATGTTATGAGGAGTGGACGAGTTTTTTAGCCTGCTAATCTGCAAGCTGGGAATTCGTCCAACCCTTCTAAGCAAAGGAACGAACCCTATAATTTCCCAAGGTCCGCACCGCTTGAGGTACCGGCCGGTTCTCCAAGTGTAGATCTGGTTCAGAGACAACTTGAGCGGATTCTCGCTGCTATATCTATCTGGGGACTCATCTGTTCTTCCCGTGAGCATCGTCAGAAACTTTGCCACACTCTTTCTCGCCTGGAGGTTCAAGCTGATGTTACTCCTGAGGCGATGGTATCTCTCATCCTCCCTCCTACCTCCAAGCACACTGTGGTCTTCATGGACAAGGATCTACCAATCGAAGGGGTTGCTCACAACCTCCCTTTGCACATCACCGTCAAATGCCGAGGACTCTGGATTCCGACCGTCCTCATTGATAATGGTTCCGCGATCAACGTTTGCCCTATGAGGGTGGCTTATTGTCTGGGACTTGCTAAGAAGGACTTTGTGCCTTCGAATTTGGCTGTTAAGGCATACGACAGCACTCGTTGTGTGGTCGAAGGCACTTTTGTAGGGAGGTATTCCCGAACAGGTATAAATAGTGGCCGAACACGTGGTGTGCCAGATCCGTGTAATGAGGAAAGTGATATGGGACTCCATATAAGATGAACGGCGGCGATAAGATCCGGTGGTAAGAGAAGGCACCGGATGATACAGTTTGTTCGGCTATAAGGGGCCAACGACATGGAAAGGTCATTAGCTGGTACAGTCTGTTCGGCTGAGGAGGGCCAATGACATGAGAAGTCATTAATTGGTGCAGTCTGTTCGGTAGGAGCATGTGCCGAACAGATGGAGCCATCTGATGAAATGTTGTCGTAAGAGATAAGGCAACAGAAGTGTTCTGGGAAAAGGACCCAGTATACGGTAAAGATAATTAAGGGGACAGTCCTATTATGGGACAAGTTCCACGAAGTGGAAGAGACCCTATGAGTAAGGGGTCTCAGTTGATTGGGCAAGAGTGTAAGTGCAGAAAAACCAAGAGTGGTTTGAGCAGCACAAGAACGTAACAGCTACTTCGCGATCCTCGCCGGAACCCTAATATGCCGTCGGAATCCTTATCTGCAAAACAGACAAGGGGTGAGTGCACCTTTGCCTCTCGTGGCAAAGGCCCTCCGATGCCTAAGTTAGTATCTCGTACTAGTAGAAAACCCTAATTAAGCATAAGAGAATATGTATGACTGTAATGTATTGTGTACCTTTTTTCTCTAGGTCTGCCTCGTATTTATAGGTTTATGGATGCTTGCCGCCCAAGTATCCACGTTTCCCTAGGTTTCCTATCTCGTATAGGAAACCCAGAATATCTTGGATTCTCGTTCCCTTATCAGTTCATTACCTTAGTCCGTTTAGGACTCTTTTTCACAGCTGGCCGAACTTCCCATTCCCGTTGGGTATCTCTCCAAGATCCTACTTTTACTGAGATCTTATTCCTTTATACCACTCTGGAGCCCTTGTACCTGTGGGTGTCTTTCCCAGGATTCTGCTCTTGTTCGGCCATCTCATTGCCGAACAGACTAGTTGGACCAACAACTCCACGTGTTGCTGGTTCATGACCTCATACAGGCCTTCTGAATCAACGACTGCTTATGTCTCAGGCCTATACCTCCGACCACCATGTTGCACGGCGATTGTTCTTATCATAACTAGATCGTGGTTTCATGTACCACGTGTTCGGGCCCTGATCGGGATTTACTCCCTACAATTGCTCTCCAGCTATATTCGTTATTTCCTCGTATATGACGAGCAAAGCTCCCTAGGATCTGAATAACGTTTCTTTGCTCCTGCACCCATTATTTCTTAAAATTGGTGCAAATATCATCATTGAGTCAGCCCAAGGATACGTCTTATCGTTGGGCTGGACAGGCTTTTCCTGCCCCTTCCTTTACGCGTGGCACCCATCGTACCGTCCGCATTAAATGTGAATGGACTTTCTTTGGAAAACAGAACGCCCAAACGGCGCTTTGGATGACGTTTCGCTTACGCCATCCACTAAAAATAGGGTACATTTGGATTTTCACCCCTTTTTGAAACCCCATTCTCCGTCTAGATTCCCTCTGCAACCAGAGCCTTCAAGCGTACCTGCCATTGGAGCCCTGTTCACCATCTCGAGATCTCTCCCTTGTGCACCTAGGACTCTGATCACCATAATCGTAAGTCATCGTTCCTTCTTCCCTTATCTCTCGTCGATCTAGGGATTTTTTAAGGTTTCTTCGTACCCCTTTTATTCGTCTGTTTCATTCCTGTTCATAATGGGGAGGTTTAGGCGTCATTGCAACACCCCCCAGACCATGGCCTCGTTTAGATCTCGCTATGAGATCCCCGGCGATGTGGCCACCAGTTTGGCCCATGTAGACGCCATACGCCAGAGCCCCAACAACGATACTCTCCACATTCCAGTGGTTGCTATTGTAGGGGGCGGTGTTAGATTCCCCCTGGCGCCACTACTTCGCCAGGTTCTGGCTTACTACAGGCTATCCCCCATGCAAGTGTCTGCTAATTTCTTTAGGGTCGTCATGGGTGTGCATGCCCTAAACCAGATGTTAGGCACATCCCTAGGCCTACACGACATTCATCATTTGTATAGCATTTCTCGTACAAAAGACGCCCTCACCTACTACCTAAAGAGTAGAGATTCCAGAAGACGACTGGTGTTTGAATTGCCTGACTCCGCTCGAGGAGATGATGACGATTTCCTCGTCGTTACTGGAAATTTCGAGCCCAGAAACGAGGACGGCCAAGTGATAGGCTTTCACGCCCTTCACAGATTTGGGCAACCACGTCAGTTCTTTCTTCTTCGTAAAATTCATTCACCGAGCAATTTATTCGTATTGTACTGTCAATTTTACTTATCATCTGACTGTCAACCTCTCGTGTTGCAGCTGAAAATATTAATCAGGGGTATGCTATCATTACCCCCCAAGTTCACGTAGCAAACATCACCCGGGCCCTAAACTTCAACGGTCAGGGCACCCATTTGGCTGGCCGAGCAAGAGCAGCACAGGTGCTTGTGGGCACACGCCCCAAAAACTCCCATGTTTTAAGCATAAAAATTCCGGGTGCGCCCTTCTCGCGGAAAGCGCGGCGAAACGCTTCGCAGATCAGAGAGTCGCCACTCGGGTTTTGCGGAGAGTACCCAAGAAACCGTGTTTTTCAAAAATGTTTGGGTCACGCTTGTTTGAGTTTGAAAAAAAGGCTTGTAGACTGGTCCGTCGTCACCTTTGAAATCTGAGGTTCGGGAGCCAGGTTACGAGAGGGGAAGGGTTTTATGGCACCCCCTCTCGCCCAATCCGGAGATCGGTCTCTACTCAGGCATTTTATAAAACATTTGCATTTCTCTCTTTATTTGATCATTTTCTTAGCCAGTTAGGGCGGGGGAACAGTTAATGGGGATTAAAACGGTAACACATTTGCATTTATGTACAAAAACGTGATGGATGTTTGATGTTTGATCTAAAGCAAGTATAATAGATTGAGAACAAACTTCTGTGAGTATTTGGAACAAACTGGAACACATTGACCTAGGTGATGCACCTAGGATCGAGCCTATACGCACTGGTCAAGCCACTGCATATAGTCATGACCTGCGTGCGCCAGTAAGCCCACACTCACAGCTCTTGCAAACAACCCTCTGGGCTCTGGAATGGACCAGTGCACACCCAGGACAAACCACGCAGTTATAAAGACAGTAAGATATAGTTACAGACAGATCAAGGGCTCAAAGGCCACCAAATGGATAAACAAAACCCCTTAAACAGTGAGGGGAGGAAAAGCAGAGGCCAGGGGCCTAGTTGCCATGCAAGGGCCAGCCACTGACCAAGGTGTGACTGGCGCACGCAGGTACAAGGTACCGTACGCCAGTTGACACTACTTGGCCAGTGCTTGGCTTTGCGTCATCTGGGCTCTGGAACATGACCAGAAGGCTCCCAGGAGCATTCCAAAGCAACAGAAATGAAACACTGAATAATATAGCTAAACAGTTCTAAAAGACAGTGAGCTGTAAACTGGTTTTAGCATGCTTGCAAGGTGATCAGAACATAAATGTAACAAAATAAGGACGATCGGTGATCCCCACGCCAGTTTTGCCATACAGCCATGACTGGCGTACGGCACTAACTTCTGGCGTGCGCCACCTGATCGTCACACATGGCTTTGAAGCCTTGCCAGCATTAGGGCCAGAGCTGGTATAGATTACCAACCTTGACCCTGCCAGCCCCCCCTCAGGGGTCAGAACAGAAGACAGGAGCAAAAGGTAGTATACCTTTGCTTGTGAGTTTGGAAGTGAGATTGAGCTTGAGCTTGAGGTTTGAGGGTTTGAGAAGTGAGTATGGAGTGTTATGGACTGGACACTATTCTCCTTGCCTTATCTTTCAATGGATGAAAGAGAAAACAAGAGAAAATGAAAGGGAAAGGAGAATGGCCAAAGCTTTTGACTTCCTTAATGGTGCTAACCCCTTGCAAATAAATGCAATGGGGGGTATTTATGGAGGAGAGAGACTGAAATCAGTTGGTCTTAAGGGTGTGTTTGGTTGGCTTAAGCCAAGGGTGAGCCTCCCATGCATTTAATGCATGGGACTTGGATTGAAAGGTGGTGTAGTGGTAGAGGGAACAGGAGGACGGTCCTCAGCCACCAGAGGACTGCTGGCAGACGCCAGGTGGCATCAAAACTCCCGCGTGCTCAGCTGGAATAAAGTTGATTTGACTGGCTCTGACTGGCGTACGCACCTTGTTAGTGGCGTGCGCCAGTAATTGGGGATGACTGACACGTGGCGGTGCTTCCAGCGCACGCTAGTCATCCACCAGCGCACTCCAGTAGGGTTTTGCTGAGGCTATTTGGTTCTGGCTTGAAGGTTTCGACAAAAGGGTTCGGAAAGGTTTGGATGAGGTTCGGGACGCTCAAAGCTCAAACTCTTTAACAAACTCGGTGTGTTCTTGACCTTAATCATCATTGGGGAATCAAAGACCGTAAGTAAACTAATCTGGACAGTCCAGAATAGGGTGTCTACAGTAGCCCCCCTTTGACGGCACTTAGAGCACCATTGACTTGGCGTAAGTAACGTCAAAGATTTTCTAGACACCCATCTAGGCCATCCAGAGCAGGACATACGAGTTCAATGATTGATGAGAAATTTGAAGAACCTGATTGATCGGATTGGCGGAGCGGATAGATCGCTGTTGCCGAGGATATATTGATATGCAAAGATAGGTTGATGCCGACCTTGACCTTTGACAATCCGGCCTAGGCGGGACTCAGCTGGGGAAGATAAGCCGTGAATCGGCTCCGTTGAGAGAGATACAGACATACGGACGGACCGTCGTTGATTGAAGTTGGACGAATAGATCGTCGTTGATTTGAGATGGACAGAACAGGCTGTCACTTGCTGGGGATAACAGCGATACAAACCGCTGCTCGATTGATTCGAGGGGATAAGATGGACCTCTGTAGATGAAGAACTCTCCTGGGGTAACAATCCATTGTGGATGGGCTGACTCCACCGGGGAAAGATACTAGCATACGGGCAGGCCGTCATTGATTGAAGTTGGACGAACGGATCGTCGTTGATTTGAGATTTGGACGGATAGATCGTCGTTGATTTGAGATTTGGATGGATAGATCGTCGTTGATTTGAAATTGGACGGATAGATCGTCGTTGATTTGAAATTGGACGGATAGATCGTCGTTGATTTGAAATTAGACGGGCTCTGCTTGAGGAGTGACCATCTAATGTAATAACATGGTTTTGATGACCACGGGCCTTCATTTTGATTACGGAATGCGAATTGGGCCTCAGGCCCATAAACTACTGGCGTGCGCCAGTTTATTTGTACCGTACGCCATTTATACCGAAGTATCCAAGCCCAGAACCGGCCCAGACCCGGCCCAGTGCCTTATAACTTCTACACGATGACACAGGACCGCCATTCTTCGGTTTCAAACCTCGAAACGTCCTCAAACACTTTCAAATCTCCATAATCCTCACAAACCCTCTCATCCTCTTCCATTACCCACTTCATCCGGACATATCCATGGCGGAATCCGGCGGTACCAGTGGCAGCGAGGGCGGCGTCAGCGCCGTGGGTGATGATCGGCCGAGGGTGGAAGGAGCCGAGGCCGAGAGGCCATTAGTCGACGATCAACCCACTGCGGGGCCTTCGTCGAGCGCCGGTGCAGAGACTACAGGGGTTGGTGGTGGCGATGGCGGCCATGCACATGTGATCGGTAGTGGCGACGAGCGGCGTACGCCGGTGACCTCCGTCATAGGGGACCCTTTGACGCGCGCGCCTGTCACAGGTTGCACGCGATGGTCCACGTGGGGATGGTGATGCTAGTTATTTCCTGTTTTTACTGTGTTATAAATCACTGTGATGCATGTTAAAAACTGATTTTCTATTTTACATGTAAAAAATATTAGTTTAGCTTAGCATGCTACCCTGTTGCTTTGGAATGCCCCTGGGTTGCTTCTGAGTATGTTTCAGAGCCCAGGCTTGCAAAGCCAATTCCTGAAAGTCCAGTCAGGACAAGCGCGCATGTGTCATTGACCCACGCGCGCTGGTCATGTCATATCCAGTGATTGGTTCTTCCAAAGGCAGCTTGGCCTCTGGCCCCTGTTTAAATACCCCCACTATTTAGGGGTCGTATTCCAATTTTATTCCTTTTGTTTGTAATAATTAATTACTTTCGGTACATATAAACTGTTTGGTTTGCCTCCTGGGTGTGCACTGGTCCTTCCAGAGCCTAGAAGGGGATAAAATTCAACCTGTGGTGAGATATCAACACACGCGCGCGTGTATGACTCTGGCACGCGATGGAGGACTTGCATGCATGTAGATCCATGCATGCAAGTTGGCAATTGTTCACGTCAAATTCATATGGTGCACTATTTTGGTATTTCTTCACAGTGTTGGGTTTTATTCCATTTATTATTTATCATCTCATTCATCCATGCTATTCCAATCACATGTTGCAAACTGTTACAGCTTAAATCCCCATTTAACTGCACCCTGCCCTTATTGGCTAAAAATCGATTAATAAAAGAAGAATCACAAAAGTTTTCACAAAATGCCTAAGTAGAGACTGATCTCTGGATTGGGAGAGAGGGGTGCCTTAAAACCCTTCCCCTCTCGTAACCTGGCTCCCAAACCCAGATATGGTTATGACGGACTGGTGCCTTCACTTTTTCAAATCAAATAGCGCGGCAGGTGCTTCGAAATACGGTTCCTTGGGTGTCGGACCTTCAAACCCGAGTGGCGACTCTGTATTCCAAGCGCTTGCTTCACCGATTGCGCTCCCTCGATCCGGGCCCTTTGCATTTTTGGGAAAACGGAATTTCATATGGGCATGCTGCCCACACACACCCGCACACAATCATTTGCCATAGGTTGAGCTACTTTAGCCCAAACAATTTTTTGGCACACCCGGTGGGACACGAAGGTGTCAAAAATGCCAAGGCTTAGGAAACAAATAGGGACACCCATTTGTGGTCCAGAGCTCGAGGAACAAGCTGTGCCAGAGCAAGTTGCGGAACCAGGTACACCTATTGACCTTGAGTTTCCTCAATTGGCTTTAGAAATGGAAGGGCCTCCTTATGAAGCGCCTCTAAATTTCTAAAAGGGGCAAGCTAGTGGTAAGGACCACGATAAGGAGGATATGTTTAGAGAAATGATGATATCTTTTAGAGAAATGGCTCAAACTCAAAGAGTCATGATCAAAAGCATAAAAAATAGATTACCCCATCCAGAGTCAGTAAGGAATAGTCCAGGGAATATTGGACTAAATGACCATGCTAACTCAAGCACTCACCAAAGCCCCTTCGAAGGAAGGCTTGAAGAGGATATTGGATAGGGTAAAACGAAGTCTAGACTAGGCAAAGAAAAAATGTTCCCAGAGGAAGTACCACGATCTTGGTATGACCCAGTAAAGCCAACGAAGCTTGTTCATGAAATCCCAAAGGAACCCTTTTGCATTAATCTTGGAGTTCCAAGGAATACCAGGAATACACAGAGTGTGAATCCCTTCTTCGAACTAGCACTTGGGGGATGGGAGGATGACACAGAGTTGGATCGAGGGTATAGGCTAGAAAGAAGAGGTAATAACCCTCAAGACCCTCGTCAGAGGATGCCTACTGTTAGAGATCACCTCCTAATTTATGGAGAAAATCTTGGGAAAGAAACTCCATGGCCTGCACAGGCTAGTATTGCAACTGGTGGGGTGCAACAGCCAGCATATAGGAGGCATCCAAGGGAAAACCAAGGAGATTTCAATACCCATAGGGGAGTTATGAGGAAGATTTTGTGGAACAACCTATTGTAAATCAAGGGCAAAATCTCCTCGTAGAAAACCCAATATTAAGAGACCAAGTTATGGGTCTTATACAGGAAGTTTGTGGACCTCGAACTCGGGGGGTACAAATCCCTAGAGAATTTAAAATCCCAGATTTTACTCTGTTCTATGGGGATGGGAGACAATCTTCTGTAGAACATATTGCTAGATTTTCTGCCCAATGTAAGAACTTGGCTCAAAATGGTTTCATGAAGTTGAAGCTATTTTCAAATTCTTTATCTGGACCAACTTTTGCCTGGTATACTAATTTACCACCAGGATCAATAGCTAATTGGTTTCAGATGGAAGAAGTGTTTCATGCATAATTTTTCCATGCAGAACCTGAAGTCTCTATGACAGACTTAGCTAGGTTAAGGCAAAAACCAGATGAGATAGAGCAGAAATTTAAGCAGAAGGAAACCACTAAAGTTTATTCTTTCGATATATCAAAGGCTGATGAAATCTTCGATTATTTGTTAAGAAAGAAAATTATTAAGCTGCCTTTAAATGTGAAATTGCCCACTGCAGAAGAAAAGAATGGGAAAACATACTGTAAATGGCATGATTCTTGGTCTCATTCAACTAAGTCTTGCAATGTTTTTCGTGACAGGATTTAGGAACAAATCAAGAAAGGAAGGATCAAGTTCCCTAAAAAAACTATGGGAATGGATGCCATTCCTTTCCCAAAGATTGAAGAAGTTGAAGTTAACACCAGCGTGCCAACTTCAATGGCTCGAACTGTCAAGAAATATTGGCAAGACAAGGAGGCGCCAGTGAACATGAATTCAATTCAGTATGGAAAGGGTAAACCATATAATGGTCAACCTCGGAATATGGGAATAAGGCAGAACCACTATAGGCAAATCAGTATTGGGTTTCCTTCACATAGATTCTCAGGTAACAATCATTTACCAATGTTGGAAGCCTCATTTTTGGAATGTCTATGTGTTGGATGCAGAGCCAATTATTTGGTTTTTAAGGATTTGGACAGAAAGAGAGTAAGTTTCTTCCCTAAAAAAGTAGGGATGAAGAGAATTATTCCAACACAAGTGAAACCAAGTGAAAACAAGTCTTGGTTTGCTTCAAAGAGGGACGTTCCTTCCAGTCCAGTCCCATTTGTTCAAAGAAGAGAAATACCCCCTTTGAAGAAGGCCAACATTGGCCATACATCAGAGCCTCATCCAAAAACCAAACAAGAGGAGTTTACTTTGGTAAAAGGAGTCCCCGATTGGTTTTTGAAGTAGGTTAAGCCTGATCTGTTTCAAGGAAACAAAAATTCAACTAGGAGTGGGAACAAGACATTTAAACCACCAAGCTCAAACTCTGGAAATCGGGTATTGCTAAGGGATCCCAAATCTAAGATACCACAGATGGTCCCTCTACCCTCAAGAACTCAGAAAAGGAAGCCTCAAAGGAAGTATTCACTTTTTCAGTCAGGAGAGTCTTCAACTGGAGAAGAATTAGGAAGAAGAGCAAGGCCTAATTCGAGATTTAATAGCGCTCAAAGGGACCCGGAAGATGAATTTTGAATCTAGTTTCGAGAGGAGGAAACTTTGAAAAAAGTAGCCTCTGCAATGCTTGAAGAAGACTTCGATCCACCTTCTCCCAACACATTGGCTAGCTACCAATCTGGTCTGCTAGAGGCCATGTTGGTGGAGCAAGGAGGGATAGAAGGAAGCTCTTCTCCTATGGAAGTGTCAACACAAGAAGTTGAATCCAAGGAGACAGTGAAAGAAGAAACAGTTAAACCAACCAAAGAGGTAGCAAGCATTCAATTTGGAAGCCAACCTGAAGTTCAAGTTAATATGGTGTGTCCTTGTTCGATGAATTTCTTCAAGAATGGGCAAACATCTAAGAATCAAGATGATACTTGGCTGAACCTGAGCAAGTCTGACATTTCTGAAGACACACGTAGTGATGATGAACTTACTATCATCTGCAATGATTGTGATTTGGAAGAAGTGGCTCAAATTGAGATGGACAAGAACCTGGTATGTGAAATTGAGCAGAATCAAGAGAGCTTATAGGTAAGTTCAAAAGAAAGTGCTTGTTTTGTGCCAGACTCTATGTCTGACACCGAGTACCCATTGGTAATTGATTTAAATTACGTTGATATTTCATATCCATTTAAATTGCCTACTAATGCTATGAGACAACATTTAAGACCTTTATATATTACTGCATATTTCGATGGAATCCCACTTAACAGAATCCTGGTGGATAATGGAGCTGACCTTTCCGAACCCTAAAAAAGTTAGGAAAAGGAAAGGCAAAATTAATCCCAACTAGCACATCCATTGCAGGGTTCACTGGGGAGAGCCAACATGCAAAGGGAATAATCTCAATTAGATTGGTAGTAGGTGGTATAGAAACAAATACTGCTTTCTTTGTAGTTGACACATATGCTAAATATAATGCTTTATTAGGAAGAGATTGGATCCATGTTAATGGGTGTATTCCTTCTTCTATGCATTAGGAGTTAATGATTGTCAAATATGAGAAAGGCAAAAAAGTGGGTGTTGAAGGAGTCAAAGCTGATCCACATCCATTTAGTGCCGGAGCAAATTTTGCTGAAGCAGAAAGGTATAAGTCAGATGTAGTTCCTTTGAGTGAACTACTCCAGGCTGCCACTTACCCAACCAACGAGATGGAATTGGGAGAATTGGCAGAGCTGAAATCAAAGCTGAAACAAACTATTGATTATGAATCATACACCCCAAAAGATGATGCAACTTGGATGTAAATCCAAGGAAGAGGTTGAAGAAGAAGCCAACTCAATGGCTTTAATAAGATATGTTGCTTTAGGAATCGAACAAAAGATTCAAGAAGATAATATATGGGAAGATGTTCTGCAAGATAAACCTTATGAGAACGAGAGCCAACTGACGTCTCAGGAGCAGATCGAAGCCCAAGATCTTTTGGAGGAAGTAAAATTGGGAGATGAAGAAAATCCTAATCTAGTGTTTATTAACAAACAGATTGAACCAAATATGAAAGCTAAGTTAATAGAGCTGTTGAAAGCAAATAAAGATTGTTTTGCTTGGAGTTACAAGGAACTACCTGGATTGAACAGGGAATTGGTGGAACATAGGTTACCTATTAATCCACAATTCAAACCTGTGAAACAACCAACTAGGAAGATGAGTCCAGAAACTATTGCAGGTGTTAAAAAAGAGATGCAGAGACTTTTAGATGCAGGTTTCATTAGAATAGCCAGGTATGTTGAATGGCTATCTAATGTAGTTCCAGTTCCTTAAAAGAACGGAAGTATTAGAATTTGTGTTGATTTTCGAAACTTGAATACTGCAACTTTGTAGACACCCCAATTTGGCCTAACGATTATTTCAAGTCCCACCTTAGGGACCATCCCGATGATGAAATGGATACAGTGATTGCTGATTGCCTTCTTGTGAACCTTAGGACTTTCGGTAAGAACTTTGAGCCACTTAGAGGACCCAATCCAGAGCCATACAGCCTTTCAGACAGAAAATACAGAATCCTAGGAGAATCCATCTGTCGGCCGTGACATTGATCTCACGGCCTTAAAATTATTTCTTCACCCGAGCAACCTGTTGCTTAAAAATCTCCCTGAGAGATCAATCCCTCGGCCGCAAGATCTATCCTTCGGCCGCAACATCCATTCCTCGACCGCCAAATCCATTATTCGGCCGCCAGATCCATTCCTCGACCGTAAGATCAATTCCTCGGCCGCCAGATCGTCTTTTTCCAGAATTCTGGAATGTTCTGTCAATCGTTTGATCGACGCACCAAAACCCTAGCAGCCTTTTTCCGATGCGTTCGGGCTACGAAGTAGATCGCGTCTAGAGATCTTTGAACCCTAGAATTCCTTTTTGATTCACGCCATTTGATTGGCCGGAGTGAGTCATCAATTGCCTATATAAAGAGGCCTTAGGGTTCCGAAATTAACATTCAATTCCTCCATCTCATACCTCCAAACTCTGCAGAAATCATCTCACATACTCCCTCTATAGAAGCCCTAACCTTCCGAAGGCAGCCGCATCCCGAACGATCAAACCCCGAAGTACAAACCCAAACCCTAGGGTTTTCGAGAAGTAAATCAGTCAATCCCTTCTAATCCGAAGCAATCAAGCAACTGAGGGATCAAGGTGGTGAGGCCCAGGGGCCTATGGTTTGATCTCTTTTACGTTTTTATGCATTAATCATAGTGTTTTGATTATCTGTTAAATATCTGTTCTGGTGTGAGGAAGAACGTCGGTTGGGGGATCAATCCTTCGGCCGATATATCAATCCAGTGGGATCCCTCGGCCGTGAAATCCATTCACCGGCCGAGAGATCGATTTTCCTGGGACAGCTTGTCTGCTTTGTTTATTTCTGATGCATGCTTTAATTATCGCACTGGCTCACCATTAACTGCTTAAAAGCTAAAATCAGACTATGTGTTAGAGTTAAAAAAAGCAAGTATATGCCTTATGTTGAATAACTACGGGCCAGTCTTACGACTGGGCAGAGAGGGGTGCCTAACACCTTCCTCTTACTGTACTTTTGGCTCCCGTACCCAGAATCTCTATCTATTTTCCTAGTTTTAATAAACTGGGTGGCGACTCTATTTTGATGATAACCGCTATCGTGTGGCGATGTTCCTAGCCATTGGAATGTCCACGATCTTGGTTTATGAAGCAAGCAACCAAACGAGAAAACGAGCAAACAAACGATCAATCTGTATGGCGATGCCCCATTTGGGAGGTGTCTACAGTTTTTGGCGACTCTGCTGGGGAAGTGAGAGCCATAACTAGAAAGTTCAACATAAGACTAATACATGTTTTGTTTAATTCATTTATCATATGCATCGAGCGGGGAACCTCATTGAGTTCACCTGATACCCCGGCATGACACGGGCTATGTTATGGGTTCCAGCAAACTCCACAGTCACTCATACCTAGTGGTATATCAAAAAGGAAATCACCCAATCACCGCCTATGATGGGTTGGTGAAAGGACTAGTACCCTTTGACAACGGAGCACCCTTGAGACTACCTAAACCTTGCATGTATTAGAAAGCCATAGAACTTATCAAACTAAGATAGGAACCTACAGGCTAGGAACCTACTTGCATTTGCTTGCAAAAGTTTTTCCTCACACCTTGTATATGTTGTTGTAACCACTCTTTCTGTGCAGAAGGGTTAGGGCTTGAACTAAAAGCCGGCCCTAACCCTAAGTCTTTATAGCTAAGCACTGAGGCATAGCATTGCCTGCAAGGTATGTTTTTGGTAAGTTGAAAGCACCACTGCTTATTTCTCACTCCCACTTCGCTTGAAGCACCGCGAAGCACGGATTTCTAGAACAAAATCAAACATCAAAAAAAAAAAAGAAGCCGCCCCGTCGGCAATTGAACTAGGGGTTGCTTTAGCAATCTTTGCCTTGCGAGGCTCAAGGAAAGAGGGAGTGTAAGGTAGTAGAGCAGGTTATGGATGGTTGTATGCAAAGTCAAGGATATTATGGATAGAACTTGCAATACTTATTTCTCCATGGATGATTCAGCATGACAAGTGTAGGACTTTGATTCCTATTTCCAAATCGGCCTAGCAACCCATCTTTCAAAATTTAAAATTTTGAGCATGCTTACCGCAAGAAGCCGGTAAGATTTAGGAGTTTGTCAATGTGCTGGCAGGTAATCATGTGAATCCCAATTACCTCAATCATATTTTGAGAAAGAGAAAAGAAAAAAAACTTGTTAAATGAGTTTCTGATAGATTGACTGCGATGTGTTTTGGTAAAAATAGGTTTTGATAAACACTTGCTGAAAGAATAACCTGAAGCTGGTAGAATCACGTTAGCATTGTTTGGAGTGAAAGAATCTTCCCAAACCAAGAATTGAGAGAGATAAAAAATTTCGAAACTTTTCTTAAGTGAAAATGGCTAATGATGATCAAAACTTCAAACAACAAGTTTTTCTTAAAACCAAAAAGTGGAACATCCAAATAGCTGCTAGCACAGCGATGGACTTCGAGTCTACTCTCCGTTGTGGTCATCTACTCAACTTTTTCTGTCCGCCTCATAATGTGGATTGGTTTGGAAGTAGGATCTTAAGTGGCATGCAGTATTTGTAAACAACGAGTCTTAAGAATCATCCATATCAAAAATTGTTGGCTATCTATGGTATCCGATAAACTCATGCATACAAAACGAATTGCCATACATGACTCATCCATAATTTGTGCAAATAGCTGTGGTGCTATGTATTATCATTTTGTTTGCCTTTCTCTAACCATGAACGGGACTAAACCAAAAGAGGAGTGCATCACCCTCATTTCCTCTCATAGCACATTGCATGACCATGCGTTAACATCGAGTATCATTTGGTCAAGCCACCCCATCATGCTAAATTTGCATCTTAAGGGCAATAAGTGTGTTTGATGTGTGCATTGCATAGACACTTGATTTTGGACATCTCAACCTGAGCGTAACTAAGTTCTTGTTTTTCCTAAATTTTGGGTTTGGTCTAAGACGTGACAGCGATGGCTGACAAGAAGATAGAAGCTCTGGCTGCTAAAGTTAATGTATTGACTGAATCAGTGGCTACCCTAGCCACCATTGTTCATAGTTTGCAAAGAAGTCCTCCACAAGCTCCACCTCCACCTCCCCCTACTAGATGGATGAAAAGGGCAGCTCAAAGAGAAACTTATCCCACTAAGCACAACCAAATTGAAATAGTGGTGGATGATCTGCAGCAGCAACATGAAAAACAACTTCTTCTCAATACCATCGATCTAAACAAGGAATCTCTCAAAGAGAAAAGCAACTGTAAGATGAACATAAACAACAGTAATGTTAAAATGGTGGGATCTCATCTCGACCGCAGGCAAAAGAGAAACTTTGTTCCTCTTAGAATGAATTTGGAAAAAGTGTTCTGTATCTTGGAAGCAAAAGGGGTATTGAAGCCGTTACAGCCAAAATTTCCAAACTTTATACAAAAAGGCGGAGGGTATTGCAAGTACCACCAAGTAAATGGTCACTCTATCAGAGAATGCGGGGCTCTCAAGAATGCGATCCAAGGCCTCATCGATCAAGAGAAGATTGATCCAGCTGAGTTTGATCACTAGGCAGCAGCAGCATCCATGCCTGTCACGTCTTAGGCTAAGAGTCAATCTTTTGAGGAGTCTTATCTAGCTAATTTTGGCTACTATTTTGGTCCATATCTGCTTCCTTTTTATAAAGGTCTATGTCTTGAGTTTATTTTGGTCGTAAGCTCGCTTGTTGCACCTAACATGAAATGTGAACCTAAAATGAGAGTCTCCTCGGACTTGAACTACGAATGGCCTGATTCTCTGTTGGGATACGTAGGCACCTTTTGGTCGGTGCTTCGTCCACAACCTCGCCTTCGAAAGAGGTTGAATTCCCCGAGCGTAGGGCTAAGTCACTGTCAGCATAGATACCGGAAATCCGGAATCGTTCCCACAGAGAGAATCTCTATAGCTTGTTAGGATTTGTAGATGCAAGTGTTCCCGGTGTTAAGACGGCCAACTATCGGTTTTGCTTTGACAACGATGAAAAAGACTAGAAACTCGGTTTTAACTAAGAATTAAAAGCGGCAAGGCATAGAAGTTCATGACACCCGTAACTTAGGCCAATCAACTTCTCTCAACGAAAACTCGGTTGAATCACACGGCATAGGCTATCAACTGGAAGATTTAGCGGTGAAAATGGTTAGACTTAATATAGAATTTGAATAACAAGCTAAACACAAGGCGTGACATCGCTCACGGAACCATGTGAGCAAGCACATGATCACCGGAGATTAACAACGCCAAGACTTGAATTCAAACTAAACATCAAGGTCAAGAACAAAAAGCGTAGTTTGGAAAGCGAGCAAGTTCTTTGGTTCTTTTGGCAAACACGAGGCGAGACATAGCTCACGGAACCATATGAGCGAGCATATGATCACCGGAGGTTAACATCGACAAGTTTTGTTACATAAAAGGCGAACCACGCACATTTACAAACCAAACCTCAAGTCTTAAGTTGAGAAAAACAAGATTAACTTAAGTCACGAGGCGCTAATCACCCCATAGCCTAGCCTAATCAACTACTCACACATATTGAAAAGACTAGAAATTATGCTAGGAAAGGTAAACATATTTAACCGATAGAATCGAAAACAAACTTGATTTATAGAAGGATCTAAACCGGGGCTACAACATTAATAAACGAGAAAAGATCAAATGAGAAACACTTACTTGAGTTCTTGAGAAAATACACTTGAAAGCTTAAAACACCATTAATGGAGTTCTAACAAAATAATAAGACTTAAAGCTAAAAATGAACTACTAATGGCCCTCCTACCATAAAAGGCATACGAGCCTATTTATAGGGCTCTAAAGATGGGTTACAAATGACCAAAAAGCCCCCCAAAATATCCCAAAAACATTCCACAAGTGGAAACTTTTCATAAATGGAAGGTTGAAAAAGTAGCAGATTCGGGCAGAAATTACAAGCATGAACCGGTACATGATTTACCCGTACCGGTTCATGCCTTGAAAAATCTGCCAAAAACAATGTTCTGGGACCCATGAACCGGTACATGATTTACCCGTACCGGTTCATGCCTGGCAGATTTTTGGGCAAACTTCGCGGGCTCGCTCCGGACACTCCCAAACTTGAAAATGGGTGTTCTTTGGACCGTTGGAAAGCTCGTCGAGTCTACTTTCTAACCCAAGTGGTTTGGATCCAATATCACTTGTACATCAAAAGTTATGACGATTCTACCCTCAGCTGGTCGGAAGGTAAGTAGCTTTGGTAAAATTCTCACTTCTCCTTCAATTCCCTTGACCCTTGGGCAACCCGAGCAACCTCCAAACCACCTCTTCATGACTCCTCAGGCACCACAACATGGTGGCACGTGGCCTTGAGCACTTGGTTGCATCCGGAGCATTCTTTGGCGTTCAAAACCGCCTTATTAGCACGTTTTACCTGAAAACACTAAAAACACACCTTACGAGCAAAATGGGGTAAAAAGGGATAAATGGGAATGAACCGCTACAAATAACAAGCTAAAAGCCCCCAAGATTATACAATCTTGGGTGCGGATCAGTCGGCCACAATTTTGAAAATGTTCCCTCTTGTGCTAGTTTGCTGCCATAGAATGCTCATGATAACATCAAACGTTGAAAACAATCCGCAAGAGTTTCAAAGTAATCTTATGGCATCTTTTAGAACACATCATAATCACTTGAATTGTCAAAAGCGCAAAACGAGTTTTTTAAAGCTATGACCCGCGTCATTTCTGTTGAGTTAAAAAGGAGTTGACACATCTCTGCACCCTCATAGAGATCACTTGTAAGCAAAACATGCTGTCAAAGATGAGGAGTAGGAAAAAGGAGAAAGAAGAAAAGAGAGGAGAAAAAAAAATGATGAGCTCGCTAGATTGAAAACCTGTAAGGGCGGTCTAGGCAAAAGTTAGAGCACGAACAAAATGAGAAATTAGCCATGTCTCCATGCATCTACTATGTGTCTCAAAGGATTGTCCTCAATCTTAGAAAATTCACTTGGTTAACATTGAAGCCCCTAATTTCTTGGTAAGGATCCTTGCCACTTTGTCGTGTGTTTCAAGATGAAGAAAGGCATTCATTTCTCAATCCCAAACACTTATCCCTTGCTAGCCACATCGAGCCTCTGGATAATTTCTTTGAACAGCCTGCTAGGCAGCCATCCCCTACACTGGGGCAAACACAAAAAAATACAAGGAGAGATGAAAGAAAAATCAATGAAATAATGAGCACCTCGTCATACAATGGGCATTTTGAAGGAAACATTTCTTCCAATACATACAAAGGACATTTTTGAAGAAACCAACTCTTTCACACAAAGTGAGGCAAGAGACAACAAGAGTTAATAAAAATGTTGAAGATGGCTGCTAGCTTTTAAAACCCAAGCGTGAGTAGAAATTAGGTTTGAGCCTTTACATCCACTTCTTTCTCAAGCCAAAACCCCAAGCCTACATTATGGTCCATAATAAAGTCCTCTCAGATTGGGGAACACGACTTAATGGCAAGGTCCTAGACACTAGGGGCATCACCAGTGTGGGACTTAACACGAAGGGTAAGAATCCTGGAATTTGCATCATCTTGGCAAATTGCACAACATGGAGAGTTACCTGAGACAGGGGGCATGGCTATGTTCCCCTTTATGCACTTCTCTTAAAAGTATCCAACCTCTTATGTGGGTCTCAGTAGGTGCTTATCAATCCAACTCAAGTCAGCCAAATCAAGCTCGAAGCAACAAACTCACCTAATTGACTAGGGGCATAGGTTTGCAAAATAGTTCTATGTCCTTTGATGATTGAATGACGTGAGTGTGGAACATGGATGGAATGATATGACCTTGAAATCCTTGAGGAAAAGCTTTCGAAGATGGTTTTATCTTAAGCATTCTTAACACAGCGAATACAAGCGCAGCTACTTTTTGCAAATTTCTGAGGAAATAACATGGGTCTCTCATTTCACGAAGAGTGCAGCAATATGGTCCCTTAACCAAACAATGTTTTTAGTGGTGCCGCTAGGGCATTGCGGTCTTTCAAAACACCTGGCTAGTATAAGCAATAAAGGGCAACAAAGACGCGAAAGTTGAGATGTCCAGAATACATTGCGGATTCACATGAATATCATTATCACCCTGTCTTTTGCATCAATCTCTTGATCCTAGTATTTCATGTGTATGTCATTATGGCTGCTTAATGGAAGTAGTTGTCTTGGTTGCACGAGCTAACCCCAAGTATGAGGTGTTCTTATGCTCAAGCAAGGCAGGTTCATCAAGGCATCATGGCCATCATCTCTATACAAGGAATAAAGGGCAACAAAGGGATGCACTGTAAAGCCTACCTCCCTGTCAACACACTTGAAGAAAGCTCAGCCTGAGAAGCGCCATATCCTGGGGGAACGCTTCAACTCTTTTGTGGAATGCTGTCACACCGCACTGTCAAGGGCATGCCAAGACCTCTGCCGAACAGAAACATTGCACTCACATTCATTATTATTTACATCGCATGTTTCTATGCTAGGGGCAATTAGATCATTGTCATCATGCACGATTGAGCTAGGATCAAGCATTCATGGCCTAAACAGGGGGCTTGCGTTTCTTTTTAAATACTCAAATTAACATGCATATGTGTTGCATTGCAATCTATGTCACCCAAAATCGTTCAAGCTCTTGAACTAGGGTTCTTCAAATGTGATGGTCCTGCCCCTAGCAGTCAGCATAAAAGGACTTCGACCCGTGGTCGACTCCAAGCCTGTTGCATGTTATTTTCCTATCCGTTGCTGTTTTCTAAACTGTTCAAACGTTGATTGCAGGATTCTCTCGGATTTCGGTCCTTGAAGTTATCAGGACCAAACATATCAAGCTTTGCGTCTATGACCGACTGAGCCAAGTCAAAGAAGCTGGAAGATAGCCTCGTAACTTGTCCCGAGCAAACTCTATAATTGTCACCATGTCAGCAGCATTAAAGTGGCTTCGCATTTCGCATCTCTGTAGCTCCTTGCTTCGTGCTTTCATCTCCATGTCAGCAGCTCTACCTTCATAACTTGGATGCCTCACACTTGCTCTTCGGTAGCATCATGCACATGCCTTGTCATATTCATGACCTTGTCGGGTTTCATAAACTCCGAGCAACTCTATGCTCAGGCAGCCTTGCGCTCAGCAGGTCCAATCTCCACAGCTCCCTCTCAGTAGTTCCACACCTCATCGTAGCTCTATTCAGCAGCTCCCCGCGCCTATTATCTCAGCAGCTACATGCTTGCTACCATCAAAGCATGTCAATGGCTCCCCCACCTCAGTAGCACCCTGTGCTCAAAAGCTCCATACTCAAGTCACTCAACAAGCTCCATCGTCATTATCCTAACATCTCCAATGTCCAATAGCTTTAAAAACTCAGCAGCTCTATGCCTATGCTCACTATCACCTAGTAGCTTTAGGCTCAGCAGCTCTAAGCCCACTCAGCGGCCCTGTACTCACCATCATGATCACTCAACAGCCCTGTGTTCATTCAGCAGCCCTGTGCCCAAGTCGCTCATCAGCTCCGTATTCACTCCTCCAACGGCTTTGAGTTCAAGTCATTATCAACAGTTCTAAGTTCACTATCACTACCAGCAACTCTATACTCATACTCAGCAGCCCTGTGCCCAAGTCGCTCAAACAGTTCCGCATTCACCTCAACAGCCTCGTGCCTACTATCTTAGTCATTCAGCAGCTCTGTAGCTACCCCGAGCTCACATCTTGAAGATAAGCAGCCTCATCACTTCCAGGCCGGTGAAGCAATCCTGTGGCTCCCACTTAATGCACATTTATGCAGTTCTAGCCCAGCGCACACTTCGGAAAGCATCCCTTTAGTAGAGGAGTTGGAAATCTGCTTAACAAGGTTGAAATTAGGAGGCGAATGAAATCTCCTAGGTGTGCATGAGGATCATCTTGTCAGCAAAGACGATGGAAATCTCTGAAAACATTAATCGCCGAAGCATTTAACAAACCTTATGGCACTTTGGGTCAACAAGTCAACAAAGTCAAAGTGGAATATGGTCAAGAACTAGCCTTGGGGACAATCCCGAGCAAACATTCCAAGCCTTGGGGACTCAAAACTAGTTTTGGAAACATCCCGAGCATGTGAAATCTAGCCTTGGGGACAATCCCGAGCAAACTCAGAACTAGCCTTGGGGGCAATCCTGAGCGTATGGAAACTAGCCTTGGAAGCATCCCAAGCATAAGGAACAAATCAAACCCCGTGGAAGATGGAAGATGGAATACTCAACAGCTCAGCAGTTCTACAAACTCACTACTCAGCAGCTCCATACAACAAGATATAATCTATTCTCAAGCTCCATGCTTGGATGCTCAAAGTTCTACACTTTGAATGCTCGAAGCCCTTCGAATGCCCAACCACTGTGTACTGGATGCTCAAGTTCTACACTTGAATGCTCAAGCTCTACGTTTGAATGCCCAACCACTGTGTACTGGATGCTCAAGTTCTACACTTGAATGCTCAAGCTCTACGTTTGAATGCCCAACCACTGCGTACTGGATGCTCGAACTCTATGTTCGAATGCTTAAGGTTTATACCTTAAATGCTCAGGCTCTACGCTCTGAATGCCCAACCACTGTGTACTGGATGCTCAAAGCCTGTACTTTGAATGCTCGGACTCTACCCTCCGAATGCTCGAGCTCTATGCTCCGAATGCTCAAGTCTGGAACTTGAAAGAAGCTTTATGCTTAAATCAAACACACACGCATGGGCCCGTGCACATAAGCATCAATTGCATCACCATTGTTATCATCAAGTCTGCATCATCGTATCTGCTCATATCTAACCACTATCATCATATACACACTATGCATATTTCTCTTATTCATGAAACAGGTCAATCCTGCAAATCAACAGGCTCTACGCCTCGGTTTTATTGATCGGCCCGGCGCCTCGATCCTTTGGCTCTAAAGCCAAAATTTATGATGAGAAAGCTCCGTGCACAGACCATCAGAATGCAACCGGTTCTATGCCTCGGTTCAAATCACGTCAAGCTCTAAGCTCCGACACCTTAGGCTTTCGCCTTATACCAGCCCCGCGCTTCGGTTCTATCAAGCTCAAAGCTCCAACACCTCAGGCTTTCGCCTCATGACCACAACAGGCTCTACACTTCAGTTCTATCACCTCAGGCCCTCGCCTCATGACTACAACCGGCTCCGCGCCTCGATTCCCTCACCTCAACGCTCCGTGCTCTAGTTACTAGCCTCGCGCCCCCCATATCTCAAAAACAGCATCCGATTCATCCCCAGCAGATGACTTGGATTCCACCCAAATTACATCAATTCCATCAAGCTGATTCGCAAGGATAGGCTATTCTACCGAGCTCCCCTCAGTCAAAGTAAGAATGATCAAGAAAAGCAAACGCATCTGCCATGTACTAATCTACCCCAAAATACTAAGGAAGCTCTCTGCAAAAACTCCCCCGGCAGCCCCGCGCTCCTTCAACTATCCTTCGCTAAAACCCTGGCTTAACCCAGGTACGTTGCACTACGGCTTTTAAGCCCGGAGGTACGTCTTCTGTTTCTAACCCTCCAAACTTTTTCTTTTTCTTTACTGCCCGCCCGAACTACGGTTGGTCTGAATTTCCCTTGTGGAATACGTAGGCAGCCTCCCGGCCCGACCATAACAAAAACCTTTTTCGAAAACCCCTTGGAATAGTGGTTGGACCAAATTAAGTTGCTTTTTACAGCTTTGACTTTTACTCAAACATGTCTCGCGATCCGTCTGAGCTCAGTCAAAGAGGGGCATCTGTAGACACCCTAATTTGGCCTAACGATTATTTCAAGTCCCACCTTGGGGACCATCCCGATGATGAAATGGATACAGTGATTGCTGATTGCCTTCTTGTGAACCTTAGGACTTTCGGTAAGAACTTTGAGCCACTTAGAGGACCCAATCCAGAGCCATACAGCCTTTCAGACAAAAAATACAGAATCCTAGGAGAATCCATCTGTCGGCCGTGACATTGATCTCACGGCTTTAAAATCATTTCTTCACCCGAGCAACCTGTTGCTTAAAATCCTCCCTGAGAGATCAATCCCTCGGCCGCAAGATCTATCCTTCGGCCGCAACATCCATTCCTCGACCGCCAAATCCATTATTCGGCCGCCAGATCCATTCCTCGGCCGTAAGATCAATTCCTCGGCTGCCAGATCGTCTTTTTCCAGAATTCTGGAATGTTCTGTCAGTCGTTTGATCGACGCACCAAAACCCTAGCAGCCTTTTTCCGATGCGTTCGGGCTACAAAGTAGATCGCGTTTAGAGATCTTTGAACCCTAGAATTCCTTTTTGATTCACGCCATTTGATTGGCCGGAGTGAGTCATCAATTGCCTATATAAAGAGGCCTTAGGGTTCCGAAATTAACATTCAATTCCTTCATCTCATACCTCCAAACTCTGCAGAAATCATCTCACATACTCCCTCTATAGAAGCCCTAACCTTCCGAAGGCAGCCGCATCCCAAACGATCAAACCCCGAAGTACAAACCCTAATGTAGGTGGAGAAAAACAAAAGGTACCTAGAACAACACTGAATCTCGTCTCCTCACGTGGTGTCTGATCAGAACCCTAATGCCCTCGCCTGAACCCTAACCTGTAAAACAGACAAGGGGTGAGCGCACCTTTGCCTCTCGTGGCAAAGGCCCTCCGATGCCTAAGTTAGTGTCTCGTACAGTAACAAAACCCTAATTCAGTAGGAAAATATGGAGCGAATGCAACTTATTATGTACCTTTTTCCTCTAGGTTTACCTTGTGTGGGCACACGCTCCAAAAATATCCCGCGGTTTAGTGCATGAAAATTCCGGGTGCGCCCTTCTCGCGGAAAGCGCGGCGAAACGCTTCACAGATCAGAGAGTCGCCACTCGGGTTTTGCGGAGAGTACCCAAGAAACCGTGTTTTCGAAAAACGTTTGAATCACATTTGCTTGAGTTTGAAAAAGGCTTGTAGACTGGTCCGTCGTCACCTTTGAATATGAGGTTCGGGAGCCAGGTTACGAGAGGGGAAGGGTTTTATGGCACCCCCTCTCGCCCAATCCGGAGATCGGTCTCTACTCAGGCATTTTATAAAACATTTGCATTTCTCTCTTTGTTTGATCATTTTTTTAGCCAGTTAGGGCGGGGGAACAGTTAACGGGGGATTAAAACTGTAACACATTTGCATTTATGTACAAGTACGTGACAAAATGTTTATGGATGTTTGATCTAAGCAAGTATAATAGATTGAGAACAAGCTTCTGTGGACATTTTAGACAAACTAGCGCACGCTGCTTGTGGAGTGATGCACACAGAAGCAAACCTGCATGCACTGGCTAAGCCACTGCATGCAGCCATGACCTGCGTGCGCCACCCCACAACTGGCATGCGCCGGTGAGCCTAAGACCACAGCTTCTGTCCTCAACCCTCTGGGCTCTGGAAGGGACCAGTGCACACCCAGGACAAACCACGCAGTCAATAGAGATTACTAAGCTATTACAGACAGGTAAAGGGCTTGAAAGCCACCAAATGAAAAGCAAACCCCTTAAACAGTGAGGGGAGGAAAGCAGAGGCCAGGGGCCTAGTTGCCATGCAAGAGCCAGCCACTGGATGAGAGACAACTGGCGTGCACGGGTAACGCGACACCGTGCGCCATTTGGTCCCATTCATCCAATGCTTGGCTCCCAGAGGCATCCCAAAGCAACAGACACTAGTATTTAAGAAAGTGAAGCTAGCAAACTTTAACTTGAAAAACAGTAAACTTGTTATTAGGCATGCTCACAGTGATGAATAGACAAGAAATAGAGCATAAACAAGGATCTGACCCTAGTTCACAACTGGAGTACGCCAGTCGTTGTAGACACCTCCCAAACGGGGCATCGCCATACAGATTAATCACGCTTGTTTGGTTCCACTTCATAAACCAAGATCGTGGACATTTCCATGGCTAGGAACATCGCCACACGATAACGGTTATCATCAAAATAGAGTCGCCACCTAGTTTATTAAAACTAGGAAAAATGGACAGAGATTCCGGGTACGGGAGCCAAGAGTACAATAAGGGGAAGGTGTTAGGCACCCCTTTTTGCCCAGTCGTGAGACTGGCCCATAATCGTTCGACATATAATGTATATTTGCTTTATTTAATTCTAACACATAATCTGGTTTTTAGCCTTTAACAGTTGATAAGGTGAGCCAGTACGATAAATGAAAGCATGCATCAGAATAAACATAAAACAAATATGTCCCAGCAAATAGATCCCTCGGCCGGTGAATTGATGTCACGGCCGAGGAATCCCACTGGATCTATATATCGGCCGAAGGATTGATTCCCCAGCCGATGTTCTTCCTCACACCAGAATACGAACAGTTAATAGAAAGAACTAATTAAAAGCGAGAGACGGAAATTAAATCAAACCGTAGGCCGTTGGGCCTCACCACCTTGATCCCTCAGTAATTGATTGCTTGGATTGCGATTGATTGTAGATAATAGTGGTTGATTGTGGTAGTCAACTTCACAAAACCCTAGAACAAAGTGAGTTCTTTGGGGGTTTTTACTCTCGGATGCGGCTACTCACGGGAGGTTAGGGCTTTTGTAGAGGATTGATAGGAGATGATTTCTGTAGAGTTTGGGGACGGATCATGGAGTGGAGAGATGTGTATTTCGTGGTTTGATTGAGTGTGTGGGTATCTCAATTTCTGTGTGTTAATTCGGAACCCAAAGGCCCCTTTATATAGGCATAGGGATGACTCACTCCGGCCAATCAAATCACGAGATGGCAATTGCAATTGCAATGCATCTCAAACTCTACGTTGTGATCTCCGAACGTAGCCCGAACGCATCGGAAAGGTAGTGTAGTTGGATCAAACCAAACGTCTGACAGAACGTTCCAGAGTCTGGAAAAAGGTCGATCTGGCGGCCGAGCAAAGGATGTCACGGCCGTGGAATTGATGTCTCGGCCGAAGGATAGATCTTGCGGCCGAGGAATTGATCTCTCAGGGAGATTTTGCTGGCAACAGGTTGCTCGGGCGAGGGATTGATGTTATGGCCGTTAGATCGATATTACGGCCGTCAGATGGATTCTCCTAGGCTTCTGTATTTCTGTCTGAAAGGCTGTATGGCTTTGAATTGGGTCCTCTAAATGGTCAAAGTTCTCACCAAAAGTCCTAAGGTCCTCAAAGAAGCAATCATCAATCATTGTATCCATTTCATCATCGGGATTGTCCCAAGGTGGGACTTGAAATAATCGTTAGGCCAAATTGGGGTATCTACAGATGCCCCTCTTTGACTGAACTCAGACGGATCGCGAGACATGTTTGAGTAAGAGTCAAAGCTATAAAAAGCAACTCAATTTGGTCCAACCACTATTCCAAGGGGTTTTCGAAAAAGGTTTTGTTATGGTCGGGCCGGGAGGCTGCCTACGTATTCCACAAGGGAAATTCAGACCAACCGTAGTTCGGGCAATAAAAGTTTTGTTATGGTCGGGCCCGGAGGCTGCCTACGTATTCCACAAGGGAAATTCAGACCAATCGTAGTTCAGGCAACCAAAAACAAAAGCGCAGAGCTTTAGAGGAGGAATTTTCCATCGGGCCATACCAAGCCTTCGAGCGATGTACCTGAGCTATGCCAGGATTTTGGCGGAAAGTAGTTGAAGGAGCGCGGGGCTACCTGGGGAGTTTTTGCGGAGAGCTTCCTTAGTATTTTGGGGTAGATCAGTACACGGCAGGTGCGTTTGCTTTTCTTGATCATCCTTACTTTGACTGAGAGGGGCTCGGTAGAGTAGCCTATCCTTACGAATGAGCTGGAAGGAATTGATGTAGTGGGGTGGAATCCAAACCATCTGCTGGGGTGAGTTGGACGCCGGTTTGTTTTTGAGATGTTGGGGGCGCAGGGCCAGTATCTAGAGCATGGAGCTTTTTGGAGATGAGGGAACCGAGGCACGGAGCCGGTTGTAGTCATGAGGCAAAAGCCTGGAGAGTGATGGAATCGAGGCGTGGAGCCTGTTGCAATCTTGAGGTGAAGGCCTGAGGTGAGCTTAAAGCTTGAGGGAACCGAAGCGCGGAGCTGGTGTTGAATACAAGGCGAGAGCCTGAGGTGTCTGAGCTTTTGAGCTTGATAGGACCGAAGCGCGGAGCTGGTATTGATCACAAGGCGAGATCCTGAGGTGATTAGATTGAGGCATGGAGCCTGTTGCAGTTATGAGGCGAGGACCTGAGGTGAGCTTAGAGCTTTGATAGGGCCGAAGCGCGGAGCTGGTGTTGATCATAAGGCGAGAGCCTGAGGTGTAAGAATTGAGGCGTGGAGCCTGAGGTGATTTAGATTGAGGCATGGAGCCTGTTGCAGTTATGAGGCGAAGGCCTGAGGAGTTGGAACTTAGAGCTTGAAGTGATGGAACCGAGGCGTAGAGCCGGTTGTAGTTGTAAGGCGAGAGCCTGTGGAGTCGGAGCTTGGAGCTTGAAGTGATAGAACCGAGGCATAGAGCCGGTTGTAACCTGTTTCAAATGCAAACACAGGGTATATTTGATAGCAAAATGCATTCAACTAGTGAATCCTATGAGTGTAGCATCAAGTTTCATTCAAGAGAATGTTCAGGCAAAATAAATCTAGTGACTCACAAACATCATCATAATGCATCAAGAGATACAACGCCATGAGGCGTACAAGACGAGAGACGTAATTTTGATTTATGTGCACTCTATTTGGAATTTAGAATGTAACACTCATTATGCTTCGAATCGTTGGACATGTGATTTGCTTACGTCAAGTGACATGCAACAAAGATATCAACCACTGCAAGCCACATTATTCAAGACAATGGTGTGAGAGATATGTGCACATTATTTTGTTAATAGAATGCTTAGAGTAAAATAGTTCATACCACATTAAAGGATGCCAAGGGGCAAAATATGTCAAGAGACATAGTATACCACAATACCACATCATTTAGGGGCCAAGAGACGCAACATGTCGAGAGACATAACATATCAAGAGATGCAAGGCCATGAGGCATTTAGGTCAAGAGACTCAGGCGTCAAGGGACATAACACCGAGAGATGTATAAGTCAAGAGACCTAATACATCGAGAGATGTAATGCCAAGAGGAATAGTGGTCGAGAGACCTAATACATCGAGAGATGCAATGCCAAGAGGCATAGTGGTCGAGAGACCTAATACATCGAGAGATGCAATGCCAAGAGGCATAGTGGTCGAGAGACCTAATATATCAAGAGATAGCGCCTATTTTTTCCTCTAGCCAAGAGGCGTCATACCAACAGATAATCAAACATATTCATAATGCAAGCAACATGTAGTAGTGAAGACAAAAATCAAGTATTAGATCAATAGACCAATGCAAGACCAAATAACCACAACAGCCACAAAGACATGAAAGCGAATCAAATGCGCGGGCCAAAGAGGCCTAGGAAAATGTCTAGATAAGACTAAACAGTGAGGTGCTCATGTAGACAAATCAACTGTACGGGCCAAGAGGCCAATGCAACCGCCTAAACTACACATCAAGCAACCATGTGATTGTGGTGACATGCAAGCAAGTGTTTTGGGACATCTCAACTTTCACGTACTCAAGCTAGTGCTTCTCCTACACCATAAGATGGCAACAAACTCTATACTAGCCAAATGGCTACGACAAAGAAGGCGATGAGATCCAAGAGGCTTGAAAGATTACAACACTCTAGCAATGCTGCTAACACACTATATGGCCCAGGGACCTTCTAGCTACACTATTCATGAAATGGGAAACCCATGTTATCTCCGTGAAAATTTGCAAATAAGTAATTGTGCTTGTATTGCTGTGTCAAAAATGCTTAGGATAAAATCAATTTTGAAAGTCTCTCCTTGAGGATTTCAAAATCACATCATTTTACCTACATGATTCACATTCAAACCACTCAGTCGTCATGAGACGCAAAACTGTTCCACGAACCCATGACCTTAGCGAGTTTACTGCTTCAGGGTGAATTGACTACTTTGAGTTGGATTGATAAGTGACCACCGCGTTTCTCATGAGAGATTGTGCGCTTCTAAAAGGGGGATGTAGTTGTGCCCCTTTGCTTCACACCACTTTTCCTTCCACATTGGTTATGCCCCTAGTATCTAGGATTTTGTTGCTAAGTCGCGTTCTTCAATCCGAGAGGACTTTATTATGGACCATATTGTAGGTTAGGGTGTTGGCTTAAGAAAGGAAGGGATATAACAGCTCAAACCTACTTTCTACTCATGCTTGGGTTCCAAAAGCTAGCAGCCATCTAATCGCTCTATTTTGTATGAGAGGAAGATGTTTCTTCAAAATGCCCCCTGTTTTTGGATTGGAAGGGATGATGTTTTTTCTTCTTTCAAAACCCCCTTGTGTGATGGGATGCTTACTTTAAGTTTTGTAGTCATCCCTCATTGCATTTTTATCTACCCCAGTGTGGGGGATGGCTGTCTAGCAGGTTTTATTTGAAAGAATATATCCAGAGGCTCAATGTGGCTAGCAAGGGATAAGTGTTTGGATAGAGAAATGATGGCCTTTCTTCATTTTGAATCATGCGACAGAGCAACTAGAATCCTAAGAGAGGCTTTGATGTTTTACCAAATGGTTCCTCAGAATCAAGGACGAGTCTTGAGACTCAAAGTGGGTGCATGGAGACATGGCTAAGTTTTCATTTTGTTTTTATGCTCTAATTTTTGCCTAGACCGCCCTTGAGGGTTTTCCAATCTAGCGAGCTCATTTTTTTCTTTCCTTTTATTTTCTATCTTCAACAGCTTGCTCCTCTTACAAGTGGCTCCATGAAAGTGCACAAGTATTTTCAACTCCCCCTCAACTCAACAGAAATGACATGGGTCACAGTTCGTTTTGAAAACTCTTTTGGTGATTTTGATAACTCAAGTGATCATGAAGTGTTTCAAGCGATATCATGAGATTACTTTGAAATCCTTGAGGATTGTTTTCAACACTTAATGTTATCATGAGTATTCTGTGGCAGCAAATTAGCACAAGAGAAAACATTTTCAAAAATGTGGCCGACCCTAAGGTGCCTACGTATCTCTAAAGAGAATCAGGCCATTCGTAGTTCAGGTTTAAGGAGATTCAGATTCACATTTCATGTTGAGTGCAAAGAGTTGATCCAAAATTAAGATGAACAAAATGACTTTAATTTCAAGAGAAAATAAACTCAAGACTCAAACTCCTAAGGGAGAACAAATTCGAGATTCAAACCCTAAAAAGAAGCAAATAAGGGTCAAAAGAAAGACCCAAAGATTGACTCAAAACATATGACAAAATTTGGCCGCCGCTTCTCAATCATCCAGCTTGGTTGGATCAACTATCCCTTGATCGATGAGATCTTGGACTGCATTCTTGAGAGCCCCACATTGTTCAATGGAATGACCAATCACTTGGTGATACTTGCAATACTCCCCATCCTTCTGTGCAAGACTACTAGGAAATTTTGGTTGCAATGATTTCAGATCGCCTGTTGCTTCTAAGATGTGGAATACATCTTCTAACTTCATTCCAAGAGGAACAAATTCCCTCTTACATTTGTGATGGGATCTCACCATATTAATACCACTATCAGTGTTGGTATTTGTGCTTGTCTCTACCTTGTGGCTGACTTCTCCATTGTCGAGTAATCCTTGATTAAGGCCGTCTTCAACTTGCAATCCAGTAGCATAGAGGCATTTAAAAGTAGAAATTGCTTGGGAATACATGTGCCTCAGGAACTGCGGCTGTAAATTTCTTACCACCATTCTGATTTGGTCTTCTTCTAAGGGAAGAGTTTTCATCTGTGCGGCTTTCTTTCTCCACCTAGTAAGAAAATTGGCAAAGCTCTCATTTGGCTTTTGTTTGAGCATCTCCAAATCTCGGGTGGTTACCTCAATCTGGACATTGTAGGCATATTGATTGATGAAAGTATTGGCAATTTCTTGCCACCCGTTGTACTTTGTGAAGTCCAGAGTGAGAAACCAGTCGAGAGCACTGCCTGTGAGAGTCCTTTGAAAAAGTTGGGCAATGAGTTCATCATTCAGGCCCATAGGTTTCAGGGTATTGATGATATGGCGGACATGGCTGGTGGGATTGCCGGTGCCATTGAACTTTTCAATATCAGGCATCTTGAACTTCTCTGGCAGTTTGGCATTTGGAAAAAGGCAGAGTCCATCAAAATCAAGGATTTGATCTCCTTTTAAGCGAGCCAAGACAGCTTTGATGTCCTTGACTTGTTGGGCAAGCTCATGGTTTTCCATTATGATCACGACGCTATCAACCTCTGGAGGAAAGGGCTTCTGAGAGATTGGCGGCCACAACTGTCACAGCTAAGTCCAAAAGCAAATCTAAAAGAAGCAAAAGCTCAATTACGTGTATGTTGAGACATCCCAAATCAAGTGATTGTGCAGTGCACCAACGCCTATTGCCCCCTAGAATGTAAGCTGCCCCTAATATGATAACCCATTTACCATGCATGTAACCAAGTGGTTGAACAACATATTAGTACTATGAAGTGATGTGATCAGGTAGTAATGTAATACAGCAAGCAATCATGCGACAATTATACAATCAAGTGATCATATATACAATGTACCATGCAAGGTAAAAGATTGATGAAATCCCCACATTTTCTTTTTTCTTTTAAAGATCCTAGGAAAAAACAAAGAAAGAAAGAAATTTATGAAAACCTAAAGAATAAGAAAATATATATATATATATATGTATATATATATATATATATATATTGTTCTTTTGACAAGTTCCTAGCAAAGATTGAAAGAGAAAGAAATAAAAAGAAAGATTCGTTTCTTTTTGTTTTTTGAAAGAATCCTAGCAATAAATAAATAAATAAAACCTAGAGATAAAAGAAGACTTTTTCTTTTCTTTTTTTTTCGAAACTCCTAACGGTATAAGACTATGACAACCTTTCACAAGTCAAAACTTATCTCAAAGGGAGACAGAGTTATGCAAGGACTATTCTTTATCTCAAGAGAGATAGACTTCATCACAAACTCTTGATAAGATGAGCATGAATTCATCTTCTACAGCAATTAAAACTCTAAAGAGTACTAATCATTGAATCAAACAAGAGTTTCAGATATAATGCAACACGTAGTCCTAACCTGCTTGGGATTTCCTGTCCTAGTTTGGAAAGAGTTCTATGGCTTTCTACAATATGCAAGGTTTCGGGTAGTCTCAAAGGGTGCCCCGTTAGGAGTTTGCTGGAACCTCTAACATAGCCCGTGTCATGCCGGGATATCAGGTGAACTCAACGTGGGTTGCCCGCTCGATGCACATGAAAAAGAATTAAATAAAGCAAATATTAATTCCATGTTGAACTTTCTGGTTATGGCTCTCAAATCCCCAGCAGAGTCGCCAAAAACTGTAGACACCTCCCAAACGGGGCATCGCCATACAGATTAATCACGCTTGTTTGGTTCCACTTCATAAACCAAGATCGTGGACATTCCCATGGCTAGGAACATCGCCACACGATAACGGTTATCATCAAAATAGAGTCGCCACCTAGTTTATTAAAACTAGGAAAAATGGACAGAGATTCCGGGTACGGGAGCCAAGAGTACAATAAGGGGAAGGTGTTAGGCACCCCTTTTTGCCCAGTCGTGAGACTGACCCATAATCGTTCGACATATAATGTATATTTGCTTTATTTAATTCTAACACATAATCTGGTTTTTAGCCTTTAACAGTTGATAAGGTGAGCCAGTACGATAAATGAAAGCATGCATCAGAATAAACATAAAACAAATATGTCCCAGCAAATAGATCCCTCGGCCGGTGAATTGATGTCACGGCCGAGGAATCCCACTGGATCTATATATCGGCCGAAGGATTGATTCCCCAGCCGATGTTCTTCCACACACCAGAATACGAACAGTTAATAGAAAGAACTAATTAAAAGCGAGAGACGGAAATTAAATCAAACCGTAGGCCGTTGGGCCTCACCACCTTGATCCCTCAGTAATTGATTGCTTGGATTGCGATTGATTGTAGATAATAGTGGTTGATTGTGGTAGTCAACTTCACAAAACCCTAGAACAAAGTGAGTTCTTTGGGGGTTTTTACTCTCGGATGCGGCTACTCACGGGAGGTTAGGGCTTTTGTAGAGGATTGATAGGAGATGATTTCTGTAGAGTTTGGGGACGGATCATGGAGTGGAGAGATGTGTATTTCGTGGTTTGATTGAGTGTGTGGGTATCTCAATTTCTGTGTGTTAATTCGGAACCCAAAGGCCCCTTTATATAGGCATAGGGATGACTCACTCCGGCCAATCAAATCACGAGATGGCAATTGCAATTGCAATGCATCTCAAACTCTACGTCGTGATCTCCGAACGTAGCCCGAACGCATCGGAAAGGTAGTGTAGTTGGATCAAACCAAACGTCTGACAGAACGTTCCAGAGTCTGGAAAAAGGTCGATCTGGCGGCCGAGCAAAGGATGTCACGGCCGTGGAATTGATGTCTCGGCCGAAGGATAGATCTTGCGGCCGAGGAATTGATCTCTCAGGGAGATTTTGCTGGCAACAGGTTGCTCGGGCGAGGGATTGATGTTATGGCCGTTAGATCGATATTACGGCCGTCAGATGGATTCTCCTAGGCTTCTGTATTTCTGTCTGAAAGGCTGTATGGCTTTGAATTGGGTCCTCTAAATGGTCAAAGTTCTCACCAAAAGTCCTAAGGTCCTCAAAGAAGCAATCATCAATCATTGTATCCATTTCATCATCGGGATTGTCCCAAGGTGGGACTTGAAATAATCGTTAGGCCAAATTGGGGTGTCTACAGTCGTTAACTGGAGTACGCCAGTTCTGATGGGTTCACAAGTGTGGTACGCCACTTGTTGAGTGGAGTATGCCAGTTCTTGACAGACCAAATTTTAAAACTGTACGTACTGTCAAGGACCGGCGTACGCATGCTTATGACCGGCGCACGCCGATTCTAGTTAGAAAACGTTTTTTTTTGAAACCTTGCTAGCTTTAGGGCCAGGACTGGTATTGATTACCAGCCTTGACCCTGCCAGCCCCCTCAGGGATCAGAACAGAAAGACAGTACAAAGATATACCTTTGGTTTTGAGGCTTGAGAGATGTTTGAGCTTTGAACTTGAGGATTGGATGATGGAGGGTGAATATGAATGGCTGTGAATGAGTGGTGTTTAGAGAGGTTTCTTGATTACTCTTTCAATGGGTGAAAGAAGAGCAACCAAGAGAAAGAAATAGACTTGGAGCTTTTATGAATAGGAACCAAATTTTTGTAACCCTTTGCAAGAGTGGGAGGGGGGAGTATATATAGGGGGAGAGAGGACTGAGAGAGGGGCAGTAACCAGCTGGTTAGGGACTGGTTACTTAGCCCTTAAGCTTGCCTCTCATTGGATGAGAAAAAGGTGATGGGATGGGTGTGTAAGAGATGTCCCCCGGCGTAAATTGATTTTTTTGGTGGATTAAAAGGTTCCCATGTGCTATAGACCCCTAACCATGGCTTCTGCATGCTGAAAAACACAAGTTTGACCGGAGGTTTGACTGGCGTACGCCACTAAATGACTGGCGTACGCCAGTTCTTGCCTGGTCAACGGTCAAAGTTGACCGATGACTGACACGTGGCAGATGACCAGCGCACGCCAGTTTGGTACCAGCGTATGCAAGTAGGGTTTTGTTGAGGCTTTTTGGCTCTGGCTTAAAGGGTTTGAAAGGGATCTGAAAGGGTTTTGGAATGCTCAAAGCTCAAACACGCTAACAATCTCGAGATGTTCTTGACCCGTTTCATCATCGGGGAATCAAATACCGTAAATAAACTATCCTGGAATTTGGACAGGGCTGGCTATCGTTGAGGTTGGACAGGACTGACTGTCGTTGAGGTTGAAGCTAACCATGACACAGATAGTTCCAGCAATCACGGGTAGGTCGCGTCAGGTAGGTTAAATTCCATCTGCTAGGCATCAGAGCCAATCTCCTTATCATGGACCATCCGAGTCAGAGCAATAAGACTGCTGGAAGATGCGCTAATGGTTGAATTGGACAGGCAGACCGTCGTTGATTGGAATTGGATGGATAGATCGTGGTTGATTTGCATTTGGACGGATAGATCGTCGTTGATTTAGAATTGGACGGATAGATCGTCGTTGATTTGAATTGGACGGATAGATCGTTGTTGATTTGAAATTGGACGGATAGATCGTCGTTGATTCGAAGATTGGACGGACAGACCGTCGTTGATTTGAAGTGGACGGACAGACCGTCGTTGATTGGAAATGGACGGGGTCTGCTTGGGGAAGTAGCAAACCGGGATGGAAACATGGATCAGGGCAACATGGGCTGCCTGTTGGGAATGGGCCTCAACGCTGATTTGATTTGGTTTGCCAATGCCGCAACACTAACGATAGAAACGCCTCAATGCTGGTTTGATTTGATTTGAAAGCCTCCACGTGCTTTGGATTGATTTTGATTTGATGCACTTTCCTGCTTTTGACATTTGATATACAATATGCAACGACAATATATGCTAAACACATATGTACAAATTGAAAATGCAACGGCAGACTAGGGCGGCTTTTAGAGGACGGGATGACACAAACGACGACCAGGACAATTTTGACGATTGAGGGCTACCACTGAGCCACACTTTTGCTTTACTGCTTTGATTTGAGTTGCGGGCCTGCAGGTCCAGGTAGATAGCTTTCGAGTTGGTTTGAGCACCCTGTGACTTGCTTTACTTGCTTTCGTATTGGGCCAATGTGTCCCTCTGTACTTGATGACTTGCTGCTTGGACTATGGATGCCGTAGCGGCGCTGTAAAAGTTGCATTATTCTCGGTTCATTGGAAAGAGAGTATAAACCAATTGCTAATATCCAACTTGCATTGATGAGCGAATCGAGTTGACACACAGACATACGCACACGTGTAGACTGCCTAGCTCGGAAGAATGGGGAAGAAGAGTCCTAGGATACAATGCAGACTCTCTGACACATGGGCAATAATGAAATTTTGGGCATTAACATGCCAAAATCCAAAATATCACTAGATAGGTGAAACTGACACTCACACACAGTCAAATATGTACAAAGGCCTGTGTGAATAAATGAAACAGAGAAGAAGGCCTCGGAATGGGCAGTAGACCGAAAAATAGAAAAACGTCGCAAAGATGGACAAAATACAAAAAGAGATGACTCATATAGGCCCGGACTGAAACCGACACCCCCGCACAGTCACATTAGGTACACATGACTTGCATGGCATAGAAAACTTGGCAAGAGCCCTAAAAACCAATTTCGAGGCACCGAAACCTTGGTTTTAACTTGAAATTCCCACCGGGGGTTCAAAATTGTTGTTAGGCGTGATGGCTGTCAACCGCTGTATGCTGCGGGAATTGGAGAAGCGCGCGCAGGTTTGAGACCAACGCGTGTCACTTTGAGCAAACGTGCGTGAGTCTCAAACTAGCGCGCGTGACTGGAAAGCTGCTCAAACTAGACTTCGCTGAACTTAGAATAAACTGTGAGCCTGTTGGGGCCTCTAGCATTTCGTTCTGTTTTTTATGCTTCTCTTTTTCTTTTCTTCTTTTTTTTTTTTATTTAAAAGGCTTTTGCTCAGCTTTTGAAATTGAAGTAGTAGTTTGAAATAAGATTGAAAGACAAAGGGTTCCCCCTTCTGTTTCTGATGAAGCTTGTTCTGTTCTTGACCCTTCTCGACCCTTGATGTGTACCAAAACGTCAACCATGGATCCAATTGATAGAATATGACCGAGTCTTGAAGAGAGACTGCCTACGTATCCCACATTTGGGGAATCAGGTCAAAACGTAGTTCAGGCCAAGGTTCACTCGTGTGTTTTGCCTCTCCTTTTACGCTCTAACTTTTGCCTAGTGCCGCCTTTCTCAGGTTTTCGGCCTAGCGAGCTTTCGACTTTTTGCCTATTTATTTTTGCCTAGACCGCCTCCTTAGGTTTTCGGTCTAGCAGGCTGCTCTAACTTTTGCTTGGCACCGCCCACCCTTGTGGTTTTCGGCCCAACGAGTTTCTCTCAGGGAAAAGTGGCTCTTGAATTGATCCAGGTTGACTAGAGTGTTGAATTTGTTGTCGTCGAGATCGATGATCTTTGGCTGCAGCCCCAGATAAGATGGCTTTTGATAATGCAGGGTCCTGACTGCTTCAGTTGAAAATGCCTCGCTCCAGGCCACTTTTGCGCCTTTTTAATGTGCGCTTGATGGAATGCTGCTAACGCTGTCTTGGACACAGTGCAAGGCCTGGAGCCTTCTGAGTTTCTGCTTTCTGGCTTGACATCCGTTAGCAGGGGTTTTGAAGTTTCTTTATCTCACGATCAATGCCAAGCGCGTCTTTAAGAGACCATGCCAAAACGTCGATGAATTCTTTGACCCTATCTGATCAGGCACGATGCTCCTTTGGGGGACAGCGTCGAGCCAATTTTGAACCATCCGGGGCCAAGTGCTCCTTTGGGGGACAGTGTTAAGCCAATTTTGAACCATCCGGGGCACAATGCTCCTTTGGGGGACAACGTTGAGCCAATTTTAAGTCATCCAGGGGTTTACCTTATCTTTCAAGTTTATTGAAACTACTTCTTCTTTTAATAGGCCGAGCATGCCTTTCGTCTTCCCTTTCGGCGAGGGAACACATTTCCTTGGGGATGACCCCATCGAAATCTATCCCTTCGTCGTTAGGGTCGACACAGTTTATTCAAAAGCCAGCAAAGTACTTAGAAGCAAGATAGTGCATATCATAAAGAAAGCCCCACGGGGTTGCCAAGTATAGCAAAAGACTCGAATTGAGAATAGAAGCTACGACATGGAGGGCCAAGAGGCACGAACTCCGACTCAGAGCTAGACTAAGACGACTTGACAGACACTGTGTCAGACTCAAACTCAAAAGTGTGCAATGCAAGCTAAACGCGATTTGAAAATGCAACTTTTATTGTTACCCTTGGCTTCCTCACAGAGAGGTGAGATCTAGAGGATGTCAGGCCCAAGCAACAACACTTCAGCTTCCTCATCTTCTTTGACTAAACCCACTTGGGAGAACAGCAACTCCAAATGCCCTTGAGTGAAGGACCTCAGACTGTCAGTATGTTCCCTTGCTTGATCGATCCGGTCCTCGACCAGTGCTTTCCAGTTTTCAGCCCCATCTTCTATTCCACACCCTACAGCCTCGGATTCAGAAGGGCTAAACACAACTGGTTTGGGTTGAGTTTCTGGGACAGTGCAGAGGGTTGGGTTGAGTATGGTGGAGTTTGGGTTGATTTGAGTGGAGGTGGGGTTGATTTGAGTGGAGGTGCTAGATATCTGACCAATCCGAGGGTCAGACTTGAGTTGAAGCAATGAGCTGGGAATGCCGTCAGGTTTTGATGGGAGTGGGACTGGAATGATGCCATTATCGATGAGATCTTGAACGGCATGTCGGAGGCGATAACAAGCATTGGTGGGATGGCCAGGCATTTGATGGTAGGTGCAGAAGTGATTAGGGTTGTGGCTAGCAGGGAGAACCTTGGGCAGTGGAGTTGGGGTTAGAGGCCTGATGGAACCGGCATCGAGAACCTTCTCGTAAACTGAGGCCAGAGGTGCAGATAAGCATGAGAAGGTCCTTGGCTGGCTCCGGCGACGGGATTGAGGGTTCAAAGTGGAACCTCTGCTTGCTTTGCACAACACTGCGCCTTCAACATGGTGCATTCTTCTGCCTTTGGGGGTGACTTTGAACAGGGATTCAGCATCCTCTTTTGGGTGAACTCTAACCTCATGGAACTCGGCCAGACTTTTGAACATGTCTCTTGAGCACGGCTTGATTCCGACCGCCGGAGTGTGGCAGGCCTGAGGAGGTTCTTTGGCTCCAGCATTAGCAGCGTTTAGCGCCAAATTCGATTTTGACAGGGTAGAGGTAGAAAGGTCAACCAGCCCCTGGATGATAATCATTTGTTTGTCCAGCTTCTAGCTCATTTCTTCCACAATTCTCTTTATCTCAGCCAGCTCTGTTTGTGCCGCCATTTTGGATTGGTGATCGAGGAAGGTGATACGGCTTTGGAAGTACTAGTGAAATAGCCCCGGCAGACACTCCCAAGCAGGTTTGGCTCTTCTTTTCGGTACTTTCCTCGACGGTGCCACGCCCAAAGCTAGACAGTAAAGCAATCGAAGGCTCAGGAAGTGTCCCTGCAATAGTTTTATTTTGAAAGGAAAATGAAACAACGGAAAATGCCTGTAAGAGCGTCGTCGGTGTCCTCCTAGACTCTAGAACTAGCAGACAAAACCGTTTTATGACAGCCGGACGCTGCCCAGGTCCTCAGATTTCTTTTCGATGGTGTACCTTGATGGAATCGACTAACACTAAGAGATGTCGAATCAGCCTAAGCCTTTGACTATTCCGCTTTCGAAGTTTCAATGTTGGAACGGAACAATTCGGGGTTTTAATGTCATGATGCTGTAACCAAGAGGGTGTAAGCAGCACTGTGCCGGAGCCTTGGGCGGTGTAAGTGTTTAGCACTTTTAACCTGAGCGGTGTGAGCATCATGGCATGTTTCCCGTTGTTCCTAGTTTTCTTTTTGAAACCACGATCGGGGTTTTAGACAAGGACTTAGAAAGTCTCGATTTCCCAAAGTCTCGTTGACCCAAGGAATTAGAAAGTTGATAATGTGCACCATCACGATGCACGACTCGTCATCGGTCTAGGCAGCGCCTTAGCAGGCATAAAATGGGTTTGAAAGAGAGACAACCCTAAAAGCCGCCCTAGCATGCTCCTACGCAAAACGGTATGAATGTATGTACAGGCATGCGATATGGAAAGCAGTAACACATAGACAGTTTATGGGGTTAGATGCAAGTAATCCTACCCTGTGGGTTCCTGTCTTAGTTTGAAAGGTTCTAGTGCTTTGTACGCGTGACGAGGCTGGTTTTGGCTTAAGGGGGTTCCTCGGGCTAGAGATGTTTTATACCTCCCATCGCAATGCGTGCAGCAGAGCAATGGTCAAACGGTAATACGTCTCATCATCGTCCAAGGTTGTTGGGCATTCGAGGACCCCGGGCTCCAGTAAACTGTGCCGGTTACCCAAAACACCTCAACGGGGCTGATAGAACACCGATGCAAATGTACGCATGCCAAAAGAATGATCGAGAGAGAGAAAATCGCAAATGCTTTTTTTGAAAAACGCCTTTTGAAGCTTGGCTCACTTCATTAATCGACACTTGGAGAAAACTACATAAGCGAACAATGGTAAAAGCCCCAGTTCGGAGTGATCGGATGTAGAATCCTGTTACGTTACCATTCCGTTCTTCAGCAGCGCGGAGCGTACTGTTTTGACAGACTTTTGAAAATTGTTCATTCATGTATTAATTTCCAAATGTAGATTAATGTAATGTCCCCAGCAGAGTCGCCACTGTGGGCACACGCTCCAAAAATATCCCGCGGTTTAGTGCATGAAAATTCCGGGTGCGCCCTTCTCGCGGAAAGCGCGGCGAAACGCTTCGCAGATCAGAGAGTCGCCACTCGGGTTTTGCGGAGAGTACCCAAGAAACCGTGTTTTCGAAAAACGTTTGAATCACATTTGCTTGAGTTTGAAAAAGGCTTGTAGACTGGTCCGTCGTCACCTTTGAATCTGAGGTCCGGGAGCCAGGTTACGAGAGGGGAAGGGTTTTATGGCACCCCCTCTCGCCCAATCCGGAGATCGGTCTCTACTCAGGCATTTTATAAAACATTTGCATTTCTCTCTTTGTTTGATCATTTTTTTAGCCAGTTAGGGCGGGGGAACAGTTAACGGGGGATTAAAACTGTAACACATTTGCATTTATGTACAAGTACGTGACAAAATGTTTATGGATGTTTGATCTAAGCAAGTATAATAGATTGAGAACAAGCTTCTGTGGACATTTTAGACAAACTAGTGCACGCTGCTTGTGGAGTGATGCACACAGAAGCAAACCTGCATGCGCCACCCCACAACTGGCGTGCGCCGGTGAGCCTAAGACCACAGCTTCTGTCCTCAACCCTCTGGGCTCTGGAAGGGACCAGTGCACACCCAGGACAAACCACGCAGTCAATAGAGATTACTAAGCTATTACAGACAGGTAAAGGGCTTGAAAGCCACCAAATGAAAAGCAAACCCCTTAAACAGTGAGGGGAGGAAAGCAGAGGCCAGGGGCCTAGTTGCCATGCAAGGGCCAGCCACTGGATGAGAGACAACTGGTGTGCGCGGGTAACGCGACACCGTGCGCCATTTGGTCCCATTCATCCAATGCTTGGCTTTGCATCATCTGGGCTCTGGAACATGACCAGAAGGCTCCCAGAGGCATCCCAAAGCAACAGACACTAGTATTTAAGAAAGTGAAGCTAGCAAACTTTAACTTGAAAAACAGTAAACTTGTTATTAGGCATGCTCACAGTGATGAATAGACAAGAAATAGAGCATAAACAAGGATCTGACCCTAGTTCACAACTGGAGTACGCCAGTCGTTAACTGGAGTACGCCAGTTCTGATGGGTTCACAAGTGTGGTACGCCACTTGTTGAGTGGAGTACGCCAGTTCTTGACAGACCAAATTTTAAAACTGTACGTACTGTCAAGGACCGGCGTACGCATGCTTATGACCGGCGCACGCCGATTCTAGTTAGAAAACGTTTTTTTTTTAAACCTTGCTAGCTTTAGGGCCAGGACTGGTATTGATTACCAGCCTTGACCCTGCCAGCCCCCTCAGGGATCAGAACAGAAAGACAGTACAAAGATATACCTTTGGTTTTGAGGCTTGAGAGATGTTTGAGCTTTGAACTTGAGGATTGGATGATGGAGGGTGAATATGAATGGCTGTGAATGAGTGGTGTTTAGAGAGGTTTCTTGATTACTCTTTCAATGGGTGAAAGAAGAGCAACCAAGAGAAAGAAATAGACTTGGAGCTTTTATGAATAGGAACCAAATTTTTGTAACCCTTTGCAAGAGTGGGAGAGGGGAGTATATATAGGGGGAGAGAGGACTGAGAGAGGGGCAGTAACCAGCTGGTTAGGGACTGGTTACTTAGCCCTTAAGCTTGCCTCTCATTGGATGAGAAAAAGGTGATGGGATGGGTGTGTAAGAGATGTCCCCCGGCGTAAATTGATTTTTTTGGTGGATTAAAAGGTTCCCATGTGCTATAGACCCCTAACCATGGCTTCTGCATGCTGAAAAACACAAGTTTGACCGGAGGTTTGACTGGCGTACGCCACTAAATGACTGGCGTACGCCAGTTCTTGCCTGGTCAACGGTCAAAGTTGACCGATGACTGACACGTGGCAGATGACCAGCGCACGCCAGTTTGGTACCAGCGTATGCAAGTAGGGTTTTGTTGAGGCTTTTTGGCTCTGGCTTAAAGGGTTTGAAAGGGATCTGAAAGGGTTTTGGAATGCTCAAAGCTCAAACACGCTAACAATCTCGAGATGTTCTTGACCCGTTTCATCATCGGGGAATCAAATACCGTAAATAAACTATCTTGGAAAGTCCAAAATAGGGTGTCTACACCTTGTATTTATAATCGTATGTTTGCTTTCTCTTCAAGCATCCTCATTGCCCCAGATTTCCTGCCTCGTATAGGAAACCTGGCTCTCTTGGGAGTCTCTTGCCCAATCAACCGAGATCCCTTACTCATAGGATCTCTTCCTTTTGTGGAACCTGTACCATAATAGGACTGTCATCTCACTTATCTTTACTGGACACTGGATTCATCTTCTAGAACACTCCTACTGCCTTATCTCTTAAGACAACGTTTCATCAGATGACTCCATCTGTTCGGCACATACTCCTACCCAACAAACTGTACCAATAAATGACTCCTCATGTCATTGGCCCACCTCAGCCGAACAGACTGTACCAGCAAATAACTTCTCATGTCATTGGCCCACCTCAGCCGAACAGACTGTACCAGCAAATGACTTCTCATGTCATTGGCCTCTTGCAGCCGAACAGACTATCTAATCTGGTGCCTTCTCGTAGCACCGAATCGTACCGCCGCCGTTCATGTTATATGGAGTCCCATATGACTTTCCTCATTACACGGATCTGGCATACTACGTGTTCGGCCACTATTTGTATCTGTTCGGGAATACCTCCCTACACCTAACCCTAGGGTTTTCGAGAAGTAAATCAGTCAATCCCTTCTAATCCGAAGCAATCAAACAACTGAGGGATCAAGGTGGTGAGGCCCAGGGGCCTATGGTTTGATCTCTTTTACGTTTTTATGCATTAATCATAGTGTTTTGATTATCTGTTAAATATCTGTTCTGGTGTGAGGAAGAACGTCGGTTAGGGGATCAATCCTTCGGCCGATATATCAATCCAGTGGGATCCCTCGGCCGTGAAATCCATTCACCAGCCGAGAGATCGATTTTCTTGGGACAGCCTGTCTGCTTTGTTTATTTCTGATGCATGCTTTAATTATCGCACTGGCTCACCATTAACTGCTTAAAGGCTAAAATTAGACTATGTGTTAGAGTTAAATAAAGCAAGTATATGCCTTATGTTGAATAACTATGGGCCAGTCTCACGACTGGACAGAGAGGGGTGCCTAACACCTTTCCCTTACTGTACTTTTGGCTCCCGTACCCAGAATCTCTATCTATTTTCCTAGTTTTAATAAACTGGGTGGCGACTCTGTTTTGATGATAACCGCTATCGTGTGGCGATGTTCCTAGCCATGGGAATGTCCACGATCTTGGTTTACGAAGCAAGCAACCAAACGAGAAAATGAGCAAACAAACGATCAATCTGTATGGCGATGCCCCGTTTGGGAGGTGTCTACAAACTCCTAAAGATGAGTAGCCAATGCCTAATGTGGACATACTTGTAGACAGTTCAGCTGGGCACAAGATGTTATCCATTTTAGATGGGCATTTAGGATATAACCAAATCTGCATAGTAGAAGAGGATGTGCATAAAACAGCTTTTGCTTGCCCTGGAAATATTGGTATTTTTGAATGGGTGTCAAAATGCCATTTGGGTTAAAAAAAATGCTAGGGCTACATATCAAAGAGCCATGAATACTATTTTTCGTGATTTGGTTGGAAGTTTTCTGGAATGTTACATAGATGATATCATTGTGAAGTCAAATTCTGATGATGATCACTTGTAACATTTGGAAAAGGCATTTCGACAATTGAAATATTATCAGCTGAAATTAAATCCAGAGAAGTGTGCTTTTGGAGTATCAGCTGGTAAATTTCTGGGATATTTAGTCCACAACAAAGGGATATAGGTTGACAAGAACAAAGCAAAGGCTATTATTGAAGCCAAGCCACCTTCCAACAAGAAGGAATTGCAAAGGTTCCTTGGTCAATTAAATTTCCTTCGAAGATTAATATCCAATACTGTAGGAAATACTAAAATTTTCTCTTCTTTGTTAAAATTGAAGGAGGGAGAAGAATTCAAGTGGTCCAAGGAGCATGATGATGCCTTCGAAGCCATCAAGAAGTATCTAGCAAACTCACCAGTGTTGGAACCTCTTATCGAAGGGAAGCCATTAAAGTTGTACTTAGCAGCAACCCAAGACTCAATAGGAGTATTGTTGGCTCAAGACAATGAAGAAGGCAAGGAAAGAGCAGTTTATTATCTTAGTAGGTTTTTAAACTCCTATGAATGCAGGTATGCTGTAGTAGAGAAACTATGTTTAGCTTTATTTTATGCTTCTAAGAAACTCAGGCATTATATGTTGCCTAGAGTAACTTATGTTATTTCTCAAACTGATGTAATTAAGCACATGCTTTCTAAGCCAGTGCTTAGTGGGAAGATTGGGAAATGGATTGTGTCTTTAATTGAGTTTTGTCTCGAGTACATACCACAAAAGTCAGTAAAAGGGCAAGCATTAGCCAATTTTTTGGCTGATCATCCCAGTGAGATTAAAGTACCAGAAACATTGGAAGTTGTTGTGGTTGATATCAAACCATGGAAGTTATGGTTTGATGGATCTAAAATTGCTCAAATGGCTGGAGTAGGCATAATTTTAGAATCCCCTCAAGGTTTGAAAACTAAATATGGATTTCGACTCAATGAGGGACAGTGTGTAGACACCCCAATTTGGCCTAACGATTATTTCAAGTCCCACCTTGGGGACCATCCCGATGATGAAATGGATATAATGATTGCTGATTGCCTTCTCGAGAACCTTAGGACTTTCAGTAAGAACTTTGAGCCACTTAGAGGACCCAATCAGAGCCATACAGCCTTTCAGACAGAAAATACAGAAGCCTAGGAGAATCCATCTGTCGGCCGTAACATCGATCTAACGGCCTTAACATCATTTCCTCACCCGAGCAACCTATTGCTAGCAAAATCTCCCTAAGAGATCAATCCCTCGGCCGCAAGATCCATCCTTCGGCCGCAACATCCATTCCTCGGCCGTGTGATCTATTACTCGGCCGCCAGATCGTCCTTTTTCCAGACTCTGGAACGTTCTGTCGATTGTTTGATCCAACTACACTACCTTCCCGATGCGTTCGGGCCACGTTCAGAGATTGCGACGAAGAGTTCAAGTTGCATTGCAATTGCAATCGTGCCATTTGATTGGCCGGAGTGAGTCACCAATTGCCTATATAAAGGGCCTTTGGACTCCGAAAATATACACACGAAATTCATAGGTGAAATCACTCACCCAAGCCTCGATACTCTGCAAAAATACTCTCTCAAAACCTCTCTTCAAAAGCCCCAACCACCCGAAGGCAGCCATCAATCCGACGATCAAACCCCGAAGTTCAAACCCTAACCCTAGGGTTTTCCGAGAAGTAATCAGTCAATCACACCCAATCCAAAGCAATCAAGCAACTGAGGGATCAAGGTGGTGAGGCCCAACGGCCTCTGGTTTGTTTTATTTTCTGTCAATAATCATAATCTTAGCATTTTGATTATTTACTAACGTTTATGTCTGGTGTGAGGAAGAACACCGACCGGGACTTCGATCCATCGGCCGGTACATAAAACCAGGAGGATCCCTCGGCCGTGACATCCATTTACCGGCCGCGGGATCCATTCCCCTGGGACATCTTTGTTTGTTTTGCTTTCTGATGCATGCTTTACTTATTGCATTGGCTCACCTTATTTACTGTTTAAAGGCTTAAATAAACAGGTTATGTGTTGGAATTAAATAAAGCATGTATATGTCTTATGTTGAACGATTATGGGCCAGTCTCACGACTGGGCAAAGAGGGGTGCCTAACACCTTCCCCTTATTGTACTTTTGGCTCCCGTGCCCAGAATCTCTGTCTATTTTCCTAATTTTAAATAAACTGGGTGGCGACTCTATTTCGATGACAACCACTATCGTGTGGCGATGTTTCTAGCCATGGGAATGTCCACGATCTTGGTTTACAAAGCAAGCAACCAATCGAGCAACAAACATGATCAATCTGTATGGCGATGCCCCGTTTGGGAGGTGTCTACAGTTTTGGCGACTCTGCTGGGGAACTTGAGAGCCATAACCAAAAAGGTCAACATAAGACTAATACATGCCTTGTTTAATTCATCTGTCATATGCATCGAGCGGGCAACCCGTTGAGTTCGCCTGATATCCCAGCATGACACGGGCTATGTTGGGGGTTCCAGCAAACTCCACCGTCACTCGTACCTAGTGGTATATCAAAAAAGAAATCACCCAATCACCGCCTATGATGGGCTGGTGAGAGGATTGATGCCCTTTGACAACGGAGCACCCTGAGACTACCAAAACCTTGCATGTATTAGAAAGTCATAGAACTTATCAAACTAAGACAGGAACCTACAAGCTAGGAACCTATTTGCATTTTACTTGCAAGAGTTCTTCCTCACACCTTGTAACATTTTGTTATTGTAAATAACTCTTTCTGTGCAGAAGGGTTGGGATTTTCAACCCAAATCCTAACCCTACACAGGCCGAATACTGACTTCCAGGTATTCTACTTTTCAAGCAGGCACAATAGGTAGATTAAAAAAGTAACCTCAGCCAGTTTTATACTCTTACAATACCCGAAGTCACGCCAAACAGAGGTCTTTACAGTCATCTCATCGGTCGCCTTCGCCTGTCAAGACGCCCTCACCGCAACGGTCCCCATCAACTCTAGGGACTTCGCGGTCATCTTATCAACAAACCCGACTATCTAACCAATCCCGAGCTTCGCCAAGAAATCCCCCTACCTACATCCCAAAAATGGCAGACAATGATGCTACTATCACTGAGCTCCGAGCCCAAATTGCCTATTTACAAGCCGAGAAAGCAGCAAGAGATGCTGAAGATAAGAAACATGAGGAAGAAGCCGGAAATCCTCATGAAGTTACAGAAAACCCTGAATTGATCAAACAAGTTAAGGAAATCAAGCACGCTTTGGCTCGTTCACAAGGAGACCAAATTCTAGATTTCGAAGGGCTCTGTCTCTTCCCAGAATCTCAGCTACCTGAACGGTTCAAAATGCCAAACATTGAGAAGTTCAACGGAACTGGCAACCCTACCAACCATGTTCGCCATGTCATCAACACTCTGAAGCCTATGGGCTTAACCGATGAGCTCATTGCTCAACTGTTTCAAAGAACTCTCACCGGAAGCGCTCTCGATTGGTTTCTCACTCTGGAATTTGTGCACTATCAAACTTGGCCAGAAATTGCCAATGCTTTTGTTAAGCAGTACGCATACAATGTCCAAGTCGAGTTAACCACTCGAGACTTGGAGATGACCAAACAAGAATCCAATGAGGACTTTGCTACCTTTGTGGCAAGATGGAGGGAAAAGGCTGCTAAAATGAAAAATCGTCCTTCCGAGGAAGATCAAGTGAGGATAGTTGTCAAGAATCTGCAACCCAAATACCTCACCCATATTTACACTCAGGCTATCACTGATTTTAAACGCCTGCATGCCACTGGGTTACAAATCGAAGATGAAATCAAGATGGGCCTCATTGGGAAAGAAGAAACTCCTCCACCCAGAAAAACCTTTCCAACCCGTACATCTCCTGCCTCCATCAATACCCTTAATTCAACCTTACCACAAGACCCTTTTCAAACTAGCTCATCTAAAGACACAAATCGCCCTCGCCGCAATTTTGACCACTCTACATGACTCCATCCCAAGCCTTAGCCATCCTAAGCCGTCAAGGGCATCTCAGGCTCTTGAATAATCCGTCTCCTCAGCCACCTTATAGCCCAAGCTATGACGCCAATAAATAATGTGCTTATCACCAACACCCTGGACATGAGACAGACCGCTGCATGCGTCTCCGTCATGACATCCAAGATCTCATTGATAGTCGAGCTATAAAACCTCCCAAGCCCAATGTACAAACCAATCCACTTCCTGCTCATAATAACGAACCACCATCTCAAAATATCAATCTCATAAGCCTATCCGATAGCCCCACATATAATCCTACCCGACACATTATCCCAAACACTTAAGACAAACCATCCCTAATCTTCTCTAAGAATGATGAATGCTTTGCAACAAGAGGAGAATTCTACATCTATGCCATTGATGATGGGGATTGGTGGTTGGACATGCGTTAGGCCCTGCCAAGTGATTGGGAAGTTGGAAGAATTGAGCCTGCTAATCCTTGGGGCATCCAAGAAGAAGAAGTAGGTCACCTCACCCGAAGCAGAAGGGTATATAAACCTCCTAAACTAAGTGGGGAAAGTTCAACCTCAACACGAGTAATGGAAGAAGAAGAAGAAGAGAGCCAAAGGACCGAGCCTGAAGAAGACAGAGTGCTAAGACAACTAAAGAAAATCCAAGCTGATATCTCTATCTGTGGACTGCTTATGTCCTCCTACGAGCATCGTAACTCCTTCTTCAAAACCTTGGGAAAAGCCAAAGTTCCCATCGATATCACCCCCGAAGATCTAATGGGTTTCATAATGGCGTCAAAGGCTCCAAAACCAATGATAGCCTTCACTGACAAAGATCTACCTCCTGAAGGGCCTGCACACAATAAGCCTCTCTACATCTCACTTAAGTGTCTCACTAAATAGATCCCACTGGTCTTGGTGGATAATGGGTCTGCTTTAAACGTATGTCCTCAAAGGACCCTCGACAAGCTAGGGGTAAGCGCCACCGACATATGCCCTTCAAGTCAGGGCGTAAGGGGCTATGACAATTCAAAGAGAAGAGTGGTTGGGTGTGTCACACTGCCAGTAGAAGTGGAGAAGATCAAAAGAGACGTGGAATTCCATGTGATGGATATACCAGCCACCTTCAATCTTTTACTAGGAAGGCCTTGGTTACATGACGCTAGGGCAGTGCCTTCTACTTTGCATCAGAAGGTCAAATTCACGGTAGATGGAAGGGTCATAACCATTCTGGGGGATTCATCGATCCGAGCTCATTCCGACACACTTGTCCAAGAGGTAGGGACCGAGGAAACCTTCCTTACTGGATTCAGTCTTGAGGAAGCGACTGTTGTGCAAGCCTTAATGGCTGAGAGAAACTTCTACATAAGCACCCCTGCCATATGGATGATGAAGAAACAAAACTACTTCCCCGGGTTGGGTTTAGGCAAAAGATCGCAAGGCATCCCGCAAATGATTGATCCCCCGCATAATCAATACGCCTTTGGTCTTGGCTATACACCGACAGAAGCCGAGATAGAAAAGAAGAAGAGCATGGAAAAGGCTAAGGCAAAAGGAGGCAGGGTCAAAGAAGAGAAACTCGTGATCCCAAAGACACTCAATGGTTGGTTTGTAAGAGAAAGAGAAGACTTCCCATTTTGTGGCTTCGCAGAAACATGGGAAGACGAAAAAGTACCCTGGAATGCAAATCTTCTTTGATCAAGAATGGACTGACAGTGATATGGAAGAAGAACCAACAAAATCAACATCTATTCCTAAAGACTGGATTGAAGTGTTAGCTGAGTGTGACCTGAAGATTCTGTTTGGCAAAGAAGAGGGTGAAGAAGAGTATAAAACTGTGAAAGGCAAAGGAGCAACTCTCGAGATATCGCAGTAAATTGCATGAAACATTACTTTCATTTCCTAAAGACAAAGTTAGGACACATTTTGGGCCCCTGTTTGGGCATTCTCTACAACAAAATAAATTCTCATTTTTATCATTTTATGCTTGATTAAATGGTTCAATCTTTAAAATACTATTGCTACACGCTACAGTCTCTTTGCCAAGTTGAAAGGGTCTTAAGAATCTAATTCTTTATGATGTTAACAAAAAGGAAGGAAGGGACGAGCCCTGATTACTTAAAAGCTAGGTTTTTGTCAAAAGCTTGGGAAGAAGACGCTATCTCCGTGAGAACACTTAGGGTTAGATTACCCATTGTGAAGGTACAAATGCAACGGGAGATTCATAAAAACATCTCCATCAAATTCCTCTCCAGAACACCGAAACCCTCTTAAGAGAAAAATGCTCGTTGGGTAAATGCCCAAGCAAAAGTAAGAGCAAAGCCTGCTAGGGCAAGAAAATGCAAAAACGCAGCCTAGGCAAAAGTTAAGGCATTCAAAGAAAAGCTCGCTAGGAACTCAACCTCCATCAGGTAACCTAGGCAAAACTTAGAGCATGAGAAAAGAAGAACCAAGAGTGAAAACCCAACCCCCAAAGGTTGTAATCTAGGAACTACGTAAAAAGGCCTGATTCCCTGACTGGGATACGTAGGCAATCTCACAACGAAATGCGGCCCAAGCACTTGGAGAAAAGGAAAAACATCAGCAAATTTGTACTCAGCGATAGGTATAGCTAACCCTGCGTATTGAGCTCGCAAAAGATAAGTTAGTCATTTTCTAGGGAATTGACAGAAACAAGGACATATGAGAATCATCGCTCGTCCTCTCTGACTCAAAAAGTCGTCAACATAAAGAACAAAGCATTCCGACGATCTTAAGACAGGGCAAAGAGGCTGTAGAAACCGCAAAAGCAAATAAAGAGCATGAATCAAGTTCAAGTGTAAAAAGGGGAGAAACACCACTTGGCTAAAGCAAAAGTCCAGCTTCTTTAGGAAATAGAAGTAGCGGCCGAAGAATGGAATTCTCGGCCGAGCGATCCATTCCTCGGCCCATGTTTAATTCTAACACCCACAAAACTTTAAAACTATTGCATACAAGTCTGAAGTATCTTGAGACAAAGCATAAGTCATAAGTAAATGCCACACATGCTGAAGTTGCTTCATAAAAATACAAATATCAACTATCTGTTTTGGAGCTAACAAATACAGGTACAAGAAAAGAAAGCTAGCTACTGCCCACGACCCCTCTTAGGCGCATGACGAAAACGCTCAGGAACTGGGACACTGATCCTCTGTCCTTCACCAGCTTCAGCATCTCCATCACCAGCTCCGGTACTCCCACCCTCACTAACTCCAGCACTCTGAGTAACCGACACCGTCGGCACCCGCTCCGCTTCAAGCTGCAGAGACACAGAATATGGACATTCAGTTTCACATAAAACGTGGGATGGAAAAAGAAAAGATCAAAGGATATATACCGCGACTATCTGGCCTCGCTACCGTCGAGCCAAGGCCTTTGCACTCTGGAATGCACGCAACCATTCCTGAACAACATCAGCAAGCACCTGCAGAGGAAGCAGTTACATATACAGCAAAGCAAGTGAAGAATACTAAAGGAAACTAAAGCAGAATCTACAATATTACCTGTTGATCTCCGGCAGGAAGCACATAAAGCTGCGTAGCACACGGTGTCAGCGTCAAACGCTCCTCCTCTCCGTTGGCATTATGGAAAGAGATGAAGCTGGGGGCCCGTGGCCAAACAAGGGGAGCAGCAGCAGCAGTAACAGTAGGTAGGGTCAGCGAGGCCAAACGGAAGGTCGAGTAATCTCCCGCCTGAAGAAAGCTCACGGCTGGCTGTCTCTCAAGAGCAAGAAGCAAACTCTCCCCTGTCAATAGATGAGTAGACCTCATGCCAGCTGGAGGAGGAAGAGGAACAAGCTGCAACGCCTCAGAGCGTGGGAAGTACTGACTTGCCACCCTCTCCCCAAGGTACCAAGCTCTCAAGAAGGGCCCCTCCAGGAGGAAACGCTGGCTGTCCAAAGCCCGGGCCGAAGTCAACTCCAAAGGAGCATCGTCAAGCAAAGTGCCCCACGGATCGAATCGCACCTGTAATGAGGGAAATAACATCAAAATAACAAAATGAAGGAATTACATGAAAATCAAAGAATAGAGAGACATCGTACCTGATCCACCGTCAGGCGATCCAAAACTCGCCTCCAAGCTAACAAATCCATAGCAGGCTACCGTGTCCTCCGGACCCCTTTCAGCCAACGGGCCGCCCGTGGAACAAACCTAGGCTCAATATGCCTAGTTGGAGGAGGGAACTGCAGCAAATATTCAAAGGCCCAGAGCTACAAGATAAAAGGCGAGCGTGAGATATGGAAAACGAAGCGACAAGGTAACGACAAAGAAAGCTAAAGTATAAACCTCGAGAACGCAGTGATGTCCACCCAGCGACAAACTAACACCTCGGGAACAGGCACTCAGGTGCCCATACAGCGTAGCTAAGGCAGGAGTCCCCCAATCAAACTCTGCTATAGTGTCCAAATTGACCAAGGCGGCCAAAAACTGGACATGCACCGAATTCTCCTTGTTACAAAACAGAGTCTGCCCAAGGAGATAAAGCAGGAAAGCTCGCACCAGCTGAGAAAGGGAAACCTCCGTCAGGATGTCAGCTTGATCAAACTCTTCCCGAAGCCAGGTATAAGTGATGTGACCGCTCTCTGACACACGAAGGACCTTCCCCAAAAGGCATTTAAGAGCACCCTCTCGCTCGTGGATCCGCGGGTCAATCGGAAGAGGATCACCACCAACTCTCAGACCTGTAAGCAAAGCGAAATCACCTGGAGTGATCGTCATCTCCCCAGCCTCCGGAAGGTGGAAAGTATTGGTGGTATCCCACCACCGCTCCACCAATGCTGTGGTCAATCCTAACTCTGCCTTCGGAAGATGAAAACCAAGTATCAAAGGCTCAAAGCCGGCCAAAGCAACCGCGTCCTTGGCTTCTCGAGGAAGTCTCTCGTACCACTCAAACACCTGGGGGCAGCTTCCCCACACGCGTAGCCTCTCATCCGCTTGACAAAATGCGAAGAAGAAAATCAATACAAAAATATCGCCTATACAGGGGGCAACTTCTGAAACTCAAATCTTCTATCAAATATCAAATCATCACTTCACGAAATCTCATATAAAAACCGTTTGACAGGATAAAACTTTACCTTCCTATTGGTGAAACCAAGGTGTTGCTCTGGCTCCCTGTGCAAGACCTCAGGTGGGATATCGCTGAGGGGAGGACGATATCGCAATGAACCGCCACGCCCAACCACGTGAACCTGAGGAACGTATGTGGCAACATCAAACGGTGGTAGAGCACCACCGCCTGCAGAAACCTCGGGCTCTGTCTCAGGAGGAATGGGTTGCGAAGAGCTCCCTCCAACGGTGGCCCTGCGTCGACTCGAGCGCAAGACGCGAGAACTCAAAACCCCGCCAAGAATCGCGGCCTCAACAGCTGGGGCCTTGCCCGTGTCTCTAGACACGGCAGGAACGTCGGAAGATGGAGGAGGAGGCGGTGGCGAAGCCATGACAGCCAAAGAAAGTGACGACCGGAACCGTGGTGGTCGGAGGATCGACGGCGGGAAGGCGGAGAACGACGGTGGAGGAAGAGAGGGACGGTGACGGTCGCTCGAAAGGGAGAGAAGAACGAGGGATGGAGGAAGAAAGGGTAGAATGACCCGTGAGATCGATTAAGTTTAACTTAAATCGATTTCCTGACTTTTGGCGTTCTCACGGCCGAGACTTCAATTCCTCGGCCGATACATCGATCCTTCGGCCGAGAGATCGATCTCCTGGCCCTTTAATCAGTTTCCTTCAGCAGCATCAGATTTTGCTCACCACACTGACTCAAGCCATTATAGAATCTTGGGTCCGTGATCCACACAAGCAAAATCAAGTCAGCCTTGGAGGCATCCCGAGCCAATATGATCAAAAACTAGCCTTGGGGGCATGCCCGAGCACCAAAAATCTCCCTCTCCACGAACTGCTAGCCAAAGCTCTTGCTATAGCAAACCAAGACACTTAGCAAGCTCCATCCTCATTATCCCAACATCTCTATATCCCAGCAGCTCTAAGCTCATTCAGCAGCTCTAAGCTCATCACCATCAAAACAGCTCAGTGGCTCCATGCCCATTCTCTAGCGGCTCGAAGCCCATGACTGTACTCACCCACTCGCCAATCAATTCAACAGCTCCAAAGCCTACTATCCAAATAGGCTCTATGCCCATCAACCATCATTCCAACGGGCTCTACGCCTACCACTCAGCGGCTCCAAGCCCTCAACTCAGCAGCGCTACGCTCGCTATCTACCATCTCAGTGGCTCCACGCCCACTATCTCAAATGGCTCTACGCCGTAACAATCAACTCAGCAGGCTCTACGCCTGCAATCATACTCAAGCAATCTCAGCGGCTCGGAGCCCATTACCTCAACAAGCTCGAAGCCTATGTCTACCATCTCAGCAGCTCGAAGCCCATTATCGACAGGCTTTACGCCCGTGTATTCACTCACTCAGCGGCTCCAAGCCCTCGACTCAACAGCTCTATGCTTGCCATCCCAACATGCAGGCTCTATGCCTACGAATTATACTCAAGCAATCTCAACTGGCTCGAAGCCGTAACGACTATCTTAACGGCTCTATGCCCGCATCAACTCAGCGGCTCCAAACCCATTGTCATGACGGCTCCACGCCCATATTCGCCCATCATCTCAGCGGCTCCACGCCCGTATCAACGGCTCCAAGCCCTCGACTCAGCAGCTCTATGCTCACTATCACAACTCGACGGCTCTAAGCCCACTATCTCAAATGGCTCTACGTCGTAACAACCAACTCAGCGGCTCTACGCCTGCTATCTCAACTGGCTCGAAGCCGTAAACAAGCAAATCTCAACAGGCTCTACGCCGCCCCCAAATAAGACATCATCTGTTCTCAGGCTCTACGCCTGAATGCTCAAAATCTGACATTTTGAATGATCGAAGCTCTTCGAATGCCCAACCACTGTGTACTGGATGCTCAAGTTCTACACTTGAATGCTCAAGCTCTACGCTTGGATGCCCAACCACTGCGTACTGGACGCTCAACGCCTGTACTTTGAATGCTCGGATTCTGCCGTCCGAATGCTCGAGCTCTACGCTCTGAATGCTCAAGTCCGGAACTTGATAGAAGCTCTAAGCTTAAATCAACACACACGCACGGGCCCGTGCACATTCGCATCAATTGCATCTTCATTGTCACATCGAGTCTACATTATCATATCTGTTCACATCTAACCATCATCACATATATACATTCTACATATCTCTCATGAAACAGGTCAACCCTACAGACAACCGGCTCTATGCCTCGGTTTTATTGATCGGTCCAACACCTCGATCCTTTGGCTCTACGCCAAAACCTATGATGAGAAAGCTCTGTGCACAGACCATCAGGATGCAACCAGCTCTACGCTTCGGTTCAAAATCACGTCAAGCTCAAAGCTCCGACATCTCAGGCTCTCGCCTTATGATCAATACCAGCTCCGCGCTTCGGTTCCATCAAGCTCTAAGCTCACCTCAGGCCCTCGCCTCAAGACTGCAATAGGCTCCACGCCTCAATCCAATCTTTTCAGGCCCTCGCCTCATGACCACAGCAGGCTCCACGCCTCAATTCTATCACCTCAGGCTCTCGCCTCATGACTACAACCGGCTCCGTGCCTCAGTTCCCTCATCCCCTAAGCTCCGTGCTCCAGTTACTGGCCTCGTGCCCCTCATATCTCAAAACATTCATCCCCAGCAGATGGCTTGGATTCCACCTCAATTACATCAATTCCTTCCAGCTCATTCGCAAGGATAGGCTACTCTACCGAACTCCCCTCAGTCAAAGTAAGGATGATCAAGAAAAGCAAACGCACCTATCGTGTACTGATCTACCCCAAAATACTAAGGAAGCTCTCCGCAAAAATTCCCCCGGTAGCCCAGCGCTCCTTCAACTACTTTTTGCCAAAACCCTGGCTCAGTCTAGGTATGTCACACTACGACTTTTTTAAAAGCCCTAAGGTACGTCTTCTGTCTCTAACCCTCCAAACTTTTTCTTTTTATTTTATTGCACGAACTACGATTGGTCTGAATTTCCCTTGTGGAATACGTAGACAGCCTCCCGGCCCGACCATAACAAAACCTTTTTTTTGAAAACCCCTTGGAATAGTGGTTGGACCAAATTGAGTTGCTTTTTTACAGCTTTGACTCTTACTCAAACATGTCTCGCGATCCGTCTGAGCTCAGTCAAAGAGGGGCATCTGTAGACACCCCAATTTGGCCTAACGATTATTTCAAGTCCCACCTTGGGGACCATCCCGATGATGAAATGGATACAGTGATTGCTGATTGCCTTCTCGAGAACCTTAGGACTTTCGATAAGAACTTTGAGCCACTTAGAAGAACCAATCAGAGCCATACAGCCTTTCAGACAGAAAATACAGAAGCCTAGGAGAATCCATCTGTCGGCCGTAACATCGATCTAACGGCCTTAACATCATTTCCTCACCCGAGCAATCTGTTGCTAGCAAAATCTCCCTAAGAGATCAATCCCTCGGCCGCAAGATCCATCCTTCGGCCGCAACATCCATTCCTCGGCCGTGTGATCTATTACTCGGCCGCCAGATCGTCCTTTTTCCAGACTCTGAAACGTTCTGTCGATTGTTTGATCCAACTACACTACCTTCCCGATGCGTTCGGGCCACATTCAGAGATTGCGACGAAGAGTTCGAGTTGCATTGCAATTGCAATTGCAATCGTGCCATTTGATTGGCCGGAGTGAGTCACCAATTGCCTTATAAAGGGCCTTTGGACTCCGAAAATATACACACAAAATTCATAGGTGAAATCACTCACCCAAGCCTCGATACTCTGCAAAAATACTCTCTCAAAACCTCTCTTCAAAAGCCCCAACCACCCGAAGGCAGCCATCAATCCGACGATCAAACCCCGAAGTTCAAACCCTAACCCTAGGGTTTTCCGAGAAGTAATCAGTCAATCACACCCAATCCAAAGCAATCAAGCAACTGAGGGATCAAGGTGGTGAGGCCCAACGGCCTCTGGTTTGTTTTATTTTCTGTCAATAATCATAATCTTAGCATTTTGATTATTTACTAACATTTCTGTCTGGTGTGAGGAAGAACACCGACCAGGGCTTCGATCCCTCGGCTGGTACATAAAACCAGGAGGATCCCTCGGCCGTGACATCCATTCACCGGCCGCGGGATCCATTCCCCTGGGACATCTTTGTTTGTTTTGCTTTCTGATGCATGCTTTACTTATTGCATTGGCTCACCTTATTTACTGTTTAAAGGCTTAAATAAACAGGTTATGTGTTGGAATTAAATAAAGCATGTATATGTCTTATGTTGAACGATTATGGGCCAGTCTCACGACTGGGCAAAGAGGGGTGCCTAACACCTTCCCCTTATTGTACTTTTGGCTCCCGTGCCCAGAATCTCTGTTTATTTTCCTAGTTTTAAATAAACTGGGTGGCGACTTTATTTTGATGACAACCACTATCGTGTGGCGATGTTTCTAGCCATGGGAATGTCCACGATCTTGGTTTACAAAGCAAGCAACCAATCGAGCAACAAACGTGATCAATCTGTATGGCGATGCCCCGTTTGGGAGGTGTCTACACAGTGTTCTAACAACCAAGCAGAATATGCAGCCTTAATCATAGGTTTAGAAACTCTATTTAAACTAAAAGTTAATGCTGCTGAAATCTTTGGAGATTCTCAGCTAGTGATTAACCAGTTAAAGGGGCAATTTCGATGCACCAATCCAAATTAGTGATCTATTACCAACATGCCAAAAGGCTGATAGATAAAATTTTCATGATTACTCTAACATATATTCCTAGATTCTTCAATGAAGAAGCTGATGAAATTGCTCATAAGGCATTTGGTTACAAGGTCCTATCAGAAAATGAAAAGGAATTTTGTCAATTAACTTTGAGAAAATCCTTACCTATGTTAAGCAGTAGATTGACTGACTTCGAAGTGTTAGAGATTAATGTCCCTTCAAATCAGAATGAAGATTGGAGGCAAACGTTAATTGACTACTTAACCAAACCTGATGCTATTACAGACAAAGCAACCAGGTTGAAGGGGAGTTGTTAAAAAAAGGAATGGATGGTCTTCTTTTAAAATGTTTAAATAAGATAAAATGAATTCAAAGTAATGGCTGAGGTCCATAAAGGAATTTGTGGAGCACATCAAGCTGGCATAAAAATGAGATGGTTAATAAGGAGGTATGGGTATTATTGGCCTACTATCCTTAAAGATTGTATAGATTATGCAAAAGGATGTCAAGCTTATTAAAGAACAGGGCCACTTAAACATTTACCAGTCACAGATTTACAATATGTGATAAAACCATGGCCTTTCAGAGGATGGGCTATGGACATGATTGGGATGATTTATCCTCCTTCATCAGAAAAGCATAAATTCATTTTAGTAGCTACTGATTATTTCACTAAATTGGTGGAAACTCAAGCTTATGAGGAGGTTAAACAAACTCATGTTATTGAATTTATAAAGGGGATCATGTATAGATTTGGAAGTCCTCAAACCATAACAATAGATAATGGTTCAATATTCGAAGGAAAGTTGGTTAAAGCCTTTGCAAACAACCATGGAATTTCTTTGATATATACCAGTACATATTATGCTCAGTTTAATGGTCAAGCAGAATCAACTAACAAGATTATCAAAAGGGAATCCAAAGAATGGTGGATAAAAACCCAGAGATATGACATAACTTGTTATTAGATACATTATGGGCATATAGAAACACAAAAAGAACTAGTACAGGTACTACTCCATTTGCTTTAACTTATGGACATGATGTTGTGTTACCTATGAAAATCACTATGAGATCTCAAAGGGTAGCATCTCAAAATGATTTGGACACAGAGTCATATCATCAAGCCATGCACATGGAATTAAAAGACATTGATGAAACCAGGGTAAAGGCTTTAAATCAAATCATGCTACAAAAAGCAAGAATAGCTAGAAGTTATAACGTAGCTCTTCGAAGCTTCGATGAGGGGGATCTTGTATGGAAAGTTATCTTACCCATCAAAGATAGAAGAGTTAGAATGGATGGATTGGGAAAATGGGCTCCAACATGGGTTGGACCTTTTCAAATTCATAGAGTTTTGAAAAGGAAATGTGGGCTCCTCGAAGAGTTGCCACCCGGATTTTTGAGATGGATGATCCGAGAAACCAAAAACTCATTTGAAAAAGAAAAGGCTTTTGGTCTAGTGAAAACGTTGAGATTTTGGATCCGGGAGCCACATTACGAGCGAGAAAGGTTTTGTTGAAAAAGCACCCCACTCGCCTTGTAAGGACCGGTCTCTACTAAGCATTTTAAATGGGGGATTTAATATCATTTGAAAAACTTAACTTTAAAACATGTACGGGAAAGGGGCATGGGGGTTTAATATAACACATTGGCGTGCTTGTGGTGCAAACTGTACATAAATGATGAGTGAACGATGATATGCAAAACGGAAGAACTGCCCAATGAACTGTCCAAATCACAATCATCCCCGCACGGCTTACCATAATGCCGCGCACGGCCCTATGATACACCGTGTGGTGCACCTGCTCTACTATCCGTCCATCATCAGACCCCAGAACAACGCCCGGTGCATTGTATATCCCGTACGATGTTTTTAAAGACATCAGAAGATACATAACTCTTGACCCATTTCAGAATAGTACCATTTCTTCAAGTCATGAATATAAAACCATTTTTGATGCACCTGATCACTTGGGATGATCAAGAAAACCTCATTTAGGAACGAAACATGGCTTGTAGATATGGTCTCATTCTGAAATGCACTGATAACAGTATCTCAGTAATATAAACAGGCTTGATGAAGAATGGCCATGATCCAGACAATATGAATAAATAAACAGTGAATCAATGAAACGACGCACGCCTGAACATATTACGCCATGCGATGCATCAGAACACCGCGCGGTGTGGTATATCCAGTGCAGTGACTATTTTAGCTTCTAAAAATGATTTTTAAGTCAGTACTTAACCAAAAAGGGTTAAGCCTGGCTACAGAAAAGTCCCCTCAGGGCCAGGACATGGCCTAACCCAAGGAAACTTACTTTTTACTGTAGACACCTCCCAAACGGGGCATCGCTATACAGATTGATCGTTTGTTGCTCGATTGGTTGCTTGCCTCATAAACCAAGATCGTGGACATTCCCATGGCTAGGAACATCGCCACACGATAGCGGTTATCATCAAAACAGAGTCGCCACCTAGTTTATTAAAACTAGGAAAATAGATAGAGATTCTGGGTACGGGAGCCAAGAGTACAGTAAGGGGAAGGTGTTAGGCACCCCTCTCTGCCCAACTGTGAGACTGGCCCATAGTTATTCAACATAAGACATGTAGATGCTTTGTTTAATTCTAACACATAGTCTGTTTAATTAAGCCTTTAAACAGTAAGTAAAGTGAGCCAGTGCGATAATTGAAGCATGCATCAGAGAGCAAAACAAACAAAGCTGTCCCAAGGTAATGGATCCCGCGGCCGGTGAATGGATGTCACGGCCGAGGGATCGAATCCCTGGTCGATGTTCTTCCTCACACCAGACATAAACGTTAGTAGATGATCAAAATGTTACGATTAAGATTAAATACGATAAATAAAACAAACCAGAGGCCGTTGGGCCTCACCACCTTGATCCCTCAGTTGCTTGATTGCTTCGGATTTGATTGTGATTGATTGCTTCTTGAAAACCCTAGGGTTAGGGTTTGGACTTTGGGATTTGATCGTCGGATTGATGGCTGCCTTCGGGAGGTTAGGGCTTTTGAAGAGAGGGTTTGAGAGAGTATTTGTGCAGAATTTCGTGGCTTGAGAGGGTGTGAAAGTATATCAATTTCGGAGCCCAAAGGCTCCTTTATATAGGCATAGGGATGAACTCCGGCCAATCGAAGCATGCGATTGCAATTGCAATTGCAATACAATGCAAACTCTTTGTTGTAATCTCTGAGCGTAGCCCGAACGCATCGGGAAGGTAGTGTAGTTGGATCAAACGTCTGACAGAACGTTCCAGAGTCTGGAAAGAAGACGATCTGGCGGCCGAGTAATAGATCACACAGCCGAGGAATGGATGTCTCGGCCGAAGGATAGATCTTGCGACCGAGGGATTGATCTCTCAGGGAGATTTTGCTAGCAACAGGTTGCTCGGGTGAGGAAATGATGTTAAGGCCGTGAGATCGATGTTACGGCCGACAGATGGATTCTCCTAGGCTTCTGTATTTTCTGTCTGAAAGGCTGTATGGCTCTGAATGGGTCCTCTAAGTGGCTCAAAGTTCTTATCGAAAGTCCTAAGGTTCTCAAGAAGGCAATCAGCAATCACTGTATCCATTTCATCATCGGGATGGTCCCAAGGTGGGATTTGAAATAATCGTTAGGCCAAATTGGGGTGTCTACAGATGCCCCTCTTTGACTGAACTCAGACGGATTGCGAGACATGTTTGAGTAAGAGTCAAAGCTGTAAAAAGCAACTCAATTTGGTCCAACCACTATTCCAAGGGGTTTTTGAAAAAGGTTTTGTTATGGTCGGGCCGGGAGGCTGCCTACGTATTCCACAAGGGAAATTCAGACCAACCGTAGTTCAGGCAATAAAGAAAAGAAAAAGTTTGGAGGGTTAGAGACAGAAGACGTACTTTAGGGCTTAAAAAAGCCGTAGTGCAACGTACCTAGACTGAGCCAGGGTTTTGGCGGAGAGTAGTTGAAGGAGCGCGGGGCTGCCGGGGAGTTTTTGCGGAGAGCTTCCTTAGTATTTTGGGGTAGATCAGTACACGGCAAATGCGTTTGCTTTTCTTGATCATCCTTACTTTGACTGAAAGGAACTCAATAGAGTAGCCTATCCTTGCGAATGAGCTGGAAGGAATTGATGTAATTGAGGTGGAATCCAAGCCATCTGCTGGGGACGAATTGGATGCCGGTTTGTTTTTGAGATATGAGGGGCGCAGGGCCAGTAACTAAAGCTCGGAGCTTTGGGATGAGGGAACCGAGGCACGGAGCCGGTTGTAGTCATGAGGCGAGAGCCTGGGGGTGATCGAAGCTTTGAGCTTAATAGAACCGAAGTGCGGAGCTGGTATTGAACATGAGGCGAGAGCCTGGGGTGATGAAATTGAGGCGTGGAGCCTGCTGTAGTCATGAGGCGGGAGCCTGGAGTGATTAGAACTAAGGCATAGAGCCTGCTGTGGTCATGAGGTGAAGGCCTGAGGTGTCGGAGCTTAGAGCTTGATGGAACCGAAGCGCGGAGCTGGTATAAGGCAAGAGCCTGAGGTGTCGGAGCTTTGAGCTTGACGTGTTTGAACTGAAGCGTAGAGCTGGTATTTGAACATAAGGCGAGAGCCTGAGGTGTCAGAGCTTCAGAGCTTGACGTTTTTGAACCGAAGCGTAGAGCTGGTTGCATTCTGATGGTCTGTGCACGGAGCTTTCTCATCATAAGTGTTGGCGTAGAGCCAAAGGATCGAGGTGCTGAACCGATCAATAAAATCGAGGCGTAGAGCCGGTTGATTGCAGGGTTGACCTGTTTCATGAGAGATATGTAGAGTATATATGTGTGATGATGGTTGTTAGATATGATGATGCAGACTCGATGTGATAATGTTGATGCAATTGATGCTATATGTGCACGGGCCCGTGCGTGTGTATTTGTTTTAAGCTTAGAGCTTCTATCAAGTTCCGGACTTGAGCATTCAGAGCGTAGAGCTCGAGCATTCGGATGGCAGAATCCGAGCATTCAAAGTACAGGCTTTGAGCGTCCAGTACGTAATGGTTGGGCATCCAAGCGTAGAGCTTGAGCATTCAAGTGTAGAACTTGAGCATCCAGTACACAGTGGTTGGGCATTCGAAGAGCTTCGAGCACTCAAAATGTCAGATTTTGAGCATTCAGGCGTAGAGCCTGAGAATGATGTCTTGATTGTTGGGGCGGCGTAGAGCCTGTTGATAATGGTTGTTACGGCTTAGAGCCATTTGAGATAGTGGGCTTTGAGCCGCTGAGATGGTAGACATAGGCTTCGAGCCTGTTGAGGTAATGGGCTTCGAGCCGTTGAGATTGCTTGAATACGATTATAGGCATAGAGCCTGTTGAGATAGTGGTCTTGGCGCCACGGAGATAGCGAGCGTGGAGCTGCTGACGGTGATTGGGCTTAGAGCCTGTTGAGTGATAACGAGCGCGAGCGTAGAGCCGCTGAGTAATGGTGAGCATAGGCATAGAGCCGTTGAGATAATGGGTTTGGAACCGCTGAGTTGTGATAGCGAGCATAGAGCTGGTGAGTTGAGGGCTTGGAGCCGCTGAGTGAGTGTAAAGCCTGTCGATAATGGGCTTTGAGCCACTAAGGTGGTAGACATAGGCTTCGAGCCTGTTAAGGTAATGGGCTTCGAGCCGCTGAGATAGCAAGCGTAGAGCTGCTGACGGTGATTGGGCTTAGAGCCTGTTGAGGGAATTGATGGCGATATGGTCGCTGGAGTGGCAAGCGTAGAGCTGCTGTATGAGTTGATGTGGGTGAACATGGGCATGGAGTTGTTGAGTGAGCTTAGAGCTTGTTGAGTAAGTTGATGGCGATATGGTCGCTGGAGTGGCAAGCGTAGAGCTGCTGTATGAGTTGATGTGGGTGAACATGGGCATGGAGCTGTTGAGTTGTTTTGATGGTGATGAGCTTGGAGCTAGTTGAGCTGTCGGTGATGCAAAGAGCATGATGTTGTCGAATGACTTGTGCACAAGGCTATCGAGCGTAGAGCTGCTGTGGTAATGAGCTCAGGGCTGCTGAGTGTCTTGATTTGCTTCGGTCAGCAGTTTGTGGAGAGAGAACTCCCTTATGCTTGGATATGCCCCCAAGGCTAACTCTGATCACGTTATATTGGCTCGGGGGATACCCCCATGGCTAGTTTCCACATGCTTGGGATGTTTCCCAGGCTAGTTTTGAGTATGCTCGGGATTGCCCCCGAGGCTAGATTCCACATGCTCGGGATTGTCCCCAAGGCTAGTTTTGGGTATGCTCGGGATTGCCCCCAAGGCTAGTTCTTGACCATATTCCACTTTGTTAGGGAGATTTCCATTACCTCCACTGATGGGGTGATTCACAAACGCGCTCAAGGAGATTTCCATCGCCTCCTTTTGGCAAATTCAACTTGTTTTGGGAGATTTCCACCATCTTCGCTGATGAGGTGATCCTTATGCATGCCTAGGAGATTTTTTTTGCCTCCTTCTTAGGTAGATTCAACTTTGTTAAGGAGATTTCCCATTACCTCCACTGATGGGAGTGCCTTCCGGAGGGTGCGCTGGGCCAGAACTGCATGAATGTGCATTAGAGTGGGAGCCACATGATTACTTCACCGGCCTAAAAGTGGTGAGGCTGCTTATCTTTAAGACGTGAGCTTGGGGTAGCTACAGAGCTGCTGAATGACTGAGATAGTAGGCACGGGGCTGTTGAGGTGAGCGCAGAGCTGTTTGAGCGACTTGGGCACAGGGCTGCTAAATGAACACGGAGCTGCTGGTAGTGAGCCTAAAGCTACTGGGTGATAATGGGTATGGAGCTTTTGAGCACAGGGATGAGCGTAGGACTGTTGAACGGCTTGAAAAGTGAGCACATGGTGCTGCTGAGTGACTTGATGGTGCAGGAAGTATGGTGCTTGCAGAGACGGTGTTTTCATGGGCGTTTGAGCCACTGAGTTGAATATTAGAGAGTTGTTGGGTTATGATGCTGTCTGAGATGGCGAACAAGGAGCACATGGTGTTGCCAGGTGGCTAGTTGGAGCTAATGAATGAGCCTGACTGTTGGAGTGATGGCGAGTTTTGGATCGACTGACGGTCGATCAGGCACCTTTCTTCTCTTGTGTTCTTTGTCCTTAGATTTGCATATCCTTATGATGTGGTTGATTTGATCTTGTTTTGTAGGCACGGTTTGACCCTTGGAGTGATGTACCAGAGGATGCCCCTTTCGCGAGTTCCAGAGTTTTGGACCATACTTGCAGTCTGCTTGAAGGCCCCTTTGTTGAGCCTGGTATTTAGGTGATCGGGTGGCCAGCCAATGTCGTCTGTGTGCTAAGGCTCTTCAGTTCGTTCCTCCTCCGTCTCCGACGTTGATGAGAAGAATGCTCGGATTAGAGATTGGGTGGGCTTGCTTCTTCAGGCAGGTGACTGTATGGAGTACTGCCATTTTTTTCTTGGTTCTGCCTGCTGTTCCTTCAGTTGCTCCTGTTTGGCCACGGGCCCTTTCCTTTGTCTCCTTCCACTCTGATGATGGAGAAAAGGAGCGCTTGGTGCTTGCCCCTTGTTTTGTATTCTTTTCCTTGTAACTTGAGGCTGAGTGAGCACCAGCTGTCAGTGGGGAGGATATCCAACAATCTCTTTCTTCATCTCAGAGATCGTTTCGAAGACGCCGTCACAACCAGCTCTAGGATTTTCTTTTTCCTTCCTGTTCATGGTTAGCAAAAAGAGAAGCAAAAACTGTATTTGTATAGTGAAAGCAACCACAGTGATGATTTTGTAGGCAAGCTTTTGTTCATGTAATGAGAAATGCTTTTTATGCCCCTAGATGTCTTGAGTTTGCATACGATAGTCATAACATAGCTTTTTGAACACGTATTTGCTGATAGACAGTAATTTGTGTGAAAATGAAATACTGGCCGAAGAATTGATTACTCGGCTAAAGTATCGATGTTGCGGCCAATGTATATATTATTCAGCTGTTACTTTGATTTTTCGAAGGTAGATTTTGTTTCGGCCAAGTGGCATCCTATTTTCTCTCCCTTCTTATGCTTGGTTTTGGTTTTCCTGCCTTTGCTTTTGCCTTGTTTCATAGTCTGATTGCCAAACTCGAGAGTTTTCGAGGTATTCCGTTCATTGTGTCAAAAACCTTTAGGTTAGAGGGGATGAACTATAATTCTTGTGTCTATTGTTGTTGCCAATTCTTCGAGAAAAGCATACTCATCTTTTGCGAGCTCAATACGCAGTGTTAGCTATGCCTATCATTGAGTACAAATCTATTGATGTTTTTCATTCTCTCCAAATGTTTGGGCCGCATCTCGATGTGAGATTGCCTACGTATCCTTGATCAGGGAATCAGGCCTTTTACGTAGTTCCAAAATCATCACCTTTGAGGTTGAGTTTTCACTCTTGGTTTTTCTTCTCACATGCTCTTGATTTTGCCTAGGTTACCTAATGGAGGTTGAGTCCCTAGCGAGCTTTTCTTTGAATACCTTAACTTTTGCCTAGGCTGCGTTTTTGCATTTTCTGGCCCTAGCAGGCTTTGCTCTTATTTTTGCTTGGGTTTTCAGGTTACCCAACGAGCACTTCTCTGTGTTTCGGAGAGGAATTTGATGGAGATACTTTTCTAAATCTCTCTTGTATTTGTACCTTCATAATGGGCAAGCTAACCCTAAGTGTTCTCGCGGAGATAGTGTCTTCTTTCTAAGTTTTGACAAAAACCTAGTTTCTTAAACAACTAGAGTTCATCATTTCCTTCCTTTTTGTCAGTGACACAAGGAACTTGATTCCTTGAAATTTCCTTTGTTTGGCAAAGAGACTATGGTGTTTGGCAATTGCAATTTAGGAAGTAAATTATTGAATAAGCATAGCCTAGAGGATGAAACAGGAATTCATTTAGCAGAAATAAAATGCCCAAGCAGGGGCTCAAAACATGTTTTAGTTTGATAAAAGTATGTTTAATGTTCTTTGCCATGTTGTGACTTCGTAGCTACTGTAGCATTTCGAGGTCGTTTTCAAAGCATTTGCCTTTCGCAACTCTATACTCTTTTCCACCCTCTTCTTTGCCAAACAGAGCCTTTGTACCGGATCCATCTTCATGGCTTGCACGGTGGCTACCTCTTTGAGACATGAGTAGTCCCCCAAATGGAAATGTCAGTTTGGGTTTTCATCACCTCTTTTTTCCTCCTCGTTGATTATGCAGTCATAAGAGAGATAAGTTACTTCCTCTTGGCCGAATAGTGATGTTAAGGAGATTCCATCGAGTGGATCATCGCATTCTCCTTCCATTTCATCAAAGTCACTTTCCCCTTTGCTTGTTCTTCCTCATTACTTTTGTCAGACATGTCAGGATCGATCACTTCCGATCGATCGGACTCATTGTTTTCTTCCTCCTCCATCATGAAACATTCATCCTCTTCTGGAAAGGTAAAGGTTGGCTTGGCTTGGTTGTTTTGGACAATGTATTGGCCAGGATTATATGTGGGGTTGTGAGATAGGTTTATGAGATCGATATTTTGGGGTGGTGGTTCAGCATTGTGGATTGGCTTGCACATCAGGTTTTGGAAGTTTTATAGTTTGGCTTTCAATGAGATCTTGAATGTCATGGCGGAGACGCATGCAGTTATCTGTTTCATGCCTAAGGTGTTGGTGGTAGGCGCACTGTTTGTTAGGATCATGGTTTGGGCCATAGGGTGGCTGAGGAAGTGGTTTGTTTAAAGGTTTGAGATGCTCCTAACGGCTCAGAATGGCTAAGGCTTGAGATGAAGTCATATAGAGAGGGTCAAAGTTGCGACGGGGGCGATTTGAGCTTCAGGATGAGCTAATTTTGAAAAGGGTCTTGCGGTAAGGTTGAGTTAAGGGTGTGGACGGAGGCAGGAGATGTACGGGTTGGGAAGGTTTCCTTTGGAGGAGTTTTCTTCTTTCCCAATGAGGCCTAGCTTGATCCCCTCTTCAATCTGCAGCCCAGTAGCAGGCAGGCACTTGAAATCAGTGATAGCCTGAGTGCAAATGTGCGTGAGGTACTTGGGCTGCAAACTCTTGACGACTATTCTCACTTGATCTTCCTCAGAGGGGCGGTTCTTGGCGGCTTTTTCTCTCCATCTAGCCACAAAGGTTGCAAAGTCTTTGTTTGATTCTTACTTAGTCATTTCCAAATTTCGAGTTGTTAAGTCAATTTGAACGTTGTATGCATATTGCTTGACAAAAGCATTGGCAATTTCTGGCCAAGTATGATAGTGCACAAACTCCAAAGTGAGAAACCAATCGAGAGCGCTTTCAGTAAGAGTCCTTTGAAATAACTGAACAATGAGCTCATCATTCAAGCCCATTGGCTTCAAAGTGTTGATGACATGGCGGACATGGCTAGTGGGATTGCCAGTTCTATTGAACTTCTCAGGTAGTTGAGAATCTGGAAAAAGGCAGAGTCTTTCAAAATCTAGAATTTGGTCCCCTTGTGAACGGGCCAGAGTACGTTTGATCTCCTTGACTTGTTTGGCCAATTCAGGGTTTTCTGCCAATACCACTTCTTGAGGATTCTCATCTTCCACCGATTTCTCTTCGTTCTCAGCATCTCTTGCTGCTTTCTCTGCTTAGTAAGGTAGCGACTTTGAGCTTGGTGATTAGCAATGATGGCGTCGTTATCGTGGAGTCCCTGGAAGTGATTGGGACCGTAGCAGTGTAGGTGTTTTGGCCGGTGAGAGTGACAGACAGGACGGTTGCATAGACCTCTGTTTGGTGTGACTTTGGATGTTATAAGAGTATAAAATTGGCTGTGGTTGCTTCTTTGTTTTACTTATTGTGTCTGCTTTGAAAAGTAGAGTACCTGTAAGTCAGTACTTGGCTTGTGTAGGGTTAGGATTTGGGCTGGAAATCCCAACCCTTCTGCATAGAAAGAGTTAATTACAACAACAGATGGTACAAGGTGTGAAGAAGAACTTGGAAGCGAAAATGCAAGTAGGTTCCTAGCCTGTAGGTTCCTATCTTAGTTTGATAAGTTCTATGGCTTCTTAAAACATGCAAGGTTTTGGTAGTCTCAGGGTGCTCCGTTGTCAAAGGGCACCAATCCTTTCACCAGCCCATCATAGGCGGTAATTGGGTGATTCCCTTTTTGATATACCACTAGGTACGAGTGACTGTGGAGTTTGCTGGAACCCCCAACATAGCCCGTGTCATGCCGGGATATCAGGCGAACTCAACGGGTTGCCCGCTCAATGCATATGATAGATGAATTAAACAAGGCATGTATTAGTCTTATGTTGAATTTTTTGGTTATGGCTCTCAATTCCCCAGCAGAGTCGCCAAAAACTGTAGACACCTCCCAAACGGGGCATCGCCATACAGATTGATCGTTTGTTGCTCGATTGGTTGCTTGCCTCATAAACCAAGATCGTGGACATTCCCATGGCTAGGAACATCGCCACACGATAGCGGTTATCATCAAAACAGAGTCGCCACCTAGTTTATTAAAACTAGGAAAACAGATAGAGATTCTGGGTACGGGAGCCAAGTACAGTAAGGGGAAGGTGTTAGGCACCCCTCTCTGCCCAGCCGTGAGACTGGCCCATAGTTATTCAACATAAGACATGTAGATGCTTTGTTTAATTCTAACACATAGTCTGTTTAATTAAGCCTTTAAACAGTAAGTAAAGTGAGCCAGTGCGATAATTGAAGTATGCATCAGAGAGCAAAACAAACAAAGCTGTCCCAGGGTAATGGATCCCGCGGCCGATGAATGGATGTCACGGCCGAGGGATCCTCCTGGTTTGATATATCGGCCGAGGGATCGAAGCCCCGATCGATGTTCTTCCTCACACCAGACATAAACGTTAGTAGATGATCAAAATGTTACGATTAAGATTAAATACGATAAATAAAACAAACCAAAGGCCGTTGGGCCTCACCACCTTGATCCCTCAGTTGCTTGATTGCTTCGGATTTGATTGTGATTGATTGCTTCTTGAAAACCCTAGGGTTAGGGTTTGGACTTTGGGGTTTGATCGTCGGATTGATGGCTGCCTTCGGGAGGTTAGGGCTTTTGAAAAGAGGGTTTGAGAGAGTATTTGTGCAGAATTTCGTGGCTTGAGGGGGTGTGAAAGTATATCAATTTCGGAGCCCAAAGGCTCCTTTATATAGGCATAGGGATGACTCACTCCGGCCAATCGAAGCACGCGATTGCAATTGCAATTGCAATACAATGCAAACTCTTTGTTGTAATCTCTGAGCGTAGCCCGAACGCATCGGGAAGGTAGTGTAGTTGGATCAAACGTCTGACAAAACGTTCCAGAGTCTGGAAAAAGGACGATCTGGCGGCCGAGTAATAGATCACACGGCCGAGGAATGGATGTCTCGGCCGAAGGATAGATCTTGCGGCCGAGGGATTGATCTCTCAGGGAGATTTTGCTAGCAACAGGTTGCTCGGGTGAGGAAATGATGTTAAGGCCGTGAGATCGATGTTACGGCCGACAGATGGATTCTCCTAGGCTTCTGTATTTTCTGTCTGAAAGGCTGTATGGCTCTGAATGGGTCCTCTAAGTGGCTCAAAGTTCTTATCGAAAGTCCTAAGGTTCTCAAGAAGGCAATCAGCAATCACTGTATCCATTTCATCATCGGGATGGTCCCAAGGTGGGACTTGAAATAATCGTTAGGCCAAATTGGGGTGTCTACATTTACCTTTGATCTCGAGCTTGAATGAAGGTAGGCAGTTGTAGATGAAGGCGTGTGAATGTATGGGTATGTGTGGTTGTTGGGTGTTTAGGTGGGTAGGGTCTCAAAGTTAGTGAAAGACTAAGCTTTGAAGGTGAGGAGAAAAATGGAGTGTTTTGAGAAAAGAAATGCCTGGAGAATATTTTTAGAGCAACATTCTCAAGGCTTGGGAATAGAGAATGGGTGTATGGGCAAGATGAGGGAGAAATTAGGGACCCTTTTCACTTGAGTGGAGGGGTGTATTTATAGGCAAGAGCCAAGGATTATCAATGCAAATGGGGGAGGTGCTTTCTAGGCTGGCTAGAAGTGCTTTCTCAGCTAAGCCATTTTGTAGCTGTGGCTCAAGTGGGCGTGGCCGACAGCTTTCTGAGCCAGTCAAAACTTTACCTAAAATGTCGTGCGGTTGACTTCATGACCGCGTGCGGTGTAATGAATTTTATTATATTGTGCGATGTAGAAGCGTTCTGTGCGGCGTTCTAGGTTCAGTCCAGGACTTTTTGGGCTTTATCTAGGTTTTTGGGCTTTTTGGGCTGAGGGAGTCCTTCATTCAAGCTCTCGAAGGCATTATTTCCTTCATTTCATCATCAAGGCGTTTAAAGAGCCTCTAAGGCCCGGATTGGGGTGTCTACAGGGGAGCATATCATTTAAGGGATTTAAGTGGTTATGTTCATCGACGAAAGATAAATGGGAGACATTTGAAGTCATATGTCCCTTCTATACGGGAATCGTTTCATAAAAGGTAATCTTTTTTGAAGAGTTGAACCTTTCCTTTCTTTCAGAACGAAGACAAGGTAATAGAAAGAATGACAAGACAAAAGTAAATCAAAAGTTTGGATTCTTATATATAGTGCACCTCACAAAGAGAGGAGGTGCATCCCTTTACAGAAATGGTCACAAAGGACCATAAACAAAAGGAAAGGGAAGTAAGCAGTCAAACCAGAGACTAACTACTTCAAACTCTTCTCAGGAGAACCCTTCGAATGGTCAGGAGGTGGAGCCTTGTTTCTTGCACTTGGCTCTCTGAACCTTTAGATTCACTAAAGAACTCAGCAATGTCAGCAGGAGTCAACGTAAAGGGGTCTGACATCCTAGTAAGGCAAGAACGAGTCAACATGACAAGCTCTGGAGTGAGTTCCTCTCCAGATTTTTCCTCCATCTCAGGCACAGTTTGTTTCTCAGCCATGGATTTGTCAATAGAAACAATAGAAGGTAGAGAGTGGGGAGAAAAGCAGTCAAGACGTTTGAAATTCCAAGGGATTGATATTTATTAAGCGAGTACAATTGATAAGTGATGAAAGGCAGCAATACTTATCGTTTAAGAGTCCCAAGGAAATAAATGATGACGGGTAAGTGGGCAATAACTCGTTCCATTATCTTTATCCAAAGTAGAACTCGAGTTAACCTAGGAAGTTACCCAAAGTAGAACTCGAGTTTAACCTAGGAAGTTACCCAAAGTAGAACTCGAGTTAACCTGGGAATTTACCCAAAGTAGAACTTAAGTTAACCTAGGAATTTAAAGAGGTAGTCAGTATATTCCTTTCGTTCTTAACCAGATGGTTTGGTTCAAATTTGGTTTGTATTTAGGGGACTCATATGGAGTTAAGTCAATACAATTAAGATTATCCAAACTAAACTGTTTCAAGGCCATATTATCAAAGCTCGAAGCCATGAATAAAAAAAACTGAAAGAAGGTTTTTTTTATATATTCATTTAATTTACATTTACATTTACATTAAAAAGCACCCTAATAGGTGCTACAACAAAAGAAAAGAGAAACAGACCCAAGTAGGTCTGAACAAAAAAAAAGATCTATTATGATCTTCACAAAAAAAAAGAAAAAAAAAAAGGGCCTGACTTTGGCCCAGAAACCAAAATGAAGATCATTTCTGATCCTCATAGTCCCAAAGGTAAGTCTCTATGGAGACCCACCCTCCGGAAGACTTTTGGCCTCGTGAGCCAAGAGGATAGCCGTGAGCTCATCCCAAGTCCTAGCCAAGTTGAGACGGGAAGCTGTTTCCACGTCCACCAGTTGAGCTCGAAGCTCACGGATCTCGCTTTGAAGGGCCTGAAGCTCGGCCTGGTTGTCTTTTTTGAGCTCTGCTATAAGTTTGGCCATCCTTTTGGCGAACTCGTCCATGAGATCAGCAAGTAGAGAGGTTTGTTAATTATCAGTCATTTTTTGGCAAACAGAGGTGAGAGGGAAAGGAAGAAGAGGTTTGATGGGTATTGATGACTCTTACTGAGTATTTATAATCTAAGAGGTGTTGAAGAGTCAGTCCTTAATTATTGTGATTATTAATTAGTGGACAGATGTAAAGGCCTCGAAGATGAAAAGACTGAGGGCGGTAGATGCCATATGTCATAAGTAATAAGATTTTCAGCTCACAAAGAGACTGTTGAGAAACCTCTCGGAATAAATAAGTTGGTTGAAAATATTTATGACCAAATTTATTAACTTTCGAGATTCAAGGCACTTCGAAGCGCTTGGTTAGATTTCAAATCACTCATGAGGAGTTTTTCGTCTATAATGTACTTCGACTTGTGATAAAATTGGTACCATTATGATGAGTATAACAACAGAAAGAATACCTTTAAGGAAAAATTTTGCTCATTATATTCGTATGTTTTTCACAAATCTGCTTCATATTTATCCTCTCTTCATTATAATGAGATTTTCTTCTATATTAATTGGTTTTCAGAATATATCTCGAACCAGCAAGAAAAGACCAATTATTAAATCATTGGTTTATTAGTCAAACCACGAAACAATATGGATGTGCAACGATGAATAGAAAATGAATATTTACTCTATTCATTACATTCATAGGAAAAGTTACATCCTAGACATCCATCTAGGGAGTGGTGCAAAGAAAATAAACCTAATTAAGCCTAAATGTATCACAGAAGTTGATCTGTTAGGATCAAACAACTGAGATACAAAGACTTAAGCTAAGGCCCATTGGTAGGTAGACAAGCTCCGAAGACCACTTTCATTAGATTCTTTGGTCTTCGAAGTTTCAGCCCAACATGAACACATCATGAGAGCTGATGTGTCTATACCTAGGAGCCGTAGTCCAAGAGGAAAGCATCATGAGAACTAATGTGGCTATGTTTCGAAGCCATTCTTTAGAAACTCTGGTGGGATCATCATGGGGCTTGCCTCTTGCATCATAAGCCCCAAACTCAACCAAGTGATTTGGAGGTTGAGTCTGCAGGGATTAAGAAAAAGGAATGCAAAGGAGGGAGTTAGGTTGTAAATTTTCTTTCCTCAAGACCCCTATTTATACCAAGGAAATTTGGGGACAGTCATTAATATCTCTGGAAGGGGTAGATGGGGCGTCAGCACATCAAGTTTTTTTTGTTAAAAAAAAACTGTGTCTAATTAATGCTACTGCATTCATCTAGCCATAGAGCTAAGATATTATTAGCATTAAGTAGACTGTTAAGTGTCACAGGTGAGATTCAATTACACCACGAATATTTGACAATACTTTGTGAAGGGAACAGATATTGTTATCCAAAAGAGAGGCTTGAGCAACTTTCTTCTTTTGCACTGCTCGAAGTGAAGGAATGAGCTGTGGAAGTATTGATTGACCTTTCAAAGCCTCATCTTCAAGCACATGAAAATCAATTGAAGTTTCATGGATCTCATCTCTAACCTTTTGCATTTCTTCCTCTAACCATTTCATCCTCTTGTTAAGTTCTTCAAGCTTATCTCTTCGAGCTTGATAAGATGAAAGACGAGAAGCAGTCTTGAAGGCCTGAGCTTCCAACTTTTCTACTTTTGAGGTGGTTTTTCCAATACTCTCAGATAGGAATTGGTTGTCAGCAAGCAATTCACCAAATTGATCAAGATATCCTTGGAGAGTAGAACTAATAGAAGAAGGAAGCTCATTGGACAAAAATAAAGCTTGATAGCATACTTCGAAATGGTAAATCAAACCATGTTCAAGGAGAGTGGGAAGTCCTAAGTGATTTAAAGCTTTTAGATAGCTTTTTAATAAGGAAACCTCCTCTTCAGTGGGAAGATGGTTAATTCTAAAGGAGGGAGAATTTGAAAATTTGGACTGACTCAGAAGTTGTTCAAGATTCTCCAATGGATTAGAAGAAACAAGGGGAATTGGGTCAGAAATTTGATCACAAAATTTCTTCAGCTGGCTCTTAAAGAATAACAAGTCAAAAGCCACCAAAGACAGATCAGTCGAAGGAGGAGGAGGTTCACAAGGGGACATCAATGAGCCAAACTCCACTGATTGAACTATTTCAATGTCGCAAGAGTTTTAGCCACCTGCAAAGAAACAAAAATCAAGGTTAAGTGGAACGGGCAACAAAAAGAAGGGAATATGCTCTGATGTAAGGTTACCTGATGTGATGAGGAAGAGGTGATCATATCAGAATCTTGTTCTTTAAAGCCTTTTGAAGAAAAGACTGTCGAAGCAGGAATAGATATAGTTGACAAAGAACCCTGTTCCAAAACTTGTAAGGGATTTGGAATAGAGTCTTTCTTTGATAATTGAAGCTACTCCACAGTCTTTGATTGAGCCAAATTTTCTATAATATTTGCAAAGGCAGGTAGCTCTACAGAAATTGAAAATTCCTGCAACAATCCAGTAAAAAGTTAATGTCTGAACAGAAGATGATGTTTAGATAACATAAGACATCCACATTACCTGGAAAGGAATTGGTGAGATGGGCTCAGTAAAAAGTGATAACAGTCCCCTGATAATTTCTTTTCCCTAGAATAAAAATGGGATAAGGCACCATTTGAAGTAGTTAGACGGACAAAACCCTCAGGAACAGTGTAATCCTTAGTGGGATCAAATTGAGGGCCATATGGGATAAGTCCCAACATTTGGGTGACAACCAAAACTGTGGGAGCCATCATACCACAGTTAAATCTGAAGAAATTAAAAGAAGGGTCCCAAAAGGCTAAGGCAGCCTGAATCAAAGGTGGGTTTTGGGGAATTCCCTTTCGAAGAAGGACGATGATATTCTTCAAACCAACTTTCTCAAGATCGTCTGATTTTTCGGCCAACATTCTGGTAGTCCAAATTTTCCAATCCTTATCTAAAGTAGGCTAGCAAGGAAAGGATTTTCTCGGAAAATATTGCCAATCGATGGCCGAACAAGCCCGAATGTCAACATCTTCTAATCAAGTATAATAAAGTGATAAAGAAGCAGGTATTTCCCCTATAAACTGGGGACCCAAAATGAAAGTACCTTTTTCCTTAGGGTTTGGGATAAAAACTTGATCATCGAGGTAGGGATCTTCAGTCGAACATTGGGTTTTTCTTGTTGTAAATCTCCTCAATGCAAGAGAAGGAGTTGGGTGTTCCCTGATTGGTTGACTTGAAGAAGCCATTGATTCAACTGGAGGAGTTGGCAGTTTGAGGTTGAAGCGAAAGAAGTTCCATTCTTGGAAAAATTTTGAATATGCAGAGCGTGAGGTGTGATTTTGAATCATTTCCACTTTTGTACTTACACATTTGGGCCATTTACTAACATTGGGCCATTGTTTAGCCCAATTTTTGGTCCAAAAGAACAAATACGTTAAAATTGGAAGGAATTGGTTTCTATTTGAGGGTTATAAATTGAAACTCATAATTAGAAATAATTCAAAAGCCAGACAAACGTAATTATGCAAAGAAATTTCATTAAACAAACTGCCAATATTTACAAAGGATGAAATTTGCAAGTGTGGGCAGCATGCCCTCGGAGAAGGGATTCCGTTCCCTTTCCGACAACTTTTCGGGGCAAGGGCCCTCGCGGGAATCGAGGGAGCGCGAGCGGAGAGGCAAGCGCTCAAAAATACAGAGTCGCCACTCGGGTTTTGAAGGTCCGACACCCAAAGAACCGTATTTCGAAGCACCTGCCGCGCTATTTGATTTTGAAAAAGTGAAGGCACCAGTCCGTCATAACCATATCTGGGTTCGGGAGCCAGGTTACGAGAGGGGAAGGGTTTTATGGCACCCCTCTCGCCCAATCCGGAGATCGGTCTCTACTTGAGCATTTTGAAAACTTTTACGATTCTTCTTTTATTAACCAGATTTTAGCCAATTAGGGCGGGGGAACAGTTAATCGGGGATTAAAACTGTAACACGTTTTGCAAGATGTGATGAAAAGCATGGATGGAAGAGGTGTTAAACAATAAATGGGACAAAGTTCAAAATATCAGTAAAACACCAAAACAGTGCTTGGTATGATTTTGTCACACACAGTGGCCAACTTGCATGCATGGATCAACCTGCATGCAAGTGAACCGTCGCGCGACAAACCCATACACTCGCGCGAGAGTCTGTGTTTCACCAATAGTTTGAATTTTATCCCCTTCTGGGCTCTGGAAGGACCAGTGCACACCCATGAGGCAAACCAAGCAGTTCATAAGTACTGAAAAATAATTAATTATTACAAGCCAACTGAAGCAAATGGAAAAACAGCCCCTAAACAGTGGGGGAAATAAGCAGAGGCCTAAGGCCTAGTTGCCCATGCAAGGGCCATTACTGGAAATCAGTGAACCATCGCGCGACAGAGTGCAAGACTCGCGCGAGGGTTCTGACTGGACTTCCAGGAATTACTTTGCATGCTTGGGACTCTGAGACATATTCAGAGACATCACAAGGGCATTCCAAACTAACTGAAACAGCAAGCAAAGGACAGGACCATTTTAAAACCAAGTTAGCCATGCAAGGGCAGCCTCTGGAAATCAGTGGACCATCGCGCGACAGAGTGGAATACTCGCGCGAGGATTCTGACTGGACTTCTAGGAGTTGCTTTGCATGCTTGGGATTATGAGAGGTTCAGGAATATCCCAAGGGCAATACAAACTAACTAAAATAAAGAACCAAAGAACTGACCTTGTTTTTAACATGCATAACAGTGATCTATATATGTCAAAATAAAACCACAACATGCATGCTAATGAAGAAAACAAGAAATAACCAGCATCCCTTCCCCACGTGGACAAATCTCTTGCAGACAGTACTATCGCGCGAGTGTTCGTGTCCATCGCGCGAGGGTTTAACTGGTTACAGATTCTTGTAACTCTGCTGACTTTAGGGCCAGGACTGGTATTGATTACCAGCCTTGGCCCTGCCAGCCCCCCTCAGGGATCAAGACAGGAACAGGCAATTTTTTATACCTTTGCTTGAATGGCTTTTGAAATGGATTGGATGGATTGATGTTGCCTTGCAAGTGTGTGTAGTTGACTTGAAAGATTAGGAAGTGGTTAGGGTTTGTTAACTTTGTGCTTGACTAGCCTAATGACTTGATAATCTTGTGATTTTTGTGAAAACTTGTAACTTGGTAACCTTTTTGATGGAAGGCCAATGGGGGTATATATAGGAGGAGTGAGTGGACAAGGTGGTTGCCAAACTTGGCTTTGCAACCAGCCAACAAGGCTGGTCACAACTTGGTGGAGAAGCTAGCCACCAAGGTGGTGAAGTGGTTAGGAGGATGCATGGGCTAGAACCTGCCAGGACGCTGTTCAGCTGAAGAAAACGGGGTTCCAGCCCATGTGGGCCCATGTGACATCTGATCATCATAAAAATCCAGCTGGACAAGGGTGATGGGGACAGGTGGAACCATCGCGCGAGGGTTTGAGACCATCGCGCGAGGGTCAACAGTCAAACTTTGACTTTGACCAACACCTGGCAAGCTGACTATCGCGCGAGGAACAAGAAGTATCGCGCGACGGTCAAATCTCGGTTAGGGTTTTGACTGAAGGTTTTAGGGGGTTCAAAAGGGTTCAAAGGGTTCAAGGAGGGTTCCAAGTCCAATCCATTCCACATTCAAGCCTGTTTGATCCGATCTCATCATCGGGGAAACAAGAAACTGAAAAATAAAGTAAAACAAACGGGAGATTCAGATTGGGGTGTCTACAGCAAGCAAACAAAGGGAAATATTAAGTCCTACTGACAAAAAAAATAATAAAGATAGTTTAGGCCTTCAAAGGGCCTGGGTGCTGAGGAGCAGCCTTCTTGTTCTCAAAATAGTGAGGAAGGGACCAAGTAACAAGGCTATAGAACTTGTTCCAGACAAATTGGAGAAATTGCAGCTCCATTTTCCTCATGGCTTCCTTGTCATCCGACTCTAGTTTTTTCTCCAAAAGGGGGCCTAAAGTTAAGCACTAGAGCTTTAGCTTTCCTTTGAAGTTGAGCTTCTTTCTTTGGATGCTTCCTCTGCTTCCTCTTGAAACACCTTCGAAGTTTCTTGTCAGCATGGCAAGGCATCACTTCGAACGATTCAGAATTGAAGTTCAAAATCTGATTACGCAGCTTCTCGATCCTCTCCTTGGCAAGAGCATAGTCTTGGAGATCTTGGTTGAAGCAGTAGGCGGCAGCATTGGCTTCAAGCCACATTCTGATCAATGGTAAAAAATCCAAAAAACAATGGATTTGATACGAGACCACGGAAGGGATGGTGCAGAGAACAAGTGTTTCACAAGCCCATTTGAAATTAGTCAATGTAACTTGTTCTTCCAGGATGGAAACATCCAAGAAAAGAAAAAGCAGCAAGGAATTGTAGGGCTTTGCCCTTGTCAGAAAGGAAAATAGAGTAACCATAATGCCATTGGAAGTAAGGTGGGTTGACAGCAAGGTTAGCCACTTCTCCAAACCAATCAGGCTCCTCGGGGAGAGGAGCCAGCTTATTTGACTCTTCAAAGTCAACAGGGTAGTGTGGGGTTCTCACCTCAACAAGCTAGAGAGTTTTTTGGGTTTGGGTCAGGTGTTTGAAGTCACAATAGGGGGCTAGCCCAAGGAAATTCTCCTCCTGTTTGAGATAGGGAGAGAATTTGAGGGAAGAATAGATTGACTCCAACATTCCCATGTGAGTAGTGTCCCTACCGGCTAAATGCAAGAACTGACTCGCAAATGGGGTTCGAAAGTGGTGAAACCTATTTGGAGTAGGGTCGGGTTGGTCAAACTTGACCAAGATAGTACCAGTATTGGTGTTAGCGGGTTTTTCCTCCCAAGTTCCCCAGCCAGACTCATTAACTGAATTCGAGAGGGTAGAGGAGGATTCCCAACCCGTAGGAGAGAGGTTGGGAGTACGAAGAGTTCGGTCAGAAAGAATCTTTCCAGCCAACATTCGAGGGGAATCTGAGGGATACGTTTGAGGGTGTTAGACTGGTGATCAAGGTTTTCTAGAACAAGATTGATCTCTGGAAGAGAATCCATAGTTATTACTTGCCAATGGATACAATTTAACCTCGAAGGGTTTTTTTTAGGGGAACGATGTGATCTGTTAAACCCCATCGTTAATCTCTATTTATAGACGAAATAAATGAAGAAAGATAGTCATCTTTGGGAAGCTCAGGAGACGTGCATGGAAACAGATCTTTCCCATTCCCCATGCATCCTAATTTGTAGGGAGATGTGAGCCATTAACACTTATTTAATTACTTTAAATAAGATGTTAATGCGGGGGGTGTGTTTACATCCTAAAATATGTCACCTAACGAGAAAATTACATGTGGCACCGAACAGTGTATTATCCAATGAAAACACGTGTTGGTTAAACCTGAGATGTAGAGGATCAGGAGATTTAATGACGACGTTATTTTAGTACTATACGGTGTCGTTTTGATTGGAAACGACCGCGTTTGGACATCGAACAAGGGTAATTAAGATGATAATTAAACTCAGCCGTTGATTAATCCTTAAAACCATCGAACGGTGCCTCCAACTCCCCGTTTCATGAAGGAAATCAATCATGGTTATAATGAATCATCTGGATAGCCTATTTTGAAACACTAACCCATATTGCGTGAAAGCAGGAACCCCGTTACCCAGAAAATCAGTCGTGATCAATATCAGTGAACGTGGAAGGAGAAGAATTCTGAGGAGACCAATTCAAGCAACCGTTCGAAGGCCTTTCTTAACCATTTTTTGGAGGGGACGAGGGCATCAGTTGAAAACGTGGAGAATGAAGATCGAAGGCAGACTCATTGTCTATAAATAGAAGAAGCAAGTGAAGAGAGAACCCCAGACAAAAATTCATCATCTGACAACTCATACAAAATGATTGCTCAAAGATCTATCGTAGTTTAGGACTTAGATTAGTTTAGTTTAGTATTTCGTAAGTTGAAGGCTTATTTGCATGTAAGACTACTTTTGATTAAATTCAAGTTATCTTATTTCTTTCTGTCTTTTTCTTATCAAAGAGTAGTCGATTATAGGTTCACTTTTGATTAGATTCAGTGTGCCTATATTTCTGTATTATTCTTGTCAAATCTTAAGATTATTTGTATTATAAATTTACCTTTGATTAAATTCAGGTTTGTTTATGTTCAATTATCTTTTCTGATTGAAGAGCATCAATCCATTGTTTGATTGATACCTTAAGGAAAAATCCTCTTAATTGAGGTAAACGAACGGATAACACAATTACCGGATTTAAATTAGTTGTTTTGAATCAATCTGAAAAGAATAATTTATATTATTTTCTGTCACGTCCAAACACCAATACATTCTACTATCTTATCCCCTTATTAACTAATACTCGCAATTCTTTTCCCGCATCCAAACGATCCCTTACTGTATTCTCTGAGAGTTTACCGCACTTTCGATTATTAATCTCTCCAATCCGGTCTAGCTTTCCAGCACTTTCGATTATTAATCTCTCCAATCCGGTCTAGTTAAAGGTAGGCCAACCATGCCAGCCAGAGAGATTTACAACATATTTTTCTCTTGCGACTTGGCCCCAAGAAGTTGCCAAGTTTGATCCAGTTAAAGGTAGGCCATCTATAATCAATGCCACAACTAAGAGATTCACAAGAGATTTTTCTTGTGACCTGACTCCGAGAAGTTGCCAAATTTCGAAGATGTCTTGAGTTTACGGCTTATTCATGTTCTTCTTTGATGGGAGAATTTTTTTAGTGTCGGGTGGGCACTGGCCACGTGGTGCCGAGCACCATCTTGGCCGTCCAAACGTGTTTTGGACGGCCCAGATTTGTTTGGGTAAATTTTGAGTGTAAAATTACCAAAACATCCCCTCAAGTCCAAACAGATTTGAGCCGTCTAAACGTATTTTGGACTGCTACGTTTGGACAGCCGAGATGCGTGCTCGGCACCACGTGGCCGGTGCCCGCTCGGCACTGAAAAATTTCTCCTTTGATGGGCATGATACAACTTGCTGCTGCAGCTGTTAACAGTAGTCAAGCAGTGGAAGAGACAGATAAGACTTTTTGGAATGGAGAATAATCACCTTGTTTGGTTTAACTCTCATTTCATCTTATTTTTCTCTCTATACGTTTCTTAATATTTTTTTTTTATCTCTCTTCACTCATTATCATTCATTACATCAAAAATAACTTTCAAAATATTGAACCAAACAAAGTATATGTTGATAAAAAAGAAAAGAAAAAAAGAATAGTACTATCCCATTGAAGGCGGTTAAAAAAGGAACAAAAAGAAAGACTCTTATAATGATCAAAAAAAGAAAGAAAGAAAGACTCTTATTGGCAGATGGATGGCACCCCTAAGGGTGAGAAATTTTTCAGTGCCGAGTGGGTAGGAGACCACGTGGTGCTCTTATTGGCAGAATAGTACTATCCAATTGTCCAATTGAGGATAAGAAGATCAACTGGGTCTTTGGTGTTTTTGAAGTGGGATTCAGCTAAGGGTTGATTCTCTTCTTCGCAACTACCTGTGTTCTGTATGCTTTCAGCAAGGTATGAACTCCTTACTCCTCATCACTGTATTCTCTGATAGTTTCAATTTTCTTCAAAATTTGCTTGTTTACCTACTTGTTAACTGGATGGGTGATTGACGGATTACAAAACTTTGCACGTTTGATGGGTTTGAACAGTGGACTAATAGTTAGGCCGTGTTTGGATGATTTGTTGGGGGTAAAAGATGTCGGAAAATTCGGGTTTCGACAAGTCGGTTGTGGATTAAAGAGGGAATCACACGCCATTTGAGGTGGGTTTCGAGACGGAACTTTTTCGGTTACAGTGATGCCGCTATTCCTAAGTTTATAAATATAATTGAACCTTGAAGCAGAGCCGGCTTTGGACATACGCCAGTGATGCGGCCGCATCTGGCCCCAAATTTTCACGAATTTTGTGGGCCCCTATATATTTTGTACCCTTAGGTATAGGTATACATCTATAATATTCATTAAACTTGAGGGCCTAATTTTTATGGACCACAAAAATAAAAGGCCTCAAAAAATAATGTCAAAAGTATAATTTTAAAAACTTTTGGGTTAGATTTCATAAATGGATTAGCTATGTTATCCATTGAAAAAGATATGGTGTCGAAACTTGATTATAATAGCTTAATTACTACTTTTGCTGCAAAAAATGCGAGAAGGGTGATGTTTAAGTAATATATTTTGGATTAAAGTATATAATGATTATTGAGTTTTGTGTTATCATTGTTTTTAATTCTTCTAGTCTTTCTTCTTTTTTTTGTGTATTATATAATGGGCCTCAAATATAAAGTTCGCATCCGGTCCCAAAAAACTCAGAGCCGGCACTGCTTCGAAGGTTCACCAAACTACTAAAGTAGCCACAGAAGCTCGCTAAAAACAAAATATAATTGATCTCATACTATGGGTACATAGGCAGCCTAGATCATTCATCTAGGTTTAGCCCCTAAAATAAATAAAACTCAATCCCCCTTTCTCTTTCTCACGAAAAGAGATTGACGATAAAGAATAGTTGGAATCAAAGAGTTTTCTTTTTGTAAAAGATGTAATTAAGAAAAATGTTGTATCTTAAATGGGTCCGAACCACTTAATAAAAACTCATTTGATTTGTTTTCATGCGTGTGAGATTATGTTCAGCAAAAGTAATCAAATTTTTGCCTAACAAGCCTCCTAGGGAATAGAAAGCTTAAATATGACATTTTCCTTAAACCTTTGACCCATTTTTGTATTGTTCATCTTCTTTGGGCATTTTGACTGTCAAAAAGAAACTATCAATGTGTTTTATTTGGTCCCATTATCTGTTGTGTTTGGTTGAGCGAGCTTGCCTTCGCTCGGGTTCAGCTCGTTAGAAAATGAGGCAGTAAATCAGGCTCGAGCTCATTCAGCGACGATATCCAACGAGTTTGACGAGCACCAAAATGAGCCTAACACCAAGCTATTAATGAACATGTCAGTTTGTTTTTCAGCTTACCTTTATGCATTACAATGTTAACAATGCCCTTAAGGATTGCAGAGCATGGACCGTAATGTATGCCCTTGAGGACTCCAGGGTATCAGTTACGAAAGTTAGGGTAGTCTAGTTTTGTTTGTAGGTTGATGGGTAGTGTGCATGATGCAGGGAGGCATGTCGAAATAGAAGAACGCGCAACAAGGACAATCACGAATAAGTATGAACTAGAGGTACTCCCTCTACGAACATACAATAATGAGAAAAACTCTCAATTTTCATTAATTCATTCAAAGACAACTCCTTAGCCCTGAGGCTTACAACCTTATTTATACTAATTGAATTCCTAAACCTAGTTCTCTTAAAATCTAAAAAGAAAAATAAACATAAGGAAATAAAATCAATCCGGTCAAGAAACCTATTCAAAATAGGAAAACTAGATCAAATCAAACTAGGAAAACTAAATAATTATAAATTATCTTGACTAAAATAAAACATTCCTACTAAAATGCTAAACTCAAAATAATAAATTAAGATTCCTATATTTCTAGAATAATCAAAATATCGGCCTGCATCAGTGCATCTGCTTATTTTACTCATCATTTGTCTAATAATTCGAGGTTGTTCAGTTTGAGATAGGCTGGAAACTAGTTGTGTCCAAAAAAGAATAGTTTTATCATAAAAAGTTGTTTTGCAACACAAGGTGGATGCAAATGGAATCTACACTATCTAGATAGTTCTTGGCCAATATCATGACTCAGGAAATTTAATGACGAAGGCAATGACAAAATCTAGACAATCACTCCTGTCTATGAGCTCAAGTTTTCCCTGACTAAGATGTGAGACCTTAACATTTATTAATTTCCCGCCAACCAATGAAGGATTTGGAATCATGATTGTTGTTTACTTCCAGCTAAAATATCTATCTACTGTTGGTTCTTCATTCCAAAAGAACTAATGCAGCACGATTAAGTAAAGAAAAATAAAGCTTTAGGAATCTGCAGGTAAGGAACCCTAGAAATCTGCATCTTGAGGTTGTTAAGGCATCCGCATCAATACTCAAACGATCAATAAACTAATCAAAACAATATTTGGTGAGTCCTTTAAATAGGCTCTTCCGAAGGATAAATACTACTGAACATAAGACAACACCACTATCTCTAATGAATAAATTCAAAATAATTAACTTAAACTACTTGGCAATATCCTTCTATAAATAACAATATCGCGGATAAATATCCTCCCCCCTACCAAGAATTCACCTTATCAAGGGCCCCTTCTTTCGTACAAATGTTATTATTTTGTTGTATTATCTGGAACACAAGGACACTACCAGTTTAAGCTTTAGCACTTCATTGGAAATTCCAGCTGATTCTTTGTTCCAACCTTGCAGTTACTGACTCAAAACTTTTTCTTCCTTCTTTTAACTTTTTGTTACAGATTATGAGTTTCTTGGTGTCATCCGAGGCTATAATGGGGGCCGTGTCTGAAGGTGGCAAGACATTGTATGCTGGGGTCCAGGAGACATTTTCTGCTTCAAACAATTTGGATCAAATTCATGGAGATCTGAATGATGCATTGAAAACGCTTCTTGCTAAAAGGGAGGATTACCAGAATAGATTACAGAGGCACAAGAGCAAGAAGGAAACTAATGCTTACACTGATTGGGTTTGCAGGGTGGGGAAGATTGAGAATGAAGTGAAAGATCTAGAAACCAGATTTGAAAAAGAAAACAATCGTTCACGAGTATGGGGAGCTATGCCACGTTCAGCATTCTGCCAAGAGATGAAAGATGAGCGTGAAAGAGTTCTCCTTCTTTTGAAGGAAGGCAATGAACTGGGAGAAGTTATGGTTGATCCCCCGCCGAAACCTGTGGAATTGATGCCTGCGCCAGAAATCTGTAAATTTAAGACACTTCAGATGCATGAGGATAAGATATTGGATTTCCTAGGGAATGACAAAGTTAAAGGGATTAGGATCCATGGATTGGTGGGGAGTGGTAAAACAGCCATAATGCAGAGCTTGAATAACCGGGAAGAGGTTGGCAGAATGTTTGATATTGTCTTATGGTTGAATGTTTCGGCAGAGGATAACACAGATAATTTCAGCACAGAGCAGTTGCAAGGGGCTATTGCGAGCAGACTGAAACTTGATGTTGAAAGCACCAGTGATGCTCATGAAGTTGCAAAGAGGATATCAGAAGAGTTGGAGGGTCAGAGGTATTTGCTACTCTTGGATGACGTGAAGCAAGATCTGGACTTGTATCGCCTCGGAATCCCAGAAACTAAGAATGGTAGCAAGGTTGTGTTGACAACTAGATTTCTTCATGTCTGCTCCTCAATCGTTAATAGGGCCGTCAAGGTAAATTATTTACCCGAAAATGAGGCATGGGAATTGTTTCATGATGTTTTGGAAAATCCAGAACTTAAAGAGAATACAAAAATCTCAAAGCTTGCCTGGAAAATTGTCAAGAAGTGTGGTGGCCTTCCGCTCGTCCTAAAAATGATAGCAAGTAACTTCAGAATTAGAAAGAGTGAAGATCAATGGGTGGATGGATTTAACAACTTCAGAAAATGGCCTAACATTAAACATGAAGGCATGGGGGAACTGTACGAATTACTGAAGTTCTGTTCCAATAACTTGGACAGTGCACAAAAGAGTTGCTTTTGTTATGGTGCTTTATATGCTGAAGATAGTCAAATCCCCATAGATTGTTTGTTGGACTGTTGGGGTGCTCAAAATTTTCTTGGCAGTGACGATGACGGAGATGAACTGCGCATCAGTGGTCGTATCAAATTGCAGCATCTTAAGAATGTTTCCTTACTAGAGGATGGTATGACCACTGACTATGTGAGGATGCACAAAATTATCAGGCAAGTGGCGCTACATGATGGTGAACATACACATATGGTAAAAACCAAGGAAGCGTTACGAAAAGCCCCAGATATCAAACATTGGTCAGAGAAGAATTGGATCTCTCTGATGGACAATAAACTCCAAATGTTACCAGAGTGCCCAGATTCTAGTGTGCTTTCCACTCTCTTCCTGCAGAAGAATTTAAGCTTGAAAAAAATACCTGCATCATTTTTTGATCACATGGAAACCCTCCTAGTTCTGGACTTCTATAGTACGGGTATTGTGTCCTTACCTCAATCCCTATCGAAGTTGATCAGACTCAAAGTGCTCTATTTAAATGGTTGCATATATCTGACTGAGCTTTCTTCTCAATTAGAAGGACTTGTGAATCTTGAGGTGCTTGATTTGCGGGGTAGTGGGATAAAACATATACCACAGCTCCTTGAGAAATTGCTCCGCCTAAGGCGTTTGCTAGTATCATTTCCTGACACCTATTCTTCAGTGGTAGCTACTAATTGCGAAGTGATTTCCAATCTGTCTGCATTGAAGGAGTTGATCATTGACGTGAAAGCTCCCTGTAAGCATTGCAGTGACGAAATTCTGAATTCTACCATAGAAAAGATAGTCACCCTAGAACTGACCACTCTCCAGTACCGGTTTTCAGATGAGACGGTAGATGTCATAAAGGTGGAGGCAGCCACTACATATATCTGGGTTCCTGATGCAGCTATTCTAAGAATTTTCCTTGAGAGAGGTGACCTTTGCTTTGCATCATTTCATGTTTGCATCGGTTTCCACTCAACCTCTCCTCAAATTCCCATGTCTTACCCGTATGAAAGGTACATGAAATGTGGAAACTACAGTCCAGAAGTTTTAGCGTTACTTGCTGAAGCAGATGCATTTGAATTGGCCAACCACCCTGATGCTGTGAATCTAATGGAGTTCGTTGAGAGCATGAACCAGGTCCAAGGTTTACTAATTGAAAATTGCAGTAAAATCGAAACAATCGTGGATAGTAACTCTACAATTAACAGCCCAGTTCTGCCAAACTTAGAGCAACTCCACGCAAGGAATTTGCCAATGTTAAAGAGCATTTGGGAAGGCTATGTACCATTTGGTAGTGGTGTATGCAACCTAAAGGCTCTTGTTTTGAGCAATTGTCCTAGGTTGATCGAGATATTTTCACAGGGGTTTGTTCAGACGATTTTGGGAATCCAAGAACTAGAAGTTGAAGACTGCTTCGAAATTGAAGAGATAATTATGGGGTCTGATTTTCTTCTCCCAAACCTGGAGAAAATGACACTTAATAATGTGCCAAAATTAAGGAGCATTTGTGCAAATGAATCGATGGAGTGGCACTCCTTGAAGGAGCTTGAGATACATGGGTGTCCCAGATTGAGTAGATTACCTTTCGGCAAGGATAATGCATTGAATCTGAGATCCATTAAAACAGATAAAGATTGGTGGGATGCGTTGCACTGGCAACAGCACGAGGTCAAGGAACACTTTGAGCAATATTGCACCTTCAGGTAATGCTTATGGTTTGGAAATTTCCATGATAAATGCACTTCACCTGAGATATATGTGCAGCTTTTTATCAAGCAAGCTACCATTTGGAAACTTTATTCACTTAAGATATTTCAGAAGTCGACTCCCTTGGTACTTTCGATGAGATCCAGTAGGGTCCGTTTGATTTTGAAAATGATAGAAAATGCAAGAAAGAGAAGAAAAAAAAAGAAGACATTTTCTTGGTGTTTGATTAGCATGAAAATGCTAGAAAGTAAATTTTCTTGTACGGCTCATTTAAGCATGATTAGATAGCTTCTACTTTCCTGTTAAAAACACAAGGAATTTTTATGTTCTTGTGAAAGTTGCCACCTCTTATGACATTTCCCATTTATGCCTATAATTTTTTCCTTTCCTATCAAGATCCATATTGTATATTGAACGTAATTAAGTAACTATAAGTATTTTGTTGCAAGATTCTTACAAAACTTTTCATTTTAATCAATCACATAGAATAAAATAAAGTTTCTTTGCACTTTCTTTCTTTTATGTCAGTTTCTCTCATTTTTACTTTCCAACATAAATTTCTTTCTAATCAAACGGACACTTACTCTTAAGTTGCTTTCCAGAAGTACGATATTTGTTGATCTCAAGTACCTGCTATCATTTTCAAGACCTATGTCGTAATTTTTTGTGACAGAAATGTATGGGATTTGGTTCAGTTGGATTGTAGATAGGATTTCAAGTTTCCTATGTTATAAGGTTGTTACCTTATAAATAAGGGTCTTTGGCATTGTACTTATCAGCTTTAGATTAATGGGATTATGAGTTTATTAAGTCTCTGGCCTTTTTGTGGATTAGAACTGTGCCCTCATGTGCTTCCTCATCCCCTCTCCCTTTTCGTTTTGCATCAAATCAATGCAGAGTGAACCCAAAAAACTACGAAGGCTGACGTGTCTAATGGAAAATAAGGCATTCCAGTTCAATGGGTGCAGAATCCAAATTTCATTCCTGGCATTAACGCCACTTTCTTGAAAACTTAATTACCCAATGTGGGTAGTGAGTACTGATCATCCATAGATCTTTGAGGATTTGAGCTCGAAATTTGATATGGTTTAGGAGTTAGGACACTTGAGGTTGTAGCTTGAGAACTTTTTTGAATTCATAATGTTCGTCTTGGAATCAAATATCTTTTGACCTTTAGAACTGAGCCATGAAAATTGTGGTTTTAAAGTTGGCTGTTAGTCTAAGACAAACTAGGGTCCCAACTTTCATGATTATACATGAGACATTACCATTAATGTATGTCAAAATTTTCATCTGTGTTGGCCTTAACCTCAAACGCATTTCCATTTGAACCTGAAACTTTGATTATGCTTTGAAATTGCATTTTCAGAAACATGAATGCTCTTGATATTAGAAAACTGACTTGGTAGTTGAATCTGAGACTAGGATTAAATCTAGAGATGAAAAACAATTCCGGACTTTGATGTCATTAAGCTTTAATATCAACCGAGTCCAAAACGAAGCTACATCATTGTCTGTTCTGTTTTGGTCTTGTCCTTCAGTCTATTCTTTGTCCGCTCTGAATTTTGTACGTTAATTTACTTGTTGAAAAGAAAACTATAACACTGGGATTTCAAAACCGTATCTTGGTATTGCTTTTAGAAAGTGTATTAGGGAAGTGTTTGACTCGTTTCTGATATGCTTTTCCCTTCATCTTTTGCAGGGACGTGCCAACTACTGCAACTGCTGTTGATGGTACTGAAAGCATTGGCGAGGGGACATCCAGAGGCATGTCCCAGGTAGAACCTTCTAGGGTTGCTCCCAAGAGAAGGCTCTCAGAAGAAGAGAAGGGGAAAGTAGTTGCCTCTCCTGAAAGTGGCAAGAGAGGTAGATCTGAACAAAATTCCCGGGGTCTAAACGGGATATCCATCTGATAGCAGCTAGTACTTGGACTGTCCATGGCGATGGTTACTCAGTGTCATGAACTTTCTGCCTATAGGGAACAGCTGCTGCTTGGGGATCAAACGTTCAATGAAATTTGGTCTTAGCATAACAATAGTAACTGTCGAGCTATATTGTTGGGTCTCAGTATATAACTTGACAAAATCACACTTTAAGGTATTTTGTGGGTTGACAAAACGTGTGCAAGTACAAATCCACTGTTTGTCATAATTTTGATAGTAAGTTTGTTTCCGTTTCAGTTGACTTATCTCTGTGCATAGTTTGTGCCAATCTGCACCTATCCCTTCTTATTTTGGTTCCTTCATCAGTTTCTCCGGCTTGGCTTACCTTACATTGTTTACCACTTCCTTCCACTTCACATTTCCTGTATCAAAAATGTTTTTATGTAGTGATAAGGTTTGGGAGAGATGGGACTCGTGAATCTGTTTGCGAAGGCTCCATATACGTTGCTTGATATCTTGGGCTGCTTTTTCTTTTCTGAAACTGCAATAACTTGGTGCACCATATGTGTTTTGTTTGAGTGTGAGCTGCTGTTGCCTTCTGTTGGATCTGAAAAAGTTGATTAGCCACCTACATCCAGTGTTACACAGACTCGGGTATACCCCCAGAGTCTGGAACAAGGAAACGGGCGACATTGCCCTGTGTGAGCATGATTTTCAGGGCTCTAGCCATTTGAACATAAGAAGATGGAGTGAAGAGATCACAGGTGGAAAATGACAAAAACGGAAAAAAGACACTGTTGGAGTAGGATGAAACCTCGAAGGGACGGTATAAATTGGTCAGAGGAAACTTCTTGAGGGAGCTTGAGAGGATTGACATAGATGAGAAGAGTAAGGTGAGGAATGCTAAGGCTCCTCAACTGGCATCTTACAATTTTGTAACTCAGGCCGGATGGAACTATGTAAGCTGGCTTCAATTCCTGATTTGTTTTCACGAAAGTAGGAGAAGTCCTGATTAAAAATGGAAAACGCGCCCAGATAATAGTACAGTATTAATTAGTTTCAGCTCTTTTTTCTTAGCTTACATCCTCGGAATAAAATTTGCCAGAGGAGGAAAAATGTGATGCAAAGTAGGGACGATTGTTGGAGGTGAAACTAATCTTTGAGTATTTATTAGCTTAGAAGCTGGGCTAAGTTAACTATTTTTTCAAGGAAGCATAAACGTATTATATTCATACTAATAGAAGACAAGTATATAGGATACCAACGGTCCCGAAAATATATTTAAAAAAATAGGAATACAAGTACAAAAGCCGCAAAAAGTAGCAACAATAGTGCATACTCCACGAGCCCACTCGATATAGTTCTGAAAGAATTAGATTTGCATCAAGTGAGTGCACCAACCTCGCCCCCATCATCACCGTCTCTACCGCTACTGGCGGAACTCCACCACCATCTTAACTGGGAAGCCGTCCTACCACGCACTACTGGTGGAACTCCACCACCATCTTCTCTGGGAAGCCGTCCAACATTGGAGCTCCAAATAACTCTAAAAGACCAAAATGAAGGGAAAAGACATTTGCACTCCTCAATAAATGGGGAAGCTCAGAAGGAAGTTCATTCAATCACAAGTACTTTCTTTCTGTCGAACTATACATATAAACCCCTTAAGATTTCCTGTTCATAACTTGGTTGAGTTTGATTGACCAAGTTCTTCACATCCATTTTCCCGTACTGACATAACTATTGGAGTGCTCTCCGGCCAAACACAATTAGCCGGTGAGCATCGGACGGTGCTCTTGTTTTGCAGGCGCATGAGATAAATGGTTCCATTAAAGTAATAATCACACGCTAGGTAGTGACACAAAATTAAACCCGCTACATGACAGAACACTTTGCCACTTTTACATCAAAGCTTGAAGGAGAAAAAAAGAAAGAGGAGAAACAATTACAACAGCAGTGCTGAGCAAAAAAGGAAACAATTACAGCAGCATTTGCACACTAGTACTCATGGACATCCCCCGTGATCAAAAGATGATGACAACACTGGCCTGGACCCAAACAAATGAAACACCGTCAGGTCCGATAACTGGAAATAATCACGGGAGGATGATGGGTTTTGGTTGAGGTAGGGTAAGATGGGTCTTTCAACACATCGTTTGGGCACTTGCTTGAACCCAAGCCAAAAGCTGATTTGATGGGGTCTGTAGGAGTAGTGGAACCAAAGATTACGCGAGGAGGAGCTTTAAGTCGGTTGTTGCAAGTATGGTGGTTTGTGTATGTGGTCTGATACGTCAGTGGGTTATCTTCAGTTCTTTGCACCAGTTTCTTGGCTTGGCAACCTTGAGAAGTCCTGTAAGTACACTCATAGTAGTAGCTCCTGCACATTAAAAAAAAAAAACTGGATTAGCTAGCCTTTAACTCCCAGGACTCCAAAGCCCAAAACATGTTAGTATTTTAATTTGAAATACCAGTCAAATGCAGTTTCATGGAAGTCTAAATGGTTACCCTATAGAAGTCTTAAAATCCCAAGGAGTGTGTCACAAACTCATGATGTTCTTGTTCGTTTGTTGATGCACTATATATTATTGTGGCTCAAGGCCTTTGTATTTTGAGTAGGGCCTTGAGCCTAGGGTCGGCAAATGGCGCCTTGGATCCCAAAAGTTTTTCTTTGCCCTTACTATTTTTCCAGGTCTCATACAAAACAGCCAATTGAAGTCCTCAATCGTTTTAAAGCAATGTTGATCTGTTCATTTACCAAATGCATGTTTGTTTATAACATGAAGTTGTCTGTATACCAGTTACAGTAGCCTACCGAAAAAGGAGATTTTCCAATTTTAAGTTGATGAGTTGATCACATCTTCCATATCATCAACCATGTCCAAGAAAAAATGAACCGCAGTGTGTTACACATTAAAAACTGAAACAGTCGAAAAGAGATCAATAATGGCCAAGAAAAACTAATAGATGTCTAGCTTATTCCTACAGGGTGGAGAAGGGGGTGCTCTAAGCGTGGGGACCCACAAAGGGTGGGGCAAGCCATCATGGGCATCAAAGCCACCACATGACATTTGCCTCTGGCAAGGGATGAACCCTCAACATTCGATTTGGAAGTCTTGAGGAGATACCATCGGACTAAAGGCCCATAGTGGAAGAACTTGATTATGCAAGTTTAATAAAACTTTGGTAGGTAAATCTAGCCGAGAAGAATAATGTTTAAGCTATACTTGTTTAGTTGTCAATAACCTTTTTGGATTTTTGGTTATACACTTCTTCATTTTTTTTTTTCTCTCGTAGTTGGGCTTATGTTTTTTAATGTTTGTCCTCAAAATATGTTGAGGAACCCATCTTAGAAGTTTGCCTTCAAGCCGAAAACTGATGGGTAGTCCTGATTTCTGGACTCGCTCAACAACATATTTAGAGTGCTTGGAAGGAAGATATGAGTTTTTGGGCACAAAAGATCACTGGATAAAATTGGCACAAGCCACAAAAGATCCCTCAACATTCATAAGAGTTTTTGCTTCTGAAAATTCGAGGAAGATTGGTACTGAAATCAAACCTTGGGTATCTGGGATTGAGGACTTCTTTCCGTCTACGTTGTCTCCATACATGACCATCGTCGGGTAAATTTGGGGTGATTCTTGTGCGTGATGAGGGGTTCTTTCTGCATTTACAGATATAATATTATGAACTCCATACATAAAACACAAAAATTCGGTAAGTACAAGGGATTCAAGGGTTCTTGACCCGTTCCGCTAAGGTATTTATTTTTTAAGTACTTATTTTCTGCTTTACAATTTTAAATACCCGTTTTTCACAGGTCATTCTCTTACAATACATCACTTATAATTCAAAAAATAAGTATTTATTTCCCTGAACGGAACGGGGCCAACCTAATAAGCACAAACACAGACACAAACATGGACACAGAGTCATAGACACATGCCAGCAATTCTAAATAAGTTCGGACAGAGATGATTAGAAATGTATCAATCAAGAAGAAAGAAAGAAAGGATAATCAAAACCCAGAATCAATCAATCAAGAACAAATAAAGGATAATCACTCACCTTCTCGAAGTACCCAAAGTATTCAGTCGTGCCCCAGGGTTCGCCGGAATCGGATCGGGAACCTCGCCGGAATTCAGCATCGAAATAGTATCCGCAAACGACCTCAGGATTTTCCCGATCAAATCGTCGGCTTCGACGGATCTATCGGTACCGAAGGGCTCGTTGATGATGGCTCGGAGCTGGTTTGCCAATTCAAAGCCTTCGGTCAGCTCATGAACGGCGTTTTCCCGGCGAGCTAGCAAGTTTTTCAGCAAATTGGAGTCCATTTTCGTGACTTGAATTTGTTGATCTCTCTTCTGTAGGCTTGGAAAGTAAATAAGGGTTTTCGTTTCATGTATAAGGCGAACGAAAAGGACAGTTGCTGGGAAGATTGGAGTGAGCTTTCTTGGAAACCTCAGACGACTTGACGGGGTAGAAACGAGCAATTCGAACAAAGAAGCATTTGGAATCTTTCTCATTTAATACACGTGGATCCGATACGATTAATATTAGGGGTGCTATGAACCGAGTCGTTCGCGATTTGTTTAAGGCTCGACTCAAATCTAGGGACTCGTCAAATTTTCATACAGTTTGAATTCGCTTAAAAACTTAATGAACGAACATCCACACTCTAAAACTCGATTCAGTTCGGTTATTTAGATATATGTACATTATTATTTTTTAATATTATATACATCAACAGGATTAACAGAATATTAATATGTAAGTTCACAAGGGGTTCAGAGGCTGTCCATAGCCCTAAACCCCAACAACGTTACCCATGGGGCTCGAACCTCCGCCACCACTGTGTGGGGAGGGTGAGAAAGCCAGCTGTACATTAGTTTGATTCGATTACTTTTTTGGTTGAAAATACTCATTCGTTCTAATTTATTTATTTTGGGGAGAGTTTGCCCAATTTTTCAATTGATTATGTTTGGTAATTTATACTAATTTTCTAGGTGATTTTGAAAATATAATTTTTTTAAAATTAATTGAAAATTTTCAAACAAGATTCTTATTACATATTAAAAGTATTATTAACATAAAAATATAATTAATTTTTTATTCAATTAGAGTAGAATAGAAATTAAAAAATTAGGACGGACCGACGGACCCCAAAGACTTCTCTAATCCACTCTAGTCAAGCACCACACTTCTAATCTCTTGCATTCCATTGTTTATTTTTTTAGAGAAATACATATTAAACCCTAGAGTTTAACAGGTATTGGAATTGAACTACTCCCTCCATCCTAATTTAATTGTCATTTTTGGAAGTTTGTGACATTTTTCAATTAATTATATCTTGTAATTTATAATGTTTTATGTGATTTCGAAAACATTGTATTGTAGAACTAATTGAGATCTATCAAACAAGATCCATATTCGATATGAAATTCATTACCAATTTAAAGATATAAGTCGTTTTTTAGCCGGTTAAAATAGAACGAGGGACAATTAAATTAGGAAGGAGAGAGTACATTACTTTGTAGGGGAATATTTACTTACAGCCTGTTTGGATGCCTGATTTGGAGCCCGGATTTGTACGCGCCTGGATTTGGAGCCCTGGCCCCACGTAAATCAGGTGTTTGGGAAGAAAAAAAACGCAGGTGGATTTGTGGGTGGATTTGGCTCTCCTGGATTGTAAATCCACCTGCGGCCCGAATTACCAACGATAGGGGGTACCCCCGTCGTTGGCAAATCCATCCTGAGCCGGATATGTGAATGACGAGCCTGCCCTTGCTCCGTCTGTGATCAGAGAGAGAGAGAGAGAGAGGAGGAGGAGGAGGTCGCCGTCACCCTGTGATTGGCCATTGGCCACTGTCATTCCTGCCGCCGTACGATCGAGAACCAGAGATGAGAGAACTGCTAAGGGATCAGTGGTAGTAAGAGAGAGAGATATATTGGGGATTTGAATTTGTGGCTATGGGTAGTATGAAAGAGTGGGGCTATGGGTAGTATGAGAGAGTGGGGGGGGGGGGACCAACGGTCTAGAATGATTGAAATTAATCTAAAGGCCACAAAAAATCCATATTGAGAAGAAAAAAAACTCCTTACAGTTTGTAATAAAAGGGTAAAATTATCAAATAAGTTGAATTAATTATATTTAAAAAATAAATTATTATGTATTAAAAGTTCAAAAGTATGAAAATAAGTACTTTTATAAACACAATTTTAATTTAATGCCTAATCATATAATTATATTGCAATTATTGTAATATAAACATTAAATTTATATACAAGGGCAGTTAAGTCATTTGACATCTTATCCTATTATATCCACCCTACAAATCCCTCTTCTTAAAAAATCATCCAAACACCGGATTACAAATCCATCATTCTTAGGAGGTGGGTCAACCCTTCTTACATATCCACCCTTATTATATATCCAAAATCAAATCATTCATCCAAACGGGCCGTTACAGCACTTGTGCTTGGGGCAATTTTAACTTACACACCTTCAACTTCTTTTTGGAATTGAACTACAATCATATTGTAGGGGAACTTTTACTTACACACCTTGTGCTCGGGGCGATTTTAACTTACACACCTTCTAACTTCATTTTTGGATACTTAACACTTAACACCCCCTGTACTATCAGGTTAAGTGATATCGTTAACTCCATTAGTTGAACTTGTAAAAAGCCTAATTTTTGCAGACCCTCTCTCCACCAATTGTGGGACCAATAATTTTGTTTAAAGCCTGGTCTGTTTAATTAGAAAGAAACAAAATAATGGAAAATTTATCTTTGCAAGTTTTAATTCTATCTCGGTGGAAAACATATCCAATTTTTGCAGAGATAAGTTATCTACTTGTTATTTTGGACAGATATAGAGATAAATTTTGAAAAAAATAATTTTATTTGCTAATTATTTTGGACATATACAGAGGTAAGATTTTACATAGATAATTTTATCTGTGAGTTATTTTGTTGTGTTGGACAGATGTATCTCCAGAGGTAAGCTTTTGCAGAAATAAGTTTATCTATGAGTTATTTTGTTGTGTTGGACAGATGTAGCAATAAACTTTACAACAAAAAAAAAAAGTAGCGTACCAAGATTCGGAAGGTTTCGTGTGTTGGTGAGATTAAAGCATAGTTTGATTTCCAACGCTCGTGATGCTAAATTTTTTGCAAAAGTCTGTATATCCATGCGTTTGGGCTCGATCTAGAGCGATGATAGGGGTAGTAAGGTGACGAGGAATCCTTCAAAGCATCTCTAGCCTATGTCTCACAAATTCTCTATTCTGGAGACTTAAAGAAATAATAATTATTGAAAAATCAAGTGAAGATTGTGTAAGTATTCACATCAACTTCAATCCACATTCTCTATTTTCATCTCTCAAACTTCTCTTAAATATTTTCCTGCAATTCTTTATATTTGAAATTTTGACTTCAACATGGTCAATATTGGTCTCATTGAAAAGATCTTGGCGACCAGCTCCCGCAAGACACTTTTGGTCGAAAACTACACTGTTATTGTGCATTCTTCAGTCACATTAGAGACAGACAAGCTTTCTTGTAGGAAAAAGAGCTCAACGAAGTTAAGTCGGTCTTCTCTCGTCCTCGGCCATGCATGTCACCAAAAGGACACAAAATACATGAAATTTTGCCCTTTGGGGGTGGATTAGTGAACTTCTTTTTATTGTACTTGCATGCCAAGATGTAGCCGATGGTATAAATTTGAAGAACATTAAAGTTATGGAATCAAAGTTATACCTATTTCATAGAAATAAATCAAAAAGTATAAAGGATATGGTTGTCATTGAAGTTTAAAATCACAAGGTAAAATGGGTAAAGTAGGAATTTTTAAGTCTCCAAGTTCAAAAGGCGACCCCGAGTTTTAAAGAAGGAATTTCAAAAGGCAAAAGGGGAAAATACTCTTGCACCTATAAATAAGAAGGAAAGCTCAGAAGGAAATTCATTCCGTCAAAGGTACGTACTGTGTCAAACTATACCCTTTTAAGGTTTTCTGTTTAACTTAGTTGAGTTTGATCAACCAAGTTCTTGAGATTGATTTTCGTCTACCGACTTGACTATCAGTGTCATCCGGCCAAACACAATCATGGCGAGCACTTGACGGTGCTCTTGTTTACGTTTTGCAGCACAGGAGATTAGCAATCATACTATTAAAATAGTAATCACGCATTAAGCAGTGGCATGTAATTACATGCTACGTAACCAAACGGGTAGTACTTCTGCATCAAAGCCGGAGGGGGGAAAAAAACAGCAGTAGTAGCACACTAGTACTCATGGACATCCACTTGATCAGAACCTGATAACAACACTGGCCTAGACCCAAATGAATGAAACGCTGTTAAGTCCTATAACTGGAAATAATCACAGGAGGGTGATGGATTGTTGTTGAGGTAGAATAAGATTGGTAATCCAATTCGTCGTCTGGGCTATTGATTGAGCCAAAGCTAAAATGAGGTGAATTACTGGACTCCGTAGGAGTAGTAGGATCCAAGAATATCTGAGGAGGAGCTGTAAGTTGGTTTTTGCAAGTATGCTCGCCACGATATGTCGTCTGGCACATTGATGGGTCATCTTCGGTTCTTTGCATCTGTTTAGTGGCAAGGCAACCCTGAACATTTCTGAAAGTGCACCTATAGTATTCCCTGCACGTCAAAACTGGAATTAGCTAGGCTTAACTCCCAGAATTCCAAGGCCCAAAAAATAGTACTTTTAATTTGAAATACAAGTCAAATGCAGTTTCATATATTTTCCTAATAGATGGAAGTCTAACGGTTAGCCTTTCCAAGTTTAAATATCCTAACGAGGGTGCCACCAAAATTCTTGTTCCTTTGTTCCAATGCACTATATATTAAGTGGCTCTAGACTTCTGCATTACAAATGCACTGTAAGGGTTGAACCCTCAACCGTCCATTTGAAAGAGTTAAGGAGATATAGCTGGACTAAAGTCTTGTTGGCTAGTGGATGAACTTGATCATGCAAGCTTAATTAGTACTCCTAATTTAGTAGGTAAATCTACGAGAAGAATAATGTTCAAGCTATACTAGTTTACTTGCTAACTTTATTGGTTTTTAGCTCTTTCAATTCTTCAATTTTTTCCCTCTTAATGTTGGACTTACTCGTATTTCTTTGAATTTTGTCTGCTGAAATATACAGAGGACCCCATCTTACATCTCCGGTCCTTACTCAAATTTGAGCAAAAGCAAGCATTCAGAAATTTTAGTAAAAAATTAACTTTCCCCTCGATTTGGTAGAGATTTTGAGTAGAATTCAATCTGGTATCGGAATTTGGCTCCGAGTCAATTAAAAGAGAACGGCGAGATACTCTTTGAAATTTGCATTAAGCCGAAAAAACGAGGGGTACGTAGTCCTGATTTCTAGACTCCTTCAAAACAATATCATAGTGCCTTGGAATGAATTTATGAGTTTTTGGGCACAACCGCATAAAAGATCACCGGATAAAGTTGGCAGAAAAGATCCCACACCATCGATATGAGTTTTTCCTTCTGAAAATTTAAGAAAGATTAGAACTGAAATCAAACCTTGGGTGTCTGGCACCTAGGATTTCTTTCTGTCCATACTTCCTCCATGAATGGCCATCGTCGAGTACATTTGGGGCGATTGTTGTCCATCGGATGGCAATCTTTCTGCATTTAGAGATAGATTAATGATATCATTCGTTAGGGCATAGGAACTCCATACATTTAGAAGAAAACTCTATCAGTAGGATTAGCACAGATCATCTAGGATTGCTTGGATCTTGATGGAATGAGGAGAAAAGAATGGGAAAATTGAAAGGTTCTCTTCCCTTATTTGGTTTTGACAAGAGATAGAGGACGAAATAGCATGACAAAGTATACATTAAATTTTTTTTCCTATCCTTTCCTGACACTTACCTTCGACAAGTTCCAAACATAATTTTACGAAATTTTGGCTCAAATTTTGATTGCCAGTGAACAGGGATGGCAACGGTGGGATTTGGTTCAATTGGCTAAACTGAAACCGAAACCGGAACATAAATCTAAAATAAAAAACAGCGGTTTTCATTTTATCTAAACCATAACGGCATAACCAAAACCACAATTACAAGTTCGGTTTTGTTTTTACCAAAATCTATGGTCAACATCTCTAATAAAGTTAAAGACATGATAAGAATCTATAGATGGATCAAGGTTTATATAGAATCGGTGGTGAATCGTACGATTCGCCATTTGATTCGCAATTCACGCAAAAATAATACGAATCTATAGGTGAATCAAGGTTTATCACAATTGTTACATTCGACTAATATGAAACCACAATTACAATTTGCCTCAAAAAAGATAATAAATTGTCAAGTGTTGAAAAATTATTTACTTTTTGTGATAAAAATCAATAATATGAGTGCAGTAAAAATAGAACTCAAAACTTGAAAATCGATGAAAATAAATTGCTGATCAAAGCGAGATATGACAGTTTGTCCTTAAGAAAGATTCGTCCCCACTACGATGCCTACGGCTTGCATGATGTCTATCTTCCAGCACTACTTGATCGAACGCCTCACAAAAGCAGCACTACACTTGGTGGGTCCGTTGAACCAAATTTGAGTTTGTACTCCCTCATATGAATGAACTCGAATGAAAGAAAAAATTCCCTCCCAAAAAGAATGAAGCATGCGATATATATAGGTTAATTGGTGACTCTACAAATGATCACCAGCAGAAAGGGGAGACGCTTCCGTCCATTGCAAACAAGTGTTACTAAAAAGAAACGACTCTAAATCAATTCAATTTGCATTCACATTGAAAATAAAAACTATATATATATATATATATATATATATATATATATTGTATAGTATAGTATTTTCCAACATTAAATACAAAAATTCTTATTTCCATGCAAAATTTGTTAATATTAGTATTTATTCTTATTCGGAGCATGTTAACCCTTTTTTCCCTTATTCTTCTTAAAGATTAAAATAGTCATTCTAAAGATGTTCACAACTAAGATACCTTATGCGGATGAGTTATGATTTTATTTTGGTAAAATTCTCATATTTTGTTATAATGTAATTTAATAGATGTGCTCAAAGTCTTTAAAATGTTATAATTTTAATTTGCTAGATGGTAATTATACAAGTAACTGTGAATACGTTGAGAATAATATCTATAGATGCATTGTCTCGATCTTTTTAATTTGTATATCCTCTATGTCATAGACCGGGACCAGGCTCAGATCCTCAAACCAACCCACATATGTTTCCATACAAGCTAGTTTAGTTGGCTACCTATCAGGCTACAAACCTTTTATAATGTTAAGGCTAAGCTTTAACTTTTATAATGAATATTTGACATCTATATGCATATCCATTTTACTATAGTTTTTATTATCCTATTGTTTACAAGTGTCTTTCCTAATAGACCATGTGATCATCAATAAATAATAGGAAAAAAAAAACTTTAATATAGAATTAAACTTAAATTTTTTAATGTTTCAATGTATCTTTATTACACAGGTGTATAAACACATTTTCCAATTTATTCTTGAAATTTGGACCGAATCATTACGTTTCACGATTTGGCATGGGCCAATCTGATTCTCGATTCGATTCACGATTTGACAACATTGGTATTTGAGTATTTGTTTAATTATGATGTGATTTGATTATGGTTCGGTTTTCGGTGTGATTATCACGTGAAAGCAAAATCAACACTGAATCGACAGATTTTTTGAAATCAAAAACCGAAACCATGGTTAAAAACCGCACCAATTGATTCGGTATGGTTCGGATAATCAGCTCTATTGGCGAGATTGCCATCACTACCAATAATAAGTAAATATTCCATCCGTTCCAAAATGAGTGACCTTTTTGGGATTCCGTGTCATTTTTAAAATATTTATATCTTTCGATTTATGTTATTTTGAAAACTTTGTTTAATAAAACTAATTAAAATCTATCAAACAAGATCCATATTGCATATTTTTTAACACTCATATCGAAAGATATAAGCAATTAAAAATGTCATGCTTTCCCAAAAAGTCCCTCATTTTGGGACGGACGGAGTAAAGAGTAAGGAGAAAAGTGTGGAGATGTTCTGCTTTTTATCTTAATATTAGTAATAATCAGAGTATTATCAAAAAAGTTAAAAATTAGAATAGACAGATGTTCAATAGACAGATGCACTTCTCGTGTCTTTGGGCCAAAGGCCTCTTGGCAAGGGTGGAGATGTTCTACTCGAACTGAAAATCAATCAATCAATCAGACAATAAAGAAAAGGATAATCAATCAATTACCTTTTCTTGGACTCCATAAACCACCCGGGTTTTAACGCCGAGGAGCGTCGGAAACTCTAAACTCCCGGCTAGCCGAATTCATGGGTACCTCAGCTGGCTTCGCCGGAACCGGATCGGTAACCTTGCCGGAATTCAGCATCGAAATAGTCTCCGTAAACGATCTCAAAATTTTGATGATTAGGTAATCGGCTTCCACCGATCTATCGGTACCGAAGGGCTCCTTGATGATGGCTCTGAGCTGGTTCGCCCAGTCATGGGCTTCGGTCAGCTCTTGAACGGCGTTATCCCGGAGAGCGATCAAGTTTTCCAGCAAATTGGAGTCCATATTTGGGGTGCCTTGATCTCTTCTATGAACTTGAAAAGTGAAGGAGGGGGAGTGATCTCCTTAATAAGGATAAGGAGAGGACAATTGGTTTGCTGGGAAGCAGTGAGAGAGCTTCGAAGAAAATTCCTTCTGTGGAAAAACAGTAACGCTACCCTACGGTACGAGAAATTTTTCGGTGCCGAGCAGGCACGGGCCACGTGGTGGCCGAGCACGCATCTCGACCGTCCAAATGTGTTTTGAACGGTCTAGATCTGTTTGGACTTGAGGGGGTGTTTTTGGTACTTTTACACTAAAAAATTACGTAAACAGATTTGGACTGTCCAAAATACGTTTGGACGGCTGAGATGGTGCTCGGCACCACGTGGCCCGTGCCCACCCAGCACTGAAAAACTACACGATACAGCATTTCGGAGGAAGTTCACCGACTCCCAAGTGAGTGGGCGTAGCGTTATTCATGGAAACAATAACATTCGTTTAAGGGTTTTGGATTTTGAATTTTAATCATTATTCTATTTTTTTTTAATTACTCTCTTCTTCAACAAATTTGAAATTTTTCCGCAACTTATTAATTAGTGAAAACAACTTGATATTTTCCAACAACGAGTAATTCTTAAGTTATTGCCTACCCAAAACACTCCTTAGCATTTAGAGAAACTTTTTAGTATACCGGGGATACCAACGCCCTTGGTATCCCCTTCGGTCCGTTTTTAATTTTTCGGCCATTTTCCGATCACACTTGGATGATCGATTCCGTTCATTTTGTAGAGTTTGACGAGAACCATAATCATACCAAAATTCGTGTTCATCGGACTTTAATAGATACATGATCTGCACATGTGAAAATTGCAGAAAAAACAAAACTGGGTTCTGATTCAGTGTGGTTTTGGATCCAATTTTGGTTTTCTTCAATTTTCATGTGTGCTGATCATGTATCTACAAAAATCCGATGAACACAATTTTTGGTATGTTTAAGGTTCTCACCAAACTCTACAAAATTAACGAAATCAATCATCTAAGTGTGATAAAAAAAATGGCCGATATACAAAAAAGTTTATCGTTTAGTTTATTTATAGCTAGATGGGAAATGTTTAGAGGTTTGAGCTTTGCTTCATATCTCATGATAGGCATTAAGTACACGGTCAAGTTATCTGTTATGACATCTAAGTGCTTTTGCATCAATCTCAACAAATTTTGGACCAAATTAATCACTTTTTATATTTTAACAAGTCACTTTTCAGAATGGGCACTATATCAAACTATCTATTTGAGCTTTAGGCCCCGTTCTCGAAAGGAAAATAAGTACTTATTTTTTAATAAGACAATTTCAAGCTCAAAAATTATATATTTACGTAAATAATTTTTCTATCAATATGGATCTTGTTTGATAGATCTCATTGAGATCTTTTATATGGTGTAAAAAAATTGCAAAATTATTTTTCATTTACATTATTTTTGAGTTTGAAAATGTGAAATAAGTATTTATTTTTTAAAAAGATGTTCTAGAACGGAGCCTTACTCTATTAAATATATTCACACTTTTTTTTATTTAAATACTTTTTGGACTCCACGGGTGTTGGGGGGAGAGAACATAATTTAGCTCAATGAAAAATAAGAGAGAAAGAGTAGTGGATGAACAGTCCCTCCCCAGACAGACAAGTAACTGTGGCAAATATGCAATTCGGCGATGAAGGATCAGAGTCCAAATGCAAAGGTCATGAATGTTGTACCGGTTAGAGTATCAATTTTTCTATTGGTCCCGATTTAGCCAAAAATTCTTATATTTATATTTTTTGAGTTTAAAGACAAACACGTTTTGCAATCAAACATAAAAATAAATGTGCCTAAAACTCTAGAGTACCCTATGATAGTGCCTAAAACCCTAGGGTACCCTATATATGAAAGTGCCTAAAACCCTTAGTAGCCTATGAAAATGCCTAAATTACTAAAACCTTATAATGAAAAAGTGCACCCTAAAACCCTATGAAAGTGCATAAACATGTTTTGACCTTATGGCTAAAAAACTTAAAAAGTTGAAGGATCTCCACTGAAAACTATTTTGCTGATGTCTTTCCCATAAATGAAAATTATTTTACTATCTTTATGGCAAATTTTCCCTTATTATATTTTTCAATCTTATTATTTTTGGTGAAAATGCCTCCACCAAAAAAATAGTAACAGAAAGACAATGAACCCGTTTGTTTAAGGGTTTTAGATTTTGGATTCTAATCATTATCTTATTTTTCTCCAATCATTACTCTCATTTCTCATTTTATTTCTCTCTAATCATTACCCATATTTTTAATCATTACTCTACTTCTCTATATACTCATTACCTATAAATTCAAATCCAAAATCTCAAAACGAACGGGTCAATGTCCGGTGGTCTCTTACCTTTTATTTGCGAACGACTCGGTTGTGCACTGTCAAGCTATGGAACAAGATTGTGAGGCCCTATGATAGATTTTGAAGGCTTACGAGGCTGCGTCGGGGTAGAAGGTAAATAAAGAAAAATCTTGACTACTGATTTTGCCACTTTCTTTTTTGTTAACGTCACTCCCCTTCAAGTGTATTTTTGTTGCAAAAATATACTTAAAGGGGAGTGACGTTAATCAGGAAGGAAGGGCAAAATCATTTCCCAAAATCTTCTATTTTTTTCAGTCCAAATACACCTTCTAATGTTCGCACGTGTTTATCGAGGAATGTTGGGATATCAATGGAAGCCAGGGAAGCTAGTACTTCTATTTGGGTCTTCCTGTCATTCTTGGAAATTCTAAACGTGATTTATTCGGTTATGTCAAAGAGCAAACTATAAAAAGGATGAAAGGCTGGATTGAATCCCGGTTGAATTCAGCAAGCCGTGAGGTTCTCATTAAATCGGTACTATTGCCTCTCCCGTGCCATGCTATGTCTTGCTTTCGGTTGCCCAAAACACTTATGAGCCAAATTTCTGCTGCGGTTTCAAATTTTTTGTGGGGTTCAAAAAACGGATAACCGAAATTTCACTGGATAAGTTGGGAAAAGTTAAGCAGATGCAAAGGGCAAGGTGGATTGGGTTTTCGCGATCCGGTGGCTTTCAACGGGGCTCTCCTAGCCAAACAAGGGTGGAAATTGATCTCGGGAGAGCAATCATTGTTCAAACAGATTTTTAAGGGGAGATATTTTTCCCACACATCCTTCTGGCAAGCTAATGTTAGTAATCAAGCATCGTGGGCCTGGAAAAGCATTGCATGGGCTCGGGACTTTCTCAAAAGAGGCTGGAGGTGGCAAATCCGGTCAGGTGAGGAGGTTCGAATTTGCTTACCATTTGGAGAAGGAGAGTTCTATAGCTCGCCCGGAAAATCTGGTGGCTCAATCGAGTTCGACTGCGATGATGTCTTCAATCTGGAAGCGATTATGGGGATTATCAATCCAACCGGAAATTAAATTGTCCGCGTTCAATGGAGCTTTAGCTACTAATTCTGCTCTTGCTGGAAGGAAAATAAGAACGGATTTCTTGTGTTCTTTGTGTGGGAAAGCTGAGGAATCTCTATGCTATTTACTTTTTCAGTGCGACCTTGCTACAAGAATCTGGATTCATTCCCCCTTTCGGTTAAGATCAGAGGAGCTTCAAGATTATCATCACATAACCGATTGGTGGACTTGCATCCAAGAACGCATTCAGCAAGCAGATTTTCCCTTTTCGACTATGGGTCTGGGGTTGGTGTATTGTTGGTGAATTTGGCGTGCGAGAAACGACTTTGTGTTTAATGCAACAGGATGGGCGGCAGAGGCAGTAGTAAGTGGTAAGGCCCAGGCAAATTTTTATGAGTTCCTTAATGCAAACGAGAAGGGTTCTTCAACCAGTTCGAAAAGCTCGAACACTGGTGTTGCTATTTGGGAACGTCCAGAGGAAGGTGTGGTGAAAATCAATGTTGATGCTGCGGTTTTGAAGGAATCAAATATGGTGGGCACTGGCGCTATAGGTCGCGGGGGAAATGGGGAAGTTCTGGGCATATCTGGTAAAAGACATGAAGGAATAAGCTCTCCTAGAACAGCAGGTATTACTCTAAATTATTCGAGGGTAATTATGGAATCGGATGCTGAGGCAATTGTCAAAAGCTGTGTTTCTTTGAAGTCCCTTCCCTTTAGATATTGCGGTTGTGATTCAAGACTGCCAAGCTCTCAAGGCTTCGTTTTTTATTGTGTGATTTTAATTTAGGGAAATTCTACAATACACACCCCTTATTTGGGTGTGTATCATATGCACCCCCAAAAATGTTACGAATTGATAGAAAAAAGTTATGATTTTTTGTATAAAAGTTACGAATCGACAAAAAAGTTACGAATCATAGAGAAAATGTTACGAATCGCACAAAAATGTTACGAATCATAAAGAAAATGTTACGAATCATATTCCTGAAAAGTTACGAAACTCTAAAAAATGTTACGATTTGCTATGAGGTGGCACAATATAGACCACACAACGGGTGCATATGGTACACCCCAAACAAGGGTGTGTATTGTAGCCCTTCCCTTTAATTTATCTTGTTAAACGAAATTGTAATCGGACTGCACATATTTGTGCAAAAAAGCCTTTTCTAGTGGTTCGTCTGACTTGTGGACGACTACTATGCCCCTATGGGATTTTCATACTCCCTGATGTTTAGGCGTTTTCCGCTCTTCAGATCAATAAACTTTGGAAAATGATTTTGTCACTCTCTTTTTTGTTAACGTCACTCATCTGTAAGTGTATTTTTACACCAAAAATATACTTGCAGGGAGTGGCGTTAACAAAAAGAGAGCGACAAAATCAGCAGTTAAACTTTCTCCTTTTAAAAAAAAAAAAAAAAAACAGAAGGACAACAAAATAAAGCGTAGTTTCTACGCGGCTTCGGTGACGTCGGAAAGCTTTCTCTTTTTCTTTGTTTTCTTTTGAACGATCGTCGGAAAGCTTTCAGTCATCTTCTCTCTCTCTCTCTCTCTCCAAAAGAGTCTGAATGGAGACCTCATCGTCCTCACGTCGTTCGCCGGTTCGTTACTTGTACTGCAACTGCTTCAGACGCTGTTGTCGATGTTTCTGCTGCTGCTACACCTTCCCATAAAACCCCCTAATTCCCAACTCTCTCATGGCTGATCCAACTCTCTCCGCACAACTACAACCACCAAAACATCATTTCAAGGAACCAACCACAGTCGCAAACAACAAACGGGTCGATTGCGCCATGTTCGGGACCTCCGAACCGGGCTCGATCCGACCCAGTTGGGTTGAGGATCGAACTATTCTGGTAAGATCAATCTGAACTTTTTAGCGATGTTGAATTGGATGCTTTTGATTCTAGTTTTTGTGTATGGAGTGTGAATTTTCTGTCTTATTCGGGTTTTTTTCAAGACGATAGGATGTTAGTTGTTAGTAGTAGTACAAATTAGATTATTGCGGCGGCCAACCTCCTGTCCATAGGACGTCATGCCTGAAGGAGTGCTACACAACCATCGGGCCAAACCCGAAGGTTGGTCTTATTCGTTTACATTTCCCAATTTTACTTTGGGTGTTTTGCATCCGGTTGTTGGATTAGGGGATTCAATTACGATGCAGCGACGAGCATGGAAATCTTGCCAAACGTTTATGCTAAATGTTTTGTAGAAGATCAGGGGCATCAGACACTTTGACTTAACAAATTTTTATCAGCTTCCCAATAGACTTGTCTAAACAAAAATAATGGAGAATTCTAATATGTTGGTGACAACCTCCACTGAACTTTAAGGAATTTCAGACTTTCTTGGCATAATAATATGTTAATTAGTATGTGGACATTAACCTAAGTGTAAGGGGGGCCTAGGGCTCTAATCTATGTAATTGCATCAATGGATAGTCATGGTATGTGTAGATTTGAAATTCTTAGGACTCATTTCAGTTCCATGGTTGGTTAGGAACAAAAGACGGTAAGAATAGCAAGATAACAGAAATTCACACGCGCGCACACACACACGAGAGAGAGAGAGAGAGAGAGAGAGAGAGAGAGAGAGAGAGAGATTTACCAAGGATTTTATGGACCTATGGAACTTGTATGTTCGGAATTTCCTTAAGCAGTATACAGTTCCATGTTTGATTAGGAATAGAATACCCAAAGAGTGCTGGGGTTGGCTACCTTCCTTCCTTTGTCCCTCCGCCAAGAGATAGAATGCTCCAATCCGTCACCTTCTCCATGAGATTTAACTACAAGATAAACAACTCGTTAGTGACAAAGTGCAAAATAACAATGGAGATAGAGTACAGCGTACCTTTTCCTGGTACAGTGGTACTTGATGTAGAGTGAGTTGCTTGGCTTCTGGCTCGTGGCCCCATAACGAATTCTTGTGATGTCATGCATGACGTTACCGAACGCCATGACGGCTTATGCCATACAGCCGAGCGGTGCCACCCTAACCTCCACGTAGAGCGGACATGTGTAGTGGACCGGCCTTGATCCAGTAACGTACAGGGTACCGGTACCTGGCCCGGTACTTCTAAATACATACTGGGTACGGGAAACACGTACCAACTATCAAGATTTTCCCAATGATTTTTGCCCCACCCCGGATGTACGTTCCCAGCATATATCAAGCCGTACCCCAGAGGTACCCCCAACATGTATCAAGCCGTATCCAATGCAAAGATGAAGCTAAGTGCATAAGGCTTCATATTCAATGCTTAGCATGATTCTAGAATAAAGATTTCGGTGTAGTTTCTCTATTATAATGGCATTAAACTTTGATTTACGCCCTAAGGTTGGCGTTAAATAGTTAATTGATGGTGGATTTTAAATCACCGAAGTCATTTATCTATTTTATTTATTTGACGTGTGATACATTGTTCTATATTATACAAATACATGTGGTAGAGCCGTACCCCAGCGACAGCCATACCCTATATTTTTTAGATATTATTGTACCCTCGTATCCGTATCGTACCAATTCCCGTACTTGTACCTGACACATGATTCATTGACCACAAGTGCTGTAGAGAGAAATCTACCATTGGTTTCCTTCAAATTCAGCATTGTCTTTTTTGGAAAGAGATGAGAGACTAAGCGATGAAGAGTGCACACACACGCGCTCAAAGGTGAGAGTTTTTCCTACAAGGTGAATCCACGTACAAGTCATGCTGAATATGATGCGCAAAGGTTAGGTGTCTCCTAGCCTCACGCTTGGATACAGACATTTGTCAAGCATGCTCAATTATATGTTTGATTTGTGGAGTATATATTTTTGGACATGCTAGGGTCATAGACAGGCTTGGCACACTTTCGGGTCATGTTGGGGACAAATGAGGATATCTGAATGTAATTTAAAAAGCTTAGGGAGGGTGAAAATTGCAATAGATGTGAAGTCTTAACTACTTCTTTAGTGACGAACATTTTCATATCGGCACAACATTGAATGTTGTTTGTGTTGTCGTCCCATGTTTGATAGAAATTTGTTTCTGTTTACTTGTTGATTTTAATATGTTACCATAATCTTTCTTTTTTTACATTTAACGTGTCTGTGTTCTATTTTCTTAATATAGAAGTATCCACGTCATCATGTTGACATGTCGTGTTTGTATCATTTGTCCACATCCGTGCATCTTCGATGATAAGCTTGAGGATGGCACGTCATTTTCACCTGACAATATTGAATAGGGGTGGGAGGGAATCTGTAGCAGGGTGAAGGGATTATGCTATGATTAGGCTGACTGTATATAGATGTAGAACATTTTTTTAATATGCAACATCACCGTAGACTTGTAGCAGCAACGCTTTGAATTCTATTGTAGAATTTGCGTGGGATGCAATCCTTGATATATGTGGTATGTGTCATGCTATGATACACAGATCCTCGTTTTTTGGGCGAAGTACCCGTGTCAACACGACACGACACGGGTGCGGGATCCGCACGGGATTCGTCAAAAAATAATCGAACACGTTGTAACAATAAGTGTCATCGTCGAAGAAGGATGGAGTACGATACTACGATTGTACCTGCTTTGGAAGAAGAGAGAAGTAGATCTGGCTTATAGTCGGAGGAGAAGATCGTCGGAGCAGATCATCGCCGTCGAAGGAAGAGCAGATCGTCACCGTCGAAGAAGGAGAGAGAGAGAGAGAGAGAGAGCTGGAGTGCTGGACGTCGAAGAGCTGCTGCTAGGGTTGGGCTGCTGCTGCGTATAGATATATGTTTTAGGGTTCTGTAATTTTGTTACTATGTAGTGGCTCTTTCTTTGTTTGGGTTGGGCCTAAGTGGGTTGGCTCAACTAAGACTTGTATTTCTCACATAGTTAGCCATAAGACATCTCATTTATTAATGGACCATAAAAACATGGGTTTACCCTTTATTAGTTAGTATACATCTTTTTTGTATTTGTTGGAATGAATAAAATTTCAAATTAAATGATTATATTTTGGAAAATAATTTTATATATTTCAATAAATAATATAACAAATTCTATATATATAAATATTTAGCGGATCCCCGCACCCGTGTCCAAATTCGGATACATATCCCTGAATCCTCTATTTTCAGTTTTGAGGTGTCCGACCCTTAGATATGTACCCGCACCCAATTCTCGTACCCGTGTCCGTGTATCATAGGTGTCATGTTGTACTGCAGAGGTTTCACTTGTAGCTCTTGACTTGCATTAGATTTTCCTTTTATGCTTCGTACAAGCCATGGCCTTATTTCATGGTGTAAGAATAGCTATTATACATTTTACCTGAAGTCATTGTCAAATCTATGTCGGTATGTGGGTTACCCTTCCATGCATGTGACATTCTTTGCAATTAAATGTTTTAAGGCTTGATTAGATTTGAGTGGCTTCTCTGAATTCGTGTACCCACGTTTTGTTGGACATAGTCACGTGTCTTACAGGCATTGCCTCTGGTTTGATTCTTAGTGAGACCAAAATCCTTTAGGCCACCGTCCCCACAATGGAAAGCTTGTGCAAAATGGCTGTGGTTGGGGCGCCACTTAACGTGGCTTCGCAATCTTAGTTTATGGTTGGTGGGATCTTTTTCAGGTTATTTGCCAAAAAACTTCAGGCCATTTTATGAAGTGATGATTGATGGGTATTTTGGAAAATAAACTCTTGGGATCATAGCCCTTGACTTAGGGGAGGAGACATACAGGGAAATTCCAAAACCTGATTTTGGAAAGACGTGTTCATTGCTATCTATTAAGGCTTTGAGAGGATGCCTTTGTGCTGTTTGTGAGTATGCTTGTAGCTTTGATGTGTGTGTAATGAATGAATATGGCAGGAAAGAGTCATGGACTAAATTTATTAGTATGCCATACTCGCCAGAGCCCCAGCCAATTCGGAGCTCAAGACCATTGTGGTATATGAATGATGGTAGGATTTTGGTTAATCTTAATGGGGTATTTGTCCTTTATGATCTTGTAGACCATACATTCAAGCATCCTTCAATTTGTGGCATTCATTATTTTCACTAAGCGTCTAGTCTATGCAGATGCATTTAAGAGGATGCCAACTTATCTTAATGAGTAATGAAAGAGAGGAAGCTATGATAAATTGTTGTTGTACCTGCCATTTCAATGTTTCTTTCCTTAAGCACCATGCCCTTAGTATTATCATGTTGATTATGCCATCCATATCATTGTTGTAAAATTTAAGGGCCAATTATCTCCATCGTATTTTTTGGTTAAGAAATAATCTCCATAGTTGTTTGCTTTTCGAAGTTTGTGTTTTTATGAAATACTTTGCTAAAGTTAAACCAACAACAATGGATAATGGCATTGAAAGTATTCAATTAGATCCATATTGCTGCTTTTTTTTTTTTTTTTTTTTTTACTATTATAGCACAATAGGTATAAAACCAGAAACTAGAAAGAACACTAATGTTGGCGGCCAGTCCACTATCAATTTGCTATAAATTACCTATTTGCATTCCTTTACTTTTATCGTTGAATCATGAATGGAACATTTCCGCAGAGAGATGAATGTATTCTTTCCTCACATCTGATGTGTGAGGCACACTTTCAAAGGATCCTAAATTGATCAAATGTTGAGCAAAACATTCCAGCCTATGTCTACTAGTTTCCTTTTCCATTGTCCTACTCATGTGGCTTTTATCATGTTCCACATAAATGCCTAGATGATAAAAGTAAAGGAATGCAAATAGGTAATTTATAGCAAAATTGATAGTGGACTGGCCACCAACATTAGTGTTCTTTCTAGTTTCTGGTTTTATGTCAAAAATAAATAAATAAATAAAAAGCAGCAACATGGATCTAATTGAATACTTTCAATTCCTGTGTCATTATCCTTTGTTGTTGGTTTAACTTTAGCAAAGTATTTCATAAAAACACAAACTTCGAAAAGCACACAACTATGGAGATTATTTCTTAACCAAAAAATACAATGGAGATTATTGCCCCTTAAATTTTACAACAATGATATGGATGGCACAATCAACACGATAATACTAAGGGCATGGTGCTTAAGGAAAGAAACATTGGAATGGCAAAAGGTACAACAATTTATCGTACCTTCCTCTCTTTTGTTACTCATCAAGGTAAGTTGGCATCCTCTTAAATGCATTAGGTGAAACTAAGCTCTCTACATAGACGTCTGCTTGGTGAGCACCAAAATAATGAATGCCACAAATTAAAAGATGCTTGAGTGTATGGTCTAAGAGATCATAAAGGACAAATACCCCATTAAGATTAACCAAAATCCCACCATCCTTCATATACCACAATGTTCTTGAGCACCGAATTGGCTCTGGCAAGTATGGCATATTGATCAATTTAGTCCATGATTCTTTCCTGTCATTTTCATTCATTACCCACACATCAAAGCTAGAAGCATACTCACAAACAGCACAGAGGCATCTTCTCAAAAACCCTAATAGATAGCAATGAACACATCTTCTCAAAATCAGGTTTTGGAATTTCCCTGTTTGTCTCCTCCCCTAAGTCAAGAGTTAATGTTGGGATTTGTATTTTTTATGAAGTGATGATTGATGGGTATTTTGGGCTATGATAACCCAAAATCCTTTTGGCCACCGTCCCCATAAGGGAAAGCTTGTGCAAAATGGCTGTGGTAGGGGCGCCACTTAACGTGGCTTCGCGATCTTAGTTTTTGGTTGGTGGGATTCGTTTCAGGTTATTTACCAAAAGATCATAAACCCCAAGGTTGGTCTTATTCGTTTACATGTCCCAATTTAACTTTTGGTGTTTTGCATCCGGTTGTTGGATTTGGGGATTCAATTATGATGCAGTGACGAGCATGGAAATCTTGCCAAACGTTTATGCTAGTAATTTTTTTTTGTAGAAGATCAGAGTCATCAGACACTTTGACTTAACAAATTATTATCACCTTCCCAATAGACTTCTCTAAACAGAAATAAAGGAGAATTCTAATTTGTCGATGACAACCTCCACTGATCTTTCAAGAATTTCAGACTTTCTTGACCTAATAATATGTTAATTAGTATGTGGGCATTAACAATTCATTCGCCTAATAGTAAGGGGCCTAGGGCTCTAATTTATGTAATTGCATCAATGGATAGTCATGGTATGTGTAGATTTGAAATTCTTAGGACTTATTTCAGTTCCATGGTTGGTTAGGAACAGAAGACGGTAAGAATAGCAAGATACCAGAAATTCACACACACACACACACAGCTTTTTACCAAGGATTTCATGGACCTATGGAACTTGTATGTTTGGAATTTTCATAAGCGGTATATAGTTCCATGTTTGATTAGGAATAGAATGCCCAAAGAGTGCTGGGGGTTGGTTAGCTTCCTTCCTTTGTCCCTCCACCAAGAGATAGAATGCTCCAATCCGTCACCTTCTCCGTGAGATCTAACTACAAGATAAACAACTCGTTAGCGACAAAAAGTGCAAAATAACAATGGAGATAGAGTACAGCGTACAGCGTACCTTTATAATGTTTTACCTAGTACTTGATGTAGAGAGAGTTGCTTGGCTTCCCGGCGCCTCGTGCCTGGTTCATGGCCCAATAATGAATTCTTGTGATGTCATGCATGACATTACCGAATGCTACGGCCGAGTGGTGCCATCCTAACCTCCACGTAGAGCGGACATGTGTAGTGGACCGGGCTTGATCCAGTAACGTACAAGGTACCAGTATACTTCTAAATACGTACTGGGCACGTGAAACACGTACCAAGATGTTTCCCTATGATTTTTGCCCTACCCGGGATGTACCCCAAACATATATCAAGCCGTATCCCAAAGGTACCCCCAACATGTATCAAGCCGTACCCAATGCAGAGATGAAACTAACATAAGGCTTTTTATTCAATGCTTAGCATGATTCTAGAATAAAAATTTCTGTGTATTTTCTCTAGTATAATGGCATTAAACTTTGATTTGCGCTCTAATAAGGTTGGCGTTAAATAGTTAATTGATGGTGGATTCTAAATCACCGAAGTCATTTAGCTATTTTATTTATTTGACGTGTAATTATTATGTGTGATACATTGTTCTATATTATACAAATACATGTGGTATAGCCGTACCCCAGCAGCAGCCATACCCTTATTTTTTGTAGATATCGACGTACCCCCATACCCGTATCGTACCAATTCCAGTACTCGTACCTGTACACATGCTTCATTGACCACAAGTGCTGTAGAGAGAAATTTACCATTGGTTTCCTTAAATTTAGCAGTGTCTTTTTTGGAAAGAGATGAGGGACTAAGTGATGAAGAGTGCACACACACGCGCTCAAAGGTGAGAGTTTTTCCTAGAAGGTGAATCCACATACAAGTCATGCTCAATATGATGCGCTAAGGATAGGTGTCTCCTGGCCTCACGCTTAGATAAAGACATTTGTCAAGCACGCTCTATATGTTTGATTTGTGGAGTATATATATTTTTGGACATGCTAGGGTCATAGACAGGCTTGGCACACTTTGGGGTCATGTTGGGGACACATGTGGATATCAGAATGTAATTTTAAAAAGCTAAGGGAGGTCAAAATTGCAATAGATATGTAGTCTTAACTACTTATTTAGTGACAAACATTTTTATATTGGCACAGCATTGAATGTTGTTTGTGTTGTCGTCCCCCGTTTGATAGAAATTTTTTTCTGTTTACTTATAGATTGTAATACTATGTTACTATAATCTTCTTTTTTACATTTAACGTGTCTGTGTTCTATTTTCTTAAAGAAGTATCCACATCATCATGTCGACATGTCGTGTTTGTATCATTTGTCCATACCCGTGCATCTTTGATGATAAGCTTGAGGATGGCACGTCATTTTCACCTGACAATATTGAATAGGGGTGGGAGGGAATCTGTAGCAGGGTGAAGGGATTATGCTATGTTTAGGCTGACTGTATATAGATGTAGAACATTTTTTTAATATGCAACTTCACCGTAGACTTGTAGCAGCAATGCTTTGAATTCTAATGTAGAATTTACGTGGGATGCGATCCTTGATATATGTGGTATGTGCCATGTTGTACTGCGGAGGTTTCGCTTGTAGCTCTTGACTTGCATTAGATTTTCTTTTTATGTTTCGTACAAGTCATGGCCACATTTCATGGTGTAAGAATAGCTAATATACATTTTACCTGAAGTCATTGACAAATCTATGTCGGTATGTGGGTTACCCTTCCATGCATGTGACATTCTTTGCAATCAAATGGTTTAAGGCTTGATCAGATATGTGTGGCTGCTCTGAATTCGTGCACCCATGTTTTGCTGGACATAGTCACATAATAGCTGTTGAACATTGTCGGTCCACCCAAAGAGAGAGCTCAAGTGGTAGGAAGGGTGGCGGTGACTGTCTTACAAGCGCTGTCTCTGGTTCGATTCTCAGTGAGACCAAAATCCTTTAGTCCACAGTCCCCACAAGGGAAAGCTTGTGCAAAAAATGGCTGTGGTAGGGGACACCACTTAACGTGGCTTCGCGATCTAAGTTTATGGTTGGTGGGATCCGTTTCAGGTTATTAACCAAAAAACTTCAGGCCGTTGGCCTCTTTTTTATGAAGTGATGATTGATGGGTATTTAGGAAAATAAACTACTCAAGAAGGAGGAAATTGAAAATTCCAGACAAAACTCCGAATCAGGATAAGGTTTGGGGAGATCAACCCTGAGATCTGTCCAGTTGTCTCTTCATCAGGCAGTAGAATTATACTGCTTTTCCCCAGGTTGTATAAACCCTTATACTTGATTCTATCCGTCTTGATCGTATCTGGCAAACATATAGCCCTAACACAATAATAAGAAGAATGTAACTAATACCAAATTTAGTAGAATCAAGGGTTTCAGTAAACACTGCACTCTCATGTTAAAACAAAAGTACGAACAATTTTACTTTCATTCCATTCAAATACAATGTTCAATGTTGTGCTTCATATTCCATTGGGAATATCGTGTGTTCTATGACTTTTCCATTGAACACAAAATTTATTGGGGGATAAATTGATGTGCGTTTTTGTTGGTCCATTGCTTACCAACTTAAGCTTTTGGGGTTAGTAGGGTTGGTTTCATTTATCTGGCCTTCTTTTTGTCTGTTTGGGTGGATGATTAGATCTTTTGGCCCATTGTCGAAAGGACAGACATCTGAAAACTTTGCACTTGCTCGTTGCTAGTTTTCCGTCACTTCTATCAGTTCTATGTATGTTCTTCAGCGGAATACATTACAAGGCTCAATGAGAAGTTGCCGAGATTTACTTCAGTATTCACTATTTCTCCATGATCCCGAATCCTGTTGGTCACAATTGTCCTAGATTACTGTTTCACCATGCCCCCCCTGGTTGTATTTGGATCAAGAACTTATGCAGAGATTTGTGGAGGGAAAAGATTAAATCCTGACTGTAGGATTCATTTGCTTTTCTTTTTCCTTCACCATATTTTGTACAGATACGCTGTTAAGTATTTTGTTGGGGGGTTGTTTACTTGGTATCTATTATGGAATGTTCCATTCTCTGTCCCCATCCTTTGATGGCATCGGGAGGTTGTTAGAGACTGACTTTAAAACTGATTACAGACTTCCTTACAGCATCTAGATTGCGAGAACTGTGCAGAGGAAACATGGGAAGTTGCTGAAACTCAGAAATACTGAAAGGTCTAGAAAATGTGGATTTCATTCAGCTCCAAAAACAGGTTGAATATTTGCTTCCAAGTTTTCGTTCCGAGGATTTGACATCCGATCATGCATATAGAGGAGTGGTTTGTAAATACTCCCTCTCTTATACATAACCGTGTATCCTGTATCTTGCTCTCTCTCGCTCGCTCGCTCTCCATTTTTTTCGGGTTCTGCTTTCAGTCGTGATGAGGTTTCACCCTGCACGCTATTTTGTCTATGTGAGAAGTAAGAACAATTGTGGGGTAGATCTTGAATCTTTTTTCCTGAGCTGTTTAAGCCTAGTTTTGGTTTGTAAACCGAGAGAATAAGTGAATGTGTTTTCCCTGTACTTGTATTACAAGCCTCTCAATTTCGAGCTCTCTCAATTAGTGGCGGTTTCCTGCTGTTGATTTTACTTTTGTGTGAAATATATTGATCACCTATGGGCGTCTGTCACCTCTTAGAAACTGGTCAATCTCTCGGGGCCAGGCGGCAAAATCTCTTGTAAATCCCCTAGTCACGGCGTGGATGGGCTGTCTTTGACCGGATGGGGCCGGGTATAGTCGAGGTGCGTGTATGCTGGCCTGGACACTCCTAACCGTTGAACCAAAAAAAAAAGAGGGAAAGAAATATATTGATCACCTCATTCTCTTGACTTCTGGAAGCTCTTGTAAATGAGAAAAATGGATTTTGTCTCTGGTCAAGGGACATTCCCAGTCTTTGGGGGTTGAATTACAACTTTAGGTAACACGAAATAGACGTTGGAAGAGTAAAATATATCCCATATCCCAACTACTGCATTGAAGAAGATTTACTTAGATTTTTTTGGTAAATGCTAGTAGTAGTAAAGTAATCTAATCAGCTGATCAAACAGATATTAAGGGTCTTCTGCCAGATTAGTTGGAGCTTAATTCATGTGGTTATAACCTCCAAACTTAACCCCTGGGCCCTGGTTGGTTTTGCAACTGCTTTATTAATTATCTATTGCTTCATCAGTACTATTATAAAACTGTTTAATACCAGTAATCATCTTTTGGAGGGAGATAGGGCGTGTATTTCTGGCAATGGACAAAAAAGGCATGAATTTCCGGTGAAGAACAAAAAGCATGAGACTTGGTTATGTTATACTATACTCCCTCCTTCGTTTGGTCGTCCTTTTTGGGAAACTGTGCATTACACCGAATATATATAATGTATCAGCATGAATTATTTCCCAAAAATATTACGCTAATTTAAAGATTTCATTGAGAAGAAAAATTGGTGTAATTTTCTTTAAAAAAAATCTTATAAATACATTATTTTGGCGTGCCAAATACACAGTTGGCAAAAAGACGAGCAATTTGGGATGAAGGGAATAGTATAATTCTACCACCCACAGAGAGAGAGAGAGAGAGAGAGAGGCTTTCATCATCAACTCCATTTTGGGGTGTCCTTGATTGCTATTAAATTTGCCCAAATTGCTTGTGGATCACTAGAAATCGGTAATGATTTTGCCATAGATGCTTTTGGTTTATGCTAAGAGCATCTTTAATGGTGAGCCATTTCTCTTGCCAAAGCGTTTTTTTTTTTTTTTGCAAGGAGTCTTAAAGAATTACCTCTATCCTAGTAATATTTTGCCATTTGTTATGTCAAAGAATGACTTCGCCATTTCTCGAAACAAATTCGATAGTACTAAAAGTCGCAGACATTTACTGATACATCAGATTATGTGTATTGCAATGTTTATGGTTTATGTCGGACCGCTTTTTCACCATCTCTCCTAAAATCAATTGGTGTTAGGAAGGTCTTCAATTAAGTCTTTTATGGCATTTGACATCGCACCCGCAAGTCTGTTTTTAGAGCGATCGCAAGGAGTGGTATTGTGTAACCAAATCCATGGGGGCACTTTGGGCCCAACAGTTTATATCTACGTGCAATTATCAAAGTGATACAATAGTCGCGATGAGTCCTTGTCAGGTATTACTTTGGCATCACTTGACCAACAACTTTGTCAAAATTTAATCGAATGGTACAAGCCCATAAAACGTTCTCACTTGAAAAAAAATGGCTCAAATCATTGGAGATGCTTCAATCGCTTCCGAATTTTCATAGTTAGTAGTTATTGAGCTTGAAATTTATGTACTTTCATTTGGAAAATGATATTGGCACTCCAAAAATTGATGCAGGCACTCCAAAATCAGTTCTTTTGTTTTTTGGAGTGTTTGCATCAATTTTTGGAGCGCCAATATCATTTTCCTTTCATTTATGCAGTAATTATCAGATGAGATGTGCATCTACTGCCATATTCAGCCTTAGTTACTAGATATTACTTTCTGAGTAGGACTTGAAAACAATCATTTCTTTGAATCACAAATGGAAAAGCAAATCATTTACACAGGGTTGGTCTTGGTCCACTCCTCAAACCATTACCTTCAAAATGAAACTGAATCAGACAAAAGCTTCTTACCCTATAAAAAGGGACTATTTTTTTAATGCTTTTGAAATTAAAGTACCCCAGTAACCCAATTGCCCAGTAACCTAACAATGCCCCTACACATAGCCTCTACAAAGGCTAAATTAAAGGGGCTGAGGTTAACTCTCTAGTCTCTACTTTCATCAGCTAGTTATACAAGTAACTAGAATGATAACTAAAATTTACTGCAACCACCAAAGAGCCCCTTGGGGATAAATGGGAAAGGAAAAAAAGAGAGGAAAATGCTAATATCAGCCTTAAGGATTCCCCTTAATAGAATGTTACTTTTGTCGATAATTTTTTTTTATCAATCTTAAGGACACTGGATAATGCGTAAAAAATGCATTGATATTCGAAAAAAGTGTAATGATATCTGTGAAAAGTGTACTATCATCCGTGAGGTATGTATTGAAATCTGAACTTGTTTGGCATTATTTGAATATTATCCGTCGCTTGCGGAGCGGAGGTTAGCAAGACCCAAAAATAAAAAAAAAACAACAAAGATAAAATGAAAAAGGATGATATAACTCTGTTGTTGTCTTCCTCTTTTAAGTAATATATAAGAAGCTTCTATTCTTTCTGCCATTTCATTTTGTAACAAGAGAAGGATTACTTTTTTATTGCTTGGATAATAGTAATAGCTTGGCTGCACTGTAACTTGTCCCATTCATTCTATTTTCTTTCTGTTGCATTTTTATGGCACCAAGATTCTGCAGTTTGGGCCTGCCAAATGGTAAAAAACAATGTTCATATTCTCTTTTCCTTCAAAATTTTCCTCCTTGGCTTCTTACAAGACAAAAGGTTTCTAACCTGCTTCAACTATACTAGATGTAACATGTAAAACAACTACTACTACTATAAGAGAGGAATAGAAGGAAAGGAAAAGATCATAAACACAAGATAAGACAACAATGTACAACCGCTCCTTAATTGGCTGATTAATTCCTCGACCGGTACCCGTTTCTCCCCTCCGTTGTTGCTTCAGCATCGACAACTGGAACTTTTCCGTTCGTACATTTCGAAACTTATATTAAGTATTTACTTTCGAAGATAACCCGTTTGTTAAAAAAAAAAAACCCACCACGACGATGTTTTTCAATTCTCCAAAATTGTTTTCACTTCGGAACAAACGCGAAAATTCGCAATGGGTGTTTTTTTTTTCAAAATAGTTTTTCTAACAAGTGTTCTGATACTGAAGCAACAGAGTTTTGGCACAATTTCTCTTTTCCCTATCTGTGACTGCAAAAGTCCAAGAGCTTCTTCCTCCCTTCAACAATCTCATCAAAGAAATCATCAAGCTGCCCAACAATGTTCTCCACCCCAGACCTCAGCACCCCGAAACACCCCTTCAGCTCCTCCACCCTCTCTCTCATCCCACTCTCTCTCTCCCAATCCGCCACCCCCTGACCACCCCCCACCCTCTCCAGCTCCCTCCTCAGCTCGTCCACCGCCACCTTCGACCTCCGGAACTCGTACATCAAGACCCCCCGCCGCCCGTTCACCTGGTTGTTGATCTCCTCCGCCACCCTCTGCTGCAGCCCGGACCCGAAAAACAGGCACCCTTCGTCGCCCCCCCTCAGAAAGCTGGAATCAGGCCAGCAGTAGACCAACCCATATAGCAAAATCATGAGGAGAAGCGAGCTGATGTTCCTCATTGCGTAAAGAACTCCCCTGAATCCGCTGAACCCATTGAGCTTCGATTCAATCGAAACTTGCGCGTCGAATTTGAGCGATAGTTGTTCGATTCTTGTCTCCATTAATCCCCTGTTCTCTTCTTCCAATCCCATTGCCTCCCTTCTACACCCTGATATTGCCCTAACAACCTGTTTTTTTGCAAATTTAAGAGTACATTAACACGAAGACTCAAACCAATATAACAATCTCGAATTTATTTCTAAATAGAATCATTTTTCTTTCTTTTTTTTTTTGGTTTAATTGGTTGCTGGTTTCAGAATCAGTTTTTGAAATATTTGTCAGAAACTTATTGGGTCGCGGTTTTCGAAACTTTATTTTGTTATAATTTTTTCTTTAAAGAACTCATCCTTGAAAAGATACTCAAAAATTCCCAAAACTGTTTTTGATGAAAATGAACATTGATTTAAAAGACGAGTGCTTTTGTTGTTAAAAAATAAATGAAAAAAGAATTCTGCGAAACTGATTCTGAAACCTACTTCTGATAGAAATTTTTTTTAACAGACGATGGAAAAAAATCGGGGCGCGACAGACCTGGCGACAGAGGAGGGGGGACAGGTGGCGGTGCGCGTCAAGGGAGGAAGTGATGTTAAATCCGGCGGAGTAATAATTTTCCATGGCGGATACGCCGGATTTGATGACGTGGCAGGTCTCCCAGAGCTTGGAGCTCTCATCCATGTACTCATCAAGCCACTTCTCACCCACAGGCAATTGAAGTTTTTGGACAAGGAGGACTAACTGGGTGTGGAATGATCTGAGGAGGGAGAGGACTGTTTGGAGGAATTGAATTGACATGAAGTTATTTGATAGGAAAACTGTTTCCAGATCATGGATTCCTCTGGTTAGGAAGGAGTAGAAGCCATTGACAGAGTTGGTGGAAGAAGGATCCATCAATAGGGAGAAAGGAAAGGAAAGGAAAGTGAAAGGGGAATTAAAAAAGGGTGGTATTTGGTGGAAAAAAGGTAGGAAAGGGAGGGGTATTTATATAATGGGGGGGAAGAGGGAGAGAGGGAATGAATGTCTTGGAAGCTCAGGTTTCTAAGGTCTGTATTGGAATGGGATTGTTGGGAGTAATGATGGGTGTTTCCAATAGAAGGGAAAAAAGGATGATTTGTAATGTGCCAGTTTCATTGATTAATGGGCAGAAAGAAAGAGAATCAATATAGAGAGAGGGAAGTTGAAAAAAAAAAGTGTCAAGATATGAGATTTAGAGGTTTGGTTTCTTCTGCGGTTTCAGGTTCGAAATCGAACTTCTCAGGTGCTACATATTCTTTTGAGTTCAGTTCACATCTTTGCTCGGGTTTCAGTTGGGCTCCCCGTAAGCGAACGGTGGGATTGGGCATCCAAAATTAGTTGAGGTACGTGTAAGCTGACCCGGACACTTGAGTTATAAAAAAAAAGGGAAGAGGGGGAGAAAGGAAGGAAGAGTGAAACAGGGCAACCTAATTTCATGAAGTTTTCATGAGCTAACTTCCAACTTGTTCCTTTTCTTCCTTGTTTCCATTTGTCACACACTAACTTAAAAGAGTAATTGCTTGTGGAGAAGCCTATGGTACATCTCCTAAAAAAATGCACAACTATTTTGGAGTTTACGGTACACCCCTATTCAAATTTTAACCAAAAAAATACGTAACTAGTACCATAAAAATGCTTAGCTAATGAGTAAAAAATGTCCGCACCATATACCAAAAACATATGTACCATGCATACATTTCATATAGTTCCAAGTTACGCCCTAAGTAGCCAAAGAAAAAAAAGCGTAAAATACACTTAAAATAACTCTTGCACCCTTATCATAGCTTTCTCCGTTGTTAATACATCACTATTGATGAGCATATATGTAAATATATCTTTTGTGTTTATTCGTGTACGTGCTTGCACTTAAGCTTGTAGTATCGAGTTCTATCATCTTACCTAAAATCCATTAATAATAGGAAGGACGTAACTTATTGCACGTTTTATGCGTTTGACATTGCATCTGCATGTTTGTTTTGAGAGTAGTTGCAGAGATAGAGAATTCAATGGTGGGGGTTGCTATACGACTTGCTATATCATAGTAAACGAATGAATAGTTTTAAATTGCTAAATTTACAAATGTTGCACGACTTGTGTGTGATGTTATTTTTTCTTGTTAATTATTTTATAACTCAAGATATTTGGGCCAGCTTACGCGCACCTCAACTAATTCCTGGAAAATTAATCTCACCGTCTATTAGTGGGGGCCGATTAAAATCGCGACAAAGTCCTATAAAAGCTGGCCCTAAAATACTAATAGCACCTTGGAGGTTTCCTTGATTTCCTTTCTTTGATTGCCCATACAGATTTAACCTATAGCTAAATGTAACAGCTCAAATAGCATGTCATTGGAGCACTAAAATTTAAAAACTTTTTCACTATCCAAAACTTGAAACCTTCACACTGGAAAAATACTCTCTCTGTCCTGTATTGCTACCGTTGAACGGAATACTCAACCTGGTGACATTTAGTGTTGCTTAAAGTTGAATTAGATTTTCTACTCTACTATAATTTATTACTCATGAAAATATTTTAATTTATTCAGAAGAAAAAATCTATAAATTATCTAAATACCAATTTTGTTTATTTTTTTTAAGCACTACAATTTTGAACAATCTAAAATGAAATCATAGACCAGTAATATGGGGCGGGAAGAGAATATCACAACAGCAACTCAAATAGCAAGCCTAACTAGCTAGGGAGAAGGCGGCTAAAAAAAAGAAAAGCTAGGGAGAAGTATTTGGGTGCTGAGCGGATACTAGGTGGCAGTATCCGTCAGTGATCCCAACCGTTCTAACGGGTTTTGGACGGTTCAAATTTATTCTTTCTCTCCCCTCACCCCACCACTCTCTCCTCTTTCTCTCTCTCTAAAATCCGGACTATCCAAAACACATTTGGAGAGTCTGGATCGCTGACGGGGTACCACATATATGGTATCCTACTAGCACCCAAAAATTTCTCCTAACTAGGAGGAGTAAATTTGTATTTTAATCGAAAGGGTTGGCCTAGTGGTCTTACCCTTGGATATATGAAATTGCTCCCTTCTAAAGTTTCCGGTTAGATTCTCCTTGCCAATAACTATTGAGTCCCCCTTACTACACGTGTAAGCGTAAAAAGGTATGTGAGAAGGGCTGTAGGAAATTTTTTTTGGGAAACGAGGGCTATAGGAATTAGTCTTAGGTGCGTGCAAGCTGACCCGAAACACTTGTATTCGGTCCCCCCCCTACTGCATGTGTAAGCGTAAAAAGATCCGTAAGAGGGTCTATAGGAATTAGTCCGAGGTGCGCGCAAGCTGGCTTAGGACACCTCGCGTTACCGAAAAAAAAAAACTAGGAGAAGACCGGGGGGGCACGTGGTAAGATAGAAATCTTGCCGGCATTGGTCCATGGTGTTAAAGATTGAGTAGTACATTGGGTTGTAAAAAGTTTGACTAGATTGACTGGGATTGTGCCTGATTCTACTCCTCCTTCCTCCTCCTAGCTAATCCTTCCATTTTGGAAATCAGTTCCCTCCCTCCCCCCTTTTGGTACGAGTGCTCCTCTTTGGCTTCTTCTTTCCCCTTTTTCTTGCCTCGAGCAACTGACTTTTTGCTCCTTTACTTCCCCTCCATCCTATTGAAATTTGGGAGGGGCTTTTGTTCTTCTTCCTAGATGCACATTTTTTTAAACTCTATTTTTCTTGTTCCAAGTTCTTTAAAAAAGAAAAAAAAAGATGGGAATGATGAGGTTCCTTGTATTTGTGTTCTGCATGTACCCTTTTCTACCATGCAAGAACCAGTCTTTTTAGGTCACCCAAACTAACCTTCCAATTGGACTCTCTCTTTGTCTCTCTGATTTTTTTTTCTTTTTTTTTCTTGGTAATGCAGGGTGTCTCGGGCCAGTTTGCGCGCAACTCGAACTAATCCCTACAACCCCTCCCACAACCTGACATGGGAATTGACAGCTGGAGTGGGAGTCGAATCTCAAGCCAAAAGCTTTTTCATATTGTCAAGTAATTACCGATGTGCTGATCTTGATATTTTTACCTCTCAAATTTAGGTCATACAATTAATTGTAAAGTCTACAAAACACAACTCTGAACTTTACTGCGTCCAGAGTTCTATTTTAAAGTTGTGTTGATGGCTTTGCTCATTGTATAGCGATGATCTCTCTGGACCTGTAGAATAAGCCAACCCACATGATATTTGATGGTAGCCATTAATTAATTTGTAGGGGCCCAACATTTATCTTATGGCTCCTATTAGTGCAGTCGCTTTAACACATGTATTACAATCACCTAATTAATCTTGTAAATACCCAAATTGCCCTTATTAAATGACTAAAAGTCTTTGTTTCCTATCTTTCTTTCTTTTTTTGATTGCTTTTTTTTCTTTTCCAGTCGAACAGTGACGAAATGCTGCCAGTTTTGTCTTTTGTTTTTTCGTCGAAATTAAAAGAATTAATCTAGACTAGCCTTAAATTCCAACCCAACCGGCATTAACATCCTCTTTATAACATTTGAACCTAGCCACACCCTAAATGGCAGCTACACAACCGTTAAGCCAACTGTTTGCAAGTTGAGAATTCTTTATCTAATATATGTCTTTCGGAGTTCATTACTATACTATATACATTGTACGTAAAAGATAGTTTTCAACCAGCAATTAATTGACGCTGCCTCGGTTTTTACCCACTATCTACGTCATTACCTCGCTATGTATACGAATATATAGACCAATGTTTCTCCAAAGGGGTGAACAAGGGGACCAGGTGGTCGTGATTATAGGAGGAAAATGGTGTTGTGTTTAATAATTGGTTTTATGGTAGTAATTGGTTTTATACAGGAGACGAGATTGCTTTGCCTTTGCTCGTGGGTTTTTGGAGACTGGGTCACTTTGAGGGGGGGATGTTGGTCTTTTGAGATCTAGCTCATTGGGAAGTGAACAAAGAAGATCTTCAAAGGGAGCATTCTTTGAGGTCATTTTTTTGGGTGCCACTTCTCTCTCTTTGCTCTATACAGTACTGTAGTGGTATAAGACTGGCGTCTTGCCCGTTCGATGAACGGGAATGAAAAAAAATATCCATTGAGAACCGTCTTTTTCCTGTCGTCTTGTGCATCAAAGGGTCGGCATGTGTATCGATCTCTTGAAGTTTACTCCTTTTTTTCACCAAAAAATTAGGAAAGTTCACCGGCAATAACAATAAAAAGAGATAGTTTCATGCAAAATATAGTACTATATATGTTTGTTATGTTATTGATGGAACTTAGTTTCCTTTTCAAACAAAATACTATTTGTTTTACATTTCGTAAAAAATGAAGAATAATGAACAAAAAGATGAAAATTTGAGGAAATTCCATTAATTAGGAGAGAGAATTAAGGAAATTAGCTTCTTTTTATTTTAGGTAAAATACATTTTTATAGCATATCGTATAGATAAGATTTGCTACCTTCTTCTTTTTTCTTTATACTCTTCGGGCGAGCGAAGTCCGGATTTGGATTGGGCCAGGCCATTTTTCGAAACCCCGCGAAAGTAGGACACGTATCCGGTCTAGGTGGTCTTGGGCCTGACTTTTGTTGGATTAATAATTCATCGTACTTGTTCGTCATTATATTTGTGAAAATTTATGAATTATTGAGCTTTTCATTCGGAATACTTCGAGGGGTATAGGCATTGGGTGGGTCGGCCATTAGGTTAGGCCACTAATTTGTTTTTTTGAGCAAATGGAAACATATACTTATTAATAACCCCAACTAATACAAAGGATTCAAAGGTCCTTGAGCAGAGTAAAACAAGACAATGATTAGTACTTAGTAGGAAATTTGAGGCTCGTTTGGATTGTGGTATTGTGTGAATTAAGGGTACCACAAATGAAAATGAAAAAATGATATTGATTTATTTCCACTTCATTTCTTTGTCCTTCAATATTTAAAAAAGCAGCATAAATAAGTTAGGACGGATGCTAATCAATGAAACTATTATAATTTTGGCAAAAAAAAGAAGAAGTTAGAGACCCAAATGGGACTTAAGAGCACACTTTGGGCAACACTTGGTTTTGGGATTTTTGGTTTGCAATAGTTGGACTAAAACACATTCAGATAGAAATTTCCAAGGACAAAAATGAATTTTTTTGAAGCACTGGGACCCATTGACATTAAGTTCTTTGGGTCGACCAATCATATAATTTCATATAACTGCTAGTCAGTGTGTATCATTCTGTTTAGGACCCACTTCCAAGACACATATATTTCTAGATGGAAGTAGTATTCGTATCGTCTCCACATTCTCTTCAACTACTCACGGATATGTAATTCAGAGAATCAGAAGTGTTCACATTGTAAAAAGCTGGGGTAATTTTTTAAAAATCTATATTGCTGAAGTATCGCATACATTTCAGATACTTTAAACCATGTATCCAATAGCTTATCCGAGAGGATTGCAAATAATCACACATTTCATCTCCGCTCCAAGATAGTAGTATATCATTTTACAAAATGTGCCGATGGGTCATCTACCTCACAATCAGGAATTAAGATGGTACCGTGATCACCTCATTCACAAACTCGCATATAGCCATGTATCCAGGCTCTTATGAATCATCAAGAAAGTAAAACTTCTTGCATAGTGTTCTAAAAGTTCTAGTAAAGAGTAAAGACACAATAAATTTTTCCGCGCTTTACTACTTTGCAGAGAGGGAAACATAAGGAGATAGGTATCAAAGTTTTTGATCCATAAAATTGCATTCCAATAATTAAACAAGTAATAAGTAGAGTTGTGTTCCCCGTTCAAGCTACAGATTAACTTATGCACCACAACTTTTTGGTTTTGTCCTTATATGTGATATGGGTTCGTCTCGACGAGAGAAACTGAAAAAGTAAAAAATTAGTATGACTTTTATACAAGTATTTTGGGCAATATTTAACAAAAAAAATCCAAAAATTGACTTTTTGAGCTTTTCTTTGGATATTTTTCAAAATACTTTGTGTAAAAGTCATAATTTTTTAGTTTTTCAATTCATCTCGTCAAGATGACCCTATATCACATAAAAGTTTGTCGTAAAACTAACAAATACAAAAAAAAAAAAAATGAATAAAGACAAAACTAAAAAATTATGTTGCATAAGTTAATCACTAGTGTAAATAGATCAGAGTGTGTGTTAAGCACCAATGAACAGTATGGGACCCACTCCAGGTCCCATTAGTTGATCTAAACCGTTTATTTTGTTCATTTTGTTTGTTTCATTGGGTATGTTGTCCATGTAAAAATTTAGGTCGATCAGACATCGATAACTATTTAATTGGTGAGAATTTAACTTATAGTATCGTAAAAAAATCACCTACAACTGTTTCTTCGACGTTTCTTTTTCGGGAAAAAGTGCATTTTGACAACATAGTTACCGATGTCCGATTAACTTGAATTTTCACGTGAACTACATACTCGACGAGACGAACAAAATGAACGATCCAGATCAACTAATGGAACCTGTTGTGGGCCCCATAACGCGTGCATAACACTACCTTGAACCCATCTTAACATACAATAGCCGTACTTGTATCCCACTTTTTAAAAAATTTCCTCGTATCCCCCTACTTGGCTAATTAATAAGTTCCGCTAAGATTTTTAGGATTCTTTGTTTTGTTTTTATTCAAATTTTTTTCGCATTTGTTAGTTTGCGCCTAATTTTTGTGGATTATTGATTCGTCTCGAAGAAGGGAATCGGAAAAGTAAAAAATTATGAATTTTACCCAAATATTTTCAAAAATATCCAAGAAAAAGTCCCAAAAGTCTTCTTTTTTTTTAATCTTGAATATTTCCAAAAATATTTCGATAAAAGTCATAATTTTTTTTTTTACTTTTTAGATTCGTTTTGATGAGACGAATCAATGATTTACAAAAATTAGGCATAAAACTAATAAACGTAAGAAAAATTTAAATAAAAATAAAACAAGAAAAAAATCCCAAAAATCTTAGCGTAACCATCATGTCCCTAATTTCGTATTGATATTCATACTTGAGAGGGTCCCACCCATCCTGCGGAAGTAAAAGCACATGGAATTATAGTTATGGATGGAAAGACTACAGTTGTCCTCCTGCGCCACATCCTTTTCATCAATCAGTAGATCGGAACTGCTCTCTCCGTCCGGATTTAATAGTTTGTCGTTTAATTCTGACAGGATAAAGAAATGAGTTATATCTTTAAATTAATAATGAATTTTATATCTAATATGGATCTTGTTTGATAGATTTCGATTAATTCTATAAGATAATATTTTCAAAATTACATAAAATATTACTCCGTATAAATTACAAGCTATAATCGATTGAAAAGTGACACGAACTCCAAAAAAAGACTATTAAATCCATACGGAGGGAATATAACCCTACAAATTCCTTCCTAACAAGAATGTTCATTTTCTTCTTAATGATCTTGGATGGGTACAACTGGATGGTCCAGAGCCTCACAAATTGTGGCCTATCAACATGAATGAGCCCACAGAGACCAGAAGTATTGGCTCCCGTCCACTTTAGATACTCCGTTACGTTTTTGTAATAACTCGCGTATTCTAACCAGTTTATGTGCACTCCGACTAATTTTCGAGATATCTATTCCGTCGTCTACTGTTGGGAGGCCGATTCAAGCCAAGGCGAAACGGTGTAGCAAGAAAGAGAGATATTGGATGAAGTGTTTGAAAGGTCTCTAGTTCGATTCCCCTTGCTAGCAACTTTTGGGGCCACCTCGCGTAAGCGTGTGAAACGGTTGTGGAAGGGGCTGTAGAGAATAGTATGAGGTGCGTGCAAGCTAGACCGAAACACCCTGCATTACCAAAAAAAAAGTGTTTAAGTCCCTTTTCCAAGAAATTGATCATGTAGTCAAAATCTGCAACTTAAGGGCTTAATTACCCTTTCTTAGATTTCAGGTACGAAAATCTTGTAAGTGCTATCAACTCTCGTGGAGCCAATCCATGCAGCACTTAATCTCCGTTTTAATTAATTCGTTTGATCATGTATCCACTGTTTTGTTGTGGATACGTGCATGTCGGCCATGGAATGACCGGCCGGAGGTATTTCGGTCTTTGTTTTTTTTGGCACTCCCCCGGCACTTACTATAAGTGTTGAACTGCCATTACCCAAGGAAGAGTATTGGAAGATTAAACTGGTATTCCCTGCCATCGAATTTGGAGGATACCATTAGAGTTTGTCGCGCGACAATTGTTTCTCTCCGTAAGACTATTAGTAGTTCTTCATAATGGTGATGCAACGTATGGTGGTCCTAATCCCACCACAGCCGAATTAGACATTGAAGTGGTTCGATTCAAACCGGTGTGAGTAGTTTCGGCCTCAAAGTTCAGTTCTGATCAGTAAAGAAATTAACTTTCCTATTGTAATGGCAAAAATGACGAGGGACAAAAAGGGAAAATGACGGCTCAGGACGTGTTTTGATAATTAATACCCGCCAAGGATAAGCTAAGAACATTTGTTAATGCTGAAAATGTTCTTGACGGGTATTAATTATCAAAACACGTCGTTGGCCATCATTTTTCCGGGAAAAAAAGAGTTTTGAAATAAACGGAGGCCGGAGGACGGGAGGAGTTTATGTGGTGTTAGAGGAGTACGAATGAAAGACGAGAGAACGCTTAACCTCCACTTCCAAGCAATTAACGGTGAAGTAAAAAGGAATAGTACGAGAACTTAGTACCGCGCGTACTGATACTCTATAATGTAAATAAATCGGTCAATTCAGTCTTATTCCGTGTATGAATCCTTTATAAATGAAACCCGAATGGACCGTCTGAACTGAACCAAGCCGATCAATTTTGATCGGGGTTTTTTAGTAGTATAGTTGTTTGGTTCTGGTATTTAGCTGGCCCTACGTACCCTCCTCAAGCCCTGCGCCCCAAACAAAAGGAAAGAAAAAGTAAAAGATAGTTGTAAATGTGAAATCTAAAAAGCGTCTCCTGTGCATTAGATATGGTACCACATATATTCTGCACTGATATAACAGATTGATAAGACACTGGTGTCTTGGTAATGAAAGACTTGGCTAACAATTTCAAGTAAAAAGCAATCTCAACTTGAGAAGTCGGATATTGATAATCACATGAGCGGATAATTTATTTATTTTTTTAAATATTAGTGGTTGGTATAGTTCGGGAAATGAATTATCACGCAAAATGTTTTTGATCACGTGCTTATAAATATCAGATTAACCAAATTTTTTATTGTGGTTTTTAATAGCTCAATAGATCTGACTAAGGTGCACTACAAGTCCGAAGCAAGGTTTTAAATAACAGTTTTGGGATGCGAATTGATAACGATTGTCGTGTAACAGTATTGCGAGTATCGAACGATATGTAACAGGAATCGGTTGTAGCGGTTGTGAATTTTTAAGAAATCATTTTTTACTATTTTTTTTTTTTAATGGTCGAGTATCGGGCATAATAGCCATAAATAGTGAACCGATTCGTGAACTGGAAACGGACAACATATAACGGGAACTAGCCCATACGCATTTAACTTTTCATCTCACCGATATATCGAAGTGTAACGGTATCAGAAGGCTCGAAAATCGTTATGTAACCGCTACGTTACGGACGGCTGATTTTTAAAACCTCGGTCCGACTTGCTATTGCTACGCTACAAAGATCCTAGGCCCCGGAAAGATTTCAATTTTCAGTTGCCTAGCTAGGGCAAGACTTAGAGTTAATGAATGGTTATAGCCACAGAGTGTGACATGACCATAAGAGGACTTTAATTTCCAGCCGGAATCTGGAACAAAAGATCATTTGGCCCACATCAAAATAATTACAAAAGCTGGAACTTATATTATGGGCCTAGGGTTGGCAATGAACACCCCTAATTGCCTGTCAATTTACCAATGAACAGAGGCTGGCTTTTTTTAAGCCCTTTTTTAGTGGTCAATTATTGGGTTCTGTATTGTGCAGGCCCACTTGATTGCCTATTAATGTTAAGTCGTCTAAAAGTACTTCAGTTGTTTTTAATAACCGTATGGCTGGGCCAGCTTGCGCGCACCTCGACCGGACTAACCTTCCGGTAGCCCCAAAGTTTGAATTGTTTGGTTTTCGTAGAATTCGAACATACAACCTCATAAAGGACAATCGCTTATTAGCTTTCTATCCCGATTAGCCAAACCCTTGGCGTCGTGTAAGAGTAGTTCTATTCTACGCACTGCAAGGAAACATCTAAAGTATGGTGGCTTTGCCAGCCCTACAAGGCCGGCACTAGCCTTGCCAATGTAGGATTTAGACCAAACCATAGTTTGGATTAGGTTTGGTTTGAGGTTAGGCTTGGAATTCCATCCGTCTCTTTCGGCTTGTGTTGTTCACAAAAAGCTTATGGGTGAACTTAGGACACTGAAATGGATTCTGCCCTATTCGATTTAGATTTGGAGAGGTTTTTTTAGAGTAATGAGTGGAAAGAGATAGATAGAGAAAATTATTGGAGACCGTTCTCAGGAATTTTGAGACCCCAAAACGAACAAGGCCGTTTGTATGTGTTCTACTTAAAAATGTGGTGGTGGGGTGGCTAGGGCACCAGCCGCCGTGCGATGGTGCCCTAGTACCATTGAATAGTCAGTCGTCATTCTTGCGACCATCGCTTAACTATCAACTAGAGGTACAAAGCCAACCCAAACTGATTTTTACGGTATTCGAGTTCGGTTCATTCAGAATTAGTAAAACCCATCAAGTTTAAATTGCTCAAGCTTGAACTCGAACTTGGAATGCTCAAGCCTAGCTTAAATTGATTGACATTAAACAACTGTAACGAATCGCGTGAGTACATAAATTAAAATTTGCTGAGTACATAATTTAGCTCAACAGATCGAGCATTCAGGAAGCTGAAATTCTAGTTGTTCGTGAACATCGTACGACGTACGCAAATTCTAACTTTAACTAAGCGGGATGGGTTTGTGTTATGACACGACACGTCGACAACATAGAATGACGAGAAAAAAATTTAAATCAAATAGTACGTAGAAATATATTACATCTTTAGTCTCGAAGATTTAAATTCACGCACTTTATGATAGATTCTGTAAAAATGTGTGGCTCTTAAGCTTGGGAGACAATTCCGATGGATAATTTCTTGGTGGATACACAGATGATCCGGATTGCATTTTTTTGGTAGTAAAGATCCTTCCTACTCATGGGATGATACTATAATTTAAGGATCCTACAATAATGAAATCATGCCATCAAGATGTGAAGCAGAAAGCTCATCATGAGCCTTTGGTGCTAAATGAATTACTTTGGCACATACGCCACTCTGGGGCGCTACTGAATTTCTTTTGATAACTCAAGTTCACCAAGGTCTCGAGTTCGAGACTCAGCGTCTACTAACTTACCGAGTTTTCTAATTCATATTGTATGAGTTTTTTTGTCATTCCTTTGAGAGAAAAAAAAGAGTACCAAGAAATATAAACAAACAGAATTTCTCCAAAATAGGTTTTCTTTGTTGAAGGGACTAGTGAAATAGAAATATACGCCCAATTTAGTCACCATTAGTTTTTTTTTTTTTGAGAGATTAGGTATAGACCTTGCCGTTATTTGAAGTCGCAACTTCCTTGCCGTTATTTGAAGTCACAACTTCAAATGCCATAGTTAACCATTGAACCATTGGTCTTGTTTTATTGAGTCTCATCATATGGTAAATTACAGAAGTCTTTTGACCATCGTGCAAGAATCTAAGACATACGTAAGACAAATACGACACTAAAAGTGTTTCAATATAACATATATTGATTTTTTTGTAAATCGAGATTTTTAAATAGTCTGGAGAAATTAGTACTCCTAGAAGTTACAATTAGCAGGAAAAACCCTAGAAGTTGGGTATTCGTATAAAATATGCAAATTATGCTGCTTTGTTGTAGATTTTAGGTCACAACATAACAATCAAATTACTTCCTAGTCAAATGTAAAAAAAAGTAATTACCAAAAGAAAAAAAAGAAAAAAAAAAGGCACAGCTTTGGAAAGAATTTCGTTTTTCTTTCCATTTGGTTTTCCTCTGTTTTCACAATTCACAAACAAGGATTTTTTTATCATAAAAAAAATACGAAAAATAAAATAAACCTAAAAACACTCTTTTTTTCTAACTGGAACAAAAAGCCATCATGTTCCAAGTTGCCACAAGGCCTGAAAGCCGATGGGCCAGAGGCCCAAAATCCACCCCTGTGGGTTTAAAATGGGCCAGAAAGAACTCCTGGAGAAGAGCTAACGTAGATACGGCTCCGGACCATAAAAAAGGAAGGGAAAATGATAGCCAATAACGTATTTTGATAATTAATACCCGCCAAGGGCATTTTCAGTATTAACAAATGTTCTCAGCATGTCCTTGGCGGGTATTAATTATCAAAACATGTCCTGGGCCGTCATTTTCCCAAAAAGGAAGGGGAGAAATGAGCAAAAAGCTTAGGAAAGATGCAAAGTAAGATAATATTTTATAGAGTGGAATGCTGAATTCTTTAAGTTGAATATAAATTAAGTCCGAGTAAATGGCGATGTTCCAAAGACCTTCTCCATCACGTATTGGTGTGGCAGCCATACACTCGTGGCCATGGAGGAATCCCCCGATTTGTCCGGCATTTTTTGTGCTAAAAGAATGCCTGGGATTTGGACACGTGCGGGCGCAGAGTTCCCTTGCCTGCTATGTGTCCCTTTTGAATTTCCCACGTAGTTTGATATTGGCAACCAAGGACCAGAATGAGAAAACCATTCTACCATTTCATCCAAATGAGTCAACAGAAGGTGTGAGTAATGTTTATCTACTTCTTTGAATTGTTCCTAAAACAAAACAAATTACTCTAAATACGTAACGAGTATTCATGACATGGTTTTTAGTGATCCTAGAGTACTTCCTTGGAGTATACTCGAAGGCCTTTTTTTCACCGCACATTGATGTAAGAATAATTTATTTTAGAGGATATCACTCATATCAATGTGTGGTTGAGAAAACGTTGAAGTACTACATGGCAGTGCACCAGGAGCACGTAACCTTCTTTAGTTCTCGTCTAAAACATTGAAGGAGCAACCTCATCTTATCCATCTAATAGGGAATCCCGTCTATACCTCGCACAGAGAGATAAAAGGACACGCTCCCTTGGTCTCTTCTGTCCCCTTGCTTTTTCCTTCACCCCTCTAGATCACACCTCTCTTCTCTTTCCCAACCATCAACCAATTGCATCTTTCTAGCTCACACGAATTCACACATAGGCTACTTCTCAAAGAACCCCATCCTACAAGATGGAACTTAGCATTGAGGGATCTACAAAGGTTGAAGAGAACCCTGTCCACGAATCTCTTCCGTAAAGGGCCCAAAGCATGCCACCAGTTGTCTAGCCCAGAGGAAGGTGGATTCGCCATCCCCAGTCAAGCAAAGGGCTGAGCAATACCTCTAAACTTGAACTTTGTTTTCTCAAGTCCAAGAAGCATTATGAGGGAGAGGCTTGTACCCTATGTTTCATGGATGCGGGTGGGAGTATTGGGTGTGGCCCAAGTTGGCAAACGGACGGGTTTGAGCGGGTTGAAACGGGTCGTGGGTCCAATATGGGTTAAAAAGTAAACGGATTGAAACGGGTCAGGTCAAATATGAGTCAAGTCAAACCCAAACCCGCCCGCCCGCTCGCCCCGTTTTCCTCCCCCCCCCCCCTCTTTTCTTTTTTCCCTCCCTCTGAACAGTAACGTAAATCAGGTTTTTTTACTTTTTTTTATTAAATCAGGTTTTTTTTTACTTTTTTTCCCATTTCCAAACAGTAACGTAACTTCGACGAGGAGTCAAAGGCAGCATCAGAGAATTGTCTGGAAGGCGATGATTGCACCGATTGTACAGTTTCGGTCTTCGTTGCATTCGCCGAAGCCACCGCTTAGGTTTGGATTAAAAAGTCAAGTGACTTTTTTTTTGTTTCTATTCAAATTTTTTTTGTATTTGTTTGTTTTGCGACAAACTTTTTATCCCTATTAGTTCGTCTCGACGAGAGAATCGAAAAAGTAATTTTTTTTTACTTTTACCCTAATATTTTTGTAGTATTCAAGATAAATCCCAACAACCGGCTTTTTGGGCTTTGTCTTGGATGTTTTCAAAAATATTTGGGTAAAAGTCATAATTTTTCGCATTGGTTCGTTTTGCGACAATTTTTTTTTTACCCTTATTGATTCATCTTCATGAAAGGAATCAAATAGTAAATTTTTTTACTTTTACCCAAATATTTTTTTGTAATAACTTTAGTTTAGTTTCACGTCAATTTTTTGTGTGGATTATTGGTTCAACTCAACGAGAGGAATCAATAAAGTAAAAAATTATGGTCCAAACCTATTTTTTTAATAAAGACGAATAAATGATTTATTGGCAAACGTCTTTATTCAAAAAAATTCAAATTTCGATCGTAATTTATTAGGACTTTTTTGGTTTCGTTCTTATTCAAATTTTTTTCTCGTTTGTTAGTTTTGCACTTCACTTTTAAAATTTTCCGATTCATATCGTCAAGACAAATTAAAATTTTTGACTTTTACCTATATATTTTTGAAAATAACCACTTTTTAAAAAAAAGTCAAAAAAATTGGTGTATTACCTCACTGGAATGGAGAGATTCTTTGAGAGAGAGAGAGAGAGAATTTGGTGTACTTATACCACTGGAACATTTTTCTAGCAAAAAAACGGTAGTTCATTGTCTGGTACAGCGTACATCGAGCGAGATATCAGTATTTCACGTTTTGCAGGGGTGGGACTTTTAATTCCAACCCATATTGAACCCATTTTAACCCATTTAAACCCATGTAAATGTGGATTTATATGGGTTCACCCATATCAACCCATTATAAAATATGGGCGGGTTGGGTTGAGTTATAAGTGGGCGGATTTGAACGGGTTAAAAAATATGGGTTGAGATTGCCACCTCTAGGTGTGGGTGTATATCTAGGGGTCGGATACCTAAGGGCCCGATTGGATGCGGGATAAGTTTTGGGGGGATTAATTATGGAGGGGGGATAAAATAGTAGAGAAATATTAGTTATGAATGGTGGACCCACATCAATGTGACTTTTATGGAGGGTGGATAAAAAAGTACAGTATGGGGAGGGATAAAATTGGGTGGATGATGTAAAAAACAGTCAAATGACTTTTTTGTCCTTGTACACTCCCAAATTAAATTATGCGTTATATTAATTACAGGGGCCCCTTAATTACATATATAATTCAAAACTCAATTTATTTTTTAAAATTTTGTGTGGCCATTGGATTGCTCTCCATTATTATACCCAAAATTACAACTTAGCCCAGTCCAATTCCATAGCAATTTCACAGCACACAATATGTTTGCCCCAATAAAATAAATATACTCCGTAGCTAAAATAAGTAAATAGGCCCAATTCAACATGTTGGCCCAATACATCAGCCACAATGAACAAGTTTCCCTAACCTAGAAAAGAAGAAAAAGAGAAAGAAGAAAAACATAACCAAAAAAACAGACAGTCGCGCGTTTCTTTCATCGTCTTCCTTCCACACCGACCCAGCCAGCGTCTGCAAGTCGGCCGATCTCCAATCTCCGATCTGCTTCTCCGATTGCGCCTCCAGTCTTCGTCGAGGTAGGTTCATATAGTGATATCTCTTGCGTAGATCCGTTCAGGTTGAGTATCATACACTTGGAATTCAGAGCACTTCACTCATAAAAACACATTTCTGGAGCACTTGTTTTTATTGAAAGTTTCTAGTTGTACTTACTGTATCTTTGCTGTGTTTCTACTTTTCCGTTGTTACAGAAATCATGTTACAGATAAAAACTCCCAAAACTGGAAGAGCCAGGCGAGAGGTTCAGAAACGTGCCCCCAAACTCGTGAGTTTTCCATGGCTTCCTCCTGAGCTGTTGACAACTACTCAGCGTTTTCTTTCGTTTATCAGGAAGTGCTAAAACAATTTCTTTTGGGAGCGACCTGTGTTCTTTTTTATTTTTGGCAATGTGTTTCGCAGGTTGAAGGTGGGAAGAAAACCTTAATCCTGCATGGTACGAAAACGAGCGATGTATTGAATACCGTACTATCTGATATTTATCATCTTAAGAAGGGTGAATCCATTAAATATTCCCGGAAGAATGATAGCATCAGACCATTTGAGAGCGGCGGTGAAACTTCTTTGGAGTTCTTTTCTCTCAAAACTGATTGCAGTCTTTTTGTGGTACGAGAAACCTCAAATCTTCTTCATTTTTTTTTAAAGCAATCTAGTTGACAATTTATGGAGTTTGTTACTTGGTGTACTTTCTCGTTGTGGGGACGTTTCTTTTTGTTGTCCTATTATTGCTGCTGAATTGAAAACTGTACCAATGACACAATTGGACGGATGATGTTCTCCTATTGAGTTGAGGATAATCAAGCGACGTGTCATGTTTTCTGGATTTGAGTCCTTAATGGATGTCCCTTGCTCCAAATTTAACTTACGTTGTGTAAGGTCTGTTGAGGCACTCAACACTTGGGTAAACCTAGTATATAACTGCTTATTTTTGTCTCATTTGTTTTAGAAAGGTCAAGCCATGACTGCAGGTGTTAATTGTCTCTTTTGTTTTCGGATAAGTTGGACTGTTTCCGTGATTTGCTATCATTGTGAGGAGTGAGGACTATGTTGCTCTTATAACGAAGTCATGTGTGCTACCTTTCACCCTTGGTATTTCAAAGTAGCTGAAGACTTGAAGTATTGAAATTTGAATGTAATACTCCTTATTACCATGTATTCCTTCTTCGAGTTATAGAATCAGAAGTTGCTAGCAGATACAATGTTCCCTTGCTTTGACAATTCATTTCCTGCGTTGAGATGCAAAGTCTCAAGCTCATACGTTAGACTAGATTTATAAAGAACCTTTGTTTGGGACTTTTTCTCTGCAGCTTATTTTGCGAGTCTGGCCTCTATTCGAGTGTTTTATATGATTGTATTTGCAGTTCGGTTCTCATTCGAAGAAGCGACCCAACAATCTTGTTATTGGGCGAACTTATGATCACCACATATATGATCTTGTAGAGCTTGGTGTTGAGAATTTCAAAAGCATGGAGTCATTCTCATATGGTAGGAAATTAGCTCCTCGACTTGGCTCAAAACCTTTATTTGCTTTTATTGGAGAAGGATTCGAGAGTGTCGAAGAGCTGAAGCATTTGAAGGAAGTTTTGCTTGATCTGTTCCGGGGAGAGGTGTATTTTTGTTGCTTTCTGCCGCCTTTTCTCATTTATTTATTTCTCATACGATGTCAATAATTAGTAACCCTGTCATCTGGTCTTTGCATTCTGTATAGTATTGTAAGAAGCATGATTTTCTTGATACAGGCTGTGTCAAACTTGAATATTGCCGGGTTAGACCGTGTTTATGTGTGTACAGCCTTGTCTTCAAATAAGGTGCTCTTTACGCACTGTGCACTGCGACTTAAGAAATCCGGCACCATAATCCCAAGGATGGAGCTTGTTGAAGTTGGTCCCTCCATGGATTTGCTGGTTCGCCGGCATCGTCTTCCTGATGAAAGCCTACGGAAAGAAAGTATGAAGAAAGCTCATGAACTGACCAAGAAGAAGGTCCCCTCTCTCTCTCTCTCTCTATATATATATCTATTTATCTCTCTCTCTCTCTCTCATACACACACGTGAGGACTTGTTTTAAATGCCTATTTCTTTGTGTACCAGGAGAAAAATGTGAGCCGGGATTCAATACAAGGAAAGATAGGGAAGATATATATGCCAGACCAACAGGTGAGAAATCAACATTACACTTTGGTTGGTTGCATCAGTTGGTGGAGTATGAGTAATTATTTTAGAGGTGTAATGTAGTTGGTACAAACACTTGATGTGGTTGACATCTCTGTCCTCTTCGAAACCCCTACCGATAGCCATGTGGTTTAGAATGAGCTGTAGGACTGATAATAAACATCCACGGCAGTCTCTCCCTTTCTTTTGCTTCCGTCTCTCCCTTCCCCAGTTTACTTGATTTTTCTGATTGCGTTTACCAGGAGGACAGAAGCCTGCTATCCTGTCCTATTAGTCCTAATGATTTGTTTGCTGTATTTAGGTTGGAGAGAAGGTATTACCTAACAAAGCAAAGGGAGTGAAGAGGGAACGTCGGGAAGCTAAGATGAAAGGAGAGGCAAAGAAGCAGAAGCAAGATTCTTGAGTCTTCAGAAGTTTGTAACAGCCAGCCGTTGGCTGTGAGAATTTTGTACTTTCCAACTCCTATTGATTTCAAAAAAAAAACTCCTATTGATTTCGTTGTTGGGGCAATGGGCTCCGGAGTTTAATGTGTCGGCAGATGCACTAGTATTATCGGGCTTCACTTTTCTGTGTTCTTGTTCTTCTTTCGTTAGCTTTCTATTCAAATGAATGTATGTGCTTGTGCAATGTTGCCTCAAATATAATCAATATTTTAGTGGATTTCACCAGAGTTTTTGGTAATTTTGCTTCATAAAGCGATCTTGTGATAAATAACACCGCCAAAGCGTGGTGCAATCTGTCAGCCCTTTATATTTCATTTTTGTATTTGTTGGGATTTAAATCTGGTTATATTTGAGGCAATGGCGGAACATACCTATTGACGTCTGCTCAAATTGACCCTTTGCAGACGTACTAAAACTCTCTCAATCAGAGTCTGCTACTGGAATGGAGCTTCTTGACCATTGTTTACCCGCCTTGTTATTTTTCCGTAGAAAATTCAATGTACTTCCGATTGGCTGAGCTAGAGAAAATTATTGGAAATAACGGTTAATGGTTGTTTTCATGCTATTATTGCTATGAAGGCTGAGTTTGTGGTGGTGCATGGCTTTCACCTTAAATGACCTTCCCACTGCAACTTTCTCGGCTCCATTTGCACTAAATTCACATCTGTGATCTGTCTGGAGAGAGAGAGAGAGAGAGAGAGAGAGAGATGGGGGCACCATTTGCAGTAATGTTGACACTCTTGTTTTCCTCTGTTTTCTCGACCGATATCTCCCCTGGCTCAACCCTCTATGCCTCAAACCCAACCCAAACTTGGACTTCCCAAATGAAAAACTTCTCTCTCGGCTTCATAGCCGAGGGCTCCGCCCACTTTGCTGCCATCACCTACGACGGCGGCATCACAGTTTGGAAGGCCGGAGGCAGCGATGATGGTGGCGGGGCAGCTGACTCCTCTGCCTCCCTCCGGTTCCTCGCCAACGGCAACCTCCGCCTCGTCAACGGCTCCTCTGGCTCTGTCGTGTGGCAGTCCAACACCGCTGACCGCGGCATCATCTCCGCCTCCCTCGACGACTCGGGTAACTTTGTTCTGAAAAACAGTGCCGTTTCTGTTTGGTCCACCTTCAATAGCCCAACTGATACCATTTTCCCCTCACAAAACTTCACCATTAACCAAGTACTGCGATCTGGGTTGTACTCTTTCAGTCTCCTTACCTCTGGAAGTCTAGAACTAAGATGGAATAACTCTATATTGTATTGGAGTTTGGGTTCGGATTTATCACACAACAAAATTAACATATCATCACCTAGTTTAAGTCTTGAATCGAATGGCACATTATCAATCTCCGATCCGTCACTTTCAATCACTTCTGTCATGGCTTATAGCAGTGATCATGCCGAAGGGAGCGACGTACTCAGGTTTTTGAGATTGGACTCTGATGGGAATTTGAGGATTTATAGCTCTTCCAAGGGGAGTGGGAAAATCACAGAGAGATGGGCGGCTGTTCCTAATCTGTGTCTAGTTTTCGGATACTGTGGGGATATGGGCATTTGTAGTTACAATGATACGGGTCCGATTTGTGGGTGTCCTTCCCTGAATTTCGATCCAATTGATCCGAATAATAGACGAAAAGGGTGCCGGAGGAGAGTGGAGATAGAGGATTGTCCCGGTAGAGAAACAATGTTGCAATTAGACCACGCAACGTTTTTGACATACCCTCCCGAGTTGGTTCCACAACTTTTCACCGCGGGTATAGCCGAGTGCCGGTCGAATTGCCTGAACAGCCCCTCTTGCATTGCCTCCACTTCATTGGCCGACGGGCGGGGGACGATTTACATGAAATTCCCGGGTTTTTTAAGCGGGTATCAGTCTCCGGCCCTCCGTACCACTTCATTTCTCAAGGTTTGTGACCCGATAATACCGAATCTATCTATTTCCCGCAAGAATGCTCGCGGGTATCATGCATGGGTTGTCGTACTTGTGGTTCTGGGCACCATTTTCGGTTTCGTCGTGCTAGAGGGTGTCTTGTGCTTGTGGTTACGTGGAAAAAGCCAGCGATTCGGGGGGCTCTCCGGTCAACATTCCCTTCTCGACTTCGTCTCTGGCGTATCACTCCAGTTCTCCTACAAAGAGTTGCGATCGGCCACAAAAGGTTTTAAGGATAAGGTCGGAGGAGGAGAATTTGGGGCTGTTTTCGTCGGTACTCTTGCCAATGGAACCGTCGTTGCAGTAAAGCGTCTCGAGGGAATCGAGCAAGGGGAGAAACTGTTTCGGATGGAAGTTGCAACTATAAGCAGAACCCACCATTTGAATTTAGTCAGATTGATCGGATTCTGCTGCGAAGGACATCGTCATAGCCTTCTGGTATACGAGTACATGCAAAATAGATCCCTTGATCATTTCCTTTTCCCAAGGGAAGAATTCTTTGAAAAATTGTTGAGTTGGGGGTGTAGGTTCACGATAGCCCTCGGTACGGCCAAGGGAATCGCGTATCTACACGAGGAGTGTCGAGACTGCATCGTGCACTGTAACTTAAAGCCGGAAAACATCCTCTTGGATGAGAAATACACTGCCAAAGTCTCGGATTTCGGCCTAGCAAAACTCGCTAGTCCTAAGAAAGACCATCATCGACACCGAACCCTGGCAAATGTTAGAGGGAATACGAGAGGTTATTTGGCTCCAGAACTGGTCGCAAACCTTTCAGTAACATCAAAAGCCGATGTTTACAGTTACGGCATGGTTCTACTGGAGATAGTGAGCGGCAGAAGAAGTTTCGAAGTCTCCGCAGAAACAGATGAGAAAAGGTTTTCAGTTTGGGCTTATGAGAGGTTTGAAAAAAGGAATGTGAAGGGAATTGTTGACAAAGGAATGGTAGATCATGAGGAAGTTGATATGAGCCAAGTAATGAGGGCCATTCAGGTGGCCTTTAGGTGCATCCGAGAGCAACCTTCTCAGAGGCCAACAATGGGAGAAGTGGTGCAAATGTTGGAAGGGATTACTAAGATTAGAAAGCCACCAAACCCCAAGGCTGTTGGTGAGGGGGCTTTTGATGAGGATGTGGGTGGTGGTAATGTGAGTGTTTTTTCAAACTTTGTGGATTCAACAATGGCTCGCTCTTCATCATCCTCATTTCAAATTGTTCAAACCTCATCTTTTCATTTGGAAAGGAATTTAAAGAGAGCATCTTCATCCCTTTTGTAATTAGGGCACAAGTAATATCACTTTCAAACCCCAAGGTGTTTTGCCAAGTTATGAAAAAGCAAATGAGTGCTTGTTTTTCATGAGATCGCAGGTTTGAATTCCATGGAATCCAAATATTCCACATCTTGGGGTTACTGGAGAGTTTGCCCAGTCGTTAGCTTCTGGGCCCCAGAATTAGTCGACGTGCGCCATACGTGTAAGCTGGCCTAGACTTTTGTTTATAAAAATAATTATCACACTTGTAAAATTTTTTATGTGGTTGAAATGTTCAAAAATGTCAAGTAATGGTATTTGGGAGTTAATGTCAATGACCACCTGTTTAGTTTCTCCAATCTATTTTTATTTTTCTATCCTTCTTTTAACTAGAGGTAAAATATGTGTAGATATAAGAGTTTGTTTCTCTTTTGAATTAATTGCAGAAGTGTTTCGATAGAAGTTAGGAGGGCAATTCCGAAGGTAAGAGCACACAATACTATGGAAGTCATGAACACATAATAATTTTTCGTGTTATACCCTCTTCCATTGTAGGACAATTAATCTACATGGAAGGTAATCAAATGGATCAAAGATATCTCTGTCTATTTAGGGCTGCTAAACGAACCGAGTTATTTGAGGTAGAGGTCGAGTTCGTATGTGTTCATTCGTTAGAAGCTCTTTAAGGTGTCAAAAGCAAGCTCGAATGCGCTACGACTCTGGTCGTTTGGCTTATGAAGTTTAAAAAACTCAAACTACTCGAGATCGGCTCGTGTTTGGTTTGATTATTTATGCTCGTTTGGAATCAACTCGTCTCATAAACAAGCTAAACTTGAATATTTTTTTTTGAAGCTTATTAAGTTTTCAAACCAAGCTTGATCAATCACCCGCTTCGCTCGTTTGACTAGTTTATCACTTGTATCACTGTCTCCCTCCAAAATGCCAGGCCTCCCGCGTGAAGCTGATGAGTTGGCCCATCGATTTTGAGCTGACATCCTTCGTTGTCCAGTCCGTTTCTAGAAAGAGAGACTAGGGAAATTTTCTCAACAGAGTCGTCAAAACAGTATAAAGACTTGTATCGGCGAGACTTCGTTGGATATTGGACATCCGTTGCAGCATGCCTTGATTGCTCAGAAGTACCCATTGCGGTGCACTTATTTTGTTTAGAGTCGCCACTTGATTTTAGGAACCAAGAAACCAAAAGGGTAGAGATTCTGAGTTGGGGATCCATGAATACTGTATACACACACATATATGTGTTTTTAAATATCACGATTTAGTCTTATACTCCCCGTCCGTTTTTATGTACCTTTACTAATCTTTTGTGTAATTTGTCGTCAAACTTTTTAATTAGATTAATTATTCGTCTTGATGAGAGCAATCAAAAGTTAATTTTGTCTTGAAGACAACCCGGACCGACTTCTCTACGGTGTTATGGGTATTGATGACTTTGTGGTCCGTTGGATGAAGTAGCTGGATGCATCTTGGAATGCCATGGGCCGGTACTGGGAAAATTCGTCTGAAGTGTCAAAGGATGAATATATAGAGTTGATCACTCTTCTTTGGTTTTCAAATCTGTCTGTTTTCAACTCTACGACTTGTCAATCGTACCATACTTCAGTAGGGCTGTAGAGGCGCGCAGTTGGAGTCTCTCAATTCAAATGGAGATATGAATAAATCAGCCTTAATAGTGATTTCCGTCAAGGTGGGTTTGCTCCCCGTACGATTTACTAGGGCTCAATTGTTGGGGTCAGACTGCAAGAAATAAATTTCTTGTGAATCCCTCAGTTCCGACGTGGATGACTCACCTTTAACCGGGCTGGAGAGGGGATTTGTGGAGGTGAGCGTAAGTTAGCCCGGCCGGCACCCCTGACTAAGGAACTTCATGGCAAGTTCCTCTCACCCTCAAACAACGAGGAGAGAAGAGAGATATAAAAGACAGAGACTCGATTTTTTCCCCCAGCTAGAGTAGAACTACTCTCTTCTATTTATATTGTTCAAGAAACTTTTTCGAAAAGGGTTAAATTATGTGGCACAAGTTACACTTAATCTTTTGCGCATATCTGCTTACAATTTACATTTTTCGTAACGGAAAATGCTAAAGTATCCCTTTTTATCGAGAAAATCCCATTGACTTTCACCGTAAGAAGACATAACATTAACTATAAGATGATCTAACAAAAACCAAAAAAAGGCATAACAAAATAATACCGTAAGTGGCATAGCATTCGCGTAAAGAAGGTATGACAATTTCAGAATCATTTTTCTTACTGTGACTCTCATCATAACATTCACTACAAAATAGCCATAAAAAAGGGAAAAAATTTCAGTGCCGAGCGGGTACCACGTGGTGCCCGCTCGCGCATCCGAGCCGTTCATTTCATTTTTGAACGGCTCAGATTTGAAGAGAGAAAAGAAGAGAGAAAGTGTTGGGGTGGGCGAGCCGTCCAAAAGTGTATCGGACGGCTCGGATGCGCCGAGCGAGTGCCACGTGGACAATACCCGCTCGGCACTGAAAAATTCCTCCATAAAAAGGCTTAACAAAATGTTATAGTTGGACACACTCTCTCTCTCTCTCTCTAGCCCAACAAACACGACCACCAGCGTCCACCACTCTGTTCCAACTTCCATTCCAAGTCAAGAAGTCTCCTCCCTCCTTCCCCTTCCTCTGCATCTCAAGAATTTTCCAAATAAATACTCATTCCGTCCCATTTTAACAATTTTTTACGAGAATACATGCAATTTTTGAGTTTAAAAAAAAAGTGTTTTCGTACATATTTTTTCAAGTTTCTTCGCGCTATGTTAAAAATCTTGACCAGTTCATTAATTTGGCGCAAAGAAAATCAAAAAAAATCATAAACGAAAGTACTTTTAATTTTGTAGATACATATAAAAATAATACTATAATGTAAAGGTGGGGAGTGGAAAGTGAAGAATTAAAAAATGAAGCCAAAACCCACACTAATCCCATTCCTCCTCCTCCTCCTCCTCCTCTCGACCTCCACCTCCTTCGCAGCAGATACTATCACCCTCAACTCCGCCCTCAACGCCTCGACCCCAAACCAAACCTGGACCTCCCCGTCCGGAACCTTCGTCCTAGGCTTCACTGCCGCCGCCTCCGCCCACTACGTCTCCATCACCCGCAACGACCTCCACGTCTGGACCGCCGGCGGCACCTCCCCCGGCGGCGGCGCGGCCGACGCCACCGCCTCCCTCCGGCTCCTCCCCTCCGGCAACCTCCGCCTCGTCAACGGCTCCTCCCGCGCCGTCGTCTGGCAGTCCAACACCACCGGCCGCGGCGTCTCCTCCGCCGCCCTCAACGACTCAGGTAACTTCGTCCTCCTAAACGGCACCGTCCCAATCTGGTCCACCTTCGATTACCCCACGAATACCATTTTACCCTCGCAGAATTTCACGACTGGTAGAGATTTAAGATCTGGGCTGTACTCTTTCAGTCTCCTTCCGTCTGGAAACGTAACCCTGAAATGGAACGACACGATTGTGTACTGGAATTCCGGGCTAAATTCGTCAATTACCACGAACCTGACGTCGCCCAGCTTAGGGTTTCAGTCGATCGGGATCTTATCCCTCTACGACCCGACGCTTTCGAGCGCCGTGGTCATGGCTTACAGCAGTGACTACGCCGAGGGGACCGATGTTTTTAGGTTTCTGAGACTGGACAGTGATGGGAATTTGAGGATTTACAGTTACGCTCAGGGAAGTGACAACAGCACGGAGAGATGGGCAGCTGTTGATGACCAGTGTCTGGTTTTCGGGTACTGTGGAAATTTCGGTATCTGTAGTTACAACGATACGGGTCCCGTTTGCGAGTGTCCGTCCTTGAATTTCGAACCGATCGATCCGATGGATAGTAGGAAAGGGTGTAAGAGGAAGGTGGAGATTGCGGATTGTCCCGGGAGTGGGGCGATGTTGCAGTTGGATCATGCCAAGTTTTTAACTTACCCGCCGGAGCTGGCTTCGCAAGTTTTCTTTGCAGCTATATCCGCGTGCCAGTTGAATTGTCTGGTTAGTAGCCCTTGTATTGCCTCCACCTCGTTGTCCGATGGGACTGGGCTGTGTTATCAGAAAACTCCAGATTTCGTGAGCGGGTATCAATCGCCTGCTCTTCCCAGCACTTCATTTGTCAAAGTTTGTGGCCCAGTCGTGGGAAACCCTTCTCCCTCGGAAGGAGTAACGAAGGGTAAATCTTCGAGCCTTCACAGTTGGATGTTGGTTGTGGCGGTTATAGGCTCCATTTCAGGGTTGGTGATGTTTGAGGGTGGTTTGTGGTGGTGGTGCTGTAGAAACAGGGCTAGATTCGGGGCGTCGTCGGCTCAATATGCTCTTATTGAATATGCCTCTGGTGCACCGGTCCAGTTCTCATACAAGGAACTTCAACGCGCCACGAAAGGCTTCCGGGATAAGCTCGGAGCAGGAGGATTTGGGGCTGTTTATAGAGGTGTCATTGCCAATAAGATTGTTGCGGTGAAGCAGCTCGAGGGAATCGAGCAGGGGGAGAAACAGTTTAGAATGGAAGTTGCAACTATAAGTAGCACCCACCATTTGAATCTTGTTAGATTAATTGGGTTTTGCTCCGAAGGGCGCCACAGGCTTTTGGTATACGAGTTCATGAAGAACGGATCCCTTGATAGTTTCCTCTTTACGACAGATGAAGAGTCAGGAAAATCATTCAGTTGGGAGTGTAGGTTTAAAATTGCCCTAGGGACTGCGAAGGGTATCACATACCTACACGAGGAGTGTCGAGACTGCATTGTGCACTGTGACATAAAGCCAGAGAACATTCTATTGGATGAAGCTTACAATGCCAAAGTCTCAGATTTCGGCCTTGCAAAACTCTTAAATCCAAAGGACCATAGGGGCCGGTCATTGACAAGTGTCAGGGGGACTAGAGGGTATTTGGCTCCGGAGTGGCTGGCAAATCTGCCAATAACATCAAAATCTGACATTTACAGCTATGGCATGGTTTTGTTGGAGTTAGTGAGCGGGAGAAGGAATTTTGAAGTGTCTGCAGAAACAAATCTGAAAAAGTTTTCTATTTGGGCTTACGAGGAGTTTGAAAAGGGGAACGTGAAGGGGATTGTCGACAAGAGGCTTCCGGATTATGAATTGGATATGGAGCAAGTAATTAGGGTGATTCAGGTGAGCTTTTGGTGTATCCAGGAGCAACCGACCCAGAGGCCGATGATGGGAAAAGTGGTGCAGATGTTAGAAGGGATTGTTGAAATGGAAAAGCCACCACCCCCTAAGGCTGCGGCTGAAGGATCCGGTAGTGGAACCAGCATGAACATAAGTGGTAGTGTCTCCACCTTTGCAGCTTCAGCCCCAGGTCCCTCTTCGTCGTCTTCATTCCGAACTGCAGAGAATTCATCTTTTGTTTCGCAAAGGAACTGGGAGAGGGCAACTTCCGCCTCTTTTACAACCTAAGCTAAGCTCAATTGATGCTCATCGGTGTGTACAAGTACTTTTGGGTTCTACTTCTCTGAAACCTTTGGGAAGGGAAGAAACTGGAGGTGGGTAAGCTTTGTTCATTCATATATTGGCCTACAATATTTTTATACTGTATCTTATCATTCCCATTGTCATGATATTTATAAAATTTTCAAGACCAGGCTTTGTTGTAGAGTCTAGTTCTTTGTACGGGTTCACTCATGTTGTTCAACGGAGGAATTACGATTAATAATTCCTAATTGTGAATGCTGAACTTTTTTTTCTCCCTGTGGTTTTGCCAAATCATTTGGAGGGAGCAGAGACTTGCCTTGTCCCTTCATAATCTAGAGAGAGAAAAAAAAGAAGAGACAACCTTTAGGAGGTCCTTGTATAAAGAGAGAGAGTTTAAGAGCCCTAGGGTGGAGGAAATTTGGGTTGGGAGGCCCTTGTCTGGAATGGATAGTCAGCCATACCTAGAGAAGCCATGGTTGAATAATGTGCTTAGATTAGTTGGAAAATTTGGATAGTCACCAGCCGTTCCTAGGCATTTTGCCATAGGAAAAATGCCAGTTTTTACTATAGCTAGCCAAAACATAGGAATGCCCCAACAGTCTAGGCAAAAGGAAAATTAGGATTTACCCAATTCTGAATTCACCAATTCTTCAATCTCCAACCAACACGACATTGACGATGACTTCAAAATTTTAAGCACGAAAGGAAGGAAAAACGTGTACACCAACCCAATGTTTTTTCTAATAAGGCAAAGTCAAGGATTTACCCAATTGTGTTGTGTTTGAATTTGGAATTTATGAAAAGTATGCGTGAAGAAAAAAATAAGGCAAAGTTATGAAAATGACTTTTAAAATAGTAGTAATCCAGAGTTGCCAGCTCATTTTCTTTCAAAATATATGTCCTCCGATCATATATTGTTCGGTATCTAATTCACATGATGTTTTGCGTGATTGTTGTACTTGACAAGCTCTACAATGTGGATGAGTCAGATCGTCAAATTGACTCCAAAATGAGTTCAAAATAAGCTGGATTAATTGCGCAGGGTGTAGTTGATTGCCAAATTGCGGAAAAGACTTCTCCATTGTATCTTCTCCAGTTTGTAAAAACCTGATTTTGTGAACAAGGGTGAATTTTTTCGCCTTAGTTTGATTTGTCTTTGGGTTAATGTACTGAAGTAAGCTATATGTTACTATGTGGTATTTCTTCCTGTAAGGTGTTCTATCCTGAGAACGAGGACCGCACCACTCCGATGACAAACAAACAATCGGCCATGGAAGAACTCTCTCATTTCCATGAGCTCAAACAACAGCTAGCAGAAATACAAACAATACCATTCCGGAAAGCTCAAACAATATGGCTATGTTTGGTAACACTGCCACTTTTTTGTTTTTTGTTTTCTATTTGCTGAAATCAGTTTTTACTTTTTCTAAAAAAAAAGTGAAAACAGAAAACATGTTTGTGTTAACCTGTTTTAAAAAAAAAATCAATTTCTGAAACTAGTTTTTACTTTTTCTAAAATGGTATTTCTTGCAATTTCTCCACTAGTTCTCAAACTATACAGGAGAGAGAGAGAGAGAGAGAGAGAGAGAGAGAGAGAGAGAGAGAGAAAATCATCTAAGCCTCTGCAATCATGTTAGAAACAAATTCCATACTTGATATTCTGAAAGAAAGGGCCGGGTGAATAGACCAGGCATAGCCGGCTTGGAGAGGAAGCCGAAGAAGTCGTTGTTTTTGGCCCCCGATTTTTTAGCCCGAAGAGGGCTCTAAAAAATACAGTTTTTTAGTTTTAAATAATAAGAAGTTTCAATTGCCTTGCTTTGAGTAACATCTTTTTGGTCATGTGGCAGCTTAGGCTCTTTGAATGCTTTAAAAACTGGGTTCGAATCTTCACCCCTTAGTTTTCCTCAACATTTCGCAAAATTTTGTTCAAAGATGAGGAGATAAATGGCCCCCCTATTGCAACTTTCGCTTCGGGCCCAAATATCTTTGAGCCGGCACTGAGTCCAGGTGATTGGATTCTTCTTTCCTAGGCCGAAATTATAGTATCAACTTTCATAAAATGATGGCTTCATAAGCCCAACGTATCCCTTCCGGTCTCCTCTCATCTCTAAGTTAAGAGAGTATATATATATATATATAGAGAGAGAGAGAGAGAGAGAGAGAGATGAAATACATGTGAAATTTTCTAATTCCAAAGTCGGTCCTTTATTGACTATAAGAGGGAGGGAGGGAGCAAGAGAGAGAGTATCTTCAATTGCCTGGGTTTGAGAGAGAGAGAGGAAGAGGAAATGAAAAAAGACCTCCAAGGAATTGTAGCGGAATAACCTATTTTTTGTTTCTGAAAATAGTGAAAGTTGAGTTTTGTTACTTCCTCAAATTATGAAAATAGTAAAAGTGATTTCCAGAATTTGAAAGTGGAAGTAGTGCACCAAACAAACTTTCAAAGTTAAGGCTCCGTTTGTTTGGACGTAAAATATTTTCTGGTAAAATGTTTTACCTATTTTCCGGTGTTTGGTTGTTGAAAAAATGAGGAAAACATTTTACATGTAAAACATTTTCCATCAATTGGATGAAAATAACTTACCTTTAAATCTTCCGTAAATTATTTTCCGAAATGAACCCGCTGCCTTCTACTACAATTCTCACTGCTCAGTTTTCTTGATCGTCAGTCCTGACTCACGTTCAATTCCAATAATCTCATATCTCTCCACCGTTTAAGCTCCCTATCTCTCTCTACACTATTTTGTTGTTTTCTGAAAATATTTTCAAGTACCAACCAAACACCGGAAAATAAAAGTTTGAAGTTTATTTTCTGAAAAAATATTTTACATGGAAAATATTTTACATTGTAAAACATTTTACATCGAAACAAACGGAGCCTAACTTTTGAAAATTCTGAAAATGAAAATAGAAAACAGAAAATAGAATGACTACCAAACATGACCTATAATTATCTCATTTTCCAAAATTTCAGGAATTTTAACAAGTCTGGTAATTGAAGCCATCTCCATGACTCTTGCATTTTGTTTCGCTCGGCCCCATGACTCTTATAACTTACAGAAGGCGAGAAATTCATCTGGACATAATAATCACCAACAAATTTGAAGAGAAAATCAAGTAAAAAAAAAACCCCTTGATACCTGAATTGCCAAGTTCATAAGTATCAAAACTTTGGTAGAATCTCCGTTTGGTTCAGAAAAAGGCCATGAAAGATCACTCCGACGACAATCTGTAGGTCCTGAAGATGACTATCGGCGAGAGAGATGCCTCTACTGGATGGCATCGGTGAGAGAGGAAGGTCTGTGGTGACTTTTTCTTTTCTTTTTTGGTTGAAATATGGTGACTTTTTCTTTAAAAGAAGTGAAGCAAAGAAATGGAGAAAGACCGCCAGGCCCACATGAAAATGAAAAGAAATGTAAAAATAAATGGAGGAAGATCCTGGGAGTTGAATTATGGAAATCCTTCATGGACCGTAGCATTACTCTTGCATTTAAGATGAGAGAGAGAGAGAGAGAGAGAGAGGGAGAGAGAGATGGATGCACCATTTACACTAACTTTGACACTGTTTTTCTGCTGCTCATCTGTTTCCTCAGCTGATATTTCCCCAGGCTCAACCCTCTACGCCTCAAACCCAACCCAAACTTGGACCTCCCCGAACAAAAACTTCTCTCTCGGCTTCATATCTGACGGCCCCGCCTACTTTGCCGCTGTCACGTGCGACGGCATCCCAGTCTGGAAGGCCGGCGGCAGCGAAAGCGGCGGCGGGGCGGCCGACTCCTCCGCCTCCCTCCGGTTCCAAGCCAACGGCAACCTCCGCCTCGTCAATGGCTCCTCCGGCTCCGTCGTGTGGCAGTCCGACACCGCCGGCCGCGGCGTCACCTCTGCCGCCCTCGACGACTCAGGTAACCACGGGCAGATCTAGGTAGGTGCAAGTCCCACCCGGGCCCTGCACTCCTCCCAATTATCCTATTATTTCTACTATATTTTAGGTTTTGTCGGTACAAATTATGAAGAAAGGTCCCCTAAAAGTGAGTTATTAGTACATAAGGATAATATTTTGTTTTTTTTGTGTGTGATAAATATGATGTTTTGTTGTTAATTAATACATGTGATTTGGTTCCACGCATTAACAATCCTGCGTCCGCCACTGCAGGTAACTTTGTTTTGAAAAACAGTACCGTTTCTGTTTGGTCCACCTTCGATAACCCAACTGATACCATCTTGCCCTCACAAAACTTCGCAATAAACAAAGTCCTGCGATCTGGGTTGTACTCTTTTAGTCTCCTTAGCTCTGGAAATCTAGCACTGAGATGGAACAACTATATTGTGTATTGGAGTTTGGGTTTGGATTCATCATCCGACAGGATTAACTTAACATCACCTAGTCTAAGTCTTGAATCGAATGGCACATTATCGGTCTTCGATCTGTCGCTTTCGAGCCCCGTGGTCATGGCTTATAGCAGTGATCATGCCGAAGGGAGCGACATACTCAGGTTTTTGAGATTGGACAATGATGGGAATTTGAGGATTTATAGCTCTTCCAAGGGAAGTGGGAAAATCACAGAGAGGTGGGCAGCTGTTGCTAATCAGTGTCTAGTTTTCGGGTACTGTGGGGATATGGGTGTTTGTAGTTACAACGATTCGGGTCCGACTTGTGGGTGTCCTTTCCAGAATTTCGATCCGATTGATCTGGATAATAGACGAAAAGGGTGCCAGAGGAGAGTGGAGATAGAGGATTGTCCCGGTAGAGAAACAATGTTGCAATTAGACCACACAACGTTTTTGACATACCCTCCCGAGTTGGTTCCACAACTTTTCACCGTGGGTATAGCTGCGTGCCAATTGAATTGCCTGAACAGCCGCTCTTGCATTGCCTCCACTTCATTGGCAGACGGGCGGGGGTCGATTTACATGAAATTCCCGGGTTTCTTAAGTGGGTATCAGTCTCCGGCCCTCCGTACCACTTCATTTCTCAAGGTTTGTTACCCAATAATACCGAATCAATCTATTTCCCGCAAGAATGCTCGCGGGTATCATGCATGGATTGTCGTACTTGTGGTTCTGGGCACCATTTTCGGTTTTTTCGTGCTAGAGTGTGTCTTGTGTATGTGGTTGCATGGAAAAAGTCAGCGATTCGGGGGGCTCTCCGGTCAATGTTCCCTTCTCGACTTTGTCTCTAGCGTATCACTCCAGTTCTCCTACAAAGAGTTGCGATCGGCCACGAAAGGTTTTGAGGATAAGATCGGAGGAGGGGAGTTAGGGGCTGTTTTCAGAGGTACTCTTGCCAATGGAACTGTTGTTGCTGTGAAGCGTCTTGAGGTAATCGAGCTGGGGCAGAAACAATTTCGGATGGAAGTTGCAACTATAAGTAGCACCCACCATTTGAATTTAGTCAGATTGATCGGGTTTTGCTGTGACGGATATCGCCACAGGCTTCTGGTATACGAGTTCATGGAAAAAAGATCCCTTGATCATTTTCTTTTCCCAAGGGAAGAACAGTTCAAAACATCGTTGAATTGGGAGTGTAGGTTTACCATAGCCCTCGGTACGGCCAAGGGACTGACGTACCTTCACGAGGAGTGTCAAGACTGCATTGTGCACGGTCATATGAAGCCAGAAAATATCCTCTTGGATGAGAAATACATTGCCAAGGTCTCGGATTTTGGCCTTGCAAGACTCACGAGTCCTAAAAAAGACCATCATCGGTACCGAACTTTGGCTAGTACCAGTGGTTTTACAAAAGGTTATTTGGCTCCAGAATGGCTTAGGAACCTTCCGATAACATCAAAAGCTGATGTTTACAGCTACGGCATGGTTTTACTGGAATTAGTGAGCGGGAGAAGAAGTTTCGAAGCCTCCGCAGAAACAGATGAGAAAAAGTTTTCAGTTTGGGCTTTTGACGAGTTTGAAAGGGGAAATGTGAAGGAAATTGTTGACAAAAGGATTTTAGATCACGAGGAGGTGGATATGGGCAAAGTTATTAGGGCCATTCAGGTGGGGTTTTGGTGTATCCAAGAGCAACCTTCTCAGAGGCCAACAATGGGAGAAGTGGTGCAAATGTTGGAAGGGGTTACCAAGATTGGGAAGCCACCAAACCCTAAGGCTTTTTTTGAAGGGGCTTCTAACGGAGAAAACAAGTATGTGAGTGTTTTTTCAAACTTTGTAGATTCAACATCGGTGCCCTCTTCATCATCCTCATTCCAAACTGCCCAAACCTCATCTTTTGTTTTGGGAAGGAATCTAGAGAGGGCATCTTCATGCCTTGCACCATCAGAGCACAAGCAAGATCACTTTTGATGGGAAAAGTGGTGCAGATGTTAGAAGGGATTATCGAAATGGAAAATCCACCACCCCCTAAGGCTGCAGCTGAAGGATCCGTTAGTGGGAACCAGCATGAACGTAAGCGCTAGTGTCAGTCCTTTCTCCGCCTTTGCAGCTTCAGCCCCAGGTCCCTCTTCGTCGTCTTCATTCCGAACTGCAGAGATTTCATCTTTTGTTTCGCGAAGGAACGGGGAGAGGGCAACTTCCTCCTCTTTTACAACCTAAGCTAAGCTCAAGTGATGCTCATCGGTGTGTACAAAGTACTTTTGGGTTCTACTTCTCTGAAACCTTTGGGAAGGGAAGAAACTGGAGGTGGGTAAGCTTTGTTCATCCATATATTGGCCTACAATATTCTTATACTGTATCATATCATTCCCATTGTCATGATATTTTTAGAATTTTCAAGAACAGGCTTTGTTGTAGAGTCTAGCTCTTTGTACAGGTTCACTCATGTTATTCAACAGAAGAATTACGATTAATATGATAACGAATTATTGAATGCAGAGAGAGAGAGAGAGAGAGAGAGAGATGATTTATATATTATGAATTATTAATATGATAACGAATTATTGAATGCTTAGATTAGTTGGAAAATTTGGATAGTTACATTTGAAAATTTATGCTGCGAGCATCTCCAGCAGTTCCTAGGCATTTTGCCATAGGAAAAATGCCAATTTTTACTATAGCTAGCCAAAATATAGGAATGCCCCAACAGTATGCAAAAAGGAAAATTAGGATTTACCCAATTCTGAGTTCACCAATTCTTCGATCTCCAAACCAACACGACATCGACGATGACTTCAAAATTTTGAGAACGAAAGGAAGGAAAAACATGTACACCAACCAAATGTTTCTTCTAATTTCCTCATTTTTCTCATCAATTAAACAGGAGAGCATGAAGCGCTAATTCCAATACTTCTAATTAACCTACTGTTTGGAAACAAACCAGATTCAATAATAGACTGTCCAAACTTTTTGACGCCGAAAGTAGTGAAGTGGTGGCCAGAACGATGATCGGAGTGGAGACCAGCGATTATTATGGGGGAGAGAGAGAGAGAGAAGGAGAAGAAGAAGTTGCCTAGCGCTACAGTATCGCCGGGGCTAGCATAGCAACCCATCAAAGTAGCGAGTCTTGAGCGAGTCTCCTGGGTCAGGGTTTTTGTGCTTGGGCTAGCCATTCTACCGTTTCCACTACTAGAACGGTACGTACCAGTACCGGTGTATATATCGGTACCGTTCCAATATATAAAATAAATTAAGATGATTAACTCATAGTAGAGGTATAAATAAATTCTAACACTTTGACATAGGTTAAAATTAGTCCTAATAACAAATTAAGATGATTTATATATTATAGACTCCAAGTTTTGTTGAATTATCTTAAAATTGAAGCATTTTTTAAATAATTTTTTTTGTCCCGGACGAGATGCCGGTACATCCGGTACAGGCCGATACGCCCGGTATTTGAGGCGGCACGGAACACATACTTATGTGTACTGTTTTATGTTCAGTACGGTATGTAGCGGCCGGTACAGACTAGTATGGAACAGAATTGACAACATTGGTTGGAGGTGCTCTAAGGAGCCAATTGGATGCGAGATTAGTTTTGGATGGATAAAATATGGGGCGGGTAAGATAGTAGAAGGTATTATTTATGGAGGATGAGACCACTTTAATGTGACCTTTATGGAATGTGGATAAAAAAGTATTTGGTTTGGATGAGTGGTTAAATAGATGGGGATAAAATAATACTTGGTTTGGATGATTGTTAAAATGGGTGGAAAAAGTTGTTTTGTAGTTAAAATGGAGAGATAAGGTGGGGGAGGGGGGATGATGAGGGCCTCGTTCGCCTGGACTAAAATTATGGATTGCCTCAAAGCAGTCCATAAATAATACACAGAACTTTATTTTAAAAACCCTATTTTTCAAAAAACGTTGATCCGATAATCCGAAGGGAAAATGACGATCAATGATGTGTTTTGATAATTAATACCCGCCAAGGACATTTTCAGCATTAACAAATGTTCTTAACTTGTCCTTGGTGGGTATTAATTATCAAAACACATCCTGAGCCGTCAATTTCCCTAATCCGAATCCGGTAATCCAAATACGGATCGGATTTAAATTGTATCGGATTAAATCCGTTATCAATTCAATCCGAACTTTATTTTAAAACCTTATGTTCCTGACATATATGCATAGTGACTAAGCCTATCAATGGATCGGATCCGACTTGAATCCAACCCAATAAATCCGATCCGAAAAATGTATTTTTTCCCCCCTCCTTTTTTGCTAAAATTTTGGAAGTAAAAAAAAAGAAAAAGAAAAAGAAAATGGGGTCAGATTCGAGTAATTTTGGATTCGGATCGGATTTGAGCAATTTCGGATTCGGATCCAATCTGGTCCATTGACAGCCTAGAATGATACCCAACTTCTCTTAAGGCCTTATTTGACAAATGTGATGGATTAGATAGCATTAGTAAGGAGATGGATTTAGTGTGAAGTACTAGTTAAACCAAATTCCCCTTTTTATTTCGCTCGTCAAAACTTACAAGAAGTTTACAATGAAATTAATAAGTAGAGACCAATTAGTGAAAGACAATAAATGGATTGCAGCTGCACGTATAGAAAACAAAATTGAAGCAATGTTTTGGCAAAGATCCGCAATTGTGTTGTGTTTGAATTCTGAATTTATGAAAAGTATACGTGAAGAAAAAAATAATAAGGCAAAGTCAAAGATGGATAAAGTTTGTATTGAATTCTGAATTTATGAAAATGACTTTTAAAGTAGTAATCCAGTGTAGCCAGCTCATTTTCTTCCAAAATATATGGGCTCCGATCAGATATTATTCGGTATCTAATTAACATGATGTTTTGAGTGATTGTTCTGCTTGACAAACTCTACAATGTGGACAAGTCAGATCATCAAATTGACTCCAAAATGAGTTTGAAAATGGCCGGACTGCACAGGTGTAATTCATTGTAAATCAGTATGTTATGTGGTAATTTCTGCAAGTTGTTTTTTCCAGTGACGAGGACCGTACCACTACAACCACAGACAAACAATTTGCCATGGTGAGTAAGTTGAAGAAAAGAAAAGGGTAACAAAATCCAAATCTAACCAAAAGTGGTGAGACAGGGCAAGAAACAAAATGGAGCAATAAACGTTCATTATTCCTCCTCCTTTCTCATTGCCTTCATTGTGAATGTAACGGAATCCGAATCTCTAACACCGGTCAAGAACCAAGCCGGCTCTGATATCGCTTGTTGGGATGAAACGCGGAAGCACCCAAGAATCGAGATTCAAACACAACCACAATCACAACCAATAGAAGTACGATGAAAAAATAAAATAGAGAGAGACACGCAAGATATACGTGGTTCGGCAATGACATGCCTACTCCATGGAGAGGATCCGGTTCTTTCACTATGAGAATTTTCTGTGCAAGTACACTTGAGTAGTATGATATAACCCACACCCACACTCAACTCTCATACACTCACTCAAACAAGAACACATTCTCACCGGCCAAGTACAAGACTTGACCCTTGCACACAAACTGTTTTTCTCCTCACTCTACCGTAAAATTCTTCTTCAAGCATGCCATAATATAAGGAGTAGTGCTATAGGTACCGACGCCCCCTAGGGAAATTGTACCGACGTCCGTGTCGGGCCATCTCTGGCCACCGGACGGCCGATCCGAGCCGTCCAAAAATTCTATAAAAAAAAAACCGAGGGGCCCATGTGGGAATCAATGGCATCCGATGTGTGTAGGATGCTTGATCTAAGCACCCTACACACATTGGATGCCGTTGATTCCCGCGAAGCCCCCTCAGTTTTTTTTTATAGAATTTTTGGACGGCTCGAATCGGCCGTCCGGTGGCCGAAGACGACCTGGCCCGGCCGTCGGTACGATTTCCCTAGGAGGGCGTCGGTACCAATATCATTTTCGATAATATAAGCACCCACCAACCCATGCATTAATAACATTACACATGTTCCCATCAAGAAAGTTGAAAGGTCACACCTGGCAAAGAGATAATCACCTAGCACTTCGGTTCCAGAGGCAAACAACCATATGTGCAAAACTTTTAATTAATTTGTTGGAATTTGAACCATCCCAACAAAGTGGTAAGAAATGGTGACAAATAAAATTAATGGAGCAATAAACGTTCATTCACTATTCCTCCTCCATTTTCATCCATTTTCATTTGTTTTCGCAATCTCATTTACAGAAGAGTGTTCTCTATACTTTTCTTTTCTCGCGATTTCTCTCGATCCAAAAGGGCTATTGGTCCCATTCTGCCAAAGTTCTTTTGTTTAAGTACTTATTTAAGTTGACGGCAGTGGCAGCGCCAGAGGAGATGGGGGTGGTTGAGGCAGTGGGAGGTGGGCGGAGGAGATGGTTGCGGCGGCAGTGAGGATGGGGGAGGAGTTGGTTGGGAGGAGGTGGAAATGTGATAACTAGTTATGCTGGGGAGGAGAGGAGATGAGCATATCTATGGGAGAAGGGTGAGAGGGCATTTTAGGCTTCGAATTTTATTTTCTGTTAAACTTATCCATTTTCCTTCCAAAATGTTAATGTTTGTTAACGGATTTGGACGGAAGGGGTGATGTTGCTTGATTTTAATAGTTGAGGGGATCATGTTGATGAGTTTTTTAGTTGAAGGGGTATTTTTTACATTAAGCCTGTATGATTACAACAAACAAGATTGTCATATGAATATTCACTGAGCTAGGTGATATTATTATGTTATAAAAGCTAGCTAGAGAAAATAGATCCATGCAATTTCAGACCATGCAAAGAGAATTAAAAGAACAGAAGATCTAACCTGGAATCATCATCAAAGATTTCTGTCTAATCAAGGTTTCGAAAGCTCCATTTTCCCATTGTATACCCGCCTGATCAAAATTTTGCACCTCAATAGAACCCTCATAGTAAAAGAGAAAATACACTTTCCACCTTTTTGTGGGATTTTCAGCTTTATAGATTTCAATCTCCCTGACAAAGGCCATGTCAGGTGGTATAAAATAACTGTCTAAGGCTTTAAAATGTCGAGGATATCCAAAGTGCACTGGTGGAAGCTGTTTAATTAGCCTTACTTGATGATGCAGCATCAACCCCTTGATGGTGCTTTCGAAGAATAACGTTGTCCGAATCCACAACCACAGGATCGGTCTCATATCTTTGGACTCCATTTTTCTGAAGCTGACATCCCAGTTTTATCATTCATTTGCCGCCTCATTGCCACTTTTGTCATCCTTACTCACAGATAAAGAAACCGATCCAGAGGTTCTTCCTTTCCTTCCTTTTGCCCTTTCCTTTGGCATGGCCTCCATTTCCAACATAAGGTTGAGGGTGATCTTTAACAGGAGTATCTTTTTTTTATCGTGTTTACTTACTTCTGTAGCCGCAGCCAGCAGTGCGTCGTTTTCCAGCTTGCTTATATGCTACTAGCTTCTGCATTTTGTCCAGGTGTCTTTCGGAATCACTCCATCAAGTATACCGAAACCTTTAGGATCTTTTGCTTTCTTTTTATTACGTTTTGGTAGGCTGTGCAGCTCTATTTTGCTCAGTAGATATTTCTCCCACTCTTCCTGCATGGCCTTTAAACAAAAATACACAACAAAGTGTTCAGTTACTAGTTACATTTTCACACACACACACACACACACACTGACACCCCGTTAACTGCTAAATGGATTATAGCGAAGGTCAATCGATACATGAACTTCACGTTCAAAGGGATGCATGAAATGTATATGCAGTTCTTTCAGACCACTCCTACTTGCGAAATGCAATTTAATAGAAAACAGCACAGAACCAAGAGGATAGAAAACACAAGTTCTTATATAATGGATAGACAAGAACTCCATTAATTAACGAGAGGTATGAGACAGGCAAGCAGTCCAATAGTTGTTTTTCCGCTAAAAGGAGGAAGCACAGGGCAACAAGTACATGGCAATCCTGACTAGGCACAACCATAGCCGCCCCTACCCCTTGGGGAGCTAATACGTTGAATGGTTTGATGAGAAATTTTCAGAAATTAGTTGCTATAAGAGCTTCCAACAATCATTGAATCACAGCTCTACTAGCAAAGCTCTTGCAAAAACCTGGTTGTGGGCCTTCCCTGCAGCTTGGCTTAAGAGTAAGAGTAAACAGGAAAAGTGAAAATCATTTGCTGAGGAAAAGTTATCTGCTATAAAGACCTTATGTGGGCCTTTGATGATGCAATATTCAAGCTGCACGCATGAGCGTTCATCTTTGCAGGCTACTAAAACAATGCCATTATCATCCTCTTCACCTTCGATCACAGGTTCTACCCTTGACAAAGGGTGCTTCTCTCTTTCCTCTTCTATTTCTTCAAGAACCTCCTGAAAAACATGTTCCCAAGTAAATATGGTGATAAACTGCCTGAAAACTGCTAAAAGATTTCGTATTGATCCCAAAATTTCAAGTCAACAATAATAGCAGAACTACTAAACATTATGCCACAAGAAGGCAGAGCTCAATTGACAGTAACTTTCCCTACGATATGCTACTTTGTTCTATACGCGCGCACAGTCACAATGCATGGTTGCGAATTTGTTGCTTTTCTGCATATGACGTGCAAGTACCAAAGAAAAATGGACTCACTCACTCACTCACTCACACGCAACACCTTCCACTTTGGTGGCTCCTTCAAGACTTCCTCCAAAACTATTCCACTATTTGTACTCGTCGGCAAAGAATCCACACACATAGGTGGAAAAAGTCAGGATGGCTGTTTGTCCACAGTCAACAAATTCTTCAAGCCTATGGCAATTTTCTGTCCACAAACAAGTTTCGAATGTATGCATTTTCAAAGCAGTAACGTTATTTTTTCAGCGCTGCTTTGAATCTCAAAATACAAATAAATATGCTAAACAAATCAGAACGATACAATTTAAAACACGCTTTTTTGCATACTCAAATATCTTGAAACTTGATTCTGCAAATATCCAAACAGATCTAAAATTCTATGCCGCTCTCAGTGAATCCAAGTACTTCAAATATCAAAAATGTTTTCCACTAAAATGGGACTTACAGAGAAAAGATAACAAAAATATTTCGCCACCAGAGTTGCTATCTATCAATTTCCTAACCTTATAAGAACAAATCCATAAATCACTATAGTCACAATAACGGATGCAAGACGTTATGAATTAAATAAAAATCAACAACATGCAAGATGCTTCAAACTATCAATCCCCATTGCCACAGGGAGACCCCAAGGCTCCGTTCGTATTCTCGGGAAGGGACCAAATTTCATGGATTCGTCACGATTAAATATCCACCTGATAGTGCCAATTCAAAAACAGGAGTCTCTCAACACAAGAACTACCATATTTTAAGATATTGAAGGAGCTTCATTTTGAAACCTGGCAAGGTAATCCAACAACTTCCTCGGCGTTTTCAAATCCGATACGAGCTGCTTGCTCTTCTTCCACAAAGTATGCCAAATGGGATCCAACTGCCGCCTCACAATCTCGTCAAATGACTTGAACAACCCGTTCTCCACCGTTAGATTGTCCACATCCACCTTATCGGTCTTCCTCATCTCCTTCAAACACGCGTCCATGACCTCGATCACTGCCTTCTGAATCCCCCTCGCGTAGGGCTACATTGGTACACTAACGTCCACCACCTCCGGCGGATTCCTCTCCAAATCCTGCGACACATATACTTGAAACATGGGCGGCTCTACCATCAATTTAAGGGTTCAATCTATCCCTCCATGTTCAACAAATGCATTAGAAATTTGTAATTTTCACATATAATTTGACTTTTCTTTACTAAAATGAATAAAATTCATTTAAGTTCGTGAGAAAGTACATAGATACCTCAACAACCATTCCCACCAAATTGAACGTTACGAGTCAAGCAAAATGGATGACTTGAATCACACCCATTAGCCCGAGACAGGCCCCATCGATGATTCACAGCACTCTACTGTGCCTTTTGGGCACTGCAGGGCCCCTAACTTGGATAATCACAAACTTTGTGCACGTACAGACCAAAAAAGAAATACTCGTGCAAATATAATGTCATTAACGTGGACTTTTACACATTCATGTGAGCTTAAGTGTGTAAAATTTTTATTTTTATTTTGGCAAAATGAAGAAGCATTTTATTCATCTGATAGGTAGAAACCTATACATCAAAGAGAAACAAGCCCCATGACGGCAGGTCAGAGGTCCACGTAGTAGAACCTCCAAGAGATGGGGCCTTTTTCGCACATACATGCACATCCCCATTACAAATTCTACGAACGTAGTTATGTTGGCAAGACTGAAAAACAGTGCATAATCGAACGACAATCTTGAATCAACACAGCAACATCAGTTGGAGGGGTTTTAGTCGAGTCAAGCATCGAACTGTGGCTTCTGCATCTGATTCCATAACAACCCGTTCCAACTTCAAATCCAGTGCCAAATGAAGCCCTTCAAGGATAGCCAATGATTCAGCTACTCTTGGAGATTGGATTCCATCGAAAGATCGCGTTGCTATCCCCAAGACATCCCCAAAATGATTCCTCACAATGGCACCCACCCCTGCTGCTCTGTTAGTCTTCGAATCACCACATCCACAATAACTTTGATCAAACCAAATTCAGGCCTCTGCCACCAATATTTTCAGGGGTTCTCTGGTTACCTTCACCCTTTGTATTTGCTTACCGGAACTCCTCAAAAGCAGCTTGAGCTTTCATGTTGACTGCCTCCGTTGGCCAAACTCTGTTGTTAAACACCCAGACATTGCGTGATTGCCAAATCCACTAACAATAGCTCAAGCCAAGTCCAATCACATCACCCAGTAGCCCTGTTTGCTCGATCTTTTGCTCAATCAAAACCCACCAATCTAATATGGCACGGAGATCTCCCAGATCCTCTGGTCTAAGCCAAAAAGGAGAAAGAAGCCATACTTTGACCGCTGGTTCGCATCGAAAGAACAGGTGACATAATGTCTCTCCATCTCTATCACAGATTGCACATATTGGATTTGCCTGTACCTTCTTCTCGAACAGTCTTGAATTAGTAGCAACTATATTCCTGAAACATTTCCACGCGAAAATCTTCACTTTGGGAGGAATCATGAGACCCACAGTTTCTTCCAAACTCGATCAAGTTCCGCGGTTGCACTGGTTTCCTCCCCGGTTGTACAGTTACAACACACATACACACACACCCGTAATGGATGTTGGTACAAATAATTTGGGAAGTTGAAAGATGGGGCAGGACTGCAAAGAAGAACTTCCAGGAAATACAAATAATTTGGAATCCTGGTGTTGTATGTGACTGTCTTATTTTCTCGCTCATAATAGCATCCATCAATCACAACTTTGTTGCTAAAATCTCAACAATTTTTTATGAAAAACTAATTGCGAAAGGGAGACAATTGGACTTGAAGATCCCGGAAATCCATCGTTTATTTATCTTCATTACCGGAAGGAGTAACAAAACTGAGTACAGGTACAACAAACTACAGTACATAGGAGGATAATTTGCACCATCAGTTAAACTCATGTATAAAGTATAAACAAGCATCCAGATCAAACCATTCGGACAAGCCACTCAAGCAGTGGCCTTTTTAATCTGTCGAATCCGCAAGGGTACGGGCTTTTCCAACACCGAAACATTAATGTTGTTCCAAACATCGGGAGTTGTGGGGAGGTGTGCGATTTTCTCTGCAATTTCCATGTCTTCTGGAAGAACAGAACCAAACACAGTGTATGATTTCTTCCACTCTTTGTGATTTGCTAAGCTTATAAAGAATTCTGGACCGGAGCCAATCCAAGCAACCGAACCTCTCCTGATGTCTGGGCAGACTTCGATGGGGATCTTCTGGAAGGTGGTTCCCTGGGCTTCAAGGGTTCCTTGAATCAATGCAAATGGAGGACCAAAGGAAGCCTACACAGGTTAGGGAAACCGCATTGGGTTAGAAATAGAAAACACTGGGTAGAAATAAGACTGAAATCATTTTGACTAATTTATCAATCCATAAGGGAAAAAAAGCCCCAATGCCATCAGTGTGGTTGATCAACTGTCAACAGGATGCGGGAAAAAATAGGCTCCAACCACACAAAATCTTTTTTGTTTTTCGGATTCGTCAAAGACTTGGATATTAGCTCCATCTGTCTATTAGTGAAGCTGCATAACTCAAGACTGTTTTACACCGATAAAATTGCAACAGAGAAACGAAAAAAAATGACATGACATTACCCGAAAAGAAAATTGCAAAAGTAAAAAAATGACATACAAGAAAGAGAATGAAGGATATTTAACTTCACTAGTCAACGGAAATCCCCGAACTGAAATATAGAAGTAAAAAAATGACATACAAGTATCCCGCCGATCCCCCCCCAAAAAAAGGGATACAAGTATATCCCCGAACTGAAATATAGAAGCAAACCAAACTGTTTTAAAACTTTGAGAACTCTACAAAGATGCCTAAACATAGAAATAGCTAGATGTGGGGTGTTCACAATCAACTACTTCGCAAAAGATGGAACTTTCTTTTGCTGTGTCCGTATTATGTGGCAAATTGGGTCACTTACAAGAGGAGAGTAAGAAGTCTTACATCTTTTAAGTGGTTTCCTTGTGAGTCCCAAATTTGGCCACGACCTTCTGCACGATAAAATTGGCAACCCGCACAGTGGCGCACATTCAACAACTCAAGAATGAAGGCAACCGAATATGGAGCACAATCCGGAAAAAGCTGCACAAAACCATCTAGTTACAAGGAAAGAAAATGGATCAAAGAAAAAAGAGGACAACATGAATACTGCATGAAACAAGGATATAAACCAAGCTTCTTTTTTTTTTTTTTTTTTTTTCTGATAAGTGATACAAGGATATAAACCAAGCTTATGCTGCAGGAAGAGATAAAAATTTCTAAATAACATCCTAGTAGGTAGACCGTGGAATAAGGAAGAATATTTAGTTGATGCTCTATTCAAGAATAGTCAACATTCAAAAATGGGGTAGTGTTGTGTTATTCACAGTACCAGATGTAAAAAATTCATCACAGTCAAGGTGGCTAAGAGCATCAAGTTTAAGCCTTGGGTCCAAAATACCAGCTTTTCAGTTAATCCATCACAAACATGGAAGTTTTTCCATTCAAAATTAAATCTCTTGTTTAGTATATGCCAATTTTTTCTCTAAGGGGTAGCTGCCGAAAGAGAACTCCTCTCTGCCCCAGCAATTATAGTTATTGGTGGGGGTTCGATTCGTTAGTTCATATTTGTTTAGTCATTCAAAGAGTGACTTCAGCTATGCATTACACAACTAATGCCGATCTAGCTTCAAACAGCATAGCACACATTGTGAGAGATGTTGAAGGGGGCTGGATTATAAGCATATGCAAATCTACCAGGGACATGAGTATTCACCTTTATATGAAGCGTGCCATATTCTGTTTCCAAGCCAACAATGCCCTGTCCGAAAGAAGAACAGAAAGATTTGTTAGTTGCAAAAAGGTAACAACAACATGGGAGGTAAATATACACAGCCAAACAACAAATTTTACATATCAAATCAATACAAAGCAATACAAACAATGCCATCAGAACCAAACCAATACCAGCATGCAGGAAGTATCCTGAAACAGTACGCTACTCAGTAAGTACTGTGCGGATCAAAAAAAAAAAGTAAGTAATGTCTAGCAGCCATACCTATTCCACAGTCCCTTGTTTCTATAGATCCTCTATACTAGATCAAGAGATATAGGACTCTAAAATGGAGCTAAATGGAATTGATAGATTTGGTAGGAAGTAATTGATGCTAAAGATCTAATTCTTGTCAAGTCCAGAAGGAAACTCTAGACACCTAACCAGCAGATGAGTCCACACTGCATGTCCATGGAAATTGTATAAGTATCTTGAAAGGGAGAAAGTTAAGACAGCCCAAAGAATTCTACTTTCAGCTGTCATACATAAAATCAAGATCTGTTTCTGGAGTTTACTTCATATTTTAAGTAACCCAACGGTTCCTAAAATCTACTTGTCAAGATTTGTTGATCATTAATCCGATACACATATTTTCTGACAAATAAACAACTTATATGGGATGATAGCTTCACCAATAAGTAACAATGAAATCTTGTTATGTAAGACTCACTTTTTTTTTATTCCTGGTTAAACATGACTTGTATACAAAAATCATGGAAAAAGTAACTAAAGAAAAGTACCAAACTTGTTTACCTCGCCTTTTCCAAAGATAATGCCAGACGTCCAACTGACCTTGTTTCCTGCCTCTTGCCGTTCAGGAGCTAAGGTATCTTTCTGTTTCTTTAACCAGCACTATGTAAACAACATTACGAAATGTCATTACAAATCCATTCTTCAAACATAATGCAATATAGAACATTTGACAGATCTTAAACAACTGAACATGCCAAAACAATACAATCCCTGAAACATGTGAAGTGGAACCTTTGAATTTCGTTGAACAGAAGTTAGATCTATCAAAAATCCCAGTGCAGTAAGCTTTACAGGTAACAAGCAAAGATCAATCGTTTACTCTTTGGATCCACTACACAGGTAAATTGTCGACCCAATTCATCCATGGAATCACAATGTTCAGACTTCAAAAGTGTTCTTCTAACTTGGGATCCATGGATTTACCAAAAAAAACTTGGGATCTATGGAAGCTTTGTATGCAACAAAATCACAGTTAAATGGGGTCACATCAATGTTTGAATGTGCCCATGAGATGCAATTTAAGGAGTGGCCTATTATGTGAATTGCAAACTAACCAAAGCGATTTTTGAACCAAACCAGAGCACAATGACAAAGGATTTTACAAACCAACCCAATTGAAGCACAATAAGCCCCAAATCAAAATAAAGCACAAAAATCCTCGTCACAAACAAATGATCATAAACCCAACAAACCAATTCCATGAAAAAAACATCCAAAAGATATGTAACCAATCATCAAATTCCAGCTCACCTCACCGAATTGCGATCCACACGCATCCCGGTTCCCGCAGAAAACCCAAGTGTCACACAAACAAGGCCCATCATTCCCCGTACACATGGCCTTACAAGCTCTACAACACTCCTCAGAAGAATTAAACTTGAATTCAGAACCCCACTTCACAGCAGCTCCCCACAGCTCCAAATTCTCCATCCCTCTACAACACTCCCCACTCTCTCTCTCTAAACCCTCGTCATCCCCACCGTGTCCCCCAACCATTTCCAAAGACTCATTGGTGGTTCTCAAAACCGTTGATGCAAACATGTAGACCACTGTACAAGAGAGGAGACCCATCAAGAGGAGGGCCAGAGGGGCCCAGCGAGTGGGTTCGGAGTCAATTGGCTTCCGACCCATTTGAGATCGAGGGATGGAGACAAAAACCCAGAAAGAGTTTTGGGATCTTTTTTTTTATTTTTTTATAGGCTTTTGACCACAAAAAAAAAAAAAGAGTTTTGGGATCTTGGAATGGATCACTGAGATTTGGAATATGAGGGTCAGTCGTTGACTTGAGAAAGAGACAAATCTGAGAAACAGACAAATCTGATTTGAAATTTATTGCTTTTATAGGCATTGTATAATCATAAATAAACTCAAGGTTGTTAATCTCACCGGTATTTTGCATATCTAATAGTCTAATAAAGTCTCGGTTCTAATACCGGTCCTTATCGGCGAGTTCCGGAAAATCCGGTCAAAATCGGACGAGATGGAGGTACCGGAGATTTCGTCCGGTACCGTTCTACACGACTGTGACTGGGCCTTACAAACCTATTTCATCCAGATCGCGCACCAGAGAGAGAGAAGGACTGAGAACCAGAGAGAGAGAGAGAAGGAGCTATACGTGTAGCCTATACCTGTGTTTGCACTTCGCCATGGATGGTTGACTGGTTGAGGGGAGAGAGAGAGAGAGAGAGAGAGAGAGAGAGAGAGAGAGAAGCAGGAGCAGCAGACTGAGAAGCGGGGAGGATGTGCTGGTAGAAAAGTTCATAATTAGAAGCCCTAAAATGAGTTTTTTTTAAACGGAAACCTTGGTTACTATTTACATGTTACAACTTACACGTGTACCTTGTTCAGAAAGGATAAATGAGCCCTTAACGAGCAAACATGTAGAGTACTAGCGCATGTCCGTGCTTGAAGACACAACTCGACGTTGTAGAACCACAGAACTCTGTTTTTGTTCAACGAAAACCCAAAAAAAATGACTAAACTGCAAAATTGAGAACTAAATGACCAATGTCCTAAACCTTTTATTCAACGAAAACCCAAAAAAATGACCAATCCTAATTTTGTTGTGGAGAGGAAAGTGAGAGATAGAGATACCTGTGAGAGAGAAGAGGTGGTTCGATTGGGTTTGGGGTTGTCGTCATCGGTTATGGTAGTTGAAGACAACAAGTGGCTGAAGATGAAGAGAGAGAGAGAGTCGATGTTGGGAGAGAGAGAGAGAGAGGGAGAGGGGAGTGCGTGAAGCCTTTACCCAAAAATAAGAGTTATTTTCCATAATGTCCTTTTTGTAGAGTCCAACGGCTGAAACGTATTTGAAATTCAATCCATCGGCTCGAGTTCTGAAAAAAAGATTAATGGTTCAGATTCACTCAGATGTGAATTTGAACTGTTAATTTTTCTTTTCAGGTATGTACTATGGAGTCGTGATACACCCACCGAAGGGTGTTCCACTGCACGCCTTCCGGGCCCACTCCGGCCGATCCGAACCGTCCAAAAATTCTATATAAAAAAAACCGAGTGGGCCTACGCGAGAATCAACGGCATCCGACGTGTGTAGGTGCTCGAACTAATCTTACATTTTTTAACGGCTCGGATCATCTAAGTTCGGATCGAGCACCTACACAGGTCGGATGCCGTTGATTCTCGCGTAGGCCCACTCGGTTTTTTTTATAGAATTTTTGGACGGTTCGGATCGGCCTTCCGGTTGCTGGAGTGGGCCCGGCGGGCGTGCGGTGGAACACCTTCGGTGGGTGTATCATTTCCGTGTACTATGTAGCATTGCTCAGTTAGAAAATGTATCAATGTTAGTCATGTGACGTCATAAATAAGACAGTCGCAGTCATGTGATATAATATTTTAATGTTATGTTAGATAGATGTGATGTAGAGTAGTAATTTATCCCGCGCCCCAGGTGGAGAGCTGGATAGACTTTCGAAACGACATCGATTTGGAAGCCGCGAGGAACGTAATTTGCAGGCGGGGCTCGCGGCCGGCGGAGATCGGCGATGGCCGCTGCGTCCGCCGGAAATCACCTCTCTTCCTCTTCTTCTTCTTCTGCTGCTGCTAACAAACCCTTCAATTTCTCCCCCGATTCTCCACCGCAACTCCACCTCTCCCCCGATCAGCTCCGCCACTGTACCGACGCTCTCAGAGCTTTCAAGGACAAGCTCCAGACGCCTCAAGAGATACACAAGGAGTTTCGTTCCCTGCAGGTTTCCATCGAAGCCATCTCAATTTTACTACTTTCCGTACAGGATATATACATGGAATTGTAGATACTTGCTTGGATATGTATCTAACTCCAATGACATAACCATAATCGGATAACCAAAAGTTGCCGCATCAAGCTTGATTCGACCAAGCTTTGATTCAGAGGATCTCCGATTCTCCGTTAATTGCGAGGATTGAGAGCATGAGCAGAGAGTCCTAATAAAGAATTATGTGACTAAGGTCTGGACCGTACCCGCCAATCCCACAGCCCTGAAGTAATGGACTTGGTAAACACCAGTGGCCCAAAGCCCTTTTTATTCCTATCAGTAGGAGTCAAGCGTGTGACTCGGGTGGTAAGCCCCATATTTGTTGTGATGCTCCCACTCGACCAATCCATTGCGTTAAGGATGATGTATATTACATTGCTGTTCGTCGGTCTGACGTTTCCTCATTTTATTTAAATTTGAAGAGCATAATTTTGAGAATCTGTTTGTCCTATCTCTGTGGTTTAGCTTTTGTCTTCATCTCCAGTTTTCAACTTCCAACTAAGAATGATCGTGTGACTCAACTGAGCTAAGATGCATTGTGACTCTTATCTTGTTTAAAACTGACATGCGTATCATTTCTTCTAAACACATTCTTAGCTTCTTTTTCACTATTTTTTTTTCCTCATTTGATTTTGTTGTAGACAAAGAAGTACTCCTCGCTCGGTCCCACATTCTTAGTCATGTTTGAGAATTTAACTTTTTAAAGGAACATACGATCAATGTATTTGAATTCTAATGCAGCAACATTATCTCCTACTTTGCCTCCATATCTTTCTGGCTTTCATACGTTTGTAGCTGTTTATAGTGGATAACTTTGAAAAGTTACGAACTTTTTGCTTTGATTTTTCAAAATTGGCAATCTTTTGGGACAATCCCAAGCAGGAAGGACGGACCAAGAATGCGGGACAAAGTGGGTTTCCGCTGCTATTTTGAGTAGAGTATAAAAGAACGTTGTTAGTAATTACAGACATTAACAAGATACTTGTTTCGGCTTGCAGAATATCTTGGATTGTAAATATTTTGTTCTTCGAATATATTTTATCCTCCTCATTCTCTATTGTGATGCCTCTTCCTGAACTCACCCTTGTTTGTTTTCTGGTTATTTGACTAACTCCTATTGTGCTTGATAACAGAGCAATAGGACGAGAGTATTAGACATGAAGAGTAGTTGCTCGGTGGCTCTTGACAGTGTTAATTATAGCAAAAACCGCTATACAAATATCTTACCCTGTACGTAATCTAGTAGGCTTTGTTAAACTGGGAAGTTAAGATTCTTTAGCTCTTTTTTTTTTTTTTGTTCGGCAAGATTCTTTAGCTCATCTGGTTGGGCATAATCATATAGAACTCATTGCATCAGATGACAGAAACAGGGTTGTACTTAACCCATGCAACGATTACAGAGCATCAGCAAGGGGTTATATCAATGCAAGCTTCATCGAGGTCAGGACTTAAATGTCACCTTCATCATGTTTGTATGCTACTGTGGTATACACTTACTTGATAACTTTGTTGGTTGATCTTTTAGAATGCCTTTTCCCACCATTGTAGACATCTTCATCTGGAAGTATTTCTCGGTTCATAGCCACTCAAGGGCCATTACCTCATACCTTTGAAGACTTCTGGGAAATGATTATCCAGTATCGTTGTCCTGTTATTGTTGTGCTCACTCGGTTGGTTGATAATCACAACGTCCTCAACTGTATGGATTTCAAGGTAATATTTAAGGTCGCGTTATATTCATCAACTGGTTATTAGTTCCTACTTTGGCTTTGCCAATTTAAGTATAAATACTAATGGGATGATACATCTTGATGGAACCACATCTTTAGTTATCAATATTCGACGGTGGTCTATGCATAGTACACATACGTCAGTATAGAGTAAATCTTCATTCCGCATTAGCTGTAGTGTACGTACAGCTACTAAACAACAACATGATTGATACACCTCGTAAACACCGTTTGCCAAATAAATAACAGAGGTATCTAAAAAAAAGAATGTTTTCTGTATTCCCGTATTCTCAGACTTGCAAAGTTGATAAATCCGACTGTTTGACGTGCACCTGCTCCAACACCTGTAGCTGAATCCATGTAACATATTATAAAAGTAAACTTTTGCTTATTTGATTTAGTTGCGCGTCGGTGTGGGAAGCCCCCAAAATTTTGGAATATATAGAAACTGTTGAATATGGCAGGGGTATTGAGTATATTATTCTCTCTGTTTCTATAGGTCTTGCTTTGCATTGTTGGGAAGGTATAGATCTTTGCCATATTGTTGCAAAGTGCTTTACTTTGTTTAGCTTGTCATATGGGTCACATCCCATTTTGATGATCATCTCCTTAATTTTACTTATGCTGGCCGGTCGAAATTGAGTGAAATTAAAAACTTTAGAAAGAACAAGTTCTGGAAAGATCAAATCTCTATGTTCATGTTTCATAGAACTTTGTAACCTGTCAAATAAATTCCTTTGACAAGGTTCTTTGGTAGCCTTTTTTTTTGTAATTTTTGTCACATTATGTCTTCTTTTACAAAGTTAAACCTATCATTGATAAAGTCAACATCAAAAGTTTACTAGTTCTCTGGAGAGCCATAAGAATATCTCCATGTATGCGTGTGATTGGTTGGTTGGTCAATGAACTTCGAAGTTCTCTGAATCTTATCAATGAAATCTCTTAATCCTCACGCTAATAATCCTTCTTGGAAGTAGAACTTCTACCATCAGTGGCTTATGTAATGATTTCATTTGGTTTTTTCTGTGAATGGTAAGATATATAGATATATTTTCGTTTTAAATCTTCTGATAATGAACTTGTTGTACAGACAGTAAAATGTGGAGACTATTTTCAGACAGAGGATGTCCACAGAGAATTTGGTAGTATCTGTATTGCAACTAAATGGATAAGCTCTACTGATACTAACTTAGTATTGCGCCATATGGAGGTGAACTATAAAGAGGTAAGCTAAGAGCTTTGATGTGATTCGCAGCACTAACCTGAAAGATAATCTACATAAACTCTAACCTACTATATTTAAACCCGAAGGTGGGCTAATCATCGAGTACATAACAATGTATACCTGTTCTGAAAATCACTTTAGGCAGAGTACATAACCAAGCATCGTTCTTTCTTCAAAACGAAGAAAACTGAGTACATGTTAGAAACTTTTTTTCTGAAAAATTACCAAGAAATTCCACTATACAACACTGGAGCTGTCCTGCCAAAAAAGAATGTTTTGACAGACTATAGATGTTGGCAGTTACATCACAAGTCACTGCATTTTGTAAGAAAGTTGGGTAACATTCTGTTTTCCTCACTGTTTATTGATGTTGCAGTCAGAAGAGCCACCCCTGTCTGTTTTGCATATTCAATATCCTGGATGGCCCGATCAAGGAGTTCCCAAGAACACCCATTCAGTCCGGGAAATATTGAAGAGAACTTACAACGTGCCACCCACTCTAGGCCCAATTGTGGTGCATTGCAGGTTACCTTGTGTTTATCACTTGCCCTCCTCTACTGTTGTTCAGGAAGCAAAATATCCACATATTCCTGAGATATTTTCTCCTGTTATACAGTGCAGGTATTGGGAGAACTGGAACTTACTGCACAATTCACAATACAATCCAGAGGGTTCTAGTTGGTGATATGTCTGCTGTGGACCTTGTTAAGACTGTAACCTTGTTTAGGTCACAGCGGATGGGAATGGTTCAAACAGCGGTAAATCTCCTTTTTAATTTGGTGCTTCATTTTTTTTAATGTGATTTCGTGCTTCATATTTCAAGTCTTGTCGTTCATAAAACATCGGTATATCTCCTTTTTGATTTGGTGCTTCTAACATCACAAGCTGCTCGATAACTGTGTATGTTGTTAGTCCCTGAGAGTACAATGTGAACTGGGGAGAAAATCAGGGTGATGCTATGTAGAACTAGCCTTCCAAACATTTTGGGGAAAGTACTAGTGTTATAGATATTAAAAGCGACAGTTATGAGGGTCCCTTATATTCTGTTTTGTCTCTCTTCGCTGCTTTTCCGTGATGTGTAGGCTAGCGCACATCTATTGACAAGAGGTGAAAGTAATTGTTAAAGCATCCACCTCAAAATCAATTGACAAAGAGTGGAGAGGTTGCCCAGACTCATATACTAGTTTTGGAGGAGATAATTAACTAATGTGGGACAAACTCCAACAGTAAATGTTTCCTGATATAGTCAAGGCTAGTTCTGGATGTTTCCTACTTTTAATGCTTTTATACCCTAGAAAGCAATTCTCGGCTTCATAACTGGTTCCCTTAAGGGTCTACTCGTCTCCCAAGAAATTACTTAGATCATCATGGATTGGTGGACCTTGGTGAGATAAATTAACAAGATTTACTTCATCACGCTCTTCTCTTGTTGTGATGTTTTCCCTTTCCCTCCATAAATTCCAACACATATCCATGATCCAAACAGGGACCAAGATTTCATTCCCAGAAATTCTTACAATCTCTCAAGAGGTATAATTCCTAGGGAACAAAATTTTAGTATTTGCGTTCCCATTATAGAATATTATGAATGCATTTCAGTATCTCATATGATAATGTAACTGTGATAGGAATCAATCCTCCTTAAAAAATCACCCGAGAAAAGAAGGTTTTAGTTTGTCTACAGTTGCATCTTTCTTTTCTCCCTGCTAAAAGTATTACTATGACAAGTATCAAGATGTTATTTTGACGATATATAAGCAGTAAACAGAGAAATACGACATCTGGATAATCGTTGCAGAAAAATATAAGTACAAAAGAAAGTAAGAAGGACAAGGAACGATCTTATGGGCTCTGTCCCTGGATAAATTGTCATATTGGGGAATGTGAACATGTACGGCAAAAATGCTTATTGTAGTCTTTCATTGGCATGTCCGTGTTTTGTTCTCTCACAATTTTCAGAAATTTCAAGGGGCATGTTTGTGTGGTTTGGTAATTCTTTCTGACAAGGTTTGTTTTCCATGCGATTTTAGTTTGGATGTTTAATTTCTCAATGTCATGCGATTAGAAGTTGTCAAGAAGATATAAAACCGAAAGAAATGTGACCAATACCTGGGCTGATATCATTAACCTTGCTAACCTTGGTATGGAAGTTATGCATGAAAGTAATGCTTGTTGATGAGTCTTGGGATTTAGTGCAATTCTAGCCACAATTTCTTAGGTTACGAACCGGCCCCCAGAGGACGTTTCGTAGGAATTTATTTCAACCACGTACAATGTAATTCCCTTTCTGATACCCTTGCTGGTTACTGATCAAATATGTATGAGAGAACCATTTACTGTTATGTTGTCGTGCCATGTGGAATTGAAGATAGGATGAGCTGTAATAAGTAAATTCCAATGATGTATTCCTACACTGACCATGAAATTTCGTTTGCTTTTTTTCTTCCTCAACTGGCTTGATTTGCAACTCACTGTTCTTTAGGAGCAATACCGGTTCTGCTATGAAGCTATTGTTGATGAACTTGAAGGCCTCATTTCAGAGTCCACGAGACAGATGGTCGTATAAATCTCCAATCCGCACTTTAGGTGTCATTACAGGTTTCTGCTGCACTTGCTCTAAAATCCCCATGTAAATGACAGTTCTTTGATTCTTGGTTGTGTTTTGTTGTCTATCTATCTAATAAAACATAAGGGTTGTCCTACGTGGCACCCTTTGTCCTAGGTGGCACCCACCATGCACACATGTTCGTTCACACACGCCGGCACACACGTTCACTGTTCACGCATAAAAAATGTGATTAAAAAATTATGTGCTCTATTTTTCAATCCGGTTGAACCGGTGCGTAGTGCCGTAGGCACGGATAAACACTAGTGGCTCTATACAAGGCAATGCTAATCCAATCCTAGTTTTTGCAGCTATATTAATTTGCACTTTGTTGGTGAAGTTGTGGCTGCATAAATGGAATAGTCCAGCCATGTTTGGTCCAAAGTCGAGATTGAGCTGTACTGCTTCCATCAGGTTTCTTTATTTCAGCTGTAAAAGTTGAACGAAGGATGATGTGATATTGTTTTAGCCGAACGAAGTTATTTCACGTCCATTTATCCTCTTTCTCTGAGTTAGAATCTGCGCAGGAGAGCAGAACAATGATTCCACTCCGATCTTTAAGCACAAAACTGTATAAAAAGTTGTATAAAGTTGTAGACGACCTTGAATCCCTGATTATTATAGTCGGGACATTTATGAGGAATTTATTCGAATCTGCAATACGGATTATTTCATTTCGTCTGCCTGTGTTATATATTGATGATCATAATGTTCCGGCAATTGAGGAATGTCTATGTCAATACAATGTCTTTCCAGTACCATGGCGAAAAAAAATCCCTGGTGGTCCAAGGAAGTCCTGTCCACCAAGCTGGGGTGATGAGCATGGGAAAGACAGATTTGGCTGACTCCAACCAATCACAGGGATACAGGATAGGAACTTGAACCTTCTGTTCGGATTTTGTTCGTCTAACCATTGATTATACCAATATATGGTCCAGATTTGGACTGTCCCGTTCAATCCAACTTAAAGACTAGAGATGATCTAATTCCTCGAAGCTTTTACTTCAGTCTGAGGGGGAGTTTTTCTCTGGAAATTCCATGTACTTGCGGTAAGAGATCCAGGAAAATTTGTACTAAAAACTATTCTTGTTTGGCTATTGCTTATAACAGTAGCTAGGTTATAGTCAAGTGGCCTTTGCCCAATGCCATCATCAGGCCTTCACTTAAATGCTAGGAGTAAGGAAGTCCGGAGTTTAACTCTTCTAAGGTGCGTTGATCTAACCAGTCTTACAATACTAACTTTCACTGAGGAAAAAGAATAGTAACTTCTAGGTCAACAAAGTCAAAAGATAATCAACTGAATCGCAATCTGTTGAAATTACCAAGTAGGGCCCCGAATTGTAATGTTATTTGGCTTTCGCTACAAAGTGTGTCAATTGGTGATTAGTGAGGAGCAGTATTCTAGGGGCCGTTCCAGTTTCCCTTCTTTTTTTAAAAGTTTTTTTTCTTCAACTTTCAAACTCAAATATAATGAAAATGAAAAATATTTTTTTAATATTTTTTGCACTGTTTAAAAGATCTCGATGAGATTTATCAAATAAGATCCATATTAGTAGGAAAATTATTTACGTAAACACATGATTTTTAGGCTTGAAATTACCTCCGTTTGAAAAAAAAGAACTTTAAAAGAAAGTGGAACACCACCTTAAATATCGCTTGTCTCTAAATATCTAGAATTCCTTTTTAAATGATAAATTGATAATCTCAATCGAAATATCTTCACTTGTTTTATACAGAGTTTCTTTCATATCCAATAATCTTAAATTTTGTGAGTATAATTAGAGACAAACTATTCCCATACATGATACACGCCAAAAGTACTCCGTCTAGTATATCAAAAAAACCATCTTAAAGATAAACTTTTAGATTCTTATTCGTTTCGAATTAGAAATAAAGCTACTCAAGTTAAACAAATCAATCTTCAACTTACTACTTTTTAAGTTGAATTGAACGGGACAATCCAAATTTGGAGCTTCAACAACTTGTTTGAAGCTCGTTAAGTTTTGAAGACAAACTTGAAACGAGCCAAAGAAGATTGCCAAAAACCGCTGAGATAGCCATATTCCTTCATTGCCCAAAGCCACTTCATTCCTTGAGACAAAAAAGGGAACACCATTTTCTGACCGCGTTTAATTAAGAAAACAAAACATGGCACAATCCTAAATCTCAACTGTGACAAACCATCAAGGAGCGAAACAGATTTCAAGTACTGCTGCTACAATATGCAGCTTTGCCACTAAAGAAAGTGAATCAATGACAATCGGACGGACGGGAAATCATGTCAATCATCCATAACAGAAACATTTAGCAGGAAAATAGACTAACAGACTGGACTGCCATCTCATGTACCATCAGCTTGAAGTTTACTGTACTCTCATTTGGTTGCTTGCACAATTATATTGCTAATCGAACTCGCCTCCTCTTTAGCTGTCTCCACCAAAGAATCCTGCAAATCAAACATGACCCAGATAATGCAAAAACCCTTTCCCTTTCCCTTTCCTCTTTTTTTTTTTTTTTTTTCCCTTTTCCTGTTTATTGTCGTAACTCAAAATAACTGCATCGAAATAGCTGTGAACTTTTGATAAATTCATAAAAAAACATGACGCAGCTGTGAACTTTTTGTCTAGGCGTCGACTCCAGCAAAGATGTCCAGTTCCGTGACTCTGGAGTCGTTCAGACGACGAAGCGGCAGATCTAGCTATGACAACCTGAGACGGCGAAGACCCAATAATAGGGGTTGTTTCCCTTCTGTTGGTGTTTTGTTTTCTCTCCACCTTTTGTGAGTTGTTTCCCTCCTGCCTCCTTTTATGGAGCTTTTGGGAACTTTGTGGATTTCATTTTTGCTCATTTTCTTTGGTTTGGACTACCCATTTTTTTGGGATCTCTAATGCCTTGCCTTGACTGGCACACTCCCCGAATTTTATTTTAGGTCTGCTTTGTAATACTTGATAATTGAGCTTGAAGCACGCGTCTAGGTTTAGCTGGTTGTAGCTCGTGTAATCAAATTTCTCTATAAGTGTTGTAATGGCTGTTTGAATGAAATTTCTGATGTTCGAAAAGAAAAAAGAAAAACAGCTGTGAAGAAAAATAACCTGTGCCGCTATCAGACGTGCAACTGTTTTCTTGCTAGACTCCTGAAGTTCACCAGCAATCAAAAGCTCATCCAGTATAAAATAAGCCTGCCAATTTTTCTATCAGAACCTTTTTCAAGAAGAGGGCGGAAAAAGAGGGAACAATTTTCATATCCTGAATATGTATTATGTACTACTAAAGAGTTTTTTGTGATTGACAACCCATCATAAAAAATTTCAAAAGATTCACGGGAAATCCCAACCTATTGGGATCAACTAGACGAAGTCCAATCAGCTCCAAGGATTGTTCATGACTTAGTTTGGAGCTCCAAGCAGAAAAGCATAAATTTATTCTGTTGAGTAATAGTCTTCCCCAAGAAACCGGGGACCAAAGTGAGGGTTCAAAAGTGAAGCAGGTGAAAAGGAAAATACCTTGTGGAAGTTAAAGATCAAGTCCAACTCGCAGACCTGAGCAGAGAAGAAGTACAATGGTAGTCAATATTCGATAACGGACTAAGCTAATTCGTATTCTTATTTTAACACGGTTTAGGAAGCTCACACTTCCAAAGTAGCGGTCAAGTACTTCAACAAAGAGGTGAATAATTTCAAGGACCTCCAACTCATTGTCATCCTGATTGATGCACATGCAAAAATACAGGCTCGCATATCTGCCAGAAATATTACCCCAATCAACATATGATTGTGCAAGTTGACGAAAAGATTGCCTCAACTGCTTGCCAAAATGATGAAGAGAAAAAAACGAACAGACTTCCCTTTTATACTCACAGAGTCACAGTACTTCCAATCAATAACACCAAATCGTGGATGGAAATGCAAACCTACCTTCTATAAACGACTTTAAAACCCCTCCACTCCACAAAGTGGCAAAGCTTTGGGCCTCGTGGGAGAATTAAACCACTGAGCTCTCGAATGACCTGTGCAAAATGTGCAACCATTAACATCTCAGTGATCAATGAGATGCACATCATTTCAGGAACCTCTACAAAAATAAGTTGTCCTTTGAAGTATTTGCACAAAAAAGTTGCATATGGTACCATCTACAATTACAGATAGCTAGTTATATGACCAAGACGTAGTTCCTTGTATTTTTACACTGAAAACTCCTTAGTTGACCATAAAGGTCAGCTTTCTTTGAAAGAAGGCTTGAAACAAGAACACGCATCTAAGCAACAAAAGAAGAATTCTTAATGTATCTTCTCCAAATGAAATTCACGAAGGAAAGGAATGCAGTTGTCAACAGTTATATGTTGCATTTCTTGAGGCAGCCCTCAGTTCTAAGGGTCTGTTTGGTTGAAAATTTCAGAATCATTTTGTAGGACACTTTTCAAAAACTTTTCTTGTTGAGGTTTTAGAAACTTAGTTTCTGCAAATTTTCAGAAATTAAAACATTTCTTAGAGAAGATTATAAAGATGTTTTCAAAAAGCCACTTCCACTTGGTACTAAACTACATATACAAACGATGAGTCTTTTGATTTTCAAACATAAAATCTCAAAAGCTTTCTGCAAAACCGCAACAAAAAAACAGTCTTAAAATATGAATCTGTCAAGAACTAGGTATGTAGTAGCTTCCAAAAAGTAAAGTGGCAAGATAAAAATACCTTAGTTCTTTCCTTCTGGGAATAAGGTGAGTACCACTTTGTCAACCTCACCTTTCCTTGTCGGCTAAAGAGAAGCACAAAGTGAATCTGGAACATGTGGAGAAACATATGCACTGAGAGCATTAGATCATTTTCATGGGCAATCAAAAACACAAACCTCATATTATTCTAAGAGAAGATAGAATTCTACTTCAAAGCTACTGAATCTATTAAACAGCTCATGATAATAGTAAGTTATTTACCACAAGACATGTTCAGAAAGAAGAACAAGCAGAAACAATTTGCCTAAGGAGGTAAAAAACAGTAAATGAGTAGATAGCCAACGCATTGTATTTACCCATAGTATCTCACTTCCTCCAAAAAACTATACACATTCATCAGTTCCACTTCTGGAATAATTATCTCAACTGAATGCAGTTCTAACACTAGTTCCACTTCTGGAAACCAAACATGTACACATACACGGGTAAGGACATTATATTCAGCTGATCTATCCACCAAGGAAGGGTTACAATTTAAGAATTCCTTGTTCTCAATTGAAAAGAGTTGTTTTTTCCTACTGCAAACAGATGTACACAGTTTTTACTTACATAAAAAGGAGTCATTTCATTATGGGTAACCTTAACAAAGAAGTGATCCCTCTCCTACCAAGTGGACCACCACCTCTATGCACTTTCCGCATCTTAGTTAAGCGATGCATGAAATATTCTATTATGAAGCATGAATGCAATCAAATCCCTTTCTGAAATACGACTTAACGACAATATTACGGGCAATAAATCACCCCTCGAACAGCATTGCAACAAATAAGACAGTTATAGAAGTTCGTTATCCAGATATTCATCCATCTCTCCTGAAGTACAAGTCAACAAACAAATGTCCTTGATGCAGACCCTGCAACAGCCAATGCAAGAAGCACTTTGATCGACGGGTGGCAAAATCACAAATTTGCTTCGCCAGGTACTTGTTTGATTGGGAAACAGCCCTACGACAAAACTCATAGCTTCACCATGACCTAATTGGCTTTCGAGCAAATTCAATAGTTGCCGCTTTTTAAGTTGTTTCCTAGTGGGATTGGCATTTACAATTATGAATACGCAAGTAAGCCTCCTGGCTATGTAGAACCGATGCGGACACGTGACAGACACCAACACTTTGACATGCAAATTTCCAAAAGATGGTAGACACGACACGTTGGGAACACATTAAGGATTATGTCGATGTATTTCTGTTATATACTGGAATCACTTGATGTTTGTGTAAAGTAATGAACCTTATAAAATAAGGCTTTAATATTAATAGAAGTACCCTATAGGCCTTCATTCAAGTTTGCCATTACATCCTTCATAAAAGTGTTTCGGCAAGAAGCTTTTCATCAGTTATATGTTTCTTTCTAATCTAACAACCATCATTTACACACAAAAGACTTTCCTAAGCTTTTACTAGAACATATTATGCCATTTGACACCAAAGACGTGTCCGCAAGAGTCTTAGGGTGACCCGAGCCTGTTCTAGGACTAGACTATTACTGAACTGTCAAAGTGAAATGCATAGAGACAAAATAAGACACCGATTTGCTGAGAAGAAGGACATGGAAATAGACACAGATGACATATACATGGGACACGACAATTGTAAGTAAGACGGGCCAAAAAAAAATTAGAAATGCGTATTAATACATATAATCTAATAAGAGTATTGTATCGACAAAAATTCAAACTTATATATTAGCTAACAATTAGCAAACAAATGAAAACTAACAAAATTGTATACTATTATCCATGAAAACAACCAAATGCAAGGTACAAATGACGAATTTCTTTGAATTTAACCCAGCATAAAAGTTAGATATACTATGAAGTTACCCCTTCCTGTGTCTCCCTATGGGTATCAATTTAACAAAATTATTGAAGAAAGAGTGATGATCCAAGATCAGGAGATACCTAAGAGTGATCATTTTAGGTACTTGGCTCAATTATTACTCCCTCCGTCCCTATTTAATTGTCCACTACGGTTCTACGGTTTTGCGTGCATTTTCAACGGCTTATATCTCTCAATGTATATTATGTTTTATATATTTGAAATCACTGTCTTATAGAAAAAATTAAGATCTATCAAACAAGATCCATATTGCATATTTTTAGCAATATATGTCAAGATATATAAGCCGTTGAAAATGCACACAAAATCGTAATGGACAATTAAATAGGGATGGAGGGAGTAGTAGTGATGGGGAGATTGCCGATGATGTGATCCATAAGATCCAAGTGGGGTGGCTCAAGTGAAGGAGCGCTACTGGTATACTGTGTGACAAGAGGGTACCCACAAAATTGAAGGGAAAATTCTATGGAACTGCCATCAGACCAGCGATGCTTTATGAGACGGAATGTTGGCCTATTAAGAAACAACAGATGAACAAGATAAATGTAGCGGAAATGAGAATGTTGAGGTGGATGTGTGGTAAGACTAAACGAGACAGAATTAGAAATGAAATGGTTCGTGAGATGGTAGGTGTAGCACCTATAGAAGAGAAGTTGAAGGAAAATAGGCTAAGGTGGTTTGGGCATGTCTACCGTAGACCAGGAGATGCAGTAGTTAAGAGAGCGGATATGATAGCTTTGGATAGCAACGCTACAGGAAGAAGTAGACCTAAATTGATATTAGATGCTGTGGTGGACAAAGATATGAGTATAGTAGGTTTGTGTGAACAAGTGGCCCTTGACAGAGCTCAATGGAGGAGAATGATTTATATAACCGACCCCAAGTGATTGGGACATAAGGCTCGGTTTGGTTTGGTTTATTGATACATGCGTGCTACCCTGTTGTGTGTTGCTTAAAATTTAATACAACAAAATGGACAAGCATTGCGTACGTATCCCGCCGTGTCTACTGCATATCCATGTCCGGTATGTCTGAGAGACTGGCGCTTCATATGGCATTTGAGTGTCGTACGCGTGTCAAGAGAGTATCACTGTGCAACACAGGTCTAACACCTACATGACCTCCGGCAAGGTGTCCGTGCCTCGCAGCCTCTACTTGGTTGTTTATTCTGATTAATAAAGTTGCTTGTGAAATGTGACCGTTGTTCCTATATATATTTTTTCGCAATCTTTGGACTCAACATAGCTATAGACTCATAGGAGAGTTGTTGCCCACATTCTGCTCTTACACATTTCCGCAACATTAGTCACGCAAATTTTCCTCATTTCCGAAAAAAGAATTTTTTCAATGTTCCTCATGGATTGGGTAGAAAATAAAATATTTAGTTACTTAGTACTTCATTTTGATGATAGGAGAATGAGAAGGAAAATGCTCAAAATTCAGGATGCACACAGCTCAACCTCAGGAAATCAAGCAGAGACGAGCAAAATTAGTATGTGGGTACAATGCCAGTAAAACACTACCGCAACATTACTTCAATAAATAAAAAGAAATCAAACAAACAAAATAACAAAACGAGACATCCATCTCCTACGATCGAAACGACAATGGTTCAGGTTTCCAGATCCAAACAATTAGACGAAACATAATACTCAAAAATCCCAATATATGTGAACAAAAATGGGCAGAAAGCAAAAGGGTAAGAAAATCGACGAACAGGAAGAAGATCCAATGATACCATTGTTGCAGTTTGGAAGGCAGAGATCAGGTGGGTCAGACGATCTACTGTTGTGTTTGAATTCAATTCAAATCTAACCAAAGGAACAACACCTCTCTCCGTGCAAATCGGCAGCTTAGCGCGCTTGGGCAGAAACAGGTGGCGGGTTACGGATTAAGGCTGTGTTTGGTTTCTCTAAAGAATCATCATTCCGTCAGTTTTTCTTGGTTAGACCTTTTCCTAGTCAAAGTAGAGAATATTGCATTTTGCCTGTGCTGGTGTTGATGCTCTAGGTTGCATGTAAAGGTGTCGAACGGGCCCGTGCCGGCTCCGTTTAGCTTGGTTGCTTCGTGTCATGTCATACTGTCCGTTTATTTGATCGTGTTGTTTCGCGTAGTGGCAGCCATTTACTTAATCGTGCCGTGCTATTTCGTAATCGTGTCATGTTGTATCGTGTCGGCCCATCTTTAACCGAATTTTGTCGGGAAAAAAAACTGGTGTAACAATTAACAACTTCGTATTTGTTGCCTTGTGCCTTGTGTTCGTGCTCTTTCATGTCCGTCTAGAATCGTGTGGTGCCATGCCCGGTCCCCTTTCGTGTCATGCCCGTCTCAGACTGTATCGTGCCCGTCTCATCTAAAACCGTGTCCGTGCCATGCGGTGCCACATTTAAACGTTACGTGTTTATATTAGTCCGGCCCTTTTGACACCTCTACTTGCATGCGGTTTCATTGGTGCGGTTCTCTAGAAATTCATTCATAAAATTTAGTCACTAAAGGCTTGTTTGATAAAACTGAAAACTGAATCTAAATGCTGAAAAATTAAGTACTGAAAGCTGAATGCTGAATTTTTTAAGCTGAAAAACTGTTTGGTAAACATATTAAGTACTGAATTAAAAAAAAATGATAAAATAATTTTAGTTCCGATTGATCTCTCTTAATTTACTAATGGTCAAAACGTACTTGTAGAAAAGGTGGAATGGTGATTGTGGTGGTGGTGGTGGTGGTGTTGGAGTGGTGGCGATAATGGTGGTGGTGGAGTGATGGTGGTGTAATGGTGGCAGTGAGTGGTGGTGGTGTAATGGTGGTGGTGGCGGTGGAGTGATAGTTGTGCAATGGTAACATTGTGGTGGTGGCGGCGGCGGTGTGGTAGTGGTGGCGGCGGTGTGGTAGTGGTGGTGGTGATGGAATGATAAGAGAGTGGTGATGGTGGTGGTGGTGGAGTGGTAGAGGTGGTGGTGGGAGTTGTGGAGTGGTGGTGGTGGTGGTGAAGTGGTGGTGGAGTGGTGATGGTGGTGGTAGAAGTGGTGGTAGTGGAGTGGTAGAAGTGGTGGTGGCAAACTGGTGGTGGTGATGGTGGCGGAGTGGTGGTGATTGTGGTATTGGTATGGTGATTAAATGCAAGTACATATGAATTCAGCCAGAATTAAGTAGCTCAAAACTACTTATTTTTTTTCGACTTTTTAACTTACATTTTAAGTAGCACTTAATTTGTTAAGCAATGTAAAATGTCGTTATCAAACCCACTGAATCACTTATTACTGAATTGATTCAGTTTTAAGTGCTGAATTTAGGTTATCAAACAAGCCCTAAAAGACCATCTTTTTCGAATTTTTAAAAATTTGATTGACCGAGCCGTTCATTAATTTTAGGGAAATTTATAGAAATGGTCTTTCTAGTTTCACCAGAGTCTTATTTTCGTCATTCAAATATCAATTGCAACTCTTTTAACTTTCAAGTTTAGTTTTCATACCAAGTTTTTTTTTTTTTTTTTAGCAACGAAGCAAAAAAATTTATTAATAAGAAAAAAGGATTATAAAGCAAAACTCAAGTTGGTAAGAAACCAACAGAGCACCCAAAGGGCCAAGCCCAAAACATCAAAGGGGTCTAAAAAGGTACTCCCTCTGTCCCTTTTTAAATGTCCTGCTTCGTAACTCCAACTTATTAAAAAGACATCATCATTATACCTTTCACATCAACTTTTTCCTCCACTTTCCCTACTTACCCATCATCATTACACTTTTACTCACTAACTTTTCAAAATGGAATCTACTTTTAGGGACAAAATAGACAATTCACCAACTTTTACCCACTAACTTTACAAAATAGACACTTATTAAGGGACAGCCCAAAATGGAATACTGGACTGTAATAAAGGGACGGAGGGAGTATAAATATAACAATGAAGCTCACAAGAAACCCAAAACCCAAATATAACAAATAAGCCCCAAAACTAAAAGGTATAACCCATAGACAACATACGCTTAGACGGAGACCAACTCATAGACAACATGGGCCAGCCTAAACAACAACCCTACCCACCACCAACCGCGACCACCTGGAGTGAGACGGGCTGCTGCTAACACTGTCCCCGGAGCTCGGGGAACAAGCCCCTGTTGCTACCCCGGAGAACGGCTCGACCACCCCACCACAGGCCGCCCCACCACAACACACCCACAGCACCCACCACCACAGCCCACCCGCATCGCCGCCGCTGCAACACCCGTCTAGATTGAAACCAAATCAAAGCCCTAAACGCCTCCAACATCCACCTGCAAACCTGATGCCGAAATCACCCTCAAACTCCCCACAACCACACCCCTCACCACCGCAGCAACCAGTCGAAAACCTGCAAAACAAAACCTTATACCTACCCTAAATAACCACCATCCCAACCCGCCAACATCTATGAGGCAACCCAAACAACCACCATCACAGTCCAGCAGCCCAACCATAAACGCTAACCTCCGCCATCAGTAGCCACCAAAGTCGATCTGAGCCAAAACCCAGAGAGTGGCAATGCACGCTCACGCCCAACCACCGAAACAAAACAGAGCGGGACCATTGGACGGAAATAATCGTCGGAGAAGAGGATCACGCCTGCAGAAAAACACAAGATCACCAACAAGTCGTTAGGCACGACCGATAACGCCTAACAGCCGAGATTGGTGGGAAATCATGAGGCCAATCCACCCACTGCCGCCGCCAAACCTACCCGTTAGGCAAAATCGAAAACCCCCAAGAAGGAAATCAGCGGACAAAACGGCAACGGGAAATGGGGCCAAAAGCTGGCGACGGAGGAGATGAATCGGAACTAGAGCAGCAGCGAAATAGAGCACGGAAAGGGGAAAAAGAAAGGAAGGAGAAGGGAGAAGAAGAGGCGCCCGGGGGGAGGAGGGATGCGGCGCCCCCCCCCCCCCCCCCCCCCCCCCAAAGCCAAGAAACCTTAGAAGAAGGGCAGCCAATTCAAAATCTTAGATAGAGAAGGTCCCATTTTTTAGAGAGAGAAAGAGTCGTTGTGGGTCTTTGATTATGTTTTCGTACCAAGTTGGTCCAATTGATAACGTTTGTCAGTCAAACTGGACAGAAAAAATCAGATTGAGTGCAGACGTTTTCAATATATTGGACCAACTTTGTACAAATTGCAACGTCCAAACTGTCATCAATATGATTTTTTCCATCCAGTTTGGCTGACATAAGTCATCAATTGGACCAATTTGGTACGAAAACCAAACTTGAAGGTCAAAAGAGTTGTAATTGATACTTAGAGAATTAAAATGAGACTCGGATGAAACTAGGATGACCATTTCTATAAATTTCCCTTAATTTTAACATAACTTCTTTGAGTTGCCCCTTTAAAAATTTTCAGTCATACGGATAATTATAAGTGCTTGATCTGATTGTTTAAGTACTTTTCATTAAGAATCTTGAGTTCTTAATAAAAAATTGGAAGATCGAATCAAGTACTTACAATTGAGTGCTGCTATGTGTACATATGAAATGTACACATGAATTTTGTGGGGCCCACCTCGAGTCCCACAAAGATGATCCGAACCCCCCATTATTTTTAAAATATTTTTTATGGAGCCCTGGAAAAAATCAGCTTGACCCGATATCGATAAGGATTTTTTTTTGAATTTGTAGGGACGAAACTAAGCAGTTAAGTAGTTTCGCCCCCACAAATTCAGAAAAAATCCTTACCGATATCGGGTTGACCTGATTTTTATAGGGCTCCATAAAAAATGTTTTAAAAATAATGGGCAGTTCAAATTATCTTTGTGGGACCTGAGGTCGGCCTCACAAAACTCATGTACATGGTATGTACATTTCATATGTACCCATAGCTTTATTGCTTACGATTCTCCAATTGAGCTTATTTTTGAAAGTAATGAACGACTTGGATTTTTTGAGACCCTAGAGTAAGCCCCACACAAGCCATCGATAGGACCTAGTTACCTATATGGTTGGTACCGAGCAACAAGTTTTATTTTTGTCTCGAACTTTTTTTAGGTTGAAAAACCCCTAGCTCGCCAAGATTTATAAATTTGCCATGTATTAAGAGCATCCACAGTGGACTAATCAAAATTGGATAATCAAAAGTTGCCACATCACCTTTTAATTATCCATTTAAAGGGTTGCTAAGGTTAGCAATATAGATGTCCACAGTGGCATAATCAATATTAAATAATCAAAACTTGCCACATCACATTTTCAACTTGTAAAAATTTAAAAATTGTCACCATATAAAACAATTTTTTTAAAATAGTTTTCAAACTAATAAAAACAGGTTATTAGAAATAGAAAATAATTTTTTGAAAACTTTTATTTTGAAAAAACACTTTTCTGAAAAAGTTTTAAACAAATAGTTTTTGAAAAAAAGACAGTTTTTTTTTAAATAACAGTTTTTGAAAAAAAAAGACAATTTAAAAAAAAGGTTTTAATAAAAAATAGTTCAACTATTTTTGCAAAAAAAAAAAAATTCTCTAAAAAATGTTTTTCTTAGAAACATTGTTGAGAGAGAGAGAGAGAGAGAAGATTTTGGTTATTGGCAAAAACTTGCTAGTTTTGATTATCTAATGGCCAAAATTTGATGATTTGCTTATAAAAGCATCCACAATGTAATAATCAAAATCAAAAGATTGCTAAAGTTATCAACGTGTGCTTAAAAAAATGCTTATATTGTAATAATCAAAGTTAGCAACCTCTTAACCAATAATCAAATTTGGGCATTTGAATAATCAAAAGTAATAATGTGGGACTTCACATTGCTAACTTTAGCAACTCTCTAAATGAATAATCAAAAGCTGAAGTGGCAAGTTTTGATTATTCACTTTCGATTATTACATTGCGGATGCTCTAAGAGGTTGTTAAGTTTGGTTATGCCACGGTGACCACTTTTTTTTAGTAAATATTGCTAATTTTAGCAACCTAATGATTTTGATTATTCCACTGTGGATGCTCTAACTTCGAATAAACAACCCATCAATTCCAATATAAAGCGACCAATCACACAAACGAAAGCGATATGATAACGCTCGGATATACATGGAAAAAATCCTAAATGGGTAAAAATCACGAGAAGTAATAAAAACTAATAATGACAACACCGGACCAACCATACCCGCCTACGTGGCACTGTATGATTAGTGGTTGCAAAATAGTTTCAAAGTGGGTGTTCTCCCATTATCAATCATGCAGCGTCAAGCTGACGGGTGTGGTTGGTGTTGTGGTGAAGTGTTCTGCCCCTAGCATTATTCAGAAAAATATACTCAACGTGTAGTTACAAGCAATCTTACGATTATGAATCATCACCAATCGCCTTAATATTTACTTATCGAATCCATGTTCACCACACCCAATGTTTAGCTATTGTTGCCTTGAATCCACAAGCCTTCCATTCTTTCGTTTGCCTCTCGGAATCCATAGAAAAACTTTGTATATATTGCCTAGGAATTCTCCTTAGGACTTCTCTCAAATAGGTTAAGAAACGATGATAGAACTTCTTGGAGATGTATTTAGCGCTCAATGATCAATTGATCATGTGTATACTTTAAGATACGAAGCAAAGAACACTCAAGTTGTTTCTACCCTCCAAATGACTATCGCACTCAAATGTAATACAAATCAAATCAATTTCTTTCCATAACCCTAAACAGACGCTCTAGAAAGAATATAAAAGAAAAGTACAACTCAATAAATAAGGGATACATGTAAACGTGTATTTTCACATGAACTTTCAATCAAATTTAATTCATCTCTTAAGAGTTTTATCAAACAAATATTTAGCTTAAGAAAATTCAACATTCAGTTTCTAATATTTAATTTTTCAAGTTTTCACATTAATTTTCAGCATTATCAAACATCACTTGAGCCACTAGAGGATCCACCAAATTGAATAATGGATTGAACCCTCTTGCTGCTGTTTTTTTAGCTTTGAGTTCGGGTTAGACATCTTCGATAGCTTTTCAAATCTACCATTGCATAACTATTGCCGAAATCTTTATTGGGATGTAGGTTTTGGTTGTGATGCCGCTTTCCAATTTTCCTTTAACTTTTGTTCTAAGATTAATAAAATTCTTTTGTTGATTAAAAAAAAAAAACTATTGCCGAATTCAGATTGTAACTTACCAAAAACATGGATTTGGCTTTAATGATTTTGACTAAAGTTATTCCAAATACCTTCTGATAACTCATGGAAAGATAAAGGATATATATACGTGGAGGTTACCAAAACCATGGATTTTGCTTTAATGATTTTGACTAAAGTTATTGGAAATTTAAATACCTTCTGAATTCATATGGAAAGATAGTGCGTGTGCACGAGATTTTTAGATTCTGACTTATCAAAATTAGGACTGTTTGCCAAAAACTCAAGATAACGGACTCTCGGATTCTACAGATTCTGAAAAGTTAAAAAAAAGAATGAAATTCTTAAAATTTCAAATCTGTGTTTGGATAGCTTTGAAATTCTGCAACACAATTTCTCAAAAAATGAATGAAAATCTTTTAATCTCGCAACAGCAACAAAAATGTTTCTCAACTTCTACTAAATGTGCAGCAAAATCTGAGGCTAAAATATGAAATCAGTGTCCTCGCAAATAGTATACGCCCATAAACTGATGAAGGATATATTATAAATACATGGAGATTAAAATCACTATAACAAGTTTTGGTATCTATATAATTTCTTTAAAAAGTGAAGGGCAAAATAGTTATCGAAACTTGTGAATCCATAATGAGAATTCAAAGCATCTAGACCATATTAACCTAATTTTGAATAAGATTGAGGCACTAGCATAATACGGTAGAATCCTCTTGCTGCTATTTTTGTAGCTTTGAGTTTGGATTTTAGGCATCTTCAATAGCATTGCATAAAGATTGCCTAAATCATATTGTAACCTACCAAAAAACATGGATTTGGTTTTAATGATTTTGACAAACCAATGGAAATAACTTTTCATAACGTATGGAAAGACAAAGGATATATATATACGAGGAGGTTAAAATCAGTATAACAAATCTTGGTATCTATGTAGTTTCTTAAATGGGGAAGGCAAAATTGTTATCGAAACTTTGAAAATCCATAATGAGAATTCAGAAGCATCTCTTGTCCATATTAACCCAGTTCCTACCGCCACGTAGTACTCCGAACCATTTTACAACCACACATTTCTGTGGGAATGTGTGGTTGTAAAGTGGTCCTAAATACCATGTGGACTTCGGGTTGGTGCTGTGCACCTCAGTGCTGAGGCGCACAGCACCATCCGAGCCGTCGGATCATGCATTCGACGGCTCGGACCTCATCTCGGCAATGAATAGCTCTCGATTGTTGGTTGCCAAGATGATAACCGAGCCGTCGGATGCACGATCCGACGACTCGGAGGCCGTGCTGCGTACACCAATGCACTACACCATATCTCCCAATTCATACCATGTAGAGATACTCTCGACTATTGTATAATTTCACGTGTCAGATTAGGGTTGAGGCACGGGCATAAGAGCATCCACAGTGGTATAATCAAAATTAAAATGTTGTTAAGGTTAGCAACATTTGCTCAAAAAAGAGCTCACAGTGGAATAATCAAACTTAGTAACCTCTTAGCAACTCATCAAATTTTGACCATTGGATAATCAAAACTAACAACGTTTTGCCAATAATCAAATTTAATTGTCCCCATATTTTCTCAATCAAGTACACCATCATAACACAAAAATCTTCTCTCTCTTCCATTTTCAACATATTTCTAAGAAAAATACTTGTAAAAAAACTTTCTATTTTTTCGCAAAAACTTTTTTTTTTTTGCGAAAACTATTTTTTTTATTAAAACTGTTTTCCCCAAAACTGTTTTTATTTTTTTGTAAAAACGGTTTTTTATTAAATTTTTTTCCAAAAGTATTCTTTTAAAAAAAATTCAAAAACTATTTTTTTTAAAAACTTTTTCCCGAAAACTTTTTTTTTTAAATCAAAGCTTTCAAAAAACTATTTTCTCTTTTTCTAATAACCTATTTTTATTAGTTTGAAACCTATTTTTAAAAAATTGTTTTCTATGTTCACAATTTTTAATTTTTTATAAATTGAAAAGGTGATGTGGCAAGTTTTGGTTATTCAAATTTGATTGTACCATTGTGGACCTCTACATTGCTAACCTTAACAACCCCTTAAATGCATAACCAGAAGATGATGTGATAACTTTTGATTATTGACTTTTGGTTATTCCACTGTGGATGCTCTAATAAAGAAGCTAGTAGCTACGTACCCAAATGAATAGGGTATCTTTTTAGATTGGAGTTTGTTTTTTAGGCATCTTCACTAGCTTTCCAAAATCTACCATTGCATACAGATTGTCAAAATCAATTTGAAACATACCAAAAACATGGATTTGGTTTTAATGATTTTGACTGAAGTTATTGGAAATAAAATTTTCATTACTTATGGAAATAAAATTTTCTATAAGGAGGCTACAAATCAAACGTGGCACAAAAGGGATAGAGTTGTACCACCAAAATTAAATCACAAACAGCACAATGTAGGATTGACATATCCAAAATACTCTTGAGCACAGTTACAAGTTTTTAATTTGAAATTAATGAACCTCTAAAGCCCACGTTACTCGTTCTAATCCATTTATTTATCCACTAATTTCTCTCCATAAGAGAGATTACTCAGTCGTTCGAGACTATTTATTCGAGCCTTCCGAGAATCTTATCCACATAGATTTGTACGAGTTACATACACTTGCTAGTAGACCGCACACATTTGCCCGAATCGGTAATCGCCATTGAACATTTCCACATCTGTCTTCACCTTTTTTTGCTCTCCTCACTTGTCTGCCCGTTAGCCAAGCACCATCACCATACTGTCCGCGAACCCCTCTCTCTCTCCTCCCCCTCTCTCTCCTCCACCCACACTATAAATACTTGTTCCCACATTGCATTTCCATCATCTCATCCTCCCAAGCCCTCTATACAACCTCCCAATAAGTGCGACTTACAATAAGTCTCTCCCTCCCACCCCTTCCTTTTATCTCCAAGCCTTGGCCGGTGTTTCTTTCTCATCAAACACCCGATACCGCCTCCGGCCAACTGCGACGAGAGATAAGGGATAGTAAATAAGCGTGAGCGAGAGAGAGACAGATATAGTCGTCTATTTCGGGAAAAAAAACCGAAAAAATGGAACACGGAGCTATAGTCAGCACCACCTCCGCCTCCGGAGTAGATGCCCCCAACGTCCCGGTCGGGAAACTAATCCTCGTATCGTCGATCGCCGCCGGTGTCCAGTTTGGGTGGGCCTTACAGCTCTCCCTCCTGACACCTTATGTGCAGACTCTTGGTGTCCCCCATGTTTGGTCTAGCTTTATTTGGCTCTGTGGGCCCCTTTCAGGCCTACTTGTCCAACCCACTGTTGGTTACTTCAGTGACCGATGCACCTCGAAGTTCGGCCGCCGCCGCCCGTTCATCGTCTCTGGCGCAGTCCTGGTCGCCGTCGCGGTCTTCCTCATAGGCTTCGCGGCCGACATGGGGAGAATCTTCGGCGACTCGGCCACGGAAAAAATGAAACCACGAGCAGTCGCGCTGTTCGTGGTTGGATTTTGGATGTTGGACGTGGCGAACAACACCTTGCAAGGGCCGTGCCGAGCCTTCCTGGCCGATCTGTGCGGGTCCAACCACTCGAAGATCAGCGCGTCGAACGCGTTATTCTCCTTTTTCATGGCCGTCGGAAACGTCTTGGGATACGCGGCGGGATCCTATAATAAGCTGTACAAAATACTGCCCTTTACGAAAACCGAGGCGTGTGACATCTACTGCGCCAACCTTAAAATGTGCTTCATTTGCTCCATCCTCTTCTTGATTATCCTAACCACAATTGCAGTCACGATAGTGAAAGAAACACCGATAACGCAGGAAGATGTCGACAATGGATCCGAATCGATGCCATTTTTCGGGCAACTTTGCTCCTCGCTCAAAACCCTGCCGAAGCCGATGTGGATTTTATTCGCGGTGACCGCGTTGAACTGGATCGGTTGGTTCCCATTCACATTGTACGATACCGACTGGATGGGCAGGGAGATCTACGGTGGCAACCCCGATGGTAACGCTGCCCAGGCCAAGCTGTACGATCAAGGAGTGAGCGCGGGATCGCTCGGGCTAATGGTGTACGCCGTGACCCTGGGATTCATGTCGTTGGCAATCGAGCCGATGGCGAAATGCTTGGGTCACGTGAAGCGGGTGTGGGGACTTGGAAACCTGGTGTTGGCGATATGCCTGGCGTTGATGGTGGTGGTGACGAAGATTGCCGACAAAGCCCGTGGCGCAGCCGTTCAGCCGCCAGAATCCAACATCAAGGCCTCCGCCATTGCTATTTTTGCCGTCCTCGGTATCCCACAAGCGGTTAGTTTATACTCCTTAGTTCCTCTTCTTAATCCCAATAACGTCAAAAAAAACTACTCAGCAAAACATCCATATCAGAATCAGATTTATTCAAAAAATTTCCTCTAATGTGTGTGCAGGTGACTTATAGCATTCCATTTGCTCTGGCTTCAATATATTCTAGCACTGCTGGAGCCGGCCAAGGTATTGCTTTTTCCTGGACCGGGGATGATGCTATACACATTTGCACCGTCTGTCTCGACAATCAATGGTCAGAATCGCCGAGACGGTTAGACGTTTGAGATTATGCACAACATTGAACAATCCGAACCATTGATTGCCGAGACAGACGGGAACACCATCCCCACGCCGCTTTTTCCACTTTCATTCATACAGATATATACTTTTGCAGACAAAAAGTCACCAACAGAGTGACATCACTACCATATATTCACCTAACACAATATCTATGTCTAATATTTTTGAAGGGCTTTCTTTGGGGCTCTTGAACGTTTCAATTTGCATTCCACAGGTAAGACACTAAACATCATTGCTACAATTCACTAGTTCTCCAAAATGCAGAGTTTTAACTAAGTGCATTGTATTTCATCAAACAGATGTTCGTTGCGGTGGTGGTTGGGCCGTTGGACGCTGCGTTCGGAGGTGGTAACCTTCCCGGGTTTGTATTTGGAGCCATTGTAGCCGCCGCGAGTGCAATTTGCGCGTTCACAATTCTCCCATCGTCGGCCCAGAAGAATGCCTAAGAATCGAGGGAGGCGTTCGTGAACCCGCGTGTATATGTGCACATATTCCTCATCTGGCGAGCAGAATCGAACAACATGGCACAAAGTGATTACTCCCAGAGTTACATGCGGCTGCGTCGGGGGCTTCAATCGGGATGAGTGAAAATATTGAGTTGTAAATAGACACATTGATCATCTTGCAATTTTTTTTTTTATTTTTGGGTTTTGTGAGAAGATAGGACAATGTGGCGTTAATTTGCCTATGTTAGTTTTCATATGCGCTCTTTTAGGCATGTCAACTAATGTAGGAGTTGCCAATTTTGGTTTTACATTTAATGCTTATTCTTGGAAATTAGATGGTGTTCTTTCTTTCTGTATTTTCTTGCTTTCGAACTCGGCTTCCCTCCTGCTCTAGGAGGAGGAACTTATCGAACCAAGGACGCATGGCACCTCTTGATTCGTTCAAGTCATTTTCCTTCGAAACCCACGCCCTTCTCTTCCTAATGCCTAATGGCAATTACAATAACCACATTTCACCACCGTTAACTCTAAACCACAGTACTTATAAACCACATTCCGCCGTTAACCAAACTCCTACTCCTTCCGTCCCATAAAATTAGTTCCCTACGAAATTATGTGCAGATTTCGAACTTAAAAATAGTGCACTTGCCAAAATAATTTTTCGAATTTTTTTGCACCGTTCAAAAGATCTCATCGAGATTTATTAAACAAGATCCATACTGCACAAAAAATTATTTCGTTAAGTACATTATTTTTAAGTTCGAAAATTGGACGTCCAAAGAAGCTAGCTATTCCAATTTTTTCTTTGTTATGTGAGAGGGTTGGAAGGCTTCCCGTTGGCGTTTTACTTGTTGGGTTCGTGTTGGTCTCATGTTTTTTTTTTTATTGATCTCTTTGAAATTTTTTGTTATGTTTTCAGGCAATTTTATTGCATTTTTTATGTGGCTGAGTTAACGTTAGATTTAGAGTTAATGGTGGTGAAATGAGGTTTAATTGCCGTTGGGTAGGGAAGGTCAGGAAAGGGACTTAGGCGAATCAAGTGGTGCCATGTGTCCTTAGTTGGAGGAATTCCTCCTAATGGGGCAGGAGGAAAACCGAGTTCCGTGCGAGCCGTATCCATTACCAAAGTAACATGGTGGTGAAATATAATGGTGAAAAATCAAAATCAGTAAAATTCATTTCTCAATGACCTTATGGTTTGAGACGACAATCTCGCTCGAAACCGATGCATACCTGACGTAAGCCGCACCGATCGAAATGGCCTGTGTCTGATTTTTTAACCGTCGTTTTGGTTTTCAATTATAAATAACCGGCGGAATTTTGTTTGGATTTACAAATTTTCACACTCCAAACCGAATCTTAATCCGCTTTATATTGTTGTGTTTTAGTTGGTAGTATCATTGAGTATCTAACTGTAAACGAGTCTCTGTTCTTTTTTTTTCTTCGTTTTTTGGAGCCGTGGCCACCATTGTTAATTGGGTGCCCGTCAATGGTGGTTCGGGAAAAAATGAAACGAAGTCGTTTCCCGTCGGCTAGGGTTACTGTCTAGGTGGAAAGAAACCCGTCGGATTTCGTTACGGGTTGGTTTCGAGTGGAAATTTTGAGTTTTGGTTCAATTATGTCAAAATCCCGTTGCCCTCCGTGGTGATAAAAAAAAAGGGTAACAGTGTAATGTGTAATGGTGTTTGTTTGGATATCCGGAGAGGTCCGATTTATTTTTTTTTGGAGAATTTAGGAAATTAGCCAAAGATTTGTCTTTAATAAAATATTACTGTTGCCGATTAAAAAAAATAGCCAAAGATCTGTAATACTTCCTCCGTCCCAATTTAAATGCCCATATTTCTATTTTGGGATGTCCCAAATTAAGTGTCCACTTTCTAAAAATAACCATCAAAACATACCAAGCTTCTAATTTTACCCCTAAAAAGTGCATATTGATTTGACAGCTTTTTATATTCGTGTCATTTTCAGATTGATAATATCTTTCAATTTTTAATATTTTTCATGATTTAAAAAAAATTATAATAAAACTAATTAAAATGTATGAAACAAGATCCATATTACATATTTTTTGAGATCCATATTGAAAGATATAAGAGATTTTCATACATATAATTAACTTCATAGTTTTTAAGGTTAATTTTGGAAATTTAGAGTAAAATTTTTGATTTCTTAGAATGCACGATTTCCTGTAGAGGACACTTAAATTGGAACGGAGGGAGTAGTAATATAGGATGAGATTAAATTCTTTCCACCGGCGGTGGAAAATCCCATTTTTCCACCACCACCTTTTTCGGTCCTACCGTGTGTTTATTGTTGATCTAAAGCGTTCATCTTGTAGACCCCACATAGTAATGTATCCATGCAAAAAATAAATTTGATCGGACATCGATAGGAGTATCAAAAATTAAATTTTTCTTTGAAAAATAGATAGTTTATCTTTATTATTATTGACAGAAATCAGATTGTTCATTTTATATATCAAAATTCAAATATTGATATATGTATCAACTTTCGATCAAGCCGATTTTTTACATGGCAATACTATATTGCGGGTTTTAAAATATGAATGGTTCAGATCACAACAATAAACACTCGGTGGGACTCATAATAGGCTGTGGTGAAAAAGTGGGGTTTTGTACACCATTGGTAGATAGAATTTGGATACTGATTTTCGCGCTCCAATATTTATTGCAGGCGCTCCACCTTTTTGTTAAACAAAAAGGTGGAACGCCTGCAGTAAACCTTGGAGCGCGAAAATCAGTGGCCTAGAATTTATTCTCATATAAGATTTCGTTCAATTAGTCCAAGCTGTCTTTACCTTTTTTGGGATCTGGGGATTGTGCTGCGCAGCGTGCTGCACGGCCTTGCCAGCATTGGTCCGACGATTGGAGACGTCCACTGCGTAGAGCTCGTCGAGTACTACAAGTATACCAAAAATCAACTCGATCATCCTTAAGTGCTTCATCGGAATACATATAACTTGAAAAAAATGGTTTCAGTGGTTTTGATCCAGTATTTCGTATCCACTAGGATTTTTTTTTTTTCGAGTTATATGTATTCTGATGAGGCACTTAACGATATTTGATCAAGTTAATTTTTGATACGCTTGTAGTACTCGACGAGCTCTACACAATGGACGTCTCCAATCGTCGGACCGATGCTGACAAGGCCGCACCGACGATCGTGCAGCACGCTTTGCACAGCACAGTTCCCGAATCTCCTTTTTTGTGCTCTCCTCACTTGTCTGCCCGTTAGCCAAGCACCATCCCCATACTCTCCGTGAACCCCTCTCTCTCTTTCCTCCCCCACTCTCTTCTCCCACCACACTATAAATACTTGTTCCCACATTGCATTTCCCTCATCTCATCCTCCCAAGCCCTCTATACACCTCCCAATAAGTGCGACTTACAATCTCTCCCTCCCATGCACCCCTTCCTTTAATCTCCAAGCCTTGGCCGGTGTTTCTTTCTCATCAAACACCCGATCCGCCTCCGGCCAACTGTGACGAGAGATAAGGGATAGCAAATAAGCGTGAGCGAGAGAGAGAGACAGATATAGTCGTCTATTTCGGGAAAAAAAAAAAACGAAAAAATGGAACACGGAGCGATAGTCACCACCACCTCCGCCTCCGGAGGAGATGCCCCCAACGTCCCGGTTGGGAAACTAATCCTCGTATCGTCGATCGCCGCCGGTGTCCAGTTTGGGTGGGCCTTGCAGCTCTCCCTCCTGACACCTTATGTGCAGACTCTTGGTGTCCCCCATGTATGGTCTAGCTTTATCTGGCTCTGTGGGCCCCTTTCAGGCCTACTTGTCCAACCCACTGTTGGTTACTTCAGTGACCGATGCACCTCGAAGTTCGGCCGCCGCCGCCCGTTCATTGTCTCTGGCGCAGTCCTGGTCGCCGTCGCGGTCTTCCTCATCGGCTTCGCAGCCGACATGGGGAGAATCTTCGGCGACTCGGCCACGGAAAAAATGAAACCACGAGCAGTCGCGCTGTTCGTGGTTGGATTTTGGATGTTGGACGTGGCGAACAACACCTTGCAAGGGCCGTGCCGAGCCTTCCTGGCCGATCTGTGCGGGTCCAACCACTCGAAGATCAGCGCGTCGAACGCGTTCTTCTCCTTTTTCATGGCCGTCGGAAACGTCTTGGGATATGCGGCGGGATCCTATAATAAGCTGTACAAAATACTGCCCTTTACGAAAACCGAGGCGTGTGACATCTACTGCGCCAACCTTAAAATGTGCTTCATTTGCTCCATCCTCTTCTTGATTATCCTAACCACAATTGCAGTCACGATAGTGAAAGAAACACCGATAACGCAGGAAGATGTCGACAACGGATCCGAATCGATGCCATTTTTCGGGCAACTTTGCTCTTCGCTCAAAACCCTGCCGAAGCCGATGTGGATTTTATTCGCGGTGACCGCGTTGAACTGGATCGGTTGGTTCCCATTCACATTGTACGATACCGACTGGATGGGCAGGGAGATCTACGGTGGCAACCCCGATGGTAACGCTGCCCAGGCCAAGCTGTACGATCAAGGAGTGAGCGCAGGATCGCTCGGGCTAATGGTGTACGCCGTGACCCTGGGATTCATGTCGTTGGCAATCGAGCCGATGGCGAAATGCCTGGGTCACGTGAAGCGGGTGTGGGGACTTGGAAACCTGGTGTTGGCGATATGCCTGGCGATGATGGTGGTGGTGACGAAGATTGCCGACAAAGCCCGTGGCGCAGCCGTTCAGCCGCCGGATTCCAACATCAAGGCCTCCGCCATTGCTATTTTTGCCGTCCTCGGTATCCCACAAGCGGTTAGTTTATACTCCTTAGTTCCTCTTCTTAATCCCAATAATGTAAAAAAACTACTCAGCAAAACATTCAGAATTCAATTTATATCAGAATCAGATTTATTCAATTTTTTCTTCTAATGTTTGTGCAGGTGACTTATAGCATTCCATTTGCTCTAGCTTCAATATATTCTAGCAGTTCAGGATCCGGCCAAGGTAATGCTTTTTCCTGGATTGGGGATGGTGTTGTGTACACCCGGACCGTCCGTCTTGACAATCAATAGTTAGAATTGCGGAGACGGTTGAACGGTTTAGATTATGCACAACACCGAACAATCCGAATTATTGATTGCCGAGACAAACGGGAACACCATCCCCACGCCGCTTTTTCCACTTTCATTCATACAGATATATACTTTTGCAGACAAAAAGTCACTAACAGAGTGACATCACTACCATATATTCACCTAACACAATATCTATGTCTAATATTTTTGAAGGGCTTTCTTTGGGGCTATTGAACGTCTCAATTTGCATTCCACAGGTAAGACACTAAACATCATTGCTACAATTCACTAGTTCTCCAAAATGCAGAGTTTTAACTAATAAGTCCATTGTAATTCATCAAACAGATGCTCGTTGCGGTGGTGGTTGGGCCGTTGGATGCTGCGTTCGGAGGTGGTAACCTTCCCGGGTTTGTATTGGGAGCAATTGTAGCCGCCGCGAGTGCCATTTGTGCGTTCACAATTCTCCCATCGTCGGCCCGGAAGAATGCCTAAGAATCGAGGGAGGCGTTCGTGAACCCGCGTGTATATGTGCACATATTCCTCATCTGGCGAGCAGAATCGAACAACATGGCCCAAAGTGATTACTCCCAGAGTTACATGCGGTTTGCGTCGGGGGCTTCAACCGGGATGAGTGAAAAATATTGAGTTGTAAATAAACACATGCCTTGTTCGTCTTGCATTTTTTTTGTTTTTTGGGTTTTGTGAGAAGATAGGACAATGTGGCGTTAATTTGCCTATGTTAGTTTTCTTATGCTCTTTTAGGCATGTAAACTAATGTAGGAGTTGCCAATTTTGGTTTATATTTAATTTCATGGAAATTTAATGGTGCTCTTTCTTTCTTTATTTTCGTGCCGTATCCGTTACTAAAGTAACGTTGTGGTGAAATATTGGTTTGGGATGACAATCTCACCTGAAATCGATGGATACCTACTTAAGCCGCTCCAATCGAAATGGTTTTTGTCTGATTTTTGAATCGTCATTTCGGTTTTCAATTTTAAATAACCGGCAGAAGTTTGTTTGGATTTTTCATGGAAATTAAATGGTGTTCTTTCTCTCTTTATTTTCGTGCCGTATCCGTTACCAAAGTAACGCGGTGGTGAAATATTGGTTTGGGATGACAATCTCGCCCGAAACCGATGGATACCTGACTTAAGCCGCACCGATCGAAACGGTTTTTTGTCTGATTTTTTAATCGTCGTTTACTCGTTTCGGTTTTCGATTTTAAATAATCCGCTTTATATTGTTGTGTTTAGTTGGTATCATTGAGTATCTAACTATAAACCGTCTTTGTTTTTTGTTTTTTTGAACTGTAATTTACTATTACATTTTTTCAGGACTAGCATTGTTGGGTTTCAGCCCGTCAATGGGTCCGGGAAAAAAAATCAAACGAATCGATCGTTTCCCGTCGGTTAGGGTTACTATCTAGGTGCAATTACGGCCGGGTTGGTTTCGAGTGGAAACCATATGTTTCACGTTGTATATGGTCAGTCTCCATAACAAATGTGAAGTTCTGGGAAAGTGCTACTCAAACATTAGCCACACCTACAAACCTAAGCATAAATGTACATGAATGATGTATAACTGTTAGCTTTTAAAACTTTTATCTATTTACTGTCGGGGAAAGAAGGTATGTAGTATAACTGCTTCAAAATTTTATGTGACAGACCTCTCTTCGGGAGTTGACCACTCTTGGAATTAAGAATGCGGAGAACCTTGCAATCCCAAGTGTTAGAAATGATGTAAGTTCCTTTGCACTGATATTATTGCTGGTTCTTCTGATACAGTAGAAGAGCATATAAACCCCGCGCTGACATCATTCTGTAACTCTTTGACTAACCTTGATAATTTTGTGTGAAAGATCAGTTTGTGGGCATAAATCCTCAACAGGATTTTGGTTCCCCTCCTTTTCCTTACCTTGTTCCAGGATCAGTAGGTCTGTTTCATGTGTATTGGTATGTCAGTATCTTGTACCTGCTTTCGCCATGCAAATTTTCCATATGGTCTTCTTTCTAGCTTCTGAAATGGCCGCGTTGTTCCCGTAGTTTGATACTGCATTGCGACTGAAATTTGTTTTTAGTTGTACAGTGCCGTGCATTTCATCCGGAGTTTTATTTTTGTTGATTTGTTCTTTTCTTTCTGTAAGACTTGCAGTTGTAAAAATCGGTAAATGAATTATTCTCCATGAATTTGATTTCATTCGGTTATGCAGGCAGCTTTTCTCTTTACAGTGGTAGGGACAACAGGCTTTGTGGGTGTTCTTGCTGGCCAGCTTCCTGGGGTAACTTTTCTTAAGATCCTCTCTGGTAAATTATTAAGCAGGTTTCATTTATTTTGCAATATATTGTTAATCCGTATTTCACTGTTTTTGTCTTTTGCTTATTGCCGGAATACAGTTCACTTGGGTAGAGAGAGGCTCCTAAATATTGTCATATGTGTTTGGTTCTTTTAACTTTCTACCTGGACCATGGTAATGGAATTCTGTTGTGGATGCCAATTTGGTATGAATCACATAAGCACAAGTGCTATTCAGAATATCGACTACCAGAACTGACTAATCATAGGACTGGAGGCCTTTTTCACCTTTCCTTCTGTTTAAGTGGACATAGTCATACTGTACATTTCCTGGTTAGTTTCAGTTTCTTCTGTATTGGTCCATTGAGAATGTATTTTCAAACGTTATTTTATAGAAACTTCCTGATGAGCGGGCGGGAGTTATTCTGCTCAGTTTTTATGTTTTAGTTTAGTCCAAGACATCCTAAGCACTCACTGGAGAGCGGTAATTAAAGTTCAAACTGATTGACCACACCTCGATCTTGTATAGGGGTTTTGTAAATGTAAACGATGTCCCACTGTTCTCTTCCCCCTCTTCTTCATAAACATTGCATGTTCTCACCCTGCTGGTGTCCATTTAAGTTGATAACAGCTGTGGAAGCTCTTGATAGTTTAGCCTACAGACGTTCTTACAGGGAAGTAGTAATTCAAACAGATAGATACACCTCCTGGAAAGGCATTTTGGAAATGTAATCAGTAGGCTACATCTCTCCTGTGTGCTGCATAATATCTGACTTAGGTGCAGCATTTGGTGAGAGTCTTGCGATCTCACCTTGACTTTATACTTCAAAGTGTATAGGAAAATCATATTCTTAACCTGTGGTTGTCCACTTTAAGTGTATAACAGCTGAGAAACTCTAAATGCAGCTCTCTGATGATTTCTGAAGCATAGTTGATGTGTGTGGTAGTTGTTAAGATAGGATGACCAGAAGGTTTTGTGGATTCATTTTACAGCAATTTCAAAACATGTTAAAGATAATAAATCTACCATGCAGATTGCTCTCTCTCTCTCTCTAAAAAAGCTTCATTTTTCATGCCTTTCTTATCAGGTGGCTGCTTCATTGACTTCTGTAATGTTTTGAACACTCGATGCACTATATAAAACTCAAGCTACATGATGCTCTCAATTTCCCAAGTCACCATGATTTTGCTTTTTATTTTACTTTGTCATCTGCTCATCCCACATATACGGTGCTGTGGGCCCATTGGTAAACTAATTACATCCATTTGCTCTTATAGCTATTTGTTTTCATTCTATGCATGGTTATGCTCTCTGTCTTGCAATCTCACTCTCTCTTTGTCTGTTTCCTCTATTTGTATGATTACCATATTTTAGATTCTTCAATGCGAGCATATGTTCCATGTCTTTAATATTTCAGCCTGTCTAGGTATTGCGATGAGGTTTTTCTTGACCTAATTTGTACAATTCTTTATTTTAGTAAGCCTAATATTCATTATAGCTTACTTACCAAAAAAAAAAGTATTTATTATAGCTAGGCTGGCAACTGCAATTGTTTTTGAAGTGAATGAACGAACGAATAAAGCCACATTTACTTACATTTTCCTCAACATTTACTTGTTAGGATTGGGGATTCTTCGTGCCATACTTGGTTGGGAGTATTTCTTTAGTAGTTTTGGCTGTGGGAAGCGTTTCACCTGGGTAAGTTGTTCGTCAAAGATTGAGCAAAAAAACAGAAAACAAATCTGTTATGGATATATGAAGTTTTAAACCAGAAGATTGTCAATGAGGTTTTATATGGTACAATAGTCATTGAATAAGAGAACAGATGAGATCTGACCGTGAATTTATGGATCTTGTTTAAAGACGATTCTTCTTCATTGTAGGCTTCTTCAAGCTGCCATTGGTGGATTTGCATCCTTTTTTCCTGATTACCAAGAGAAGATTTCTAGGCATGAAGCAGCTCATTTCTTAGGTAATTTTGTTTGGATTTAAAGTGCAAGCAATGGCTAGTATGGCATAAAAACATTGGGAACCACAATAGCATAATGGGTAATTAAATGCATCTTTCTTGTTATGTATTTATTTATATTTTCAAAATAGCCCGGTTCATACAAGTGCATACTTCCATCTCTGAAATGTGAGGGGGCAGTGCCTCTTTTAATCTGACATTATGACATAAAATGCATATCCACTCTGCAGATGTGAGTGCTGTTTGTTTGTGTTCACGTGCCTCTTATATATGAACATGATGAGATTTGATTTTAGATGCATATGTATTCTGCAGACGTGAATGCTAGTGTTCATGTTCATGCATGTGCAGTTTTGGATGCAGATGGGATGGGATCCTCTTTGTCAAATTTATTAACTTTGTGCTTTTGAAGTTGCAAACTATCATGAAATGGTAGTCAACGGTCTTAGAAATGGAGTGATAATTCTAAAATCTTGGTGATTTCTTTAGGCCTATGTTGCAGGATCTCCATCCTCCAACTTACAGAAATGTTCTTGCCTTAATGAACACATAACATATGAGATACTTCTTAAGTCTTACAAGCGTAGGTATATCTGTCCAGACCTACCAGGTGTCGGATGCATGGCGGCCACCTAGCAGGCCCTACCTCGGACAACCAAGAACATAATCCATGAGTCTCAGAGACATGTCTATGAACACTGTGAGCGCCATTATTTATATCATGGAGTGATCACCAGTGTGAGGATGCTACTTATCCTCACAAGAGTGGTCACCTTGCTACATATGTGGGGCTACACACCCATGTAAGATATAAAGAGAAGAACTCCAGAGCATCTCTCTCTCTCTCTCGATCTCTCCACCTTTACTGGTTTTGTGGTTAACTAGCTTCTACCATCCCTACATTCAGCAAAAAGAAAGAAGAAACTGATGTGATGACATTGCCAATGGTGAATCATGATCCTCTCACTAAGTGCTGGCTTTCTGTTTACTCGCCAAGTCTTTTGGTGCCCTTGAGAGACAACATGTCCAGAGTTATTGTTAGCACACAAACTCCTGTTAATCCCATGTGGATGATGGATCTGCCCTTTCAGTTCCATTGCATGCGCACCGTATGGTAAGTATATGGTTGGATGAATCTCGTGGAAGATCACCTTCCTTATTTTAACAAGTTGCTAATCTGAGTTTTTTCCTAGTCATTTTAGTATTTTTGTCTTTTCTCCAATTTGGGAAGCATTCTTTGATGAAACTGGGCCGGTGATTTTAGTTTCCTACTTGCTTGGCTTTCCTATATTGGGATATGAACAGATTTAGAGAGAGAGAGTATTGAGCGTAGAAAATCCTCTCTTCTTACTTCCATTAACAGAGAAAAGGGAATATATACAGCCTTACAATACAAATGACTAAAGTGCCCTTATGTACAAAGAATTTAACAAATAGCACCCTAGCTACTACATTCTAACCACATGAGACATGTCTCATTACATGATGCTAATACAATCTAACACTCCCCCTCAAGTTGGTGCATAGATATTAATCATGCCCAACTTGGAGAGGATATGGTGAAACACCTTACTACTAAGACCTTTAGTAAACACATCAGCCAATTGGTCCTCGGATTTCACATAAGGCATGCATATTACACCACTGCTCAGCTTCTCTTTGATAAAGTGTCTATCAATCTCTATATGCTTTGTCCGATCATGCTGAACAGGGTTATGAGCGATATTGATAGCAGCCTTGTTATCACAGTACAGCTTCATAGGACTGTGATCAACAATTCCCAAATCATGCAAAAAAATTTGAAGCCATAAAAGCTCACAAACACCATGTGCCATGGCTCTGTACTCAGCTTCTGCACTTGACCTCGCTACCACGGATTGCTTTTTGCTTCTCCACGTAACTAAATTCCCACCAAGGAAAGTGCAATAGCTAGAGGTAGAACGTCTATCATCAATAGATCATGCCCAGTCTGCATCAGTGAAGGATTCCAACCTCAAATGACCATGGTTTGAAAACAAAATACCTTTGCCTGGAGAGGATTTTAGGTACCTCAAGATACGATAAACAGCATCAAGGTGAGAAGAACGAGGGTCATGCATAAATTGACTGACAACTCCCACCGCATTAGAAATATCTGGACGTGTGTGAGATAAGTATATCAGACGACCCACAAGTCTCTGATATCTTTCCTTATTCGCATGCTCTCCCACGCTGCTAAGATGATGATTGACCTCAATAGGAGTGTCAGCGGGCTTGCACCCCAGCATCCCAGTCTCCTCCAAGAGGTCAAGAATATATTTCCTTTGGGAAATGAAGATCCCTTTCTCAGATCTAGCCACCTCCATGCCAAGAAAGTATTGCATCGCCCCCAACTCCTTAATTTCAAATTCCTTGGCAAGAAGAACTTTAAGCATCTGAAGCTCATTCACATCATCACCTGTCATAATTATGTCATCCACATAAACTATAAGGATGGCAACTTACCATCACTCCTCTTGGTGAACATAGTATGATCAGCATAACTCTGCGTGTATCCAAGTCTCAACATGGCCTTGAGAAATCTGTCAAACCACGCTCTTGGTGATTGTTTCAAGCCATAGAGAGCCTTCTTCAACCTACACACCTTGCCCTCAGTGATAGGGGAAGAAAAACCAGGTGGTATATCCATATACACCTCTTCTTCCAAATCACCATGAAGAAAAGCATTCTTCACATCAAACTGTTGAAGTGGCCAGTTTAGAGTAGCAGCACAGGACAACAAGGTGCGAATAGAGTTCATCTTGGCCACTGGAGCAAAGGTTTCTTCATAGTCAATGCCATATGTCTGAGTATAGCCTTTGGCAACCAATCTTGCCTTGTACCTCTCAACAGTGCCATCAGCTTTATGCTTAACCGTGAACACCCATTTACATCCCACTGCATTCTTTCCCCGAGGAAGAGACACTAACTCCCAGGTGCCATTTTTCTTCAAGGCCTTCATCTCCTCTACCATAGCTTCATTCCACTTAGGAGTTGCAAAAGCTTCCTTCCAACCCTGCGGAATAGGTATAGAAGAAAGAGAAGCAAGAAAGGTAGAGTACGAAGGTGATAAACGAGAATATGAAACAAATTGCGAAATGGAATGTTGGGTACATAATCGAGCCGGTACTTTATGTGTTCGAACTGGCTTCCTATGAGCAATAGGCACATCAAGATCATCAAAAGGAAGAGATATAGAGGAAGGAGAATTACCAGAAGACTCAGCTGAAGCGTCAGGAACTAGGACTGGTGATGATGATTGGTACTGTGGTAATGCACCAGGTTGGCCCTTTTTCTTGCGAATGAAAGTTTGTAAATCGGATCTGTCCAATCTTTCTCTTATATCCGGCATTATTCTTTCTCCAGATTCAGTTTCCTCTCTCTCCCCTTCAGGATTACTAGGGCTAGGAGATGCCTCCTCCCCCTCACCAATGTTCTCCTTCCCCTCACCAATGTTCTCCCCTGTACCAGCATTTTCCTCTGTACTGTCAGTTGGGGGAAATAACCACGAATTAGGAGATGTCAACATCTCTTCCCCTCTAGAACTCTCCCCCTGAAGAGATGGAGACGAGAGAGGGTAAAAGGGTTGGTGTTCCCAAAAGGTGACATCCATTGAAACAAATTTCTTCCGAGAGAGAGGGTCATAGCAATGATACCCCTTTTGAGTAGGGGAGTAGCCAAGAAAAATGCATTTACGAGCTTTGGGATCTAACTTTCCACCGGGGTGGTGAGGAGCATGCACATAACACACACAGCCAAAATTTTTAAGAGGAAGAGTAGAGACCCGAAAGTTACCAGGAAGGAAATCCAAGGGAGTCCGGAATTGAAGAACACTGGAGGGCATTCGATTAATAAGATAAGAAGCTGTAAGGATGGCCTCGCCCCAAAAATGTTTAGGAACATTCATAGTAAACATAAGAGAGCGAGCCACCTCAGCCAGATGCCGGTTCTTCCTTTCCGCAACTCCATTTTGCTGCGGTGTATCTACACAAGTGGTTTGGAAAAGAATGCCATGGCCATCAAGATATGACTTGAAGGGACCGTTCATATATTCAGTCACATTGTCACAACGAAGTATCTTGATGTTGGTATCAAATTGTGTGTGCACCATCTTATGAAATGACTGGAAGCATGAGAAAACTTCACTTTTTGCTCGAAGTAGATACATCCAAGTTATACGAGAATGACAGTCAATAAAGGTAACAAAATAGCGATAACCCGAATTAGAGGTAATGGGAGAAGGACCCCAGACATCAGTGTGGACAACCATAAAAGGAGAAGCACTTCTCTGATGAACAGGAGCATAATAGGAACGTCTATGTTTTGCAAGTTCGCAAGTTTCACAAAAGAATCTACTTCTAGAACATCGTTTAGTCAAAGTAGAATAAAGTTTCTCTAAGATACCAAAAGAAGGGTGACCAAGTCTACGGTGCCACTGATGCAATAAAAGAAGAGCTGAACCCGCATCTGCCTCAAGAACATGACCCAAGGGTGAGGGTGTAAGAGATGAACAAGGCACAGACTCCAAAAAATACAGGCCATCCTGAGCTCTACCAGTACCAATCGTCTTTCCTGTTCCCAGTTCCTGAAAGACACAATGAGTGGAAAAAAATGTTACCGAACAATTCAAAGATTGTGTGAGACTACTAACAGATATAAGATTAGTAGTAAAATTTGGAACATGGAGAACGGAAGAAAGAGGTAAGGTAGGTGAGTAGTGAATGGAACCTTTCCCTGAAATAGCAGACAGGGATCCATCAGCTACTCGAACTTTGTCCTTACCAGAGCATGTAGAGTAGGTGTCAAAGAAGGATGAACAATCTGTTATATGATCCGTAGCACCGGAATCTATTATCCAAGGAAGAGAAGAAGTGGCGGTAGATGCACTAGGTTGGATACTTGTGTGAGCAAATGAGGTAGTGGAAATAGAAGCTATGGAAGACAGAGTATCAAGCTTAGCCAGTAGGCGCCTGAGAGTTTGTAACTCCCCCTGAGAAAGAGTACCAACAGGAATATTCTTGTGATCCTCCGACATACCGTCAATTGCCAAATAGCTCGAAACAATCCCGTACGTATAGTGCAGAACGGTACCCAACAGTGGCAGAGGAAGGCAAATACAATCCAAACAGCTTCTAAACAGGGACTACGAAATTGCCCTAACAATAAACTACAAATCCCGAATACATAGAGGCACAAACCCTTCAGACTATATTGCAAGTTATAGATGAAGTCCAAAAATCCTCTTGTACGTTCAAAAAATGTCGACTCACGGGCAATCAAAAGAACCCAGCGAACTACTACTCAAACAGCTCAGCAAAAGCAACACCAAACTGATCGAAAATGGCAATAGATGCAGAAATTTTTTTTTTACCCAGACCCAAAAAAACGAATCTGACCCAGTTGATCGACGAGGCTGAGCTTGGTCCGGTGAAAAATTCAGCAAGATCCGACGAGGCTGGGCGAGGCTGTCGGAGGTTTGGCAAAGGTCGACGTTGATCGTCGGTGGCCAGAACTACCAACAACAGTGGTGCCGATGTGTTGCAGCTGTGCTACTACAAGAGAAACAAGATCTGGTTGAACAGATCTGATCGAACAGGTGCAGATAAGGACAGGTCCTATCGTATGACCTCCCAATCAACACAAGAAGGTTCGTCGGATCTTCAACAGGCCTTGAATCAGCAAACTAGGGCTCGAATCAGGGACTTGATTGCCTTTACCACTGTTCTGACACAAGATGGCAGGAAAAAGCTCGTTGGTGGCTGGCGACATCAGAAGGACTCACCGGAGTCTGGAAGCTTGTCGCCGGAGTCTAAAAGGACTCGCCGGGAACAGCGGAAGCAAACGAAAGCAATGAGAAAACAGGAGCAACCATGCTCTGATACCATGAACAGATTTAGAGAGAAAAGAGTATTGAGCGTAGAAAATCCTCTCTTCTTACTTCCATTAACAGAGAAAAAGGAATATATACAGCCCTACAATACAAATGACTAAAGTGCCCTTATGTACAAAGAATTTAACAAATAGCACCCTAGCTACTACATTCTAACCACATGAGACATGTCTCATTACATGATGCTAATACAATCTAACAGGATATTCTTTGGATATTGGAAGAGAGCATGTCAATCTCATTGATGAAAAGCTGGAAAAGCTTATATACAGTGGACAGCTTGATGCAAAGGAATTAGACGGGTATGAAAGCTGTAGTTTCCACAACAGCATATTTCTGCTTCTACTTTGTGTCTTTATCCCCAAACAATCTCTCTTTTATCCTTTTTCCTTTCTCCTCAGTTGTATCAGATTTTAGTTTAAAGTGATAGTGCTGCATCTGCATGCTATGATGTCAATGTATTAAGTTGAAGCCATTCCCAGTGTTGCTTGTCTCTACGCTTCTCCCTTAAGAACCCATGTCCACAGGATAGGGCAATGTAGGGTATGGGAAATGTATCCAGCGACCGTACCAAATTAATTAGACATTTGGATGCTCTAAATCTCAATGATATTTGAAGAGGAAGAAGTCACATTGATTATATTATAATGACTAATCTCACATGGATGAGAGATAGATATCCCATTTTGTTGACGGACGATGTCATCGCTATTTCTTTTTCTCAGGTTGGCAGTTGTAGCTATGGCTGGACTGGCAGCTGAAGGTCTTCAGTACGATAAAGTGGTCGGCCAATCTGCCGATCTTTTCACTCTTCAGGCTTGTTACATTAAAATTTCCCCCAAAGTCAAATCTTTCTATCGAACTTCATAGACGTCTGACCTTTTACTCATTTCCTTCTATCTTCGCAGAGACTCATAAACAGGAGCAAGCCGCAGATTAGCAAAGAACAACAGCAAAATCTTACCAGATGGGTTGTGAGTATTGCATTTGAACTTGGTCTTAGAATACTGAGTTTCAATGACAATTATGTCGAAAACTGATTTTGTCACTCGTTGCCAGTATTCGTGTAGTCTCAGTAGGATATGTTACTCTCTTCTTTGCTTTTGTTTTTCCCCTTTAATGTAAAAGGTATGCCGCCCTTATCCTAGTTTGATGTGTTGTTTCCAATGAAAATTCATTTACCCAAAAACAAGATTAGGAAAAGAGAAAGTGTCAGGTAAATTTGATCGATCATATCAAGGAATGTTTGTATCTGTGGAATGCTGATGGCTCTGGGGAATTAATGCAGGTTCTGTTCGCGGCTTCCTTCCTAAAGAATAACAAGGTAATTCACGAGACCCTAATGTCAGCAATGGCGAGGAAGGCAACTGTGTTAGAGTGCATCGACGCAATTGAAAAGGCTGCATAACTGATTAAAACATCCGTGGAGCTCTAAAAGAGTGTATTGGACAGTAACATTCTTTCTTTAATTTTGGCCTGTGAATACCATCGTTACACTTTCCGCCATTATTTATGCACACCAGAAACAAACAAGAATCACAGTGAACGAACCTTGAATGAACCTCGTGCAAATACAGATTTTTTCAGTTACCTAAATTTTCTGTAGAGAAATATTAAGGACATTCTCTCTCACAAAAGATGGTAAGACCTATGAACTCTGGCGCCTACTGTGAACTTGTAAGGGATGATGTGGAAAATATATGAAAGAGTGGATGCATTCCCAAATTGTTTTTTCTAGAGGTCTTTGGGTTAGGCTCTCTCTGAAAGTGCGACGGAATGAAAGTGAGGATGCATTAGCAAATTGCGTTGTGGTTTCCCCTATCCCAACTAGCACCTATCCGGCAATGGCCAGATCCTCATGCAAAATAGCCCATTTTAGATATCTGCTCCTTTGTCGTTCTAAGATACGAGATGGGTGTCTGAAGCTTCCTCTGACTAATCTTTATATCTCCCGTCCCAAATACATGTAGGGTTCGTGGATCTGTGTGTTTGACCGACCGAATATGAACGTCAGCTAATATTAGACATATAAAGAGACCACATATTTGTTGAAACATCTTGCAAACAAAAATAGACAATATCACAAAGGATGTCATACCATTACCATTAGTCAACTCACTATTAATTCATTGGGAGTTTACACCTTATAAATTTTGTATTTTTTTCCCACTATCAATTCTGTCAAACAAACGATCCCATAAGCTAATTTGCAAACCCCAAAATCCACCGAAGCCCTCAAATAGCATGAAGGAAAAATAGAGATTTAAGTATGCAAGCCTTATCCACCACTGAAACCCCATTCAGAGCCTATCTGCACATAGTCTTGACGAGGTAACAAACTGGTAAATCTGTTTTTCGTATAAACCGATCCACTCAAACTACATATACAATTTCTGATCATGCTTTTACATATCATCAGACCAATCGCTTGGTTCACCCTCGTAGAACAAGCCATCGACAATTTGATCGATCAGCGAGTCGATGAACGTGTTACAACTCAGGGTGAAAATTTTACCCACTCTGTTCCGAGCAGAGGAAAAGTAAGCGAAAATGGCAGCACAAGTCATGGCTGCCAGACACACCCCTAATGCTTCGGCAATCCTTTCCATGTCCATCTTCCTGAATAAGGAGTTCCCCGTCACTTCCTCCGTCGTCACTGTAGCCGCAAACACCATCTGCACAGAATAGCTGATTTAAAGTGACTTCGTTTGTTCTAATTCGCTAAACAAAATTAAGAGATCTGAAACATACTATCCATGGAGTAACTTTATGACGAAAAACTAACCAAGAAATCTTTAAACATCAACAATATGCAGCATCATATAATTTGTTAGATTTCTTAAAGCTTCCAACCTAAAACTGTTAGAAAAATGGGTTGGTTTGGATTGCACCCAACCCACTTGGGTCGTCCACATGGGTTATGTGATTGAGTTGGTTAGAAGGATGAGTCAAACTCCTAATCTCTATCTGTTAGGAGAGTTCAAAACTCTTGGACTTTAATCTATAAATATAGTCCTGCAGATATTTGGAGATATGGACAATACGAAAGAGTTAGAGTTTCATCTCTCCTTCTCCTCTAGAAAAGTTCTCCTGTCAAATATTCTCTCTCTAGGGTTTCATCTAAGAACCCTAGGATTTGCGGTGTGGACATCAAGAGTAGACTCGAGTAGTCTCCTCTACCCGGCGAGAATCGAAGACGGTGTACGTGCTGTAATCAGTGCTTGTAGAGCGGGTCTTCCTCAGATCGTAATAAGCTGAAGCATTTTAATTCCGCTGCGCTTCAATCGTATGTGTAAGTCTTATGTGATTTACGAGCTTTCGATCCTATAAAGTTAAAATTGGTATCAGAGCTATTACGGCTCGCTCTCGCATGATTGCCTTCGTTTCTGTCTTTTTATGTTTCGGCTGAAAATATTTGGTATATTCGGCTTTTATTAAAAAGAAAACAGTTGCAGTAGTGAGATATATCACATGTGGTCCTGCCTGTTTGCTGGGTGTTCTATGGTGTATTGTTAAGCCTCGGATTATCATACGTGTGCGCCGAATATGGGAGGCATGGCACCGAATAAATTAACGTAATAGAGCACAGCTGTGCTCCTTTTTAATGCACCGTTTTTTGCTTAAAAAGTGAACTGCCAAGTGGGGTTTTAATCCATGTTTACAAAGGTGACGGTAGTCCTTTATTTCATGTAGCTTATGAATCCCTTCTAAGAACCAGTGTTTTTGGTTGGGCTCTGTTTCCATTTAAATAAATAAATTACGGTATTGTTTTTTCTTGTTCCTTTTTTATTTTAGAAAAAAAGGAGGAAAAGATTTTGTGATCAGTTTATTTAGAAACAAGCTAGCTGGGATTTTAAGGGTTATACCATTGTTTGTATTTGTTTTATAAAGCTACGAAAAAAACCCTTGGCAATTGCGACTAAAAGTTTTACCGAGCCACCCTAATCTTTGTGATTTGATGAAGGCAATCTGGTTGGCGGACCACATTTTTTTTTTTGATCGGCAAAAATGAATTTTATTAAAAAACGGGGAAAGGGAAAGGGAATCCAACAAAGAGTTGGAAAATACACCAAAGGGGCATAGCCCAAAATACCCGAAGGTCTACCAGGATTCACAACAAAAGACATTACAGCTTGACCCAGCACCCAAATAAAACAAATAAAGCCCAAACGCCTAAATCTGGCCCAAACCTGGGCTAGCCCACCCGAACCAAACCGGACCACATTGGTGATAGATTTGTTCTCGTTTTTTTGGATTGATATAAATGAGAAACTATATCCTACTGCATCTTTTGGGAAAATATTAAGTGATGTTTTTCAGTTTATCATTGCTTGTTTATTGCTGTGTTACGGCGCAAACAATTGTACCCTTAGAAATTGGACTTTACCCATCTTCTTAGTGGGAGAATGTGGTGGAACCATCCATGCCTATACCTATTATGTGTTGTTGCATGTTGGCATGGATGGTCAATTGAAGGAATTAATATTTGTATGCGTTTGGAGATGGGCTCTCATTGATGATAGAGACCGGAGACAAACTTATTATATGGAATAAGTGCAACACCCTCATTTGTTTTTAATTTGTAAGGGGGTGAATTTTTGCACTTATGTTTGTATAATATTTTTGCCTCCCATTCTTGCATAAAATATTAATTAGGGACTTAAAATAACTAGTCCCATCCTCTTTCTGCTATATTGATTCATTGTAAATTTTCTCTAAAAATCGATTAAGAAATAATGATTTACACCATGTGTTGGAGTGATGACTACGAGCATTGCAGATTTTCGATCTCTATCTATGGTTAAAATCATTATTTGCTTAATAGGGTTTTAGGATAAAATTATTGTAATGTGCTAAATATTTCCAATGCGCAAATGAATGTAGTGAAATGGCCTCGAAGACTATTGTTGCTGATCTTGTTAAGGGAGAGAAATTGGATGGGAAAAACTATGACATGTGGCACAAGAAAATTCAGTATCTCCTTAATGAGCAAGAAGTACTTGAAACCTTGACCAATACCATGGCTGTCCCCGAAGAGGGGACCACTGCCCAAGACCGGCAAAACATGGAAACTTATCAAAATTGGGTCAAGAAAGACCGTTGTGCGCGCTTTACTATGTTAGCCAGCATGCATAATGATCTTATTGGCGAGTTTGAAAACTGCGCCACGGCCCAAGAAATGTGGAACCAGCTGAAAATTGCTTTTGGTGGCATAACGGCAACTAGGTTGCTGCTTACGTCTGAACCTCGCCTTCAAATAAGAGGTTGATAGAAACCCGAAGCGTAGGGCTAAGTCATCGGTAGCATAATAACCGGAAGTCCGGAATCGTTCCCACAGAGAATTCGAATATAGCTTGATTCGGATTGAAGGTTTTATATGGTAGGATTGTGGCGTTTAAGACGGCCAACTATGGTTTTGCTTTAGAAGGAATGACTAAAACGAAAACTAGATTAACGCTTGATTAACTTAAAGAGGCAAGTCTCGGGGTCTTCTAACCCTTGACAAAGGCCATTACCGGTTCTCGATTATAACTCAGGCGAGAGTCACGACCGCGCACTCACGCCCAGAGGATTTCACTTTAAAAGACTACGTTTAACAAAAGATGTGATTTACCGGAGGCGAACCAACTTGTTTTTAATGTTTGTCGAACACAAAGGAGGCCACTAGGCCTCGGTGAGTCACTTGCCAAGACCGCTTGACTAAGCTCCTTACCAAGGGGTTAACACCCCTAATTTAGACCGAAAATGCAAGTTAAGCTCTATTCCGGAAAATCATGCTTTAAAAGCCCGATGGCTCGAGAACCAAATAACAACTTAAGTCATCGGGAAAGATTATCCCGAGACTTAGCCAATAAACTACTCACACATAGTTAAAGCATAGATTAAAGCATAAAAACAAGACATAACTTTTAACCGATGGATTCGAAAATAAACTTGATTTTATTAACAACCTTAACCGTACGAACAACTTTAATAAACGACAAAATGACAAAATACAACAACTTACTAGAGTAATGGTTGGTTGAAAGCTTGAAAAGCTTAAGCTTTCATAGAGGAAAGACAAGAACTTAGAAATTAAAGAGAGAGAAGACAAGGGATGTTATGAGAGAGTGAGAGAGAAAGAGACTTATCAAGGTGTCCTTCTCTCTCCCAAAATATCCCATAAATATCCAAAAAGTAGAGAGAAACCAAAAATATCCCAAAAGCAAAAAGTGAAAAAGTAGCAAATTCGGGCAACAAATTTCACAGCATGAACCGGTACACACTTTTACCCGTACCGGTTCATGGCCTTGAAAAATCTTCCAATCTTCAAAATCTGGGACCCATGAACCGGTACACACATTTACCCGTACCGGTTCATGGCTGGCAGATTTTCTGTTTTTGCCTCGGCTTGATCCAACGGCCCGACGCTTCCTTAGCCCTTCAAAAATAACCCGACGGGACTTGACGGGGCAATGCCACGTGGCCTCGAGTGCTGGAATTCTTCCGAGAGGAATCCTTGACGTTATAAAGCAAGAAAATACCACGTTCAACCTGAAACTATCAAAACGAAACCTTACGCGCAAAATGAGATAAAAAGGGATAAAAGGGAACGAAACGCTACAAATAATAAGCTAAAAGCCCCCAAGATTATACAATCTTGGTTGCGGATCAGTTGCGCGCGTTAACATTGAAGTTCGACAGTTATAAAATGAACCCCCAACATTCCATGCCTGAACATTTGAGGGTTATGTCGGCTATGATACGCGACCTTAGGTCTGCCGGTAACGTTCTGACTGATGAGCAGCAGATTCTCGCTGTGCTTAGGTCTTTGCCTGATGCGACATGGGACCATTTCAAGCTCACAATGACACACAATGAAATGGTTAAAACTTTTAATGATTTGAAGTGTCATCTTGAGCTTGAAGCCGAGCGCCAAGATGCTAAGCGAGGCAATGAGACTCTTGTGGTTGAACCTGGCCAGCGCAAGACAATTGGGTCTAAGCGCAAAAGGCAAGGTGGTGAGGCTAAGCATGGAGAAGCTAGAGATAATGCGCCAAAAGAACATGTTAAGCGCTGTAGAGGCAAAAAGGACAAATCCAAAGTGACTTGCTACAATTGTCAGAAGGTTGGACACTTCGCTCGTGATTGTACTGAGCCGAAGGAGGTACCATCTTACCCTATTTCTCGCATAGATTGCTTAGTTTGCTCGCATGTATTGATGGCTCACCGATTGGATTGTTGACTCAGGAGCAACAAAACATGTAGCACGAGAACATGGAGGATTTATCGAGTATCGCCGGATTCCTGTTGGCAGCCATAGTGTATTTATGGGGAATAGTTCAATCGAGGATTTGCTAGAAGTTAGCACTTATCAGCTGAAGTGCAAAGTGGTCGCACACTTATTCTCTATGATGTACTTTATGCGCCTGGAGTTTGACGTAACTTGATATCAGTAGTAGTTTTAGTTGAGTTATGATTTTCCTTTAATTTCAACAGAGATGTTTTTTTAATCTGCCTAGATGATAAGCCGTTTGGGCATGGATCTATTTCTGGTGGTTTCTATGTTTTGGATTTGGATGGTTTAAATAATAAGGCATTTATGGCTTTTCATGATAATGATGTTGTTTCTAGTTCTATGAAATGGCATGCCAGGTTAGGCCATATTGGCCAAGATAGGATGACTAGGTTAGCTAGAGAAAGCCTTTTAGGCCCACTCGCTAAAGTCAACCTACCAATATGTGAGTCTTGCATGGCAGGAAAAGCGATAAGAAAACCATTCGGTAAGACAGTGAGAGCTACAAGTCCACTAGAGCTAGTACATTCAGACATTTGTGGACCCATGAGTTTCCAAGCAGAGGTGATGTGAGGGGAGATCTTAATATTTATGAGATGTGTGAATCAGAGGAAGTTACACATGTTCTCAGCGAGGATGGGAGTTTAAATCCTCATCCTATGGTCGCCGAGAACAGTGGGAGTAGCTTGCCTCCTAGTGGGAGTACTCCAATAGACTATTGATTCTCAAGATCCTCCGCCACGTAGAAGCCATCGTGAAAGTATTCCTCGTCGTTGTTTTGAGATTGAAGGGGAATCGTTCATGTATGCTCCTCAAGAGGAAGATGAGCCTAGTTCGTATAATGAGGCTTTGTCTTTACCTGCTTGTAAGAAATGACTAGCTGCTATGGAGGATGAGTTTAGTTCTATGGGCAAATATCAGGTGTGGGAGTTGGTTGATCTTCTGCTTGGGCGCAAGACTATTGGCAATAAATAGGTCTTAAAGGCTGTTTGGTTGCGGAGATTCTTACAGCGCCTTGACACAGGGCCTAGATCTAGCGGGTTTGTGACTCTATATTGTGATAGTACGGCAGCTCTTGCTTATACTAAGGATCCCAAATATCATGGAAAATCCAAACACATTGATATTCGGTTTCACTACATTCGAGACATGGTTGCGCAAGGAGAGGTGGTCCTAAAGCATATATCCACGACCAGTATGGTTGCTGATCCCTTGACTAAGCCTATAGCGAAGGATGTCTATCAGAGCCATGTTAGTAGTCTGGGACTTCGTAGGATTTGAGTTGTTTATGCTTTATTCAGACTCCTTTGGATATTTATTGTTTATGCACTGATTTTTATATTCGAGTTGATTGTGATAATAAAAATCATGTTGCATTTAAATTATTATACACTTACAATTGTGTGTCAAAAGGCATGGGGTTGACCATCTCATACTGTAACCTACCTTGGCGGTGATAGGCGAGCGAGATGAGACATAATTATACTCTTTATATGATGATGAGTTTAGAGTATTGTCGCCTTGGTTGGACCAAGATGAGGTCACTCTTGACCGAACACAGAGTCTGTGTAGCCTTTGATTGAGCCAGATGGAGACCTAGATAGGGCGCAATGCATGCGACAAATTTGAGAGTCTCGAGTAAGGCGCTTTTATTAGCGACTGTACTTATGTTTGTACGGTGTTTTTGGGGAGGGACACAATCTTTATGGATTACTCCACCGTAGCATGTGAATCATACCACATGTGCTATTGTCGACCATACTTAGAGGAGTGATAGTGTGGATCCCTTTTCCTATCACTGTGTGAGCTCTAAGAGTCATTTATATGACCACTCGTTGCCCTTACTTGACTTGAGACTATGTCATGAAGTAGAGACCTTGTGTTGCTACTCTAGCTTGACTACCTAAGACCACGAAATGTCAGGGTCCCATGGAGCATGACTGGGAAAGCAGCAAGGTTAACATGGATTAACATGAGGGCTCGAGGAAGACTTTCTGGTATCACATTCGTTTATGCGGTTGGTTGTGCTTTGTGCCGACACAAGTTATTATCTTTTTTTATATACAGTATATCAAAATGAAAAATAATTTTGAAATTGGAAGCACACCAACGCAAGGGGGTTGAGCATAGCTCTGAGTTAGGACTCATGAGGGATTGGAGATGCTCGATCCAATGTGGCTAGATTTGTCTAGGGAAATGACGAGATCTTGTGGAGTGATGTGCCATGTTAGTTTGATGGAAGCTTAATATGGTACCTCCTATTTAGCTTGTTTCTTTCTCGTCGGTCGCACGCCTCATTTCCTGTATGAAGGGAGAATTGATAAGATTGACATGGATGAGATACTTTCTTAAAGCCCAATGTGTACGAGTGGGAGATGTTAGAAAAATGGGTCGGTTCGGATCGGACCCAACCCACTTGGGTCGTCCACATGGGTTATGTGATTGAGTTGGTTAGAAGGATGAGTCAAACTCCTAATCTCTATCTGTTAGGAGAGTTCAAAGATAATAGATCACCTACATCTATTAGGAGACTTTGAACTCTTGGACTTTAATCTATAAATATAGTCCTGCAGATATTTGGAGATACGGACAATACGAAAGAGTTAGAGTTTCATCTCTCATTCTCCTCTAGAAAAGTTCTCCTGTCAAATATTCTCTCTCTAGGGTTTCATCTAAGAAACCTAGGATTTGTGGTGTGGACATCAAGAGTAGACTCGAGTAGTCTCCTCTACCCGGCGAGAATCGAAGACGGTGTATGTGCTGTAATCGGTGCTTGTAGAGCGGGTCTTCCTCAGATCGTAATAAGCTGAAGCATTTTAATTCCGCTGCGCTTCAATCGTATGTGTAAGTCTTATGTGATTTACGAGCTTTCGATCCTATAAAGTTAACAAAAACCAATTGAAAATGAGTGGAGTAGCCTCTAGGATACGCTAACCAAGCAAACGATGTGGGTCCGGGATAAAGTCAAATATTCCCCTCACGGGCCCGGATGCATGTGGGGGGTACGAAATGAGGAGGCGAGGAGATTTGACTCGGGCGATGAAGATTCGATCACGTGAGGTGATGCCACCCAAAATATAAAAGCTCGATACCATGTTCAATTTGGGTCCCCAACCTAAATTCAATTGCCAATAGGCGGAATAACCTGTAAAATGCAAGTTTGTTGGACAAAAAAACAACGGAGAGAGAGAGCAGAGAGCGATGAGGCGACTTCTCCCCAAACCCTAGCCGCCGCTCCAACCACCGGCATTCCTCGCCGGCCGTGCCTCCCCACCTCCCCCGCCTATTCTCTCATCTCTTCCTCTTCTTCAGCAGTGGAAGGATACACGCTGATTCTCGAGGAGACTGAGAGAGCACGCTGGGGGGTCGATCTGTGGGGCGTACGGCGGTGAACGGCGGAGGGAAGGAGGGGAAGTGAGGGATGTGCGCAGGTAGCAGGGGAAAAGATGTGAAGATGACGTCACCTAGGAACTCCTCTCTCTAGGCGATTTCTGTGCGATCTGCAACTGTTGGTCGCTCTTCAAGTCAGCCAGACAAGGGGCCTTATCCAGGCTCCTCCGATTGATCAGTAAGTTCTCTCCCCTGCTCTTGTTAGGATTTGGTATTAGGGTTTTTGCGGACCATGGGTAAACAAAAATCAGCTCAGAAACTAACTCTACGGGACTTTCACGAACAAACTGATAATGGGTATGATTTTTCTGATGTCGAAATTGTCTCCATTGATGAGGAGGATAGTGTTTCAGTGGTAGCAAGTGAGGAGGCCACTCTGGCACCTCTGGTTACTACTGATCCTTGGCCGAAACTTAGCACAGCTGATTCCAATTCAGGTTTTAAGACCTCGGCCAAGGCGGTTGAGGGTAGTGGAGGAGTGACCATGACACCTCTTCAGGGTCCGATTAGGAGTACGGGTGACAAAATTAATTTTTCCCCCAATGGAGACAAGGGTCCCTTCTCTGCTCCGAGCGTGGAATCAGAAGGCAAAGCTAATCTAAATGCTTGGACAAATCGAAAGATTTTAGTAAAAAATGGAAAACTCGGTAAACACCTTAAGAAGTTTCCAATTGTGTATGAGAATGGTCAAGTCATGATTCCGACTACAATTTCTGAAAACGGAGCTTTGAAATGGAAAAATGCAATTGTGGGCTGCTTCGTTGACAAACGTCTATCCTACTTCCAAGTTAGATCTTGGGCTCAACGGGTATGGAAAATTGACGCCGAGGATGTTGTCACTCTAGACAATGGTTTTTTCGTGTTCAACTTTAGAGACGCAGCAGCTCTAGACTACATTCTTGAGAATGGTCCATACTTCTGTGGGGGCAAACACATTGTGATTAAAAAGTGGCATCCTGGAATGCATCTTACTAAAGGCGCCTTCTCTAGTGTTCCGGTATGGGTTAAACTCTACAATGTTCCCCTTGAATCATGGACCGAAGATGGATTGAGTTATATTGCTAGTTATATTGGTAACCCTCTCTACCTTGATAATTTCACCCAAGATCATAGCCGGTTGACGTTTGTTCGTGTCTGTATTGAAGTTGATGCGGATAAGGAGATTCCCAAGTCCTTCGTTGTAAATTTGGGTAACGATGAGCCGTATGAGATTAGAGTTGAGGTTCCTTGGAAACCTCAAGCTTGTCACATTTGCAAAATTTTTGGCCATTCTACTAGTGCTTGCGTAGTCAAGCCTCAGGCTCCCCCTTCTCAAGTGTGGCAAGCCAAAGAGACAGTAAGACAGGAGGGCTCGATTGTTCAAGAGTGCGTTGCCAAGGAGCGAGTAGGACAAGTAGTCCCAGTTATTCAAAAGCAAGCTACAATAGAGAGAGTAGATGGAGATAAAGGGGAATGGGTCGAGGTGAAGAGGAAGAAAGCGCAAAGAACTCCTTTGGCCATCTCTTCTTCTTTATGTGCTTCTTCTATAGCAATTGTGCCTACTCCAGTTGGGCGTTATCCTGTATTTTGTGTCTCTACTCCTGTTGTCCAAGCTCGGGGAAACAATCAACAAGAGCTTCCTCCCGCGGCTCTCCGTCGATCAACGCATTTTCGAGAGCCTCCAAGGATCTCTTTGGAAGGCGATTTCATTGGACCTCATCAGGTGGTGGGTGATTCCACATCACCTACGCCCGCTAGACGTGAAACTAGAAGGAAGCTTAAAGAGAAAATAAAGATGTTGAAGGCTTTAAGAGACAAAATGATCTAGTTTCTTGTGTGAGAGATATTGTCAAGGACTCCATGTCCTTTGAGTTGCCTTCCTGAATGGTGTTTTGAGCGTTTTTGAATATCTGCTATAGTTTATTTAGATTTTAGATTTTTGTTCTTTTTTTTCCTCCTGGGGTATGCTCCTTGTAGACTGTATATTCGGTTATCCTTTTTTCTATTTCAAGCTAAGTTACCCAAAAAAAAAAAAAAAACCTGTAAAATACATATTTACCCAAAAAAAAAAAAAAACCCTGTAAAATACATAGACCGAGCTTGGGTGGCATCAGCGATGCGTAAAGTCTAACATACTAGTAATAAATATACAAGATCCATGCACAATAACTAGGTTGAAATATCTTCGATTTATTCTAGGAGTACAAGTTTATCGCATAACAAACGGGGATCGGTAATTCGGAAACATTACCATAGCAAGACGACCAGAGATTGTCTCGAAATCCTGACTCTTCTTCGAGCTCTCAATATAATCCGACAACGTCGCGAAAAACGACGTCACTGCACCACCGTTATCGTCGTCGCCGCCGTCCTTCCTCGACTTGATCACTCCGACTCGATCAGTTGATCCGTACGATCTGAGGGTGCACAGGCGCGGCTGCAAAACTATCTTCACGTTATCCGTTACCGGCGACATGTCAGAACCTCTTATCACTTTCTGAACCTGAACCGGAGTCGCCGGTTTGGTCGACTTCAGCTCGCAGAATACTAGCCGAGACGCCGTGGCCATGAGAGAGAGAGAGAGTGAGAATCTGTGGAGGATTCAAAGTGGAAGAAGGAATCTGTTACGGAGTCCACGTCTGGACAAAAGTTTTGAGACTTGAGAGATTTGCTTTGGGACGCCATTGCGTGGGGACCTTGTGTTGACGTGGCACTATCACAGGTCGTTAACGTGGCTTTTGTGCAACTATTTTTTTTTGGAAGATTCTCTCAAATGGGGGGAGTCATCTCAAAAAGCATTAGGCTTGTCTGCGGTCTGCGTTTGGACTGCACACTTGCACATGTGCGATTGGAGTGTTCGCAACCGTCGGATGGTATTTTTAATGGTTGAGATTAAAAAAAATCCCCCGAAAAAGTTTTTTAAAATCTCGACCGTTGAATGCAAAGATGAACGGTTGTATCTGCGTGGGCTCTCTGTAGTTGGACTGCAGAGAGGTCGGGTCCTCTCAAAAATTCCTCAACTACTTAGTTCCGTCCCTATAAGTTCAGAAGAAAAAAAAATACTTACCGATATCTGTTAGAGCTGATTTTTCCATAAAAAATTATTTTAAAATTTATGGGTATTTTTTTGGGACCCGGAGTGGGCCCCACACGCGTGCGTTGAAAGTGAAATTATGCGGTGACTGTAGCACGATGTTTTAGAGTAATGAGTGAGGAGGGATGGATAAATAAATGAAAGTAATGATTGAAAAGAAAACTTATTGATGACTGTGCGCAGAAATAAAGGATTGGGGTCTCTAGACCCAAGGCAAACATAGCCGTCTCTCAAATTTTATGGTCAAATGTATTGCCAAATTCTTCCATCTGAATTTGGCATCAACTAATTTGCTTCAAAATTGACATCAGGAGTCAAATACAAAATTGACTATTTGAAGTGCAATAAAATATTGACTTTTTGAGTTCGTTTAGATTGTTCGTACCATTTTGGCAAAAAAAAAAAAAGTTTGTTTAGATTATGAAAGCAAATTTGACATTATCATTGGAGTGTAAGAATGTTAGGTGTCAAACTTAAATGTGTCAAATTGTCACATTAACCTTCATATATAATTTGTTGAAATCTTTAAATTTGAAGAAAAGGTTGGAGATGCTATGCGCATGCCCCATTCCTCACGAGCGTGGAATTTTCGGAAGGTAATTACGGAAGGTAATTAAGGTGGTGCCCCATAGATTTGAGTTTATCGATTTGGTCCTTCATCTTTTCTTGTCGTTTCAATTTACTAGTAGTTTCTTTCATCTTTTTTGGGTAATTTAGTTTCTTTCATCTTGGTTTGAGCCAAAGACACATGCATGCTCTTGAAGCCGGAAGGAGTAAAGTATTAAGCACTTGAAAAATTCATAATTAGAATTCAAGATCCAGAATCAAACTCCTAGACTCTGTTGAACAGCCACTTAGCTCGGGGTGTCTATACACACACATTTGATCTCTTCTTTGTTTCTTTTGGACTTGAGTTGTCGCAAAAAAAGTCAGTGAGTTGCACAAGATATGTTCTCTTTCATTTGGAGAAAAAACTTATTTATGGAGGGTTTCGTAAACAAGTTTTACGGAACTCTTACCCGGAAAAATTTGTTTAAAATTCAAACCGTTGAAAACACATACTTTTGGACGGTTCGGATTTACCCCCGCTGTAAACAGCTTATTCACTACTCCGCCATGAATAAGTCTCTCTCTCTCTGGTTTGAAATGTTGACAGAATAACAAGTACTCCAAAAACGAAAACGAAAATGAAAGAGCAATGTTTCAATTGAGGAAATAAACATCACCTATATATATACAATCCGGATCCCTTGAGGGATCCCGGATGAAGCTGTGGTGCGGGACGCTACTGTGAGCCGTTGGATTTAATCCAACGGCCAGGACAAGAGATGGCAACAAAAACCCGACTAATTACACTTTCCCCCCTAAAGCCCTCACACTTCCCCCCTTCACGGCATTCACGGGGAGGGAGGGAGAGAGAGAGAGAGAGAGAGAGAGAGAGAGAGAGAGAGAGAGAGAGAGAGAGAGAGAGAGAGAGAGAGAGAGAGAGAGAGAGAGAGAGAGAGAGAGAGAGAGAGAGAGAGAGGCGACGCTATTCAGCTGTACATGTAAGTCATGACCACGTACAATAATGAATCCACTCACATATACTCAATATATCATACCCTTACAAAGAAAATGCTCAATTCAGGTCCATTGTTTCCATCGGGGCTTAACATGTAAAAGGTCTCCGAGTCCTTTGATCCCACCATTCGTTCAAAGTGGGCCCGGATGTACGCCAATTCGCCGTCCGGTCCATTCACATCAGATTTTCCCGGCAAGACTCCGGCACCCATTGATATCGCCTTAAGAAACTCCATAACCTGCAAGTACATAGGGACGAAGACGGGATTTATATTTAATGGTGACAAAATCTTACGTACCTTGAATTTTAGAAACATAGTTCAAAAATATTGTTGCTTGATTGATTTTTGGAAAAGTTGAAAATTTTGAACCAACGTTGAATTAATTTAGATATAATTGCTATAGTCTTGCAAAAAAGTTGCACACTATGTATCATCATACAATATAATTTAAATAATTTTCCTCTACGCTCTTCTTTTTCGGTTGTAGCGATTTGATATTTTCTCTCTGTGATAATGTAATTTTCTTTTGCCGATCGAAAATAATAATTTTCCTCTCCACAAAAATGGAGTTGTATGAAATTAATATTTCTGCCTCGCCTGTAAATCCTCTTCCGAAGCCTCCCTTTTGACCCCATACCCATTCTTCTTCCCATTACAATACATAGCCCACATAGGCTCTTCTAAAAGCTTCATCTTCTCCTTTTCCGGCCTTTTATCGCATTCGAGGGCAATTCTGACCAATCCCAAACTCATTTCCTTTTGCAACACATTCATTTGCATGGCCAGCTCCACCACCATGGTTGGAAGGGTCCTAGGATTTTCCTGTATGGACAAACTTACCCTTCCCTTGCGATATCCAAACAATGTGCCCGTAACGCGGTTGCTGGAACCGCTGCTCCGGTGACCTTCCGGTAAAACTCCACTTGGGAGCGATGAAAACTTGCAGGCGGGGGTATTAATGATGGGGAATGACCGGAGAACGGATCGAAGAGCTCGGAATACTTTGATGGGTTTTTGTTTCTTCTTGTTGGACGGTTGGACAAGGGAAGATGGGTGGTTTGGTTGTTGTGGAGGAAGTTTTGGTTCTCCCATCACTGGATTTTTGCAGAATCACAGCGATGGGAGATCGCAGGAGGAGAGAGGGGGAAGGCTTGGTTATCGCGCAAACGTTGGTTTGAGGTTTGGTGCTGCAATTGTGATTGCGAAGACTATAATTTTGAGGGTTTTTTTGTTAGGTCTAAAAATGGACCCTGGAATTGAGGAATTAAGTTTTACAGTTTGGGTCATGGTCACGATAAGTGTGTATTTGGAACTTATAAAATAAAGAAATTGATAATATTCTTTTCGTTTTGCTTGATTTCCAATTTGGGAAGATGTAGGAATTCAAGATGGCTGATTGAGAATTACTTTGTTCGGGCTTGGTTAATTCATTGAATACTAGCCAAACGCAAAATAATAGTGGTTATGATACAAATCTGCACACATCTACGTTTGAAAACGTTTGATGCACGAAGATTTTATGATTGTACGGCGAGATTTCCTTGCACCAAATGGCCTCAAACACATGTGTCTGAATGTTTGTATTTCTTGCAAAACTTCTCAGCAAAATAAACCTCAAAATTTGATAAATACCGATACAGTCCATTGGTCACTTTCCTTCAAAGGGTTCCTTTTTTCAAGCTGGTTCAGTCCTAGCCAATTTTGGGACCTAAATTCTCAAATCTCTCGATGCCAAGAATCTTTTATGTGTCAAAATCGATCAGAGATTCGGCTAAGATTGGGGTGGGGTCTGAAGCCCTTGATCGATTTGGTTTTCACCATCTAATAATACAAAAATAAGTTCAAATTTTTGGAAACTTGATAATTTAATAAAGAGCAAATTTTCGTAGTCGTCCCTGTAGTTTTACGGTTGTCTCACTTTCGTCCCTCTAGTTTCAAAGTGCTCCTATTTCGTCCTTGTAGTTTGTTTTATGCTCCAAATTGGTAAAATCAAATAACGGAAAAATATGATTAAAAAATTAAGTGCTCCAATTTTCAATCCGGTTGAATCGGTGCGAAGATCTTATTTTTTTGATCATTTTATCCTAAATGGTCGTAATAAATTTTTGGCTCTAAGGCCTTTCAACGAGCACCCGAAAACTCCTTATTTAGTTTCAGGGCACTCTTAGGGTGCTCATTGAAAGGCCTTAGAGCCAAAAAAAAAAAAAAAAACCGAAATGGTCCTTATAGTTTAGTGTTTGTGTCAACTTGGTCCGTGTGGTTTGAATTGGCTCGATTTACACTCTGTAGTTTTCATTTTGTTCCAACTTGGTCCAATTACTAACTACCGTTAGACTTCGTTAACCCCAGACACGAATGGGCCCCTTTTCTAGGGTTAAAACCGTAATCTGTCATTCTCCTCTTACCTTAATATACCTCTAAACCAAAATACAGAGCCTCATTGTTCCATTCTCCATTTTTTTTTCACGGCTTCGATTCCCTATTTGTCTCACCCGAGATTTTACCTTCGATCGAAACGTGTCACGTTCGCCTTCGGGGGAAGGAGTGAAAGGGATTAGGGCCTGAATAAGTGATCTGATTCTTATGGATTGCGACGTGGTTCTTGAAAAATAAGGAGTTTTGTATTTTATAAAAAGGGTTCGGATATTTTTGAAAAATGTTTGAATTTTAGAAAATGAAGTGGGTTTTATTTTAAAAAGAGACCGAGTTTTCATCAAGCTGCCTACATATCTCCGGTTAAAGGAGAATTAGGTCCGGCCATAGTTCGGGCCACAAAAGGGGTTTAGAAAAAAACTTATAGTCTCCATCGGGTATAGAGTTTTGATGTGCTTGATCACCTCTTGAATATCTGAAGAATAATTCAAGTATTTTAGAAAAAAGAACACGAGCCAGAGAACCCGGATTTTAGGAAAAAATGACTCCGTTTTGCTTTTTAAGATTTAAGAAAAAGCTTTAGGTCTGCGAGGTTAAAAAAGAAAGGGTTCGGTAATTCACTAGAAAAAAGGACCCATTTGTGTCTGGGGTTAACGGAGGCTAATGGCAGTTAGTAATTGGACCAAGTTGGAACAAAATGGAACTATAGAGTGTAAATTGAGCCAATTCAAACTGCAGGGACCAAGTTGACACAAACACTAAACTACAGGGACCATTTTAGTTTTTTTCCCTTTAAGATAAAATGATCAGAAAAATAAGATATTCGCACCGGTTCAAACAGATTAAAAATTGGAACACTTAACTTTTTAACTATATTTTTTAATATATAAACGGTGTAAAAAAAATAAGTGTTCCAATTTTCAATCCGTTTGAACCGGTGTGAATATCTTATTTTTCTGATCATTTTATGTTAAATGGTCATAATGGATTTTTGGCTCTAAGGCCTTTCAATGAGCACCCTAAGAGAGCCCTAAAACTAAATAAGGAGTCTTCGGGTGCTCGTTGAAAGGTCTTAGAGCAAAAAATTCATTACGATCATTTAGGATAAAATGATCAAAAAAATAAGATCTTCGCACCGGTTCAACCGAATTGAAAATTGGAGCACTTTATTTTTTAATCATATTTTTCCGTTAGTTTTGTTAACGGTGTTAACGATTTTACCAATTTGGAACGTAAAACAAACTACAGGGACGAAATTGGAGCATTTTGAAATTAGAGGGACGAAAGTGAGACAACCGTCAAACTACAAGGACTACTACGAAAATTTGCCCTTTAATAAATTCAGTTTTGACACTTCTAATTCATTTTTCTTGAAGTAGAGTTAAATTGTGTCGTAAGTAAATTGTGGCATATACTCGAAAGTCGAAATGAATGACCGTTGTATGACTCGATATACTAATATATAAAATGGGTAAAACCCAAATTCATTTGGATCAAGGTGGAAGTTAGGAATTGGATTTTGAATAGCCAAAGCTAGTGTATCCAAGAAAAAAGTGCTTTTAAAATACAATAATTTCATACACAAGCATTGGGATAATTATCTCATTTCCGAATAAGAGGAGGTCGTATCATATTTTGAAAGAAATTCTTATATCGTAACAATAAAAAGATCAAATTAAAAGTCTATTGGCACAACTTTTATGTGCATAGGTCGTGCACAGGGATAATTTATGGTATTAGTCTAGTTGGCCCAATTTTTTTGACATAAAAGAGAACTTCATTTATATAAAGCATGATAATACAGGGAAAAGGGAAACAAGAAATATTACAACAGTTGAATCACAAAAATGAAAGAAAAAAAAGAACAAACGCAGCAATAAACCTCCATAACCAAAGGTATAGATCAGTAGACTCCAATAAGCAAGTAACCATTCAACGGGCCGCAATAACCCAACCATTCGACATTGAAGCCGTCTCAAACCAAACCGCAACCAAAAGCTAAACGGAACGCGCCCATTAAACGACGGCCGAAACAGATGAAACCACTAAAGGAAGTGCATGAGTGAGGTGAAACATAACCGGTGACTACAATCAATAGACCCGGGAATAGGGGAAAGGACCAATTGGGACGGGAAGGGGGAAACTTCACCGGGGGGACCGATCGGATCCCAACAGAGAACAAGAAAAGGACTAATCGGGACGGGAAGGGGAAAACTTCACCGGGGGGACCGATCGAATCCAACAGAAGACAGGAAAAGGACCGATCGGGACGGGAAGGGGAAAACTTCACCGGAGGGACCGATCGGAACCAAATAGAAGATAGGGGGGACTGATCGGGTCGCACACGGCTACCACGCACACATACAAAAGGTAAGAACACCAAATCACAAAAAGAAAAAACAGAAACAGAAGTCGGGGCCCCAAAGAGAGACCCGACGGCAGCGGGAATACTGCCACATGCAAAAGCAAAGCACAGACATAGAGAAACTAAGAAGACTAAGTAGACATCTCTCTGCATCTACTGCACTGTAACTAAAACCAGATGCAGTCGAGGATCCACCAACCATCAGAACCGGCAGGCGGCAGGGGCAGGGGGCGGCTGCGGCAAGGGGCGGCTAGGTCAGCGACGGTAGCCTATGGCGGCTCGCCGATAGAAGAGCGGGCCTGATCAAAAAACGAAAGGAGGACGGCGGCCGTACGACGACGATGACTGGAGATCGAACGAGCCCATACGGATGGCGGAGGAGTGGGCTGCGCAGATTGGGAACAAAAGGGAAAACCTAGATTTGGATTTACGGGAGGAGTGGTGGGGAGGAGGCGGCAGCCTCCCCCGAACGGCTATTGAGAGAGAGAGAGAGAGAGAGGAGCTGTAAGAGAGGATTTTTAGAGAGAAGGCAGAGCCTCTCTCTCTAACTTTATGTGTAATTATGTTAGTTGGCCCAATTAAAGTGAGAGAACTGCTCCTATGAATTGACTTGAAAAGATCAATATGCTTTGTTTGGTTTGTTTTTAAAAAAAAAAATTCAACTCAAAGATCACTCATTACTCCTAATTTCAATCTTTATTCTCATTTATCTCTTCACTCATTAACCCTCTATCCAATCATTATTCTCATTTCTTTCTCTATCTCTCCACTCATTACCCTTATCTCCAATTATTACCTTAATTTCTTTCTCCCCTCATTATCCCAAAAACCAAAAACAAAAATTCTCAAAAATTCATCTAAACACAGCGTAGTACCTAAGAGTTTCGAATCCTGAAATCTTTAAGGGGAGCAAACCCCTCTATTTTTAGCTTATGAGAAGGATTAAAGCAACCTTTATTCTGAAAAAATATTGCGCAACTGGTTATCTTGAATTGAATGTAGTTTTATCTCAAAATCAAAGTCATAATTTTGAATTTGCTAAATTGGAAAGATAGAAACTCGTTGAGGGAGAAGAATGAGAATGCTAGAGGAGTTGTGGGACAGTGGTAGGCTGGTAGCAATGTTGTGAATGAATTTGTGGCTGGTGCTAGCTTTTGAATTTTTTCTCTTTTGGTTTTGCATAGTTAGAACAAATAGTATCTATCTATATCAGTTAGCGTAAGTGTTTCGTACTCAGAAAGTTTACTAAAGATAGTTGCCATGAAATGAGTTCTACGGTCTACATTCAAAATCGGTGTAATGGCTCTTCAGGATGGTGCCATGGTTTAGGGGGAAGAAATTCAATTGACTCGTATCTCGTTTGAAATTCTCTGTTTTCCTTCTGGTCTTGTATTATTGTCAAACTTATAAAGTTTTGGCAACTGGGTCAAATCTCCGTTTAGCTAACACTTAAATAGCCAATTAATTTAACTGTTATAGATGAACCAAAGGTTCGATGTTTTTCTTTAGTGTAAGACAGGCCACATATGCAAAATATGTGAAGAAATCACAAATACCAAGATTGTTCATCATTTTTCTGCTCATCTGATTAGTGCTGTAAATTGAATATTTTTACAGTAAATTGTTACTTACTTGTTAGGTGATCCATCCTCATATAACCAGTACCTCACACAACATATTGTTTAGGTGGTTTGAAATCGTTGGAGAGTCCGTCTTGGTTGAATGATATAAGCGTCACCCATTGACAAGAATAAGAATAGAGAAATCCTACGTACTCGAATATGGCACTACAGTTTTTGGCTAGAGAAGTTATTAGAATATGTTAACCGTTGAAGTATACAGCCGTCAAAGCAACCTTTCTGCCTGTCCAAGCCATTACCCATTAGAGAAAGAAAAACTTAACAAAACAAAAGAAAAAGTGGCATGGATGGTCTCAAACAGTGGCATGTCGCGGTTGCACTATTATATATCCACATTATCCTCTACCGACCAATATTCTTTTCGAGAACAATTCAGGCACAATAGGAAGAAGCCCCTACTGTCCCCTTCTTGTTATTGATTACTCAAGGCTGGACATTTTCCTTCTTCATCCTCAGAATAATACGCATCTCCCTAAGATGTTTTCAATCCCATTTGATACCACATTATGTTGAGTTGCATAATTTCCTAACCTTATTTGGACAAAGCTATCTCGTTTTATGCTACAGTTGGATAGAGGACCCTATCATTTCTCACAAGAATCAACATGCCCTCATAGGATTCGCAAACACGTCATCATTCCTAAAACTAAAAACAAGTGTATAATATCATTACACGAATTTTTTTGAAAATGAATGAAATTGATCCAGGAAGGTCATGCTTTTGCAAAGCAGTTGAAGTAGCTGAAAATGCTCCTCCTCGGCTGTGAGAGAAAGGGAAAAAATCATTAAAACATCCAGGCAAAACTCAACATGAGTTTACCATAACATATATAGAAAACTAACTTGATATCGTTCTTGAGCAAAATGTTTGCTAGTTGACATGTCTAACCAATGCATCCTTATCATACTCAAAAACAAAAAATCTTCACAAAGAACCAAATGGAACTTTCATGTTTCATAAGAAAATGATAGTCTCACACCACTTTTTTGTAAAAACACTTTCAAATTACTAGTAAGTAGTAACCAGGTGTCCTGGCCCACTCATGAGCACCTCGATTAGTCCCGAACTTGAAAATAATTGGCTAACGGGCAAACGTCTAGTAGCTCCTCGATCGAGTTAGCTACAAGAGTTTCTTGGCTGTGAGCTCAGAGTGCAAAAATCCTTGCTCAAAGTGGAAAGGGTTCCGTTGCGGTGGAGAGCTGACTAGATACCTAGTGGTCAAGGCCTGAGACAGACTTAAGAATTTGTTCCCTCCTAAGATCTCAGATTCGAAATCTCTTATTTGCTATCAACTCCTTCAAGGTCATTTCATATAGAGTTTTGCCCTGCCTTTAATTGGCCTTAAATGGGCGGTGGGATTGGTTTCCCGTCGAGGTGTGCAAAAGCTGGCCAGGACACTGAGTTTTAAAAAAAAACAAAAACAAAAAAACCACAATTGGTACAAGCAATTGTCACCGCCATCCTACCTCATGCATCCCACTATAATCAATGTTCTTCATAAAGTTCTAACAACCGACTTCCAGTATTTATTCATGGGCCCATAGTTCTATATTCCCAATTCCCATAATAGGTCTAAAGGATTGTGGGAATTGGAACAAGGGACTCGACCCATTATTAATATTATGGAGCGTCAAATCAGCCATTACTGTATGGAACACGTAGATACAGATGTGTTCGGAACAATTAGATCCCACGTGAGGGGTTCACATTAACAAGGACCAAAATAACGACAAGTCTTTTTGTTTCTCATTACCAACCATTACCAACACCACCAACCAAGAGAACCAAACATAATAGACGCTGAAACAAAAATACTGCTATGGCTTAGCACACAAACTTATTACAAAAAACTGCTAGTTTCTTGATTTGAACTATTCACTGGACTAACTCACTCTCAATGTACAGATTATTCGCGGAAAAATCTGCTTAACTAAGAGATTAACAATCAGACTTCTAACCGTCCATCTTTCTCTATACGTGCATTTCAATAAGACTCTTCTCGAATTTGACCATCAACCACTATTTTTTACGGAGAATCTAAACATCAGAATTTTCTTATTCTCTTCTTAATTTGCAACATATACGATTCAAACAAGCAAGACTGATTAAATCTCTGCTAATAATGAACAACTTTGTACCTACTTGTAAACCTGCTTTTATTGTGGTAATACAATTTTGGGATGGAACACCAATTGTATCAACCAGACAAAAGCTAGTTCTTTTAACAAAGCAAGCAATGGAATCTTACAGTTGGAGAGTGGTTGTTCTGGTGGTAATGGCGATGATCACTGTAGGGGTTCGATTAATCGGGACCTTGACTGTGGTGTCTGGTTAGGTTCCTTCCTCCGTTGCTCCGCTCGTCCGTCGCCTAACCTGCAACAAGTCACTAGGGCTTTGGTTGCCCAGTGACCCTCCGACGATCAAGTTAGATCTCAGGGAAGGTGTTTAGGTCTAGGGTTAGGATAGTATTGCGTACCTCTTTCAGGTGTGTATCACTTTGTATTTATAGACCTAGGTTTGCTTGGCTTCCACGCTAGCGCGTGGTGAGTACGCTCGGGTAACCGCCTCGGGTGACGTCATATATGACGAGGGGGGCGAGGTGGTTACGGAGCACATGGGACAGATCTCAATGATTGTGCCAGCTGCATGGGGAGCATGATCCCCATAGGACCCACTCACAGAAACCGTTACCGCCTGGAAGCTTCTGGAAGCACGGAAGCATGCAATGAACCGATGCTCCGAAGTCGATAATAACCGAAGCCCGGGCAACGACTGAGGTGCCTCCCGAAGAGAGCTAGTCAGAAGACCTCGGCCCGTACCCTAGCCGCTGGTTTAGGGTTTATAGCCCGGTTACCGAGCCTCTAACCGAGGGCCCTACAATAGCCCCTCAACTTCCGGAATGCCATTCTGGTCTTCGGGGAGTTGATTCCTCTGATGGACTAGCGCAACCGGGCTCTTAACCGATGAAATGCTTTGGAGAAGAACCGGGCGACCCTCGTGAGAACCGAGCCGACTGCTCCTGCCCTAGGAGCCACGCGTCAGTCATCGCCGAAATGAGTGACATCATGCGTCGCCTCGGCACGTGAAATGTCAGATGATTGGTACGAAACGTCCTCTCAGGGCACGTGTCGAAGCGTGAATGGCTCGGTACGCGGCGCGCCTGACTTCGGTTCAGAACTCTGATTGCTGACCGTTTGATGAAGACACGCGTAGAAGATCCAACGGTTCGGTTGGCGACGCTTCGTTTCCCGCGCGACTCCTCGTACGCTCCACTATAAATTCGGACCATTTGGAGAGAGAAAGTTACTGAAACCTTCTGACGCCGTCGAACCGCCGCCGCCGTGTTTTGCAAACTTTGGATCGCGATTTCGAGCACTTTGGCAGCAGATCTCCTCTCCAGACTTGGGTATGTTGATCTTTGCTATTCAATCTTCAAGTTTTAGTACTTTTCTTCGTGTTTTTTCAACGTTTTCTGAGCGCATTGGGGCGGGGACGCCATCTGCAACCGTCTGGTGCGCGGCGGCGCTGGCGCCCGCCGCTGCTGTTCTTGTTCTTCCCGAGGCCCATATTCTTCCCGAGGCCTAGATTCTTCCCGAGGCCTATCTTCAACCTTTAGACTAATGGGAAAAGTTGTAGCCCCCCGAGGACCCTTTCCAAGGAGGGAAGAGTCTTCAAGAATGACCGAGGCCCGTAGATTCCGAAGAGTGAGGACCATCTCGCCCCGAGCGCTAGGACCTTTTGCTCTTCCCTAGGCATTTAGCTAACGGGTTTTGCACATTTTCCTTGTTTTCTTAGGCAGGGACGAATGGTCATTGAACTCTCTTCGGACAGCTCCAGTGGTTCTGACGATCCCTTGGTAGAAGCCATCTTTCAAGAGCTTTGGAGGGGGAGGTTTTACCGAATCCCGGTCGACCAGATTTAGCCTGCCAACCCTAACCTTGCCCCACGTGAGATTACTTCCCTTGACCCCTGGGAGATGGAAGCCCCAAGTACGTCGGCCCACGGGCCGGGGCCGTTCGGAAATGCGCCTGAGGAAATCCAGGGACACTGAAGACCGATGAGGCCCTGCACGTTTAAGAATAAATACTTCACCGGGGATCCCGCAGCTTACACCAAGTTCAAAAGGCTCTATAGCATCCTTCCTGACGTTGAGGTTCGGTTGCTAGAAGACACCGACCCAAAGAATCTTCCGCATCGGTCAGGGGAGTTGATTTTCCCCCTGATGGCCATATGCGAGGGGGGCATCAGGTTTCCCCTCCACCAGTTCGTACGTTGGGTGCTCTGGACCCTCAACCTTACCTCCTCCCAGCTCACGGTGAATTCTTACCGAATTATTACCAGCATCATCGAGCTGAGGAGGCAGTTTAACCTGGTGTTCGGTATTGAGGAGCTCTTTGGTGTCTACCTTCTGGGGGTTAACCGAGGCCACAACCGACACTATCTCTCCTGCAGATCAGGGAACGACACATTCTTGATCGATCACCTGCCGGACTCCGAGGAGTGGGCGAGTATCTATGTCTCGGTCACCGGGAACTTCATGTTCGGGCCCGGGGAGACCATAGATATAGTCACCACGGTCCCATTTGAGATTGGAGTTCCTGGTCGGTAACTTACCCTTCGGTAGCGAGCTTATTTCAATAAACGATTTTTCTTGTAAACTTGTACTGATTTCTCCAAGTTTTGTCGACCTTTTGCAGCCGAAGGCACCGTTCAAGAGCTTCGGGAGAGAGCCGTCCGTTCTCGGATAACTGCCGCCTACGCAATCCCAATCACCAACCGTTACGCCCCTCAGCTCCTCGGTTACGTCCCTTCGTACACCAGTTACTTAAAGAAGAAACCGAGGAAGCAAGGGGTGTCGAGGACAGGACGAGGGGGAGGAGGAGGACGAAGAGGAGGCGGAGGAGCGGGGAGAGGAAGCCGAGGAAGCGCTTCTGAGACCGAGGGTAGCAGCTCCGAGCCTCTAGGTATCGTAAGAGAGGCTATCGACCGAGAGACGCCTGAGAGGACCGGACTGAGCGACGAGATGTCGGAACATGGAGCTCGGGAGGTGCTAAACCTCAGACGTCGGACACCAAGAGGCCGAGGCCGAGGCTCAGCCACTAGTACCCCTGGTGCTGGGACCTCGGGGGTGACCCCTGTTTCTCCGCGGGAGCCCCCGGCGAAGAGGACTCGGCACGAGGGTGAAGGTAGCGCCCGAGGTAAGGAGAAGGAAACTTCTCGGATTACCGAGGGGGAGGAGAGGATGGAAGAGCAGGACCGAGGGTCTGCAGAGAGGATTGAGGGAGGGACCTGGGTCCCCGCGACAGAGGTTCCCTGGGCCCCGGAATTTTGTCACTTCGCTGGGCGCCAGATCCACCACGCGGACAGCGTGTCAAACCTCGGCACAGCGTACGGGATGCTCCGAGGCTGTATTCTTCCTAGGGATGCCAATGCTGTCCAAGGGTTGACCGAGGACATCACCGCGGAGATAGCACAGGCCCTTTTCACTGTAAGTTTGTTACTTTCCACTTTTATTGTTGTCAGCTAAGTCCATATTTGTGATGCCTCTTCGGTTTTCTGCTCGCAGGCTGGTGCTCGGGCCTTGGTCATAAATGACTGATGCAAAGGCCAGGAGCGAGAGATTGATGAGCTGAAGAAGGCACTTGAGCAGAGAGAGGATGACCTGAAGGTGGCTCGGGAGACCTGCGATCTTTACCTTGCGGATTTTCAAAGGTGCGACAGGGAGAGGGTGGCAGCCGAAGCCCGAGCCGAAAAGGAAAAGGAGAATGCCACCACCTTGAGGGTTACCCGAGCTACCGAGGTTGGAGCTGCTAGGAACAGGGGTTATGACGACGGTTGGGTCGCAGCCGGGGTAGAATACCAGAAGTAGGTTCGGGAGATTGAGGCCGAGCTTTATAGGGACCGTTTCGTGGACAGGCTTCGGTTTGGTCACGAAGCTCTTTTGAGTAAGCTCGATCTCCCAGCCGACTCTGTACTCCGGGTCCTTCCCGAGGTGCCGCCCGAGGAGGCTGTAGTGCCCGAGGAAGAAGAAGAGGAGGGCGAGCAGGTGCAAAACCCCGAGGCAGGTATTCAGACTGCTCCTGCTGCCGTTGCTTCAACCGGGGAGGGCACCCAGACTGCTCCTGTTGTCGTTGCTTCAACCGAGGAGGGTACCCAGACCGCTCCAGTTGCCGTTGCTTCCACCGAGGACGGTGCCCAGACCCCTCTGCCCCCCAATGCTTAGGATTTGACTTTTTCTTTTGTTTCACATTTGGCTGGACGGTTCCGAACATTTGGATTTTACCGTTCCAGGTTTTGTAAATGTTTTTTGCTAAGTAGGTACCGAACAGATAACCGAAGTCTTGTTGGATTTAAACTTGCAATCCTCTTTACTGCTTTTGAATGAATGGTTTCTTCCGTTTCAATGCCTTGTTTATTTTTGAGATGCTCGAATGGTTTTATGCTTGTAACCGAAGGGAGCCTCATGCCCCTGCTTCTGTTGAAATGCTGTGGAGTATCAACAGATTTTAGCCGAAGCATTAACCGAGGAGGTTTTCAAATATTTATTCCAAACCTAAGTAAGGCAGAATATAGGAATGAGTAAGTTAAAACGAAGCAAAGAAGTTAGCAGTTTTTGAATTTTGCATGCCCCTGCTTGTTTTAACTGACGCCGAGCCGAAGGGTGTAAACCGAAGCAACTCATTGGGGTGTTGCTATTTAGATTAGGGCTAGGGTCCTGAAGTGGGAATGGCGTCGGCCATGACTTCGGGACGTAGCGAATCTAAATAGTGCGTGACTTATTGGGGGGGGGGTCGGTGTAAGGGGCTCGGGATTAATACCGAGTGTCCTTATCGCTGACGTCCGTAAGTCTGAAACGACTGAAAAGGCCGTGGTGACTTGGTGAGGGATCTGTCCGAGGAATATCCCGCGGAGGACAGTCCCTGAAGTCAGGATAAAACGGTTCACGCAACGGCGAACCGAGTACGAAGAGTAAATGACAAGATTAGACTAGTGATAAACAAGAGATTCTCATTAAAAAACTGTCGTAGAATCAGGCCATTACAAGAGTAGTTTGGTTTTTATCACATTTTGACAAGAAACGAAAATTGTTCGAATAAATAAATCCGAAGAGGCCGAAGCTTGGCTACCCATAGAATTTCTTCAGGTTATTGGCGTTCCAGGTCTTGGCGATTGGGGAGCCATTTAGCTTCTCCAGCTTGTAGTTTCCCGAGCTGAGATATTTTAGGACTCGGAAGGGGCCCTCCCAATTAGGCATCAACTTCCTCTTTTTGGACTTGTCCACCACCTTTTTCCAGACAAGGTCGTCTGGCTTGAATGACCGAAGGCGGACGCTTCGGTTGTAGCCCTTGGCAACCTCTTGCTAATAAGAAGCTAGTTTGATCCTTGCATTCTCCCGTTCTTCCTCGGCCAGATCGAGGTCCGCAGCGATGTTCTCATCATTAACTTCCTCGTCGAAATCTTCGGTTCGGATCGTCGGGAGCCCGACCTGGAGGGGGATTATAGCTTCCATTCCAAATGCCAGGGAGAAGGGGGTTCGGCCGGTAGATCGCCGAGGCGTTGTACGGTAGCCCCAGAGTACCCGAGGGAGCTCTCCCATTTGCCCCGGTGTGATTCGAGCCGGCGCTTGAGTCCTGACGAGATTGCTTTGTTTGCAGCTTCGGCTTGCCCGTTGCCCTGGGGGTAGTACGGAGTGGAAGTGTCCAATTTGATGCCAAATTCATCCAGAAGTGCTCGGTACTTTTGACCGGTGAACTGGCTGCCGTTGTCGGTTAAGATGGCGAAGTGTACACCGAAGCGAGAAATTATGTTTCGCCATACGAAGCGCATGATGTCCGACTCTTCAACCGTGACCAATGGTTCGGCCTCGACCCATTTTGAGAAATAGTCGGTGGCGGTTAAGAGGAACTTGAATCCTCCAGGATCGACGGGAAGCTTGCCGACGATGTCCATGCCCCACTGGGAGAAGGGCCATGGGCTGGTGAGAGGGCTGAGATCCCGAGCTGGCTGATGTATAATGGGAGCAAACATTTGACACTTCTGGCAACGTTTCACAAATTCTTCAGAGTCCTTCTTCATTGTTGGCCACCAGTATCCTTGGGTAATTGCCCGGTGGGCGATGGAGAGTCCACCGGAGTGGCAACCGCTGTCGCCGGCGTGTAGTTCCTCGATGATCCCGGGGACCTGGTGGGGGTGTGCAACCAATAAATAAGGGCTGGTGAACGACCGTCGGTAGAGCTTTCCATTTGGATTGAGCCAGAAGAGGGCGGCCTTGTTGCGGAGTCGGTGGGCGTCCTTCTTGTCGGTTGGTAGTGTGTCGTCGCGTAGGTAGCCGATGATCTCATCCATCCAGCTCGGACCAAGCTCCACGTTTAATATCTCATGACTGAGTACTTCAAGCTCGAAGCTCGGTTTGTCGATGGAGCTAAAGGAGATGGAGCGTTGTCCTGAAGCGGCGCAGGCCGTCGCGAGTCTGGCGAGGGCGTCGGCGTGAGCGTTTTGGTCCCTCGGGATGTGTTCGACGCGGATAGCTCGAAAGCTTTTGAGGAGCCGAACAGCAGAGCTCAGGTAAGTACGCATCCGGTCGTCCCGAGCCTCATACTCCTCGGAGAGCTGGTTGACAACCAACTGTGAGTCACTGTAGAGAACAAGCTCTTCAATTCCAAGGGCTTCGGCAGTCTTGAGTCCGGAGATGAGCGCTTCATATTCAGCCTCGTTGTTTGAGGCCGGAAAGTTGATAGAGATGGAGCTTTCATGTAATACACCAGAAGGAGAGAGAAGGACGATCCCAGCCCCGGCGCCTCGGCTGTTTGAGGCGCCATCAACATACATTTTCCAAACATCGCCATGGAAGAGCTTCCAGGCGGTGCTGGGACGTGCTTGGAGAACGGCCTCGGGGCGGGGGGCTGGATTTGAAGCGAGGACGTCGGTCGGGGTGAGCTCGGCGATAAAGTCGGCGAGTGCCTGGGCTTTAATCGCCGTTCTTGGTTGAAAGTGAATCTCGTAATTGGCAAGTTCGACGGCCCATTGGGAGATTCGGTTGGAGAGGTCGGCTTTTCGGAGGAGAGACTTCAGAGGATACTCGGTCAATACGATAATGCGGTGGGATTGGAAGTACGGTGCGAGCTTCCGAGACGCGGAGACAAGGGCAAGAACAAGCTTTTCCAAGGGAAGATAGCGTGTCTCGGCGGGCGTCATCGTCTTGCTAGAATAATAAATCGGCTGATGGTCGCGCTCCTCCTGCCGGACGAGGACCGAGCTTATGGCGTGCGCCGAGACGGCGAGATAAATGAACAGGTCTTCCTGGTCCCGAGGAGTGACGAGGAGAGGGGCCTTGGAGAGGTATTCCTTCAGCTGCTGTAGAGCCCGGTCGCATTCGTCGGTCCAACTGAAGCTGCGTCGGCTCCCCTTCAGGAGGGCAAAGAACGGTTTGCACTTGTCGGAAGATCGGCTGATAAACCTGTTGAGGGCGGCGGCCATGCCGGTTAGACGCTGCACGTCTCTCTTGTTGTGGGGGGCCGAGAGTTTTTCGATTGCTGTGAGCTGTGCAGGGTCGGCCTCAACACCTCGGCGGGAGACAAGATGCCCGAGGAACTTGCCAGAGCTCACACCGAAGGCGCACTTCTCGGCGTTAAGGCGAAGTTTGTGCGTCTTCAGAATCTCAAATGCCTCGGCGAGGTGGGTGAGATGGTCGCCGGCCATCATGCTTTTAACCACCATGTCGTCGATGTAGGCCATCATAGTATCCCCCAGCAGACGCTCGAACATCTTGGTTATCATCCTTTGGAAGGTTGCTCCGGCGTTTTTAAGGCCGAAGGGCATGACAAGATAACCGAAGATGCCGTGGGGGGTGATGAAGGCCGTGTTCTCGACGTCGCCGTCGCTCATGGCGATTTGATGGTAGCCCCGGTAGGCATCCATGAAACTAAGTCGGGCGTGGCCAGCCGTGGCATCGAAGAGTTGATCTATTCGAGGGAGGGGGAAGAAATCCTTTGGGCAGGCGTCGTTGAGGTTTGAATAATCAACACAGACTCGCCATTTCCCATTTTTCTTCTTGACCACCACGGTGTTGGCCAACCACTTAGGGTATTGCACCTCTCGTATGGCTCCCGCGTTTAGGAGTCGGTTGACCTCGTCGATAACGGCGTCGGAATGGACCGGGGAGGACCGTCGTGCTTTCTGGATGACCGGACGCTTGGTTCGGTTGATATTGAGCTCGTGGCAGATGAATTTTGGGTCGACCCCGGGCATTTCGTAGGGGGTCCACGCAAAGACCTCAACGTTGCTCTTGAGGAAGTTCACCATGTCATTCCGTTCGGTTTCCGAGAGCGAGGAACCGACAAGGAAGAAACGGGAACCATCCTCGGTTAAAGGGACGGTGACAAGATCTTCAATTGCCTTCTCGTCGGCAGGCCTCCCGACGTCTTCGAGAACCGGAGCCTCCGGTACTTCGATGAAGTTTACCCTGGAAGTCTGTTTGCTGCTCCGGACCGCGTTGACGTAACAGCGCTTGGCGGCGGTTTGGTCGCCGTACAGATCTTCCTGTCGTCCGTTGGCACCGATGAACCGGACCACCTGGTGATAAGTAGAGGCAACAGCCCTTAACTTATGTAGCCAGGTGCGGCCGACGATGGCATTATAGGGGCTTGGGACATCGACTACGACGAACTCCATGTCGAGCACGACCGAGCCGGAGTGGATGGGTAGGGTGATCAAACCGACGGGCCAGACCGGAGCTCCGTTGAAACCTATGAGGGGGACCTCGGATGGACGGAGATCAGCGTCTGAGAGCTTCAAATCTTTAAACAAGGAGTAGTACATAACCTCGGCCGAGCTCCCCTGATCCACGAGGACACGTCGGACATTGAAGGTGCCTATGCGCAGTGTGACCACGAGGGCGTCGTTGTGCGGAAGCTGGACGCGCGCAAGGTCCTTCTCGGTGAACGTGATCGTCCACTTGGATCCGTCGTCGGTTCGAGGACGTTTGGGCTCGGGACCGACGAGCATGACCTGCTTAGAAGAGGAAGCGTCGTTCAACTCGGCGCGGATTATACGGGCGGCTTTGGAATTGAGAGGGCCGTGGATAACGTTAATCGTCTGGATTTCCTCTTCGGCTCTGGTTTCGGCGTTCTGCGCCCGTGCTCTCGTTTTCTCATGATCGATGAAGTTGTTGAGATGGCCACCGAGGACTAGCTGCTCCAGGTAGGCCTTGAAGGGCCTGCAAGCGGTTGTAAAGTGTCCTTGCTCGTTGTGGTAGCTGCATCGGACTATCGGGTTTTTGATTTTCCCGTTCTCGGTACCGAGTTTTTGGTTGGGGAAGGAGAAAAAGGGTTGGTCTTTTACTTGGTCGATAATCCTGTAGATAGGCATAGTAAAGACGGTTTTCTCGGCATTGAAGTCTTCCTGCTTCGGTGCCTTCCTCGGGGACTGTTTGATGTTGTTGACTTGCTTCTTCGGTGTTGAAACCGAGGCGGGAGCCGGAGCGGACACCGGAGTAAACGGTGCCTTGGAGCTCGTCGACTTCCCCATGCCCCTCTCTGCTTTGGTTTCGATAAGCTGGCACCAACCTTTGATTCGAGTCATGAGATCCTTCATGGAATTTGGCTTGTGCCGAGCGAGATCGTCGTAGACCTGCTCGTCCTGGGCGGTTAGGCCGAGCTTGAAACCGCGGGCGGAGATGACACCGTCGCATCCTTCGATTTCGTTGAACAGTTCCCAGTAGCGACCGGCATATTGGCGGAGCGTTTCGTCGGTCCGCTTGCGTAGGGCGAGAAGGGAGTCGATCTCCTTTTCGTGCTTGTTGCTCGTGACAAACCGAGCCATAAAAGCGTCACAGAGAGAATCGAAGGAAGAGATCGATCTGGCAGGAAGTTGGTTGAACCACGTTAGGCCCAAGTTGCCGAGGCTAGCGGGGAAAACCTTACAGAGGAAGGCGTCGTCCGAAGGCTCGTTGCGAAGGAAAAGAGACATGACCAGCTTGTACTTGACCAGATGAGTGTATGCCTCGGTTTTGCCGTCATACTTTGCAAATTTGGGTTGGGTGAAGCCCTTCGGGGGGGTGACCGAGTCGATCTCCCTAACGAAATGGGAGGTCGTGAGTCTCTCGAGACGGGCGTCCCGGTGGGGTCGGATCGAACGGTCGAGACCGTCTGGACCCCCGGTCGCGGTATGTTTCTTCGGCAGCGGTCGGTCCTGTCTTTCGTACTCCTTCCGCTTCGGTTGGGAGTTCCCTGACCGTTGAGGAGATCTCTCGTACTCTTTACGCTTCGGTTGGGAGTTCCCTGACCGTTGGGGGGATCTCTCGTACCGATGCTTCTTGTAGCTATCTCGGGCGTAGGGCTCGAGGCGCTCAGTGTTTTGGCTTCCGCCACCAAGCCTTTTGTAACCATCTTTGGGGTGGTGGATGAGTGGACTCTTTGAACGAGGGCCCTTGTGGCGCTCACGATACCCTTTTGTTTGGAACTCCAAGAGGGCGTTGTTTTCGTTGGCAAAACTTGGGGTGGTCTCCTGGCGGCGCTCCTTGAATATGATTGGGTGGGTGGAGGAGGCGGAGACGCTTCCGCCACCAAGCCTTTCGAAGGCGGATCGCTTCCCTCGAGGACCCTTTGGATTGGGGGAGCGGGAGCGTTCCCTTCGTTCAACGTCCCTTTCGTTACGATCCTCGCCTGGTGGTTCGAGGCGGTCCTTGATTCCTGGTGGTTCGAGGTGGTCCTTGACCGAAGGACGGGATCGGTGTTCGACCATCTGTCCTCCGTCACGGCTGCGGGGAGGGCTGTGGTGGCTTCGTCTTCCGCCACGGCCTCCGGAGGAATGAGACGGGGACATTTGGAGGAGGTGTTTGATCTCCGCCAACTCGCCTCGGACGCTCCTGTCGCGCTCCACCACTGTCGTGAGATCGTCGATCTTCCGCTCCAGATGGCGGATGTAGGATTGGAGTTCGGCCGGAGCCCCTGCCTCCCGAGCCGAAGTCCCTGCTGTGAGTCCGACGGACATGTGGGCCTTTCCAGGAGCGCCTGTTCCGCCGGACGCCGGGTCCCCGAGATCTCCGGGGCCGAAGGGGGTCTCAGTGCAATGTGCATCATCGATTTCCACCATGGTTGGGTTGAAGAGCTTTGAACGGAACCGTTGTGAGGAAGAAAGTGATTGAATGAAGAACAGCTAGGTCCCCAGCAGAGTCGCCAATTGTAGGGGTTCGATTTATCGGGACCTTAACTGTGGTGTCTGGTTAGGTTCCTTCCTCCGCTGCTCCGCTCGTCCGTCGCCTAACCTGCAACAAGTCATTAGGGCTTTGGTTGCCCAGTGACCCTCCGACGATCAAGTTAGATCTCAGGGAAGGTGTTTAGGTCTAGGGTTAGGATAGTATTGCGTACCTCTTTCAGGTGTGTATCACTTTGTATTTATAGACCTAGGTTTGCTTGGCTTCCACGCTAGCGCGTGGTGAGTACGCTCGGGTAACCGCCTCGGGTGACGTCATATATGACGAGGGGGGCGAGGTGGTTACAGAGCACATGGGACAGATCTCAATGATTGTGTCAGCTGCATGGGGAGCATGATCCCCATAGGACCCACTCACAGAAATTGTTACCGCCTGGAAGCTTCTGAAAGCACGGAAGCATGCAATGAACCGATGCTCCGAAGTCGATAATAACCGAAGCCCGGGCAACGACCGAGGTGCCTCCCGAAGAGAGCTAGTCAGAAGACCTCGGCCCGTACCCTAGCCGCTGGTTTAGGGTTTATAGCCCGGTTACCGAGCCTCTAACCGAGGGCCCTACAATCACTGTGGTGGACGGTGGTTTTGGTGGCGGCAGAGGCGGTTGAGGAGGTGAGCTCTTCTTCATTGCCAAGACTTGCTCTGGACGCATCCCTCTTGTGCTGTTTCCTCATTTCTCTGATTTTTGTGAAGTCCATGGAGTAGTATGGCATTTCTCCATGTTGTTCCCAGTCCCCAAATTGGGGCACTGATAGCCATGGCTTGTTCTTCTGCACAATAAAGAAGAAAAAACTATACCCTTAAGTAACAATTTTTCAAATTCTCAATACAGAAAAAATATATTGAATTGTGCATATATTTTTGTGAAAGGGAAAAAAGAAAGGTAAACACTGCTTGGATTTGTGGAGAAAATTCTGTCACGTTTATTTTTAACGTTTACAAATCCCTCTCGAAGTCAAGATCCAAACAGGGCCGGCCCCGACATTTCGGAGGCCTAAGACGAATTTCGAAGAAGAGGCCTTAATTTTTCCTTTGGACTTATGTGCTGACCATACTATTTTTTCTTCCTGATCTCATAAGTTGGGTATTAAAAATAGTTGGAGCCCTAATTTCTTACTTTTTTTAGAGAGCCTACGGTGGCCGCCTCATAGGCCTGAGTTGGGGCCTAACGGAGGGCCGGTGCTGAGAGCCTTAAGTGTTTGTTTACAAAGTAAACCTAAGGAATTCATACAAAAAGTTACTATCAAAAAGTTACAAAGTAAACCTAAGGAATTTGACAGGTCATTTTCTGACATTTTCATCTGAGGACAATTCCTTCAAAATTCTGTCACTGCCAGATTTTTCTTCTGTCTTATTTGAATTTTCCGTCCATAAGAGCAGATTTTTCAAGCCCATAATATTGACTAATCTCAAACTAAAACCCTTACCTCTGTGGGGAAAAAAAAAAAATTAAAAAATTAACCCTTTTACCTCTAGGGATGCCATTCTTTTTCCATGAATCAATTTTAGCTTTTTTCAAAGAGCTAAATTGAAATAAATAAATAAAAAACGCATACCCAAGCTCGTTGATAGGACATGCATCAACAATCAGAACGAAAAAGATGAGTAAAATTGAACAAATTACTCGAATATATCAACATTTAATGTCATAAAACGAAATTTTAACATCCGGGTAGAGAGATACACAACACTTATGTATGTATCTGTTGCTTGGCCAGATATGCTTATCTTTAACTAAACTGAAGTCCTCTCTTTATGATACCTGGAAAAATGTAAGAGAACGGAGGGTTTTTATTTTATTTTGATCTGAGAGAACGGAGAGTTTGAATCTGATAGCTAGTGAAACCAGAACAGAGTATATACAAATCTCATAGTTAAAAGGCAGAGAGAGAGAAAGAGAGTTTCACTTACCTCCTCTGGGTCTTCCATGCGATTCTTTGCAAGGAGGATTAGGCGTTGATATATATGCTTTTAGCAGATAGATATATGAAGAGAGAGAGAGAGAGAGAGGAGGGGGTGGAAGCAGTGTTTTCGGAGGGGCGCAGTTTTGTGTATACAAGCTACTTTAGAGAAGTTTACCGGTAGTTTGCTAAAAAAAACTCTTGAACAATATATATTTTTTATTTTATCTATTTATATCTCTTTTAACACTACATCAACACTATTTATTTAATCTATTCTTTATTAAAATATTATTACTTTTAGAGAGAGAGAGTGAGTGAGAGAAGCTTGGGGAGAAATGGTGTGGCTGGATTAAGGAGTGTGTTTCCTCGGTAACCATGTCGGTGTTGCTCAATGGATCTGCATCAAAGGAATTCCAAATTCATAAGGGTCTCAGACAGGGGGATCCATTATCCCCTTTCCTTTTCAATATAGTGGTTGAAGGGCTCAATATTCTGCTAGAAAGGGCGAGGGAGCTGAACATTATCAAAGGAGTATCAATTGGGTCAAATGGAGTTACAGTCTCCCATCTTCAATTTGCGGACGATACGATTATCTTTTGCAATAATAACAGGGAGGAGATGGCTAATATCAAAAGAATTCTTAGATGTTACCAGCTCATGTCAGGGTTGAAGATAAATTTTTCTAAAAGTTCTCTGTGTGGGGTCAAAGTGCAGCACCAGGATGTCATTGCCCTTGCTCAGGTCATGGGTTGTAAGGTTGAGCATCTTCCAATCAAGTACCTAGGATTACCTTTGGGTGCTAACCCGAATAGGGTCAAGACATGGGATCCAGTGATTGAAAGAATGGAAAAGAGGCTAAGCGTGTGGCGCGGACGATACAATACAACCGGGGGCAGGCTTACCTTAATCAATTCGTCTCTTGGCAGCTTGCCTATCTACTTCATGTCTATTTTCAAAATGCCAGCGACAGTTGCAAAGGTGCTAGAGAAGATTCAGAGAAAGTTCTTTTGGGGTGACACGGGTGAAAAGAAAAAGCTTCATTTGGTCAAATGGGAGGTGATAGCAAAGCAAAAAGAGTATGGAGGGTTAGGGATAAAGAATTTGATGGTTCAAAACCTTGCTCTCCTAGCCAAGTGGTGGTGGAGATTTAATAAGAACAGTGATTCTCTCTGGGCGAAGGTAATTAGAGGCAAATATAAATTGGATCTAGGCTATTGGTTACCTTGTTTGCCTGCCTCTGGTAAGATCTCAAACATCTGGAGAGACATTTGCTCGATAGGGGAACCTTCTTCTGGTATTGGCTCAATCATCCAAGAGGGATTTCGAGTAGAGGTTCACTCCGGCCAAGAGATATCTTTCTGGAATCAGGTATGGTTAGGAGATACAACTCTTAAAGAGGAATTCCCTAGTCTCTTTTCAATCTCTTCCCAAAAGAAGGAGATGATCAGTGTTGTGAAGGAAGGTAATGGAGATGGCTGTTGGAATCTGCAATTCCGTAGAAGGATGCATGATTGGGAAGACCAGCAATATGAGGATTTGCGCCAGAGACTACAACCTGTGTTTTTGGATCAGTCCAAACGTGACGTGTTGAGTTGGAAATGGGCACCTGATAAAAGTTTTTCGGTGAAATCGGTGTATAACAAGTGGGAGCAATTGGGCAACTCCGAAAATCCGGTGATGAAAGCAATCTGGAAGAATATTAGCCCCCCTAAGGTGGAAGTCTTCTCTTGGATGGCTCTTCAAAATAGAGTAGCTACTAGATCAGTGCTCCTTCATAGAAATCTGATCCTAGAGGACCAATCGACTCTTTGCCCTCTCTGTGGTTTGCAATCAGAGACACCGCAACATCTATTCTTACATTGCCCCTTTTCTTGGGATGTTTGGTCATTGATTCTGGACTGGTGGCATGTCAATTGGGTGTGCCCTGCATCTTTGTTAGATCTTTTTACTTGGTGGTGTGATCGTGGATTCAGAAACTTGGAGAAGCATTTATGGGAAACAACATTCTTTGCTCTCTTTGGTCCTTATGGCTGGTGAGGAATGACTTTGTCTTCAACAATACATCATGGAGAGTGGAGGATGTTGGGGAGCTGATCAAAACCAGAGTAGCTATGTGGATTAAGTCGAAGTTCGATTTAAAGGTGCATACTGTGGAGGAGTTTAAGGTCTTCCTAGATGGAATGAGAAAGGTGAAAGTGTAACTGGTTTTTTGTGAGGAGTGGCTCAGTCCAACCTTCTGTTGGACGGGCAGTGGTTTTTCTTTCCTATCATTTTCTCATTGTATCCTGAATGCTTTAGCATTGTTCCCCTCGATGTACCCCTTTCGAGTTTATAAAAAGCTTCTTTTGCCGAGCAAAAAAAAAAACAGTGTTCTGAGTGAGAGAAGAGGAGAAAGAAACTAATTTTTTAATGGGTAGCTGATGAACAGAGCTTCGGTAGAAGTAGCTCACCACTGTTCACAAATGGGAAATACATGCCTTTTCCCCGAAGCTGCTGCAGGTGGGGTTTTTTATATTTTTCTTAGGTAAAATAGCAAAAAAGATATTATAGATGTTTTGGTGTACTTGCTCTAGGAGCCTGGGGGCGACACAACGAAATTTTTTTTGCACCGTCACATAATGTCCTAACACGATTGTCCATTACACATTTTTTGCGAGACTGATGAATACCAAGTGTATGAACTCCGCAAAAACAAAAATGAGAAGTAAATTAAGGTGTTGAAGCATTACGTGACGGTGTCTCAAAATTATAAAATAATTACTCCAAGACAACAACACGTTGAAAATGTAGTAAATCTTTAAGGGGTAATTTATGATTGACCCTAATCTGTACGATCATAAACAAATTATTCTGTCGTATAATTGTCAATAGCCACCGGAAGTAGCAGACGTCGAGATAAACCCAAGAAATCTCATCTCAATGCATAGATTCAAACCATTTTGTTTGTAAAAAAAGAAAAAAGAAAAAAAGAAGACATTTTCATGCCTACATCTTACTACTCCATTTGTTTGTTTGTTATGAAATTACCTTGTTACCACCTTACAAAGATTAAAAAATTTCCTGAATTCAACTTTTCTAGAGTCCACATAGTATAATACATTAAAATAAGGCTGCTGATTTTGTCACTTTCTTTTTTGTTAATGGCACTCCCCTGTAAGTGTATTTTTGCACTTACAATGGAGTGTCGTTAACAAAAAAAAAAGAGTGGCAAAATTATTTCCCTAAAATAAGGACAGACTTAGCATGAAGGCCCCTACATATGTGGAATGTAAAATACTAAACGCCCGATAAGAAGTTGTTAGCCGCCATATCAATGTGTTTGCAGAGATTACTACAAAATACTTTTCAATAATGTATATATAGATTTACCCTCTAGGGTAAAGTTGTTTAAATCTCTATTCAAAGTTTTTTTTTTTTGGGTCTTGAAGAATTGACATTTTAAATGGAAAAAAATCTTTAAATTAAGGGCCAAAATAATAACTTCATACTTAGAGGCCTCATTATAAACACTTCCTCGGAGTCTAAGAAGATCGTTCATTAAATTATACACTGTAAGCTTAGAACGTCTCTGAATTCCGTTTGTTTATCTTTTGAACATTGATTAGATTAAGAGAAGTTTACAAGTTTAACGAATTTCAGAGCATTTTTCCTCTTTATTTACATTAATATACATTACATCAAAGTAGATTTAGTGAATATCTGATTTTTAAAGGACAGAGGAATTGATTCTTTGCCTTAGTAAAGGGGTACTGCTTCCTTTGTTACTAATGCATTAAAAAAGAAAGTCACAGACAGCGAAAAAGGAAGGAGGGGCCGAAAGTGCATTTGTACGAAAACTAGTGATATCTACGTGGGAATTGATATTTGCGCTCCTTTTTTTTTTATTGATGGTATTTTATTTTGTTCGTGAACTTCATGTTAAAAGTGGAGCGCCATCAATAAAAAAGGGAGCGAGAATATCAGTTTCCTATCCATTTTTGCAATTACTGTATTTTACAACCACACACATATACACAAATATTCATATTTTTTTGTGGGTCCCATAATACTGAATGTGCAATGTGTGTGGACCCTAATGTGAATGTGAATTTGAATTTGTGTAAATGTTTGTGGTTATAAAATGATTGATTTACTTATTTACATTAACTTAAACGAAAAACATTACATAATAGTATATACTAGTAATAATAGTAATTGCCTGTGCCTAAAGGCACGACGCAATACTTTCTTAGAAATTTTTATTTTAAGAATAAGTTTCAAACATGATCCATCTAACCAAGTTCATAAAATAGTCTAACACAACAAATGTTACCAAATCTGTTTAATTTCATTAGTTGCATTCAGGGATAGCATCAGAGATATTAAGAATGTATAATTATATTGGATTCCAACTTGAATTCAATTTTTTGAATGTCTACTCACTCAAAAGTGGCACCCCTATTGCACTTGTTTCCTTAAATGACTGAGAAAAATAGAAAAACAAAATAGTTCCAAGATTACATATAACCAAGTAAGGAGCAGAGTTTGAAACTCTGTGTACCCAAAATACACCAACAAAAACCTACAATCTTCAATCCCAGAAAGATCATGAAACTCCAAATCATTTAAACCAATAGCTCAAGTTGTATATGAATAACAATTTTGTTCTCTTACCTATTAGTTAAAAAGAAAAAGAATCTGACGCGAACAATTACTATTGGCCGCAAAGAATTACTTCTGGTTGCGAAGAATTACTAATGGCCGCAAAATATTACTCAAGTAGCGAAGAATTAATCTTGGCCGCATTGAATAACTCCCGGCCGCGAAGAATTGCTCTTGGCCGCGTTGAATTGCACTTGGCCGCTACGAATTGGACTTGGCCGCTATGAATTGCACTTGGCCGCTACGAATTGCACTTGGCCCCGTTGAAGGTGCAATTCGATGCGGCCAAGAGCAATTAAATGCGGCCAAGTGCAATTCGATGTGGCCAAGTGCATTTCATAGCGGCTAAGTGTAATTCGAGGCGGCCAAGAGCAATTCTTTGCGGCCAAGTGCAATTCGATGTGGCCAAGTGCAATTTGTAGCGGCCAAGTACAATTCGATGCGGCCAAGAGCAATTCTTCGCGGCCAAGTGCAATTCGCAGCGGCTAAGTGCTATTATGCTTATGAACACAGAAGCCGAACTTAAAATGTATTAGGACGATGGCCCATGGAGTGATGAAACTTAAAGATATTTGAGTTTTTCATAATCACGCAAAGAAGTAAACTTTTTCTCTCTCCCTAATAAGGCCTGAACTCTTAGAATGCAACACAGTACTCTAAGAGTTGAAGGCATATCCCAATGAATTGTGGATGCAATTCTTACTTTTGATCATCGACAAGTGGTAAAAAGTTGTCTACATAACTGTTCAAAATCCTACTGATCAGGCAAGCCACTAAACATAACCATAGAAGATAAAAGAGAAGGTGAAGAAGAAGAAAACAGAGCTGGTTGCCTGGTTTGATAGAGAAGAAAAAACAGAGAGAGAGAGAGAGAGAGAGGTACTTGGCAGGGATGAAGAAGGAGACAGAGCAGTCGATCGTTTGACTTCAGACAAAGCAGTCGATCGTTTGGAAAAGGAGATCATATGTAATTTGATAATAAGTGTGTAAAAAATTGTGGAAAACTATTTGAAGTAATCCGCAATGAAAAATAATAATAATAATAATCCGCAATGGGGTTTGATACATCAATGGTGTTACTATCACACCCAAACTCACACCCAAATACACACCCCCACACACACTACACACTCTAGTGTGTGTATGGGGCTCACTACTCATGTGAGTGTGGATGTGTCACTAGAATTATTGTTGATATATTTGTATGTTAAAATGTTTGTTATGATAAAAATGGGTCCTATAAGTGTGTATTAAAAGTAGTTAATATTTATATTTTAGGGTTGAAATTTGAATTATAGAGGTATGACTCACTTATTGTTTGTTAGCATCTTTGCCAAACTTGGCACATATTTTCTCTATATATTTCTACATAAACATTATAGTAAAAGGTTAATAAAGGTAATTCACCCATTAAAAGGATGAAATCATAAGCACGAAAAAAAGAGAGAGATAAATACTTACGTTGTATGACTAATGAGGATGGATGTTTAAATAAACCCTATTTTTTCACCATTATTACGTGGAAGAATTAGATGCTGTAAAGGTGGAGTGGCCCATCAATATAGGAAGCCGTTGGCCATTTCAATTTGAAAGTGGAAAATGTTATGGACACTTTGCAAGTTGAGGTAAAATAACAGCCCATTTCTCGGACTTTGGGGTGGTGCTGTGCAGTGAGGTATACAGTATCGTGTTGCGCACCTTTGAGCTGTAAGATCGTGCATCCGACGGTTCGAATCTCATCTCGATCGGCTATGAACGGTTTTTGATCGTTGATTGTCAAGATGAGATCCGAACCGTCGAATGCACGATCCGACGACTCGGAGGTGCGCAGCATGGTGCTGCGCACACCACTGCACAACACCCTTCCCGATTCCCATTTCCCATCCCTTCAAGCTGTGTTCAAACGACTCCAATGCCCATGATCTTGAAACCGCTACGAACTGCCGTGGGAGTGGAACGTGCATGGGACACTTTGATAATATTGGAGGAGTTGGCAGTTGATTTTCGTAGTTTTGCGGAGGGGACTCTCTCGTCAAAAAATACTAGTTTTAAGTTTTTAACGAAGAAAAACGGGTTCAACACCAATTAAGCCCAACACTTTTACAAACTTTTCCACTTTCAGTAAAGTTGACGTTGACATATCTGAGTACCTTGTACTCAACCTCATTCAACTTACTTCTTCAAGTAATTTGGATTTTACTTTTCCGTTGCACTCAACTTTATTATTCCGACATAATAAAGTTTACATTTTACGTTCTCTTTCCTATATGATTAGAAAATTCTAAGTCCAAAAATATATCGTGTGGCAAATCACGAACCTCTTTTTGATCCTTACCCTTTGGATCACACACAATCGCTCTACAAGTTAAGTCAAGATTCACGGCAATCATCTTCAAAGTTAGGCGCTACAAGTCTTGGCATGCCCACACTTACCCAATCAACGACTGCAAATGCATTCGCGCCTTGCTCGGCGTACGTGTGTCAAAAACGAGAGTTTTCAAATGTGAAATGGTGTATGTTTGGATATCCGGAGAGGTCCGACTTATTTTTTCGGAGAATTCAGGAAATTAGCCAAAGATTTGTCTTTAATAAAATGTTAATGTTGCCGATTAAAAAAAAAATAGCCAAAGATCTGTAATAGCAATATAGGATTTCGTTCAATTAGTCCAAGCTGTCGAGCAAAATAATTGTTCGTTTGAGAGGTCATGATCCACTCCACTCCAATTAAAAGTTGCCAACCTAATTTTTAAAACTATAAAAAAAATACCTGTAAATATTTTAATATATTTAGTACAATTAATTCATCCCGAATCCTCCCAATGAGGTATCATTAAGATCCACGATGGAAATGAAATTCTTGTCAAGAAAGAAAAAAGTTTATACATGGCTTCTTTTTTTTCTTTTTCCCACCCGATAGATGTCTAACCTATTTGTAAGGGGATGGAGAAAAGGAACCGCTAAACGGTATACGGGTGGGGCAAGCCCAAAGGGTATCAAGCACCATACCAAGCACTCACGCTCTTGGCGAGAATTGAATTTTGACTTTCCATGTGGAAGAGGTGAGGAAGTGTCATTAGACTACAAGCCTGTCGGCACAAAAATTTACGTTTTGATACAAAAATTTCACTTCTGAATCAGGCTTAAATTTTGTATGAGCAAAGATGTAGCAGATATTAAGTAAACTGGAGTAGTCACGTACAGATGCAATGCCTTAATTAACACACAAATATGGGAACCAATTTAATTCTAGCTAATTTCCATTTAGACAAACAATTTTCTACACAAATATTGAAAGCCCATCTCCCTCTAAGTTTCAGGGGAAAATTTTCAGTGCCTGGAGGGTACCATGTGGTGCCTGCTCGGCGCATATGAGCAGTCCATTGCATTTTCGGACGGTTTGGAAAAAGGTGAGAGAGAAAGTGTTGGAATGAAATGAGAGAAAGGGTTTCAATCCGAGCCGTCCAAAAATGTATTGAACGGCCCGGATGTACCGAGCAAGTACCACATGGGATATACCCACTTGGCACCGAAAAATTTCTAAGTCTCGGACCTTAGAGCATCAGCAGTGGAATAAGCAAATATGAATAATCAAAACATGCCACATCAGATTTTGATTATCCATTTAGAGGTTGCTAAAGTTAGCAATGTTAAATCCCACATTGGTTATTTTTTGCTCATAATCAAAACCAATGGGCCCTCCCAAACTTTTTCCCTTCATTTCATGCATATTTTTTTGAAAAAACGGTTTTTGAAGGGAAAAAACAATTTATGTTAGAAACAGTTCAAAAAAAAAATATAGTTTTTCGAAACAAAAAATAGTTTTTTCAAAAAACACACACTTTGTTCACTTAAAAACTGTACATACAATTTTGGAAATTTTGAAAGAATTGTATTTACACAAATAGTTTTGAAATTTTAAAAACTATAAATACAGTTTTTTAAAAACAGATTTTGTGTAAAAAATAGTTTTTTGAAAAACACACTTTATTTACTTACAGTTTTTAAAAATTTTGAAAATTTTGTTCTCTGTAAAAAAAAAAGTTTCTGAAAAAAAATTCTGAAAGTTACAGTTTTTTAAAATTATTTTTTGAAAACATTGTTTTGAGAGAGAGAGAGAATGGAAGAGAGAGAAGATTTTTGTGTAATGTTGGTGTACTTGATTGAGAGATAAAATTTGGTTATTGACAAAACATTGCTAGCTTTGATTATTGAAGAGTCAAAATTTGATGAGTTGTTAAGAGGTTGTTAGGTTTGGTTATTCCAATGTGAGCACTTTTTTGATCCAACATTGCTAACTTTAACAATTTTTTGTTTTGCTTATTCCACTGTGGATGCTCTTAACAATCAGACAAGCACTGTGTATGGATATGATATTGTGATTGTATGTTTTGGGCTACGTCCAATACTTTATTGGATGTCTTTCTTTTTGTTTTTTCCTCCAGGATTGTGGCATGCACATGATAGTATTAGGACATAGGTGCCAACCTCGTTGGGATGTATGTTTCTAGTAGTGATGCATTCTTACTCTTTTCCTTGATTGATGTACCCTTTCGAGTGTTGAATAAAATTTCTCTTTTGCCGACAAAAAAAAAAAAACAATCAGACAAGCACTTCAAAATCAGACAACTATTACTATGCATGAAATACAATTTCAGAAAGTTTATACACAAACATTACAAATCAATCCAATCCTAAACAATGTGTGTTTTTACGAGAATTGTTTTTTTGGAAGATTTTGATATTCTAGCTTTCCAAAATCAGTTTGGAGTGTTTGTTAAAATTTTTAGGTAATGGATTCTGAAAAGCTAAAATAGAAATGAAATTCTCAAATCCCACAGCTAGGTTTGGGTAGTTTTTGGAATTCTGCAGCTAGGTTTGGTTAGCTTTTGGAATTCTGCAATGCAGATACTCAAAATTAAAGAAAATGAAATTCTCAGTGCCGCAGCTGCAACAAACATGTTTTCCAACTTGTACTAGAATACGGAATTTAAAATTTGCAGTAGAATCTATAGCTAAAATCTAAAATTTATATCAACATCTATCGCAAACACGCCCGGTCTATCTTTATGAGGCCTTCGAATTCAAAATATCCCTGTACTATTTTTACTTATTTCATTCCTTTATTAGTCATGAAAAATTAAGATTCTCTCTTTTATTTCCAAGGTCAATATCAATTAAGAATCAAATCCCGTTTCCATTTTAAAAACTAGTCATCAAACATTAAATGTTTGCAATTTAATTAAAAACCGTATATTAAGTATTTCTATTTATAGATACAAACGAAGATTTACAAAATAAGAAACCCCAACACAAAGATTTTCATATTTAATAAAATAGATAGAAAAATATTTCCGTAAATAATCAGAATTGACATTGTTTCATAAGGAGAAATTTATCAGAATAGGCAAAATGAAGATTTTCATACTCATCAGTCATCACCGTTGATACTCCTATTATTTTTACAATGATCAGTTTATTCTAGGGGTGTACACGGTCCGGATTGGTCCGGTTCTCTAGAAAACCAGTAACCGGACCATTTCAAACGGTTCTAGAAAATTGGAAACCAAAACCTAACCAATATATGAATGGAACCTAACCAGAACCAAACCGTAAGACCGGTCCGGTTTTGGTTCGGTTCCGGTTCTATCCAATAAGCATCCAAACACTTATTCACAATTAAATATGAACTCATAAAATTAAAGAAATAGGAAGATAATTTGCTGGAATAGGAAAGGAAGGAAGAAAATAAAAGCTTTCCTAACAAATGAGGTTTCATCTCTAAATAAATTAAGTTTAGCAAGGAAAAGATTAACCTACCAAATTTAATTACACGTACATATGTATTTCTATATTTATCTTAGTTTTAAACGGTCCGGTCCGGTTCTAACCATAGTTCATTAATTGAGAACCAGTAACCGAACCAAAATTAACGGTTCTTATTTTTTTGGAACCATAACCTGACCGTAGAATCGCAGAACCGGACCAAATAGGACGGTTCGATCCAGATCGGACCGCTTTTACGGTTCGGGCGATTTTCTTGAACACCCCTATTTTATTCCTTAGAGCAACTCCAATCAAGCTCGATGATCAGTTTACTCCTTAATGCTCTAAGTCTCTATATTGAGGCGAGATTATTTACTACCTCTTTCCTTCACCTCCATTTTGGGTTCCTCCACGATTTGCCCATAGACCGAGTGCAAAAAGTTGAAGGAAAAAGGGAATAAATTCAAACATAATTCATTCAAGAATTTACTACATATCAATGAGTCCTTTTAATTAGTGACATAAAAAAAATCTTGAAAAATTGTACTACAATTATTTTTAAGTTCTTGTTTTGGGAACGGGACAAGTATTTTGAGATGGAGGGAGAGAGGACCCACAAAAATGGAGATCGAGTGGTAAATTGGGATAGGTATGATTGATTATTTTAGGTGCCGTTCCGCTTTCTTTTTAAACATTTTTTTAAAAAGAAGGTAATTTCAAGCTCAAATATAATGAAAGTGAAAAAATAATTTTTTAATTTTTTTTGCACCGTTTAAAAGATCTCAATGAGATCTATCAAACAAGATCCATATTGATAGGAAAATTATTTGCGTAAACACATAATTTTTGAGCTTGAAATTACCTTTCTTTTCTAAAATTTTTTTGTGTGTGGAGAAAGTGGAACACGCCTTAGTGTTCCATGAACACTCCCCACGTAAGTTTTCTTACCATCACACATGGGTGTGAGCCTCATACGTAGTTGAGAAGACCCATAAAGCACACAAAGCGGTTCCCATAAGCAGGGCCCATTTGATCATAAACCTTCAGGGGGTTTGGGATTGGATTACCAATCCCAAGGGATTATTAATACGGTGTTTGGTAATCCAAAATGGGTTGGGATTATTAGTCCTTACGACTAGCAAGGTGGATATTAAGGATGATTGAAAATGGCCTCTCCCACTTGGTATTAACAATTCAATCCCCTCCTTGCCAATGCAAAAATACGAAATTAGCCTGCACCAATCTCATCTCCTTACCAATCCTATCTCATGTGAAGGGCAAAAACGGAAATGTATACTATCAATCTAATCCTATCCCATGTGAAACAAACATAATATTAATAATCTCATCATCTACTCCCATCTCAAACAAACATACTCAATCCCATCTCCTTACCAATTCCTTCTTATTATCAATTTCAATTATAATCATATCTTCTTACGAATCTCAACCATCTATCACTGTTATTAAATGGGGCATAATGTAATACTAGTATTCACCGATTCACATAACTTTGAACTCTGCCCAACAAAAAAAAACAAATGATGGGACATCATAAAATTGGAAAAACACCAAATAACCAAATGTTGACCCGTTATTCTTTCAAATCTACAATACTTGGGTTCTCCTCAGTTGTCTCTCCGTAAGTCAAGCACCACCACCCCCATGCTTCTCTCTCATCTCTCTCTCTCTTTCCCAACACATTATAAATACATCCACACATTGCCTTTTACTCTCATCTCATCCCATCACCTAGTAACCCCCGTGTGGTCTCTCTCTCTCCCTCCTCTCCCTTGTACCTCTAGTCCTGGCCGGAACTAATTTCATTTCCCCATCAACCACCTTCCGGTACGGCCTATTCAGGCCACCAGCGATTAGAGACAACGGGTAACAGTTCTCAAAAGAGGGTTAGAGACCACAAAAATAGGAAAAAAAAAATATTAAAAAAAAAATAGTGAATGTGAAAAGCATGGAGCACGCAATAATCACCACCTCCGCCTCCGGCGACTCAAACGGCCCCCCCGCCCCGATCGGGAAACTTATCCTGGTCGCCTCCATCGCCGCCGGGGTCCAATTCGGATGGGCTCTGCAGTTGTCCCTCTTGACACCCTACGTGCAGACCCTGGGCGTCCCACACACCTGGTCCAGCTTCATCTGGCTCTGTGGGCCCCTCTCAGGCCTGCTGGTCCAGCCAATCGTCGGCTACTTCAGCGACCGTTGCACCTCGAAATTCGGTCGCCGCCGTCCCTTCATAGTCTCCGGCGCTCTCCTCGTTGCCGTGGCCGTCTTCCTCATCGGCTGGGCAGCCGACATGGGAAGGAAATTCGGCGACTCACCCGACAAGAAAACCAAACCACGAGCAGTCGTGATGTTCGTGCTTGGGTTTTGGATTCTGGATGTTGCCAACAACACATTGCAAGGCCCATGCAGGGCCTTCCTAGCCGACTTATCGGCCAACAACCACTCCAAAATCAGCGCCGCGAACGGCTTCTTCTCTTTCTTCATGGCCGTCGGAAATGTGTTGGGATACGCGGCCGGATCTTACCCTAAGCTACACAAAATATTTCCCTTCACGCAAACCGAGGCATGCGACGTATACTGCGCCAACCTTAAAACATGCTTCATTTTCTCCATCCTCTTCCTCCTAATCCTTACTACAATCGCTTGCACGATAGTGAAAGAGACCCCGATAACAAAGGAAGAGCTCGACAAAGGAGGGGAATCTGTACCATTTTTCGGGCAACTTTGCTCGGCGGTGAAAATCCTACCTAAGCCAGTGTGGCTTCTTTTCTTGGTGACCGCATTGAACTGGATCGGATGGTTCCCATTCCTCTTGTACGATACCGACTGGATGGGCCGTGAGATCTACGGTGGCGATCCCACCGGAAGCGATGTCCAAGTGAAGCTGTACGATCAAGGAGTTAGCGTCGGATCGTTGGGGCTGATGCTGTATGCCGTGATCCTCGGGATTATGTCACTGGCCATCGAGCCGATGGCGAAATGCCTCGGCCACGTGAAGCGGGTTTGGGGGCTTGGAAACTTGGTTTTGGCTATCTGCTTGGCATTGACGTACGTGGTCTCCAAGATGGCGGAGAAGGCCCGCGGTGCAACCTTGCAGCCTCCGCCTTCCAACGTCAAGGCAACCGCGGTGGGACTTTTTGCCGCGTTTGGTATCCCCCAGGCGGTTAGTTTATTTCCCCTTCTCTAAATTCTCAGTTTTGGCAGCACCACAATACTATGAATTAGTATGTTTTGGACAATCAGAATAATTTTTGATCCCCTAAATGTGTGTGCAGGTGACTTTTAGCATTCCATTTGCTCTGGCTTCAATATATTCTAGCACTTCTGGAGCCGGCCAAGGTAATGCTTCCTCCAGTTTTGAGCTACAAATTTAACTTTTTAAGAATAATTAATAAGATTAACTGACTGGCTGTTTCAACTGTGTAGGGCTTTCCTTGGGGATCCTGAATATTTCAATTTGTATCCCCCAGGTAAGATTGTGGATTACCTAAATGAACGCAATCAAGGTTTTAAATAGCTGCCGCCACGTAACGGGTTTTTTTTTTTGCCTTGTGATACTGGATCAATCGTAAAGGTTTTAAAAAGTTGAAGGGTCACGGCTGCTTTAAGTACTCTGGCATTAAGATGGTTAATTTTAACAAATTGATCAAGACCGGCTGCCATTATTTAAAATCTGGAATGCGATGTAGCATAGCGCAAAATACTACAAAAACATGACCTTGAGACTGTATGGTTTAACCTTCTTTCCATTGCCGATATCTACAGATCGGCACGATCATTGCTAATTTGGTTGTACAATGTGTTGAAACAGATGATCGTCTCGGTGCTCATTGGGCCGTTGGATGCAGCTTTTGGAGGTGGTAATATTCCTGGGTTCATTTTCGGAGCCATTGCATCTGCAATAAGTGCGGTCTGTGCTTTCACAATTCTTCCATCGTCAGCTTGAAACAATGCGTAATAATTTGAAGCTCCCCAGAAGTTTCTAATGTGAATTTGTGTACATATGCCTCATCGGGCACGAAGAAGAATCAAACGACGAATGCCAAACATGATTTCCGAATTTTCATGTTTTTTGCTTAGGGGACTTCAAGTGGGATGAGTCATTTTTTGAGTTGTAATAATTGAATATTCACAATGTGAAATTTTTGCTTGTATATATATATCCATGGTGTACTATATATCTTGGCAAAGGAATGGTTGTTCTTCCAGAATTTTGGCATTGTATTTTCCATTCTAATCAGAAGTGGCGTTATATATAGTAACATAAAACAGTGGGGAAAAAAAGCAACTTAAAACAATTTGATAGGGGATCAGAATCCTCTAGTCCAAACTCCAACATTTGGACTGCACGGTCAAGCTTCAGCCACATATATACCGTTCACATTTTAGAACTCGTCGAGAACTTCGGCCACACCAAAAATTACGTTAATTGGATACTGTTTAGTATGAATTTGAAATGCATTTATCTTGGGGAAAATAGGTTTAATTGGTTCGTTCTTGGTTCAATTTTATGATTCATTTTCACATCTCTTTCTTCAATCCCCACACGTACTTTTCATAATACCAAAAGTTAAATATAAAAAATTAGAAGAACGCTCTCAAACTTCCTTTTCATGCTCAAACATTCTCTCATTAAAATCTTTTCATTTAATGCTAAATCATAAATAAGGAGTATAAATAAGGTAACAAGACTTTACCTAAAGCTATAAATAACTTTAAACATAATAGAATTTTCTTTCTTTCTGCCGTGCATAGCACGAGTAGAATGCTTGTTTTCCATTCTAATCACGAGTAGAACGCTTGTATATATATATATATATATCCATGGTGTACTATATATCTTGGCAAATAAATGGTTGTTCTTCCAGAATTTTGGCATTGTATTTTCCATTCTAATCAGAAGTGGCGTTATAGTAACTTAAAACAATTGGATAAGGGATCAGGATCCTCCAGTTTGGACAGTCTAGCTTCAGCCATTTTGGACCCCTTTTCGGGCCCACGTAAATGATCCAAATTCATATTTTAGAACTCATTGAAAACTTTGACCATGCCAAAATAATCACGTTAATCGGATACCGTTTAATATGAATTCGAGATGCATTTATCTTGGGAAAATTGGGTTTAATTGATTCGTTCTTGGTTCGATTTTGTGATTCATTTTCGTATCTCTTTCTTCCCCACACTTTTTATAAAACCAAAAGTTAAATATAAAAAGTTAGAAGAAAGATCTCAAACTTCATTTTCATGCTCAAACATTCTCTCATTAAAATCTTTACATTTAATGCTAAATCATAAAGAAAGAGGGTAAATAACGTAACAACACTTTATCCGAAGCTATAAATAACAAATAACTTTAAACATAATAGAATTTTTTTTCTTGTTTCCATGCATAGCATGAGTAGGAAGCTTGGTTTCCATTCTAATCAGAAGTGGCGTTATAGTAACTCAAAATAGTGGGAAAAAAAAAACCAACTTAAAACAATTTGATAGTGGATCAAGATCCTCCAGTCCAACATTGGGATTGGACGGTCTAGCTTTAGCCATTTTGGGCCCTTTTCCGCACTCACATAAATGATTATAAACCGCTCACATTTTAGAACTTGTCGAGAACTTCGAGCACGCAAAAAATCACGTTAATCGGATACCGTTTGATATGAATTCGAGATGCATTTATCTTGGGGAAAATGAGTTTAATTGGTTCGTTACTCCAACCCAAACCCCACTCACACTACAACAAAGTTGGTCTATGGCGACGAAAAAAATTCGTTGTGAATCAGCTTGTTTTCGTCGCCATAAGCATTGCCGACAAAAAAATTCATCGCCCCAATCATTGTCTTATACTCGTTGCGAAAGATTCCTAACAACGAAAAAACTATTCCTCGTTAATGGTCTCATTGTCGGTGAATTTTTTCGTTGCTGATTGTTCCTATCGGCAACAAAAATAAAATTGTCGCTAAAAGCAGAAACGAAAAAAATTACTCGCAACCTCTGGTTACCAGACCCTCTACCAACTGTGCCACTTAACACTTCATTATTAATACTTCTAAATTTAATTTATGTTACCTTTTTATGATTAAATTAGAAATTAATCTATTTATATTTTATTTAATATCTAATTATATATGTATTTTTATATACTAAAAAACAAGAATTTTCATAAATTAAAAAATAATTAGTCAAAAAAGTTGGTCTATAGTGACGAATTCCAAAATTTTCTCGCTAAAAGCTACTCATATGGCGGCGAATTCTGGATTCCTCGCTAAAAGTTTCCCCTATGGCGACGAATTGTGGATTCCTCGCCAAATGCTACCCTTTGGCGATGAAATACTAAGCCTTCCGCAGCGATTTTTTTTCCCGTCGCCATAGACCAACTTTGTTGTAGTGTCAAAGAGATACACCAAGGAGTTCTTTGAAACTTTCAAGTTGCTCTTCTTCTAGAGCTCCTCAATCCAACACAAAGCAATGGTGGCCGCTACATTGATTACTCAGGACTAATACAACAATGTTTTGGCCATGCTTTCGTCAGGTAGCATCAATTTTAAATGCCAACTTAGCAAGTATCACCATTTCCACCCCATTATTTTCTACCTGAATCATTGAGCACATGCATGTGTTCTTCCTTGTCCCTTTTCTCATCACATAGGCCTTGCGCCAACAACAATACTACTCACACAACAATCCAAACATAACAACTTACACAACCTCTCACATACATGTGGGGCCCATACATAGTAGCGTGTGTGGAGCCCACATATATGTGAGATGTTGTGTTTGGTGTTGTATTTGGATTATTGTGTGAGTATCATTTTTGTTGCGCCAATCTGTCGTTCGTGAAATTACCCGATGGTTCCAATGGACAGTCATTACAAAGTGCCATCTGTTGGAAAATGGAATTTTACCAAAGAGAATTTGGTGGGACCCACACCGCGTGAGGTGGGCCCAACAACAGTGAATAAATTCCATTAAGATATGAATGAGAAATTGTCTCATTATGGGAATTGGAAAAGCCAAGTGACGTGCATGTGCGCCGTCACCAAACACCTAAATTAGACTGGGGCCGGGGCCGGAGCTCAGGATTCGTGGGCCCGCGACCTGTGGTTCGAGGTCTGTGGTCTATGGTCTAATCTAGATTAGTTTGGAACTGAATGGACTGTGGTCCTAGTTATGCTCTAGAATGAGAGCACGTGAGTCTGTGACTCTTCAATTGTCTGGCAATGAGTTGAATGCTGCAATTGAATGGTTTTCCAAAGATTAATCACCGTATTAATCACAAGGTTAATTCCCCATATTGAATGTATTGAATTCCCCCTATTGAATGGAAAGGCTCCCTATTCAATTCTGGTATTAATTGAGAAGGCTCCTCTTCAAGCTATATAAAGGAGTCGTTCTTCTTTGTTTGGATACCGGAAAAAATCGAGAGCTTCTCTACTTCTGCTATCTAATTGTTCTTTTCGAGAGAGAGAGTACAAACACAAGTTGGTTCGACGGGCAGTCAACGGCGGTGCTCCGGCGGCTGAGTGGAAACCGAGTCAACCCTGGGAGACAAACACCGACACAACCTCCAGCACCGGTGAGGCGGCGAATTTGTCTTAAGGGCACCGTTGAACAAAACGGGTCTCGGTTTGTAAATTCTTGTTCCCTATTTACAGTTTATGCTTATATGTCATATCCTGTAATTCTGTTTCATATAATTTCTGTTCGATTGTAAATTTCCAGAAATTAGTAAAATTGATTACTGTTTTCCGCACTATATTTTCCTACAATCTTAAGACAAATTTTTCTTTTTGGGAAAACGGTATTCCTGTTTTGATAAAGGATATTCAAACTTTTTGTGTACTAGAATTTTCGAACAAAAGAGTGGTTACCGATTTTGAAAAGAACAGAAATAAAACACTTTTCCTGATTGGTATTCAGTCCTTTACTACAGATTTGGTATTACCAGTGCTTATTCTATTTGTGCTCTCGATTTTGAAAAAGGAAAAGGAAAAAAAAAAAAAAATGTGTCAGTGCTCTTATCTTGTTTTACTTTGTGGTTAACAATTGTGTTTGCAACATTTGTTACTGACTTTTATGCTTTCAGTGCAGCAGATTTGGGAAGGAAAAAACAAAAACAGGTTTCTATATTCTGTTTTTTATTTATATATATCTGGTTCCAGTTGCAAGGGTTCCATAGATCCATGTTCGGAGTTAACTCCTGTTAGTGGGAGTGTTGGGTCTTTGTTCCTCCACAGGTTAGATACATGGAATTGAGCCGGATCGAGGTTCTGGATGGGTAATGTTAAATGGTAGTATTCTTGCTCAGTTACCTATTGGTGAATATCTTTGTTTGCATATTCATATGCACCATGAGATATTGATTGGCTTTGCATGAGGGAAAAGTCATGTTTATGAGAATTCATATCGGCTATTTATTTTCCATTGTAGTAACTGTCATTACTTAGTGCTATAGTAATGGTCATCGGGTTATTAGTAACTGGTTTTCACCATGTGTAACCTTTTGCTGGAGAATCATTGATTTGGTAATTGGTATTATCGCTTGATACTCCCATGTTTCTTAATAAAGGATTATTCAATAAGAATTACATGTTGGAAAATTGCGTGTAAAGATAACTTGTAGAAGTATTTACAGCAAGTTTCACTCTACCGTCAGTGGGTTCAATCCTGGGGTGTGTGCCATTCGAATTTGGAGAACAAAACTGTGCTTGTGCATGTTCTTAAAACCCATGGATGAAAGAAAGTGTTCACTGATGGACACAATAAAGAAGATTTATTAGCGGTGGTAATTTGGGAGGTATAGTTTCAATGATTCTGTCGTTTGGGTAGGTTTTTATTTTGCATCTTGGTATTCTGTCTCATATGGAATATTTTGGATATGCATGTGTGGCATGTACATTTATGAGAATAGTTTTACATGCATGAATATCAACTGTATCAGACATGGCTCTGATGATGGGAATACTGTCGGCTTTTGGCCGGTTACGGTTTGAGTAATAGCAAATTTTTTTTTTGAGTCGTGGAAAAGGAAGGAAATGAAAAACAGTCTTAGAGGTTTCTGTTTTCAAGAGAAGTTCATTTCCGTAGTATAAATAGCTTATTTGTTTTTATAAACAGATTGCTATTTATTCTAATCTGTTGGTTGCAGGGTATTCTAACAGAATTTAGAAATCGGTTTACATACCAGTTGATCTCTAATCTTTATTTAAAAGAGATTCTAACTTGTGTTTTATCTTGAAACTCCGTAATGTTGACCGAGTTCGGGAAACAAACAAGTGATTGTTTTCACAGGATGGTGTCTAGATTGGTTACGGGAAATGATGGGCCATAGCTTGTTGGAGCATGGTTATTTTGCAGCTTATGGGTGGTCATGCTTGGCGTTTGCTCGGAGCAAAAGGAGAAGCTGGTTGGCTTTGGCTAGTTGTGCGCGACTAGGCCTCGAATCAATTTTGTGCTAAACTGTTGGGCTATGGCCTTGGTCAGTCGTGCGCGACTCGGCCTCGAATTGGCTTTGGGGTAAGACTATTTGGCTTCGGCCTCGATCAGTCGTGCGCGACTCGATCACGGATTATTGGTAAATTGTCCGGCTTTGGCCATGGTTAGTCGTGCGCGACTCGGCCTTGGATCACAGATCGTTCGGCCTCTGGAGTGGTCTACTCGGCTTTGGCCTTGACATTACTCGGCCTCGGTCCTATGTTTGATCTGCTCGGTGGATACAATTTTCTGTACTCGGTTCTGTTGGGCCAAGTGCTTGCAGAAATGGCTCCAACCATGGGAATACTTGTGATGGTATTGTCCCAAGTGGTGTAACCATAGTTGTTTGGTGCGCTAACAAGTGGTTCCTGCGGGAACAAGTTTCTCTCATTTAGGGAATGAGCAAGATAGGCAAGTGATTGCCTTGTGAGGGTCCAAGTGACAAAGACTTCTTATCAATGAGTTGAAAGAAGTACTAAGGCATTGGATTTAATCCACATTGAGGTGTGTGATTTACAGTTACCTTCGAATGTGGGGGTGTCTCGCAAAGGAAGCTGTACCTCCACCTAAATAGGAGAAGATAGGGCCGAGAACTGTTGATTGTGTGTTCATTAGTTACGCACATAACAGTACTGCCTATTAGTTTCTTGTGTATAAATCTGAGATACTGGATATTCACAAGAAAACTATCATGGAATTTAGGAATGCGATGTTCTTTGAACACACATTTCCATATAAATCCATAGAAGAGTCGAGTTCCGTGAAACGAACTTTGGAGACTGCATGTGAAAGCAGTCAAAGACCAAAAGAAAGAAAGTGATGTTGAGCCTAGACGAAGCAAACGAACTAGAACATCAATATCCTTTGGTCCAGACTTCTTAACGCATCTGTTAGGAAGTGAGCCTCGGACATTCAAGGAAGTTGTGAGCTCTCCTGAGGGTCCTTTGTGGAAGGAGGCTATTAAGAGTGAAATTGATTCCATCCTGCAAAACTATACGTGGGAATTGGTGGATCTTCCTCCAGGCAGTAAGCCTTTGGGCTACAAATGGATCAAGAGGAAGATGAAGGCAGATGGATCAATAGATAAGTATAAAGTTAGGCTTGTCATTAAAGGATATAGACAAGGCCTAGACTACTTTGATACTTATTCTCCATTTATCCAAGAATGTGGGGGAAGGAGAATCCCAATTGGAGTATTCTCGGATAATTGGGAGTCTAATGTACCTAATGAGTTGTACAAGGCCCGACATAGCCTATTCAATAGCAATTTGAGTATATACACGAGTAATCCAGGGGATGACCACTGGAAGGCGATAGTGAGAGTACTACGCTATTTGAAGCATACTCATGATTTGTGACTGCACTACACAAGATATCCTGCAGTACTAGAGGGGTACTGTGATGCTAACTGGATATCAGTTATGAAAGACTCTAAATCCACGAGTGGATATGTCTTTATACTTGGTGGTGCAGCTGTTTCTTGGAAATCTTTAAAATAGACGTGTATTGCACGCTCTATGATGGAATATGAATTCATTGCTATAGATAAGGCAACTGAAGAAGCAGAATGGCTATGCCAGTTTCTAGAAGATGTTCCAAGATGGTTGAAACCTGTGCTAGCAATTTGCGTTTATTGCGATAATCAATTAGCAATTGGAAGGGCACAGTGTAATATGTATAATGGTAAATCTAAACATATGTCGTAGACATAATATCATTAGACAACTGCTCTCAACTGGGGTTGTTACTGTTGACTATGTGAAGTCAAAGGACAACATTGCGGATCCGCTAACCGAAAGGTTAAACAAAGAGCTAGTTGAGAAAGCATCGAAGGGAATGAGGCTAAAGCCTACTACGCTTGTGTTACCGTGAAGGAAACCCAACCTAGCTGACTGGAGATCCCAAGATCTAGGTTCAATGGGACAACCTACTTGCGAGTAACGAAGAACGATCACTGTGGAGACATGTTCTCCTGCTCATTCCTATGGTGCGAAACAGTGATACCTGAAAAATGGAAATAGGTTAAGCGTTGCTTTTAATGACTCTTATGCGCTGGAATGCCAGGCGGGGTATAGCAGGATACCCTTTATAAGAAGGTCACCTATGTGAGTATGAAGTGGGGCCGCTTCTTTGAGAATTTAGGAAGGCGAAATTCTCGAGAAAATACTTGCAGGACCAGGAAAGGGTGTCATGGCCAAAACGAACCCAACAGTGAGAACTAAACTGTGTTTGGAGAAGTTCCGTGTGAGGCCTGTTGTCTCGGTTTACACAAACGGCAGAACAGTTCAAGACATCATGTTCACTGGTCAGCCAGTAAATCCGATAGGTCTTCACAAGGGAAGGTTCAAGGCCAAAAGCTACCTATCCTATGCGGGGTTTTTCCATTGTACTCTCTCTCGTGTCAACTTTGTCTTCCGAGTCGGTTTCCGCCAATTTCATTCATGTGGGGGATTGTTGGAAAATGGAATTTTACCAAAGAGAATTTGGTGGGACCCACACCGCGTGAGGTGGGCCCAACAACAGTGAATAAATTCCATTAAGATATGAATGATAAATTGTCTCATTATGGGAATTGGAAAGCCAAGTGACGTGCATGCGCGCCGTCACCAAACACCTAAATTAGAATGGGGCCGGGGCCGGAGCTCAGGATTTGTGGGCCCGCGACCTGTGGTTCGAGGTCTGTGGTCTATGGTCTAATCTAGATTAGTTTGGAACTGACTGGACTGTGGTCCTAGTTATGCTCTAGAATGAGAGCACGTGAGTCTGTGACTCTTCAATTGTCTGGCAATGAGTTGAATGCTGCAATTGAATGGTTTTCCAAAGATTAATCACCGTATTAATCACAAGGTTAATTCCCCATATTGAATGTATTGAATTCCCCCTATTGAATGGAAAGGCTCCCTATTCAATTCTGGTATTAATTGAGAAGGCTCTTCTTCAAGCTATATAAAGGAGTCGTTCTTCTTTGTTTGGATACCGGAAAAAATCGAGAGCTTCTCTACTTCTCCTATCTAATTGTTCTTTTCGAGAGAGAGAGTACAAACACAAGTTGGTTCGACGGGCAGTCAACGGCGGTGCTCCGGCGGCTGAGTGGAAACCGAGTCAACCCTGGGAGACAAACACCGACACAACCTCCAGCACCGGTGAGGCGGCGAATTTGTCTTAAGGGCACCGTTGAACAAAACGGGTCTCGGTTTGCAAATTCTTGTTCCCTATTTACAGTTTATGCTTATATGTCATATCCTGTAATTCTGTTTCATATAATTTCTGTTCGATTGTAAATTTCCAGAAATTAGTAAAATCGATTACTGTTTTCCGCACTATATTTTCCTACACCATCAGTACTCGATTATGCCCTTCTCATCATAGAGTATTATAAATAGCTAAGATTGTTTCATCTGTTTCTTATTCAAATAACTGAGTGTGACATTTGCCCACTAGCAAAGCAATCGAGACTAAGTTTTCCCAACTGTTCCATTTCATCTGGCGCGCCCGGAAAATTTCTGCCGATGGGTTCGATGTTTTTGAAATGGTTTTAAAGTCGCCACCCGGATTTTTGTAAAATGGTTTGTTACTCGAAGAACCTGGAACTTGAAAATGATATTTGAGTTGGAAGGATAAACCAGAGATTTTTGGGCTCGGAAGCCAAGTTACGGAAAATGAAGGCTTTTATTCGGCACCCTTCTCGTCCGATACAAGGACCGGTCTCTACTAAATATCTGCGGGATTTTTAGAAAATGCTTATATTCTCAACCTTTAAAACACGTAGTAAGTAGAGTGTATCATGTAGGCATGTGCTGAAGTGTACGATGTATACAGAAGTAGAACAGTACATAAAGTTACATGCGATGAATGAAGAGATCGAACGCAAACTGTAAAAAACTGCAGGAAATGGAGATAACTCCTTTGCACTGGGGTCCCTGTGCCCAGTGCAAAGCACTTGTCCAGATCAATTTCTGAAAATATTTTTCTTTTTATCCAAATAGTGGATTAATTGGTAAAATGCATAGATAATGACTTTTGAAAATATTTTGAGATGTTTCTAGATGAAGTAATGAAAAGTATTTAAAACGAGTAATGAATGTTAGAAATGGACATAAAAAACCCTGGACCCTACTGATATTTGAAATAATCAGCGAGCCTAGGAGAAAGTGCTCAGCGCTGGAGAGTTAATGCCCAGCGCAAAGCACTCGCAATCACATTGTTTTTGTAACCAGAACCCATGATCGCGTTAGCCTACTTGTATCATTGTCCTAGGTTCCTGGTTTCCTCATATGGACAGAAACCAGAAATGTAGGTAGCTTACTATTTTTCGAGTGCTTGATCAAGACTTTGAGGCTTACTTTGGATGGTTCGATGGATGTTTTGAGTTGGAGAATGATGAAGGGGATTTTTACAGTGGAGTATTGAGGAAATGGAGAGTTTTGTGATGGAAATGAGATTTTTCTCTTCTAATATAAGATATTTCAGATTGTTTTTGGGTAATTGATATTTCAGATTTTTCTTCAAATATATATGAAGAGAACCCAAAATATATGTATTCTAGAGAGAGAAAGGGAGCTCCAAACTTGAGAAAGAGTTTCAAGAATGGGGGGTGTATAGTGTATTGGGGTTCTCTTTGTGGTGTGTCAATATGGCTCTGGACACCTCTATTTATAGAGAAAAACGAAGGAGGAGCGTCTATGCAGACTTAGAGTCGGCTAGATGCTCTGTAGGGGTCATGATGAGATTCCTGCAGCTGTCAGAAACGGAAAAAGATTCCCCAGCGCTCGTGAGTTTGTGTTCAGCGCTGGGTAGTCTGTTAGGCTGTCTTGTGCTGGGCAATTGATGCTTTGTGCTGGACTGTTGATGCTTTGTGCTGGGGAGTATGTTGGACTCGTGGTTCAGGTTTTGGGATGCTCAAGAATCATTGATCAAGCCTTCGAATTCATGGTTCTGTCTTGTATCATCAATGGAGATCCAAGGTAATTCGGGGAGTCTCAAATTGGGGTGTCTACATCTAGTAAACCTTTTCAATTAATCCATTTTGACACATTTGGGGTAGTTTTTCCCAACCTTTTGAGTGGTGCTTGATTTTTTCCTTACTATCTTGGATGATCACAATGAAATTAAACATATATTTTCTGGCGAATAGTGATGATTTTTTTCCAGATATTCAACAGATCAGATCAGACTACGGGGCAGAACTATTATCCAATAAAATGCAACAACTTTTTTTTTCCTTCTTCTAAAAATGGTGCATGTAGTCCATCAACGCAGTACTTGTGTGTCTACACTTGAACAAAATGGTGTTGTAGGACACAAACACCCACAACAACACCAATCTCCTTTTGGGGGGAGTGTCTTCTCACAGCTGTATCTTCGATCAACAAAGATTTCCACACCCGTACTTCATAACAAATTGCAGCGCGAAGTAAAATTCCCTTTGGTTCACGATTGCCATTGTTCAGTTGCACATCGAGCCTTTCTTTCAGCCATTTCCTCCAAAGAAGGGACCAACCCATGATTTTCTCAAGCAGTAACTAAAACTCCACACTGGCGTAAGGTAATGGTTGAATAAATAGCAGCTTTAGAAAAGAATCACACATGGAGGCGAAAAGGGTCCCTCCTGAAAAGGCCAGGTAAGGTATGCATACAATGTATGCAAATGAACACCTCATGAATCTGTGAATAACATAGGAAAAAGGTCATGGGTCCAAATACAAATATATATTGAACTCAAAGTTGTCCTGATTTATTATGCGGATATCATCAAATTATCATGAGGTGTCATAGATGACGGATTTTTTGATTATTTCCTTGCCCTTCCTTTAATGATGTTAGAAGAGGTTTGTCTTAAATTTTGCCATCAAGATTCAACAATGAGACTCCCTCCGTCCCAAAATTTTAGTCCATCTTTTCTTTTTTTAAAGTCCCAAATTAGTTGTCCATTTTAACTAGTGACGAATCTCATCAAATTTTCTACTACATCATCAAGGGTAACTTTGGAAATCCTTAAAATGTGGAATGATTTGGAATGCACAAAAGTTGGGAAATGTTACAATACTCCACACCGTTTGGGTGTGTATTATATGCACACTTTGAAATATTGTAGAGAATTTCATAACCATTATATACAAATTTTCTCATATGTTCGTAACATCAAGGTTCTCTTTTCCATTTTCTTCTCAACAGACGCAAATCGGGCAACTCGGGGGACTTGTGCATAGCATACATGTTGTGCACAATTTGGGCCGTCTGTTCAGTCATCCGATGGTCCAGATCTCATCTCAGCAATGGCTCTCGGTCGTTCATTGCCGAGATGAGATCTGATGTAGGACAAAAAATGGAGGGTTTTTATATTTTACTTTTATTGTTTTAGAATAAGATTTTGACTACGAGGATTTTTCGTTGAGGATAGAATTATTAACTTTTCGTATTCGGTTTGATTTTGATTTCTATTTTATTAGGATTCTTAGTTTACAAGAATTAGGATTTTATTTTAATTAATTAAGAATTATCTCTTATTCAATGCGGCTTGTTTTGGTATGATTTAGGATTTTTTTTCCAATAGGATTTCTAGTGTTAGGGTATTATAAAAAGGGTTGTAACTTATTCAATTATTCAGCTTTTTATCAATAATATTCAAACTTTGTCTATTTCTCTTGTGGACTCGAGTTTATCATTCGTTCGATTATTCCGCAACTAATCTCTTGTTAATTCTGCTGCGTCAAGATCCGGACCGTCAGATGGCCGAACGGACAGCTCAAATGGTGCACAACGCGCATGTGCACTTGTGAACAGCAAGCTCCCTAAGTTCTAAATCGGGGGATGATGTGGTTCGTCCATGCCTATGACACCATAAAATCGAACCAAGAACAAACCAATTAAACCCATTTTCCCCAAGATAAATGCATCTTGAATTCATGTTAAACAGTATTCAATTAACGTAATTTTCGGCGTGGTCGAAATTCTCAAGGAGTTCATTCACGTGAACCCAGAAAGGGGCCCAAAATGGCTGAAGCGACTATCCAGTTCAAATGTATGTTGGACTGGAGGATCCTGATCCCCTATCAAATTGTTTTAAGTTGCTTTTTTTTTCTCCACTATTTTAAGTTACTATAACGCCGCTTCTGATTAGAATGGAAACCATAGCACGGAAGTAAGAAAAAAAATTCTATTATGCCTAAAGTTATTTATTATTCATAGCTTCGGATAAAGTGTTGTTACGTTATTTACCCTCCTTCTTTATGATTTAGCATTAAATGTGAAAATTTTAATGAGTTTAAGAGCTTACTTCTAACTTTTTATTAGGGGTGAGCAAAAAATCCGTCAAACCGTGAATCCAATCCAAACCGGAAGGTTTGGTTTGGATTTTTAATAGTATGGTTTGGTCATGGTTTAAAAACCGAGTTATATAGCTTAGTCATTTGTGAATTCACGTTTACGGTTATGGTTTCAAACTGATCCGAACCAAAATTGAATGGAAAATACAATGCCAAAATTCTGGAAGAACAACCATTTCTTTGTCAAGAGATATATAGTTCACTATGGATATATATACAAGCAAAAATTTTACATTGTCAATATTTAATTATTACAACTCAAAATTGACTCATCCCAGTTGAAGTCCCCTCCGTGAAAAAAAAAAAGTTGAATTCCCCAAAGCAGCATGAAAATTTGGAAATCATGTTTGGCATTCGTCGTTTGATTCTTCTTCGTGCCCGATGAGGCATATGTACACAAATTCACGTTAGCAGCTTCTGAGGAGCTTCAAATTATTATGCATTAATATTTGAAGTTGACGATGGGAGAATTGTGAAAGCACATACGGCACTTATTGCAGATGCAATGGCTCCAAAAATGAACCCAGGAATATTACCACCTCCAAAAGCTGCATCCAACGGCCCAATGAGCACCGAGACGATCATCTGTTTCAACACATTGTACAACCAAATTAGTAATGATCGTGCCGAGCTGTAGATATCGGCAAGGTCATGTTTTTGTAGTATTCTAGATTTTAAATAATGGCAGCCGGTCTTGATCAATTTGTTAAAACCATCTTAACAACAGAGTACTTAAAGCGGCCGTGACCCTTTAACTTTTTAAAACCATTTTCGGGTACTACGATTGATCCAGTATCACAAGGCAAAAAAAAAACCGTTACGCAGCGGCCGCTATTTAAAACCTTGATTGCGTTCATTTAATTAGGTAATCCACAATCTTACCTGGGGGATACAAATTGAAATATTCAAGAGCCCCAAGGAAAGCCCTACACAGTTCAAACAGCCAGTCAGTCAATTAATCTTGCTCTTAAAGAGTTAAATTTGTAGCTCAAAACTGGAGGAAGCATTACCTTGGCCGGCTCCAGAAGAGCTAGAATATATTGAAGCCAGAGCAAATGGAATGCTAAAAGTCACCTGCACACACATTTAGGGGATCAAATTATTCTGATTACAATAATTCTATGTACACAGAAATGAGAAATCAATGAACCAGATTCGTTTTAAAGTGAATCTGGATCATTGATTTCTCATTTCGGGGTACTTAGCATTGCTCTTCTGATTATCTAAAAAAACGATTCATTTTGTAGCGCTGCCAAAACTAAGAATTTAGAGAATGGTTTTTTTTTTTGTTTTACTGATATTTTTTCCAACATATGGCTTGAGAAGGGGGACTAAACTAACCGCCTGGGGTATACCAAACGCGGCAAAAAGTCCAACCGCAGTTGCCTTGATGTCGGAAGGCGGCGGTTCAGAGGCTGCACCGCGGGCCTTCTCCGCCATCTTTGTGACCGTGTACGTCAATGCCAAGCAGATAGCCAAAATCAAGTTTCCAAGCCCCCAAACCCGCTTCACGTGACCGAGGCATTTAGCCATCGGCTCGATGGCCAGTGACATAATCCCGAGGATCACGGCGTACAGCATCAGCCCCAACGATCCGACGCTAACTCCTTGATCGTACAGCTTCACTTGGACATCGCTTCCGCTGGGATTGCCACCGTAGATCTCACGGCCCATCCAGTCGGTATCATACAAGAGGAATGGGAACCATCCGATCCAGTTCAATGCGGTCACCAGGAAAAGAAGCCACATTGGCTTAGGAAGGACTTTCACCGCTGAGCAAAGTTGCCCGAAAAATGGTACAGATTCCCCTCCTTTGTCGAGCTCTTCCTTTGTTATCGGCGTCTCTTTCACTATCGTGCAAGCGATTGTAGTAAGGATTAGGAGGAAGAGGATGGAGAAAATGAAGCATGTTTTAAGGTTGGCGCAGTATATGTCGCATGCCCCGGTTTGCGTGAAGGGAAATATTTTGTGTAGCTTAGGGTAAGATCCGGCCGCGTATCCCAACACGTTTCCGACGGCCATGAAGAAAGAGAAGAAGCCGTTCGCGGCGCTGATTTTGGAGTGGTTGTTGGCGGATAAGTCGGCCAGGAAGGCCCTGCATGGGCCTTGCAACGTGTTGTTGGCAACATCCAGAATCCAAAACCCAAGCACGAACATCACGACTGCTCGTGGTTTGGTTTTCTTGTCGGGCGAGTCGCCGAATTTCCTTCCCATGTCGGCTGCCCAGCCGATGAGGAAGACTGCCACGGCAACGAGGAGAGCGCCGGAGACTATGAAGGGACGGCGGCGACCGAATTTCGAGGTGCAACGGTCGCTGAAGTAGCCGACGATTGGCTGGACCAGCAGGCCTGAGAGGGGCCCACAGAGCCAGATGAAGCTGGACCAGGTGTGTGGGACGCCCAGGGTCTGCACGTAGGGTGTCAAGAGGGACAACTGCAGGGCCCATCCGAATTGGACCCCGGCGGCGATGGAGGCGACCAGGATAAGTTTCCCGATCGGGGCCGGGGGGCCGTTTGAGTCGCCGGAAGCGGAGGTGGTGATTATTGCGTGCTCCATGCTTTTCACATTCACTTTTTTTTTTTTTTAATATTTTTTTTTCCTATTTTTGTGATCTCTAACCCTCTTTTGAGAACTGTTATACCCGTTGTCTCTAATCGCTGGTGGCCTGAATAGGCCGTACCGGAAGGTGGTTGATGGGGAAATGAAATTAGTTCCGGCCAGGACTAGAGGTACAAGGGAGAGGAGGGAGAGAGAGACCACACGGGGGTTACTAGGTGATGGGATGAGATGGGAGTAAAAGGCAATGTGTGGATGTATTTATAATGTGTGGGGAAGAGAGAGAGAGAGAGAGAGAGAGATGAGAGAGAAGCATGGGGGTGGTGGTGCTTGACTTACGGAGAGACAACTGAGGAGAACCCAAGTATTGTAGATTTGAAAGAATAACGGGTCAACATTTGGTTATTTGGTGTTTTTCCAATTTTATGATGTCCCATCATTTGTTTTTTTTTTGTTGGGCAGAGTTCAAAGTTATGTGATCCGGTGAATACTAGTATTACATTATGCCCAATTTAATAACAGTGATAGATGGTTGAGATTCGTAAGAAGATATGATTATAATTGAAATTGATAATAAGAAGGGATTGGTAAGGAGATGGGATTGAGTATGTTTGTTTGAGATGGGAGTAGATGATGAGATTATTAATATTATGTTTGTTTCACATGGGATAAAATTGGATTGATAGTATACATTTCCGTTTTTGCCCTTCACATGAGATAGGATTGGTAAGGAGATGAGATTGGTGCAGGCTAATTTCGTATTTGTGCATTGACAAGGAGGGGATTGAATTGTTAATACCAAGTGGGAGAGGCCATTTTCAATCCTCCTTAGTATCCACCTTGCTAGTCATAAGGACTAATAATCCCAACCCATTTTGGATTACCAAACACAGTATTAATAATCCCTTGGGATTGGTAATCCAATCCCAAACCCCCTGAAGGTTTATCAAATGGGCCCTGCTTATGGGAACCGCTTTGTGTGCTTTATGGGTCTTCTCAACTACGTATGAGGCTCACACCCATGTGTGATGGTAAGAAAACTTACGTGGGAGTGTTCATGGAACACTAAGGGGGTGTTCCACTTTCTCCACACAAAAAAAACTTTTAGAAAAGAAAGGTAATTTCAAGCTCAAAAATTATGTTGAGCACCAGTACTACTCATAGCAATGAACCTCTGTTTCGTACCCGAATTATTGTTGCAAGGCACAACTCTAGCATTATTTTCTTAAAGAGATTAATTCTGGCAATGAATATATATATATAGATTAATCTAAGAGACACAGTTTTGGTGTGATTTATTTTTCCATCCCTAGAGGAGTGGACCTAATTGGTCCCAAGTACATGCATGGGGGTTTATATATGTTTGGTTTTACAGTTGACACCAATCGTAACCGGATAGAAAAGGGATTTTCATTACAGAAGTACTGGAATCACATACTACACCAGTCAGTCGATTAACCTTTACCAAAAGCTAAGCAAATTAAGCATTCACAATTTGAAACCTTATGGCAGCCTTTAGGAGCTCAGGGCGAAGGCGGATGTTACGAAGGTATCTCATAGAGTAGAGACCATGCGCCCAAAAGTTGAGCCAATCGACCCCTTCCATGGAAATCAACCAGGGCCGTAGCGAACCAGTGAGAGAAAGAGCCATTGGGGGGAGATGAAGATTTGAGGAAGAAAGATATGGTTAGTATGAAACCTAAGGCCTGAATTTATAGAAGGATAGAGGAGACAACTTCAACTTCCAAAAGAGCCTTGGGTTCCAAAAGTGTAGATTTTCCATGAGTCTTGCATAGGGAAAAAGCTTGGTCATGCTCTAAAAGAACAAAACAGACATGCATTGGCCCGGATATGTTATAGAGCAGGTCAAACTTTAAAACTCGTACAATCTGTCTTAGGAAGCAGCAAACGGCAGAATGTCAGGAAAAAAGTGCCGCGCGGTGTAAAGAGGTAGCGCACGGCATATCAAAATCAGGAGAAAACCGCGGCATAACACGGATACGCCGTGGAATCAGATGAAGCCACGCACGGCTTTTTGTAGCCCTGCACGGCATATTAAGTCTGCATTTCTGCAGACTTTGAGAGCAGAGGTTTGAAACCTACTCAAGGCGCTCGCAAGCATCACCAACCATCAAAACATGTCTCAATGGGTATTTGGGACTTCAAGGAACCCCCGCTTCAAGTCAACTCTCAAAATTCGATGTGAGAACACCGAAAAGTCAATAAAACCCATTTCCTAGGTCATGTCAAAGTTTCAGAGTCTGTTTCAAGCCGTTTCAAGTTAGGTCTTTCGGGTCCTACAGGTCATAATGGCCAAAGGTGACCTGGTCCAAGTTCCGTTTCGCAGTTAATGTCAAAATATGAGAATGTCACCCTCCAAATTCAAGGTTTTCTTGCTTTTCAGGCATGTTTTCAAGCGGTTTTTGGGTTTTGAATCACGTGTCAAGTATCCAGGGTCATTGTCAATAAACAAGAGTCCGCGACAGGGGTAGTTTCATAAGGTCTTACACAAAGGGATCAGTTTTTCGGAAATATTCAGTTATCTTCCTTGATTTCTATTCCAGTATCAATAAATCTTTGCCCTAACGTACTGCTCATCATAAAACTCAAGTTCGCTTCAGATTATGGCTCAAAGGACTAGTTGCATGCATTGGTTAGTGTTTCTGTTATTCAATCTTTCTTAAGCAAACGACAATAAGGGAAGTTGAATGACGAAAACAATGACAGAAATAAACTTCTCTATAAATATAATCTCCAAAATATCCATGAGTCGAAGTACCAAAAGGCGTGCAAGCCTCAAAATCCTATCTACTGAGGGTAAACAGGCACCCTTCCAAAAGAAGCACGCAGGCTCCAGTCAAAAGGCAAAACAAAAGGGAACTCAACTCTCATCCTCATCCTCATCGTCGTCCTCACCCTCCTCGCTGTCCTCCCCAGAGGCCTCCTCTGCCTGAGAGCTGGCCACCTCCTGAGTACCTGACGCCCTAGGCACTGTACTCCCCGAGGTGTCCGAGAGGTCAACGTCTGTCGGCTCCTCAGTCTCGTCAGAGACGTCGACCGGCTCGTCCTCTGTCCCCCCAGAAAGTCGCTGCCTCTTCGACGGAGGCTCCTCCCGCGAGCGTGCAGAGGAAGCCTGAGGCGCCTGCATGCGCACAGACTTCCTGCGCAGCCCACGCGAAACCCCTCCTCCAGCCTGCAATAACATGGTATTCATCATTTGCATTGTAATCACGGTATAAGCAATAGGAAATAAAAACAAAGGGTTCGAAAGCTTTACCATAGTCCCACCAGCACGAGGAAGCACCTCTGGGGCACGCCCCATGGCGTACTGCCTCACCAGCTGCTCCAGGCCCATCATGGCCTCGGCCATCTCTCTCACGTTGCTTACTCCGCAACCTAACCTCTTAGAAAGGCTTGCACCCGAGCATAGGGCTAGGTCATTGATAGCATAAATACCGGAAGACCGGATCGTTCCCACAGAGAAATCTTCTTCAGTGAACTTGGATTAGGTGTAAAGTATGGAGTTTCGGCTTTCAAGCGGCTAACTTTGGTGTTTGATTCGATTAACGAAATTGAACTTGGAAATAAACTAGATTAAGATGGTCGAGTCAAAGGGATTGATTTACCCACGACTTAGCCATAAAATGGTTTCTTCATCTAACTCATGTGTGGACTGAAACCGTCCGGATTCCACTAGAAGAATTAAAACTGAAGACTACTTGTAACTTGATTCAAAGCTCTAATTCAAATTGAACTCATTCAACGCAAGTGAGAGACGAAAAATGATCGTTCGCACGCGCAAGATATATCAAGCTCGTAGCATGATGCAATAGACCTCATTGATCAAAGAAGCCACCGACCTCATGATCAAAGCTAGAAATCATAGGTTTAATTCATTCAAAACCTTGAGATTAAGCTAAAGCTTAGGCGAAACCATTTAAACGACTAATACATGGAGCAAACCTCTCCCCATGACCGAACCGATTAACTACTCACTCATAGCAAATTGACTAGAAACAAAGCTAGGAAGGGTAAACATATTTAACCGACAAAGACGAAAATAAACTTGATATTAAGAATGATCTAAACCGTAGCAACAACATTAATAAACGAGAAAACAACAAACGAACTAAACTTACCAAGGTTCTTGAAGGAAATGCTAGGAAAGCTTGAAAGACATTAATGGAGTTCTAAAATTTAAAAAGACTTAAAACTAACTATCAACTACTCCAAGAGAGAGAGAGGAGGTCCATATTTATACAAAAGAGCATTTCTCTCTCCTCAAAAATCTGGAAAAATCCAAAAAACTAGCTATAAAAAGAAACTTTCCATAAGTGGAAAGTCTGAAAAAGCAGTAAAAATATCTGCTGGAGACCAAAGTTATCGATACCTAAGGTAAAGATATCGATAACTTCTTCAAAATCTTCCCCCGGAACAAACTGGTATCGATAACTTTAGTTGGAGTTATCGATACTCTACAGGCTGGAATCCTTCTGGACCAAGATGAGACAATTGGTATCGATACCAATTGTTGAGGTATCGATAACAATATGCAAAACTGCAGATTCCAAGTTGAGGCTTCAGCTTCAGCAAACAGCTCCCAGCAACTTCCAGATTCTCAGCACTTATTTTCATTCTCATTCTCTAAATTTAAGTAAAGACTACATTTTAAACCTTTCTTTTACCTTTCTTTACTTTAATTTTATTTAATGAAAATAAGAAAGTACCCCCCATTTGGAAACAATAGCATTATCAGAATTTCAAGATTCCAATTAAATCAAAATGTCAACCCCCAGCTTTTAGTGTAAAATGGAAAACTGCACATTTTTCTCGCGAGAAAATGGCTCAAAACATGACCTTGCTCTTCAAATAAAACCTTGTAACTTTGTAGTTACTCTTAGAAAAATTCAAGGATCAATTACCGCCATTTTTTATCTCGAAAATCGATACTTTTTCAGAAAGTCATTTTTCCATACTTAGACAGATTTTAAGGGGCCGACAGGGTCTTCGGGTACTTGGAAGTACTTGGGCCGTTCATGGCGTCAAACTACGCCTTATTTGCACGTTTTACCTGAAACACATGAAAACACACCTTACGTGCAATAACGCTATAAAAGCTAAATAAACAAAAGTAAAAGCAAGATAGAACGGGACTAGTCGCACCAAATATCTACAATGTTTGGTGCTCATCACATGTACTCCGAAGTCGCCTGCACAATAGGTTAATTGTTTAGAACGTACAGTGATGCTAACAAGTGCATATAAATGGGCGAAAGAGTGCAAGTTATACCTGAGCAAGGAACTCCGGAGCTGCAACCGTGGGACGCGGCACCACCACTACACCAGAAACCCCCTGGGCAGTCGTCACGTCCACAGTCCAGGAGAGCTGAGGCAAGCTGGCCCCGCTCAGACCTGCGTCGTCACCTCGACCTCCAACGCTACCCTCGCGTCCTCTGCCTCTCCCTCCTCTCCGTCCTCGTCCGCCTCTACCACCTGCAGCACCTGGCGCTCGAAGCGTCGCCTCCCGAGCAGCAGCCCGTACCCCGAAACTCGGCATCAAGTACCAAGCTCGGTACTCAGAGTAGTCCACGCCCGTCTAAAAGAGCAGCTCCAGCTCAAGGTCCGGTCGTACGAACCGCTCAACCTCTCCCCTGGTGTACAAGCTCGTCCGCTGCACCAGAGCAGGAAGGAGACCGGGGACTCTAAAGGCGTCCAGCCTCAACGACTGACGTGATACCCGGTCACCTAGGTACCACTGCCAGCCGTAAGGGGACTCGAGCAGCACTCTCCCCCTCGTCACCTCCCTACTCCGGACCAAGTAAGGAAGCTCGCAACGATCCCACACACGCCAGCGAACCTGCAATCAAAGATGAATGACATCAGCATGAGACTTGAATAAGAACTTTCAAACAAATGAAAGCATGCGAGATATAATCATACCCGGTCAGGACGAAGCTCGTCTAAGAAGAGGCGGTAGGCGTTCAAGTCGCCCTTTCCCTTCTTCACTCCCCGGAACTCCATGGACCAGCGCAGGGCCCGGGGAAGCACTATGTCGCCAGGGCAGGAGGTCTCGGGAGGGTACATATCCAGTACCTCGTACGTCCACAGCTGCCGAATCAAACATCAAGGATTAGCACAGGATACGCAATAAGTGAATAGAAAGACAAATGGGATGCAAGAGAAGTTCGAAATATACCTCCCAGACCCTCCAGTAACCGCCGAGGCTCTTCCCCGCTCCTCGAGAAAGAGACCCCATGAAGGCGTAGCACGCCCCCAAAGCTGCACCGCCCCAGTCAAAGCGGGCTATCTCTCCGACGTCCCTCAAGGCCGGTAGGAGCGAAAGGTGTACCCGGTTGCGCCTGTTGGGAAATAGGGACGCACCGAGCAAGTACAACAGAAAGCACCGCGCCATCTGCTCCTCCTGCACCCTGTCAGTCGGGAGCTCCTCCGTCCAAAACCCCAACAGCTGAGCGTACTGAGCGTCCTCCTTCTCCGCCCTCAGCACGTACCCCAGTGTCTCCCGCTGTAGCACCGCACTCCTCCCCGTAACGGCATCGTAAGGGATAGGGTCACCCCCGACCCTCAGGCCAGTGATCGCCGCAAAGTCCAGCGGCGTCACCGTCAGCTCGCCAAAAAGGAAGTGGAACGTGTTCGTAGTGTCCCACCACCTCTCAGCTAGTGCCCTCACCACCTGGCGATCGTTGCTCGCCCTCGTCAGCACGCTCACAAACTCCCCAAAACCCGCCTGCCTCACGATCTCCCTCACAGCCTCAGGGAGTCTCTCTCAGAACGTCGGCACGTCGGCCGCACCACCGTAGCACGAGATGGTGATCGCCTGTTGCAATAAGTTGATAACATTCAGTAAACAGGTATACTATTCAAAGCAAATACAGCATTCAGATAAAGAAATGAAAGTACGATACATTGGAGTCTGAAGTGCAAGTGTTCAAGGCATACCTCGTCTCGGCGCAAAGAAAGGTGCTGCTGTGGGTCCCTCAGGACCAGAGTCTCGTCGTACGTGGGCCACGCCGGCCTGTAGGCATCCGAAAGAGTAGGGACCACTATGTGCTGAAAGGGCACGTAGGACTCCGCCTCGTAAGCTCCGCGCCCCTTCAAGGCCACTGTCGCCTCCTCCACAACACTCCTCTGAGGGCCAGTCTCACCTCCGGCAGCCTCCTCCTCTGCTCCCTGTGGCTCTCCAGCGGCCTCTGTCTCAAGCTCAACCTGGAGCACCCTCTCCTGAGCCTCAAGTAAAGCCGCAGCCAGTCCAGGCACCCCCCGTAAGGTCTCAACCAAGTCCTCAAGGGACGCCTCCTCAAGGTAGTCGCCTAAACCTATGGGCCGCGACGACCCTGCACCCTCGCCACTGCCAACAAACATAGCCGGCGTCTCCCTCTCCTCCACCAACTCCTCCTCGACGACAGGACCCTTCCCCAGGTCAGTCCGGGGCTCTCTCACAGCGGAGGCCTTTGTCACCACCTCCGCTCCGTCAGGCCTGTCACCACCGTGAGTCTCCGTAACCCTCTCCTCCAAACCAACGGCACCTTCCGCTCGGCCCGTAGCCTCGTCCTCACCCCTAGGCTCCACTGCACTCGGAGTCTCTGTCTCCTGGCCATACCCGGCCAACACCCTGCTACCACCGTCACCGCCGTCGCTACCAACCACCGCGGCAGAGGCCGAAGCCTCCTCGGCCAATGCCGCCGGGGCCGAGACTCCCATAGTCTCCGGCCCCACCTCGGCCGCCACGTCGCTCCCCGGGGCTGCCGTGGCCGGTATAACCTCAACCCGCGGAGGATGATCACCCCCGGGTATATCCGTGCTATCCATGAGAGAGAGAGAGACAGCGAGAGAGAGACGAGAGAGAGAGAGAAAGAGACACCAGAGAGAGAGACCAGAGAGAGAGACAAGAGAGAGAGGAGGGAAATTTGAAACGATCGGGGCGTACTGTCTACGCCCCATATATATATGTATATCCCCTGAACCGGTTCGTCTGGACTTTAAGTGGACCGGGTTCGAAGAGAGGTGCACCGCACGGCATAGTAGATAGAAGCGCGCGGCATAATAGCTTAACTGGATGAGGATTCTCGAGTTACCACGACGCACGACATTACCCATGCTGCGCACGGCATACTGGGTTAGTACGACAGTTTAGATTCTGAGGACAGTTTCTGACAATAGCATTCCGTTCGATTTCGTTCGTGAACAGTATGAGCAATGACAAGAAAATGAGATTTTTCATTCCATGAAGCCCAAGGTAACCCCCGGGATTTCCATTACATCGTTCAAAAAGAAAAAAAAAGAGAGAGAAAAATCAAAACAGGAAAAAAATCCTACTGGCCCCCTTTTCTTCTTCATCAATCCTCTTCCTCAGTCGCTCCCTCCGCCAGACGCACCATCCCCTTCGCCGGAACGGTCATCCGAGCCATTCGGATTCCCCTCCAAGTCCTCTGCAGTCGCGTCCGAATCGCGCCACGGCGCATACTCCGGGTCATGCTTGCTGTCCATCTGATCAAAAGCGAAGTCCTGAAGGTTGGACACCGCGCGACGAAGAGTGCGGATCGTTGATATGAGCCTCGCAATCTGACGGTTCAGTTGCTCAATCTCCTCACGGTAAAAACCCATCTCGGCCTCGAGGGAAGTCACTCGTGCAGTCAAGTCGCTGTCCGCCATGTCGAGTCTCGAAAGTAACCTTTTTCTTAGAATGGGGAGAAGGTAGAGAGACTTGGGAGAATGGTGCATAGAATGAGGCACCACCATCTCTTTAAAAGAAGTCCTGATTGACGAAAGGGCACGCCTGTATTAATGGGCACCCTTAAACCAGCCAACTGATCTCGAAAATCGAAGAGGTGCATGGAAAAACTAAAAGCCGCGCGCCACATCGAACGCCCACACGGCATTATAGATTCAGAGGAATAAATGTGTTTTCTCGGAAATTGAGCACCCTAGCCACCAAAAGTCATCTCGGAAACCAAAAGCTCCAGCCGTTTTGCAGCAGAAATCCTTTGGAATAACGTGCATTAATGATGAAATCATATCTTAGCCCCCCGGGACTCGCAAAAATTTCCCGTCCCCCGAGGACTGGTTGTATTCACATTTGCTCGCAGTATTTTCTCAATTCAAGTCTCAAGTCTCAAATCAATTTCAAAAATTCGCCTCCTGAAGGCTCATCTCAAATCAAGTCTCAATTCAAGTCTCAAGTCTCAAATCAATTTCAAAAATTCGCCTCCCGAAGGCTCGTCTCAATTCAAGTCTCAAGTCTCAAATCAATTTCAAAATTCGCCTCCCGAAGGCTCGTCTCAAATCAAGTCTCAATTCAAGTCTCAAGTCTCAATTCAAGTCTCGAATCAATTTCAAAATTCGCCTCCCGAAGGCTCGTCTCAAATCTAGTCTCAATTCAAGTCTCAAGTCTCAAATCAATTTTAAAATTCGCCTCCCGAAGGCTCGTCTCAAATCTAGTCTCAACTCAAGTCTCAAATCAATTTCAAAATTCGCCTCCCAAAGGCTCGTCTCAATTCAAGTCTCAAATCAATTTCAAAAATTCGCCTCCCGAAAGCTCGTCTCAAATCAAGTCTCAATTCAAGTCTCAAGTCTCAAATCAAATTTCAAAATTGAATTTCGCCTCCCGAAGGCTCGTCTCAATTGAATTTTTCGCATTGTTTGCTACATTTGCATCGTCCCAATTGAACTACGTTGGTCTGATCCCTACAAACAGGGTACGTAGGCAGTTCCACGAACGCGACCACCATTGTCATTCACTTGCATTTTCAAGCATTTTGTTTTCTATTTCTGTTCAAAGACTTTAGAGCAAACGGACTGGGATGCCTATTCTTTAAGCGTCACTCGTATCAAAACAATGGTATCCGAGTTACGTTAAAGAGGGACTACTGTAGACACCCCAATCCGGACCTCGAAGGGTCTTTGGCCACCCCGATGATGAAATAAAGGAAACAAAGTCTTTGCGAGCTTGAATGAAGTATTCCTCCAGCATCCGCAGCCCAAACCAACCATCAGCCCAGAAAAACCCAAAAAGCCCAAAAGACCAGAGAAAGCCCAAAAAGCCCTGGACCGAACCTAAAGTACCGTGCGCGACACTTCTAAACCGCACGGCGTATCGAAATTTAATACGCCGCACGCAGTCATGAGGTTAACCGCACGGCATTTTGGATAAAGTTCTGACTGGCTCTGAAAGCTGTCGGCCACGCCCATTTGAGCCACAGCTGCAATACGGCTCAGCCGAAAGCACACTTCTGGCCCGCCCAGAAAATACCTCCAACTTTTGAAATTCAAAATCCAAGGCTCTTGCCTATAAATACACCCCTCCACTCAAGGGAAAAGGCCCTTGATCACCATTATACCATTTCTCTCTCTTCTTGCTTTCACACCCACTTCCCCATTTCCAAACCTTGAGAATGTTGTTCTCAAAAGACATTCTCTAGGCCCTTTTACTCCATTTTTCTCTTCACCATTGAAGTTAGTCCCTTACTAACTTTGAGGTCCCAACTACCCAATATACCCATCTATTACACACATCCATACTTTTACTCTCTTTTTCAACCTTCCGACGTCTATCCGCCTTCATCAAAGCTCATTCAAGCTCCAGATCCAAGGTAAAAACCAAGTTTCCTTGGGTTAGGCTCTGTCCTGGCCCTGAGGGGACCTTTCTGTTTTCAGGCTTAACCCTTTTGGTTGAGATCTGACCCAAAACCTCTTTTACAAAACAAAACCAGTGTTCTGTGCAAAGGTGTGCTACGTCGCGCGGCGCTTTGGAGTGTCGCACGGCGTAGTAAACTTGCGCGCACGGCATTTCGAAGGATACTGTTTTCTTGATCAAACTGTCTGGATCGCGATCGTCCGTTGTTGGGTCTTTTCTGTATACCAAAAGCTGTCTCAGAATGAGACCATTTCTACAAGCCATGTTTTAAATTCCATGGATCTTTTCAAAACAAGCAAACGTATCAAAAATGGCTTTCTCTTCATGGTTTGAAAGAATGGTGCAGATCTGAGATGATTTGACGGCTGTGAGTTGTCTGAAGCTTTAAAATAACACTGTGCGATGGAATGGGTATACCGTGCGAAGCTTTACAAAACTATAAAATTTTGGTATCCAGATCGGAACCATGCACGGTATACCAGTAAGCCGCGCGTTGTAAGCTGATATGCCGCCTGACGGAGGATAGTGATTCAGACAGTCCCTTTGAATATCTTTCTTGTTTATATCATCGCCATGCCATCTTTATCATCTCTGTACAGCAAGCACCACTAGCACGGCAATGTGTTGTGATTTATCTTGTTCCCCTTTCCCCTTTACGTGTTTTTAAGGTTTTCCGAATCGTATTAATCCCTCCATTTAAAATGCTTAGTAGAGACCGGTTTTTACCGGGCGAGCGGGGTGCTTTTTCAACAAAATCTTCCCCGCTCGTAACGTGGCTCCCGGATCCAAAATCTCAACGGTTTCGCTAGATCAAAAGCCTTTCTTTTCAAAACAAACTCTCGGTTTCTCGGATCATCCATCTCAAAAATCCGGGTGGCGACTCTGTCGATCGCGCCTCGGGCGCGGGAGCCCACAGGTTTGTTACCCGAATAACCTGGAACTTGAAAATGATATTTGAGTTGGAAGGATAAACCAGAGATTTTTGGGCTCGGAAGCCAAGTTACGGAAAAGGAAGGCTTTTATTCGGCACCCTTCTCGTCCGATACGAGGACCGGTCTCTACTAAATATTTGCGGGATTTTTAGAAAATGATTATATTCTCAACCTTTAAAACACGTAGTAAGTAGAGTGTATCATGTAGGCATGTGCTGAAGTGTACAATGTATACATAAGTAGAACAGTACAGAAAGTTACATACGATGAATGAAGAGATCGAATGCAAACTGTAGAAAACTGCAGGAAATGGAGATAACTCCTTTGCACTGGGGTCCCTGTGCCCAGCGCAAAGCACTTGTCCAGATCAATTTCTGAAAATATTTTTCTTTTTATCCAAATAGTGGATTAATTGGTAAAATGCATAGATAATGACTTTTGAAAATATTTTGAGATGTTTCTAGATGAAGTAATGAAATACAGTATTGAAAAGTATTGAAAACAAGTAATGGATGTTAGAAATGGACATAAAACCCCTGGACCCTACTGATATTTGAAATAATCAGCGAGCCTAGGAGAAAGTGCTCAGCGCTGGGGAGTTAATGCCCAGCGCAAAGCACTCGCAATCACATTGTTTTTGTAACCAGAACCCATGATCGCATTAGCCTACTTGTATCATTGTCTTAGGTTCCTGGTTTCCTCAGATGGACAGAAACCAGAAATATAGGTTGCTTACTATTTTTCGAGTGCTTGATCAAGACTTTGATTAGGCTTACTTTGGATGGTTCGATGGATGTTTTGAGTTGGAGAATGATGAAGGGGATTTTTACGGTGGAGTATTGAGGAAATGGAGAGTTTTGTGATGGAAATGAGATTTTTCTCTTCTAATATAAGATATTTCAGATTTTTTTAGGTAATTGATATTTCAGATTTTTCTTCAAATATATATGAAGAGAACCCAAAATATATGTATTCTAGAGAGAGAAAGAGAGCCAAACTTGAGAAAGAGTTTCAAGAATGGGGGGTGTATTGTGTATTGGGGGTCTCTTTGTGGTGTGTCAATATGGCTCTGGACACCTCTATTTATAGAGAAAAACGAAGGAGGAGCGTCTATGCAGACTTAGAGTCGGCTAGATGCTCTGTAGGGGTCATGATGAGATTCCTGTAGCAGTCAGAGCTGTCAGAAACAGAAAAAGATTCCCCAGCGCTCGTGAGTTTGTGTTCAGCGCTGGGTAGTCTGTTAGACTGTCTTGTGCTGGGCAATTGATGCTTTGTGCTGGACAGTTGATGCTTTGTGCTGGACAGTTGATGCTTTGTGCTAGGGAGTATGTTGGACTTGTGGTTCAGGTTCTGGGATGCTCAAGAATCATTGATCAAGCCTTCGAATTCATGGTTCTGTCTTGTATCATCATTGGAGATCCAAGGTAATTCGGAGAGTCTCAAATTGGGGTGTCTACATCTAGTAAACCTTTTCAATTAATCCATTTTGACACATTTGGGGTAGTTTTTCCCAACCTTTTGAGTGGTGTTTGATTTTTTTCCTTACTATCTTGGATGATCGCAATGAAATTAAACATATATTTTCTGGCGAATAGTGATGATTTTTTTCCAGATATTCAACAGATCAGATCAGACTACGGGGCAGAACTATTATCCAATAAAATGCAACAACTTTTTTTTTCCTTCTTCTAAAAATGGTGCATGTAGTCCATCAACGCAGTACTTGTGTGTCTACACTTGAACAAAATGGTGTTGTAGGACACAAACACCCACAACAACACCAATCTCCTTTTGGGGGGAATGTCTTCTCACAGCTGTATCTTCGATCAACAAAGATTTCCACACCCGTACTTCATAACAAATTGCCTCGCGAAGTAAAATTCCCTTTGGTTCACGATTGCCATTGTTCAGTTGCACATCGAGCCTTTCTTTCAGCCATTTCCTCCAAAGAAGAGACCAACTCATGATTTTCTCAAGCGCGCAGTAATTAAAACTCCACACTGGCGTAAGGTAATGGTTGAATAAATAGCAGCTTTAGAAAAGAATCACACATGGGCTTTTGTTCATTTACCCTCGAACAAAAGACTATTAAGTGCAAGTGACTTTACAAAATAAAAAATCGATATGATGGTAATGTCGATCTTTATAAAGCTTGCTTAGTTGCAAAGGAATTCACACAAGTTCAAGGGGTCGACAATCACATTAAGCGTTGGAGTGCTCAAGTCGACTTCAAACCAGGGCTCAAACCTGATTCTGTATGCATCCAACACTCGTTGTGCTTTGGCTGTCTACTTGAATTGTACACCTTTTCCCCTTGTGATTTGGCGCGGTATGTCGGAGTCAATGAGTTTAAACAAGCTAAGAATTGCGATACAAATAGTAATTAATTTGTTATAATATAAGACGTGATTTGTGTTGGGATGGTTCGGGTTTCCAATGGTGTTGGTTCGAATTCCACCAAAGTATTAATGTCTTGCACAAGGATTGTTGGCCTCTGGATTTACCGAAGTGCTAGCTGGGCTAGCTGTTTTTCTCTTTTGCTGTGTGACCCCCCAACTGCTTTGTTGGGAACAAGTAAATGGGTATTATTGCATTGGTTTGGTGGATGCATATAAATTGACATGAGAGGAAGTATTTTTTTCGGCAGAGAGAGCAAGGGTGGAAGAAAAACAGTGTGTGTGTGTGGGGCAGCTCCTTTGGGAGTTGCTGGGTACACGGGTTTTTCTACCGCAAGTTTTATGTGTGCAAGGGTCAAGTCTAGTACTTGGTGAGAGTGTGTTCTTGTATGAGTGAGTGTATAAGGGTTGGGTGTGGGTTATTTCATACTCAAGTGTACTTGTTCAGAAATTCTCATAGTGAAAAGAACGGGATCCTCTCCATGGAGTAGGCAAATTTTTGCTGAACCACGTATATCTTGCGTGTGTCTCTCTATTTTATTTTTCATCGAACTTTCATTAGTTGCAATTGTGGTTGTGTTTGAATCTTGACGCTTGGGTGCTTCCGCGTTTAATCCCAACAATTTGTTACTACAATTACTAGTATTTTCTAACCATGTTCTACAATTTTTCTGCTTCGACTTAATTACCAGGCAAAACAAGTAAGTATTGTGAGTATCGGACAGGAGGCGAAAAGGGTCCTTCCTGAAAAGGTAAGGTATGCGTACAATGTATGCAAATGAACACCTCATGAATCTGTGAATAACATAGGAAAAAGGTCATGGTTCCAAATACAAATATATATTGAACTCAAAGTTGTCCTGATTTATTATGCGGATATCATCAAATTATCATGAGGTGTCATAGATGACGGATTTTTTTATTATTTCCTTTAATGATGTTAGAAGAGGTTTTGTCTTAAATTTTGCCATCAAGATTCAACAATGAGACTCCCTCCATCCCAAAATTTTAGTCCATCTTTTCTTTTTTAAAAGTCCCAAATTAGTTGTCCATTTTAACTAGTGACGAATCTCATCAAATTTTCTACTACATCATCAAGGGTAACTTTGGAAATCCTTAAAATGTGGAATGATTTGGAATGCACAAAAGTTGGGAAATGTTACAATACTCCACACCGTTTGGGTGTGTATTATATGCACATTTTGAAATATTGTAGAGAATTTCATAACCATTATATACAAATTTTCTCATATGTTCGTAACATCAAGGTTCTCTTTTCCATTTTCTTCTCAACAGATGCAAATCGGGCAACTCGGGGGACTTGTGCATAGCATACATGTTGTGCACAATTTGGGCCGTCTGTTCAGTCATCCGATGGTCCAGATCTCATCTCAGCAATGGCTCTCGGTCGTTCATTGTCGAGATGAGATATGATGTAGGACAAAAAATGGAGGGTTTTTATATTTTACTTTTATTGTTTTAGAATAAGATTTTGACTACGAGGATTTTTCGTTGAGGATAGAATTATTAACTTTTCGTATTCGGTTTGATTTTGATTTCTATTTTATTAGGATTCTTAGTTTACAAGAATTAGGATTTTATTTTAATTAATTAAGAATTATCTCTTATTCAATGCGGCTTGTTTTTGGTATGATTTAGGATTTTTTTTTCCAATAGGATTTCTAGTGTTAGGGTATTATAAAAAGGGTTGTAACTTATTCAATTATTCAGCTTTTTATTAATAATATTCAGACTTTGTCTATTTCTCTTGTGGACTCGAGTTTATTATTCGTTCGATTATTCCACAACTAATCTCTTGTTAATTGTGCTGCGTCAAGATCCGAACCGTCAGATGGCCGAACGGACAGCTCAAATGGTGCACAACGCGCATGTGCACTTGTGAACAGCAAGCTCCCTAAGTTCTAAATCGGGGGATGATGTGGTTCGTCCATGCCTATGACACCATAAAATCGAACCAAGAACAAACCAATTAAATCCATTTTCCCCAAGATAAATGCATCTTGAATTCATGTTAAACAGTATTCAATTAACGTAATTTTCGGCGTGGTCGAAATTCTCGACGAGTTCATTCACGTGAGCCCAGAAAGGGGCCCAAAATGGCTGAAGCGACTGTCCAGTTCAAATGTATGTTGGACTGGAGGATCCTGATCCCCTATCAAATTGTTTTAAGTTGCTTTTTTTTTCTCCACTATTTTAAGTTACTATAACGCCGCTTCTAATTAGAATGGAAACCAAGCGTTTTATCCGTGCTATGCACGGAAGTAAGAAAAAAAATTCTATTATGTCTAAAGTTATTTATTATTCATAGCTTCGGATAAAGTGTCGTTATGTTATTTACCCTCCTTCTTTATGATTTAGCATTAAATGTGAAAAATTTAATGACAGAGCGTGAATCCAACTGTGAATCTGTCAAACCGTGAATCCAATCCAATCCGGAAGGTTTGGTTCGGGTTTTTAATAGTATGGTTTGGTCATGGTTTAAAAAAATTAGAAACCGCGTTATATGGCTTGGTCGTTTGTGAATTCACGTTTACAGTTATGGTTTCAAACCGATCCGGACCAAAATTGAATGGAAAATTCTGGAAGAACAACCATTTCTTTGTCAAGAGATATATAGTTCACTATGGATATATAATTATTACATTGTGAATATTCAATTATTACAACTCAAAAAATGACTCATCCCACTTGAAGTCCCCAAAGCAAAAAACATGAAAATTCGGAAATCATGTTTGGCATTCGTCGTTAGATTCTTCTTCGTGCCCGATGAGGCATATGTACACAAATTCACATTAGAAACTTCTGGGGAGCTTCAAATTATTACGCATTGTTTCAAGCTGACGATGGAAGAATTGTGAAAGCACAGACCGCACTTATTGCAGATGCAATGGCTCCAAAAATGAACCCAGGAATATTACCACCTCCAAAAGCTGCATCCAATGGCCCAATGAGCACCGAGACGATCATCTGTTTCAACACATCGTACAACCAAATTAGCAATGATCGTGCCGATCTGTAGATATCGGCAATGGAAGGAATTGGCTAAACCATACAGTCTCAAGGTCATGTTTTTGAAGTATTTTGCGCTATGCTACATCGCATTCCAGATTTTAAATAATGGCAGCCGGTCTTGATCAATTTGTTAAAATTAACCATCTTAATGCCAGAGTACTTAAAGCAGCCGTGACCCTTCAACTTTTTAAAACCTTTACGATTGATCCAGTATCACAAGGCAAAAAAAAAACCCGTTACGTGGCGGCAGCTATTTAAAACCTTGATTGCGTTCATTTAGGTAATCCACAATCTTACCTGGGGGATACAAATTGAAATATTCAGGATCCCCAAGGAAAGCCCTACACAGTTGAAACAGCCAGTCAGTTAATCTTATTAATTATTCTTAAAAAGTTAAATTTGTAGCTCAAAACTGGAGGAAGCATTACCTTGGCCGGCTCCAGAAGTGCTAGAATATATTGAAGCCAGAGCAAATGGAATGCTAAAAGTCACCTGCACACACATTTAGGGGATCAAAAATTATTCTGATTGTCCAAAACATACTAATTCATAGTATTGTGGTGCTGCCAAAACTGAGAATTTAGAGAAGGGGAAATAAACTAACCGCCTGGGGGATACCAAACGCGGCAAAAAGTCCCACCGCGGTTGCCTTGACGTTGGAAGGCGGAGGCTGCAAGGTTGCACCGCGGGCCTTCTCCGCCATCTTGGAGACCACGTACGTCAATGCCAAGCAGATAGCCAAAACCAAGTTTCCAAGCCCCCAAACCCGCTTCACGTGGCCGAGGCATTTCGCCATCGGCTCGATGGCCAGTGACATAATCCCGAGGATCACGGCATACAGCATCAGCCCCAACGATCCGACGCTAACTCCTTGATCGTACAGCTTCACTTGGACATCGCTTCCGGTGGGATCGCCACCGTAGATCTCACGGCCCATCCAGTCGGTATCGTACAAGAGGAATGGGAACCATCCGATCCAGTTCAATGCGGTCACCAAGAAAAGAAGCCACACTGGCTTAGGTAGGATTTTCACCGCCGAGCAAAGTTGCCCGAAAAATGGTACAGATTCCCCTCCTTTGTCGAGCTCTTCCTTTGTTATCGGGGTCTCTTTCACTATCGTGCAAGCGATTGTAGTAAGGATTAGGAGGAAGAGGATGGAGAAAATGAAGCATGTTTTAAGGTTGGCGCAGTATACGTCGCATGCCTCGGTTTGCGTGAAGGGAAATATTTTGTGTAGCTTAGGGTAAGATCCGGCCGCGTATCCCAACACATTTCCGACGGCCATGAAGAAAGAGAAGAAGCCGTTCGCGGCGCTGATTTTGGAGTGGTTGTTGGCCGATAAGTCGGCTAGGAAGGCCCTGCATGGGCCTTGCAATGTGTTGTTGGCAACATCCAGAATCCAAAACCCAAGCACGAACATCACGACTGCTCGTGGTTTGGTTTTCTTGTCGGGTGAGTCGCCGAATTTCCTTCCCATGTCGGCTGCCCAGCCGATGAGGAAGACGGCCACGGCAACGAGGAGAGCGCCGGAGACTATGAAGGGACGGCGGCGACCGAATTTCGAGGTGCAACGGTCGCTGAAGTAGCCGACGATTGGCTGGACCAGCAGGCCTGAGAGGGGCCCACAGAGCCAGATGAAGCTGGACCAGGTGTGTGGGACGCCCAGGGTCTGCACGTAGGGTGTCAAGAGGGACAACTGCAGAGCCCATCCGAATTGGACCCCGGCGGCGATGGAGGCGACCAGGATAAGTTTCCCGATCGGGGCGGGGGGGCCGTTTGAGTCGCCGGAGGCGGAGGTGGTGATTATTGCGTGCTCCATGCTTTTCACATTCACTATTTTTTTTTTAATATTTTTTTTTTCCTATTTTTGTGGTCTCTAACCCTCTTTTGAGAACTGTTACCCGTTGTCTCTAATCGCTGGTGGCCTGAATAGGCCGTACCGGAAGGTGGTTGATGGGGAAATGAAATTAGTTCCGGCCAGGACTAGAGGTACAAGGGAGAGGAGGGAGAGAGAGACCACACGGGGGTTACTAGGTGATGGGATGAGATGAGAGTAAAAGGCAATGTGCTGGATGTATTTATAATGTGTTGGGAAGAGAGAGAGAGAGAGATGAGAGAGAAGCATGGGGGTGGTGGTGCTTGACTTACGGAGAGACAACTGAGGAGAACCCAAGTATTGTAGATTTGAAAGAACAACGGGTCAACATTTGGTTATTTGGGAAGAGAGAGAGAGAGAGAGAGAGAGAGAGAGAGAGAGAGAGAGAGAGATTGGTGGAGGGCCATAAAGTGTTATTCGGCTTAACATGTCTTGTTGGAGAAAAAAAAGGCTAGGTTGTGGCTGATACCTGAAATCGATTTTCGGCCAGAATTGTAGGTAAAAAAATTTCAGAATGATTATGTTATGATGGGTTCATGAAATAAAAGAGGAAATGGAAGTTATATTTTGGAATTTATATTAGAAGAATTTAGCTTATATGTGTTGTGCACCAGGTCGGCCGTCCGTTCGGCCATCTGACGGTCTAGATCTTATCTCGACAATAAACGATCGAAAGCCGTTATTGCCGAGATGAGGTCTGGACTATCGGATGGCCGAACGACGGTCCAAATTGTGCACAACACGCATGCTGTGCACAAATCCCCCGAGTTGCCTGATTTGCGCCTGTAGAGAAGTTAGTCGAAAAGAGAACCTTAATTGATGTTTCGAACATATGAGAAAATTTGTATATAATTAATGGTTTTGAAATTCTCAATTCAAAGTGTGCATATAATACACACCCAAAAGGTGTGGAGTATTATAACATTTCCCGACTTTTGTACATTCCAAATCATTCCACATTTTATAGATTCACAAAGTTACTCTTGATGATGTAAATTTGATGATATCCGTCACTAGTTAAAATGGATAACTAATTTGGGACATCTAAAAAAGAAAAGTTGGACTAAAATTTTGGGACGAAGAAAGTTTCATTGTTGAATCTTAATGGCAAAATTAAGACGAAACCTCTTATAACATCTTTAAAGGAAATAATCAAAAAATCAGTCATCTATGACACCTCATGATAATTTGATGATATCCGCATAATAAATCAGGAGACTTTGAGTTCAATATTTGTATATTAAATAACTAGCTTATATGTTAACCGCCATTCAAAATTTACCTTTACCTATGTTATTCACAGCAGTGTTCATATATTTTTTTGTCATACGGTATTCATCAGCGGGGATTAGCGGGGTGTTAATATGTTAGTCAACGGACGTTTCAGAGTCTATTCATAGCCCTAAATGCCAAACCTAGTCCCCGTGAAACTTGAACTCAAGTCACCACTGGACAGAAATGAGACAACCAACTTGACAAGCTTGATTTCTCCACAGGTGTTCATTTGCCTACATTGTATGCATAACTTACCTTTTCAATCAAACCTGTCCCCCTACACGTGTCGGATGCCATTGATTCCTGCGTGGGCCCCCTCGTTTTTTTTTTATAGAATTTTTGGATGGCTCGAATCGGCCGTCAGGTGACCGCAGACGGCCCTGCGCGGCCGTCGGTACGATTTTCCTACGGTACCCGTCGGTACCAATAGCAATACTCCAAAATTTATGATGGGTAAGTGGGTAACCTGTTCTATTAGTCAACCAATTTTTTCGACCAAATTTAAATGCATATATAAACAAGCCACATAACCAACATTACAACAAACGTGGTAAGGCCGCCCATGCTAGATTATGAGCGGACATAACCACCAGTCTTGGAACATTAATACTCCCTCCGTCCCTTTTTAATTGTCCTACTTTGTAACTCCAATTTATTAAGAAGACATCATTTCACATTTCACATCAACTTTTATCTCCACTTTCCCTACCTACCCTCTATGGAGACATCATCATTACACTTTTACTCACTAATTTTTCAAAATAGAATCTACTTTAAGGAACAAAATAGAAAATGTACCAACTTTTACCCACTAACTTTACAAAATGAACACTTATTAAGGGACTTTTTTTTTTTTGCTCGGCAAACGAAATTTTATTGCAAAACTCGAAAGGGTACATCGAGGGCTCAACCACAATAAGTATACAACACTTAAGCGATCAAGCAAAAAACAGAAACTAAAAATATAACACCTGACATTGCCCTCCAGCAAAACATTGGAGGACACGAACCTCACCTAAAAAAACCAAGACGGCTCTTCACAGTTTTAACAACCTAATTCCATCCAAAAAAACTTTGAATTCCTCTACCGTATACATCTTAATATCGAACTTGGCCTTTACCCACATAGCAACTCTAGTCTTTACCTTGTCCACCACGACCTCAGTTGTCACTGTTGCATTGTTAAACGCATACTCATTTCGCACCAACCATAACGACCACAACGTTGCAAAGAAGGAGGTTTCCCACAGGCTTTTCTCCAAATTTCTGAATTTAGAATCCATCCACCACCTTAGATGGTCATCTAGAGATTCGGGACAAACCCATTGTACATGCCACCAGTCTAAAATCTGAGACCAAACAGCCCATGAAAATGGACAGTGCAAAAATAGGTGTTGTGGAGTTTCCATGAGCAAAGAGCATAAGGGACAAGAAGTGGACTGTCCCTCTAAGATCATGTTTCTACCCATGAGCACCGACCTCGTGGCAACCTTGGATTGAACTGCCATCCAAGCGAAAATTTCCACCTTAGGAGGGCAAATGTTCTTCCAGAGGACTTCAAACCCTGAGCTTCCTGACTGCCCGTTGCTCTCCCATTGATTGTACACCGATTTGACTGAGAAACAATTATCTGAGGACCATCTCCACTTCAAGGAGTCACGGCTGGACAACTCCAGAACTATGGGTTGTAATCTGTTCTTTAACTCCTCCATTTGGTTATTTTCCCAGTCACGTAACCCACGACCGAAGGTCAGATGCCATCTATCAACTCCCAAGCCTCTCCAGACTGCATTGACAGACGCCTCCTTTTGAGTAGAGATTAGGTACAGCCGTGGATAATCGTCTCTAAGTGTCGTGTCCCCCAACCACACCTGGTTCCAAAAGGAAATTCTCAAACCGGAACGAACCTGTATTCGAAAGCCCTCTTGAATTATACTTCCGACACATGAGGATACATCCCCAAGGGTACAGATATCCCTCCATAAATTCGTAGCTTTACCCGTATTCGGCATACGGGGGAGCCAACAATTGTGTTCTAGATTGTACTTTCCCTTGATAACTTTCACCCACAACAATTCTGGCTCAGTATTAAACCTCCACCACCATTTAGCTAGGAGGGACAGATTTTGGATCAACAGATTCTTCACTCCCAATCCCCCATTCTCCTTCTTCTTACATATCACCTCCCATTTGACTAAATGCAGCTTTCTCTTGTCAATCGTATCCCCCCAAAAGAAATTCCTTTGGATTTTTGCCAACCTCTTCGCCACGGACGCATGCATTTTGAAGAGAGACATGAAATAGATCGGCTGATTGGCAAGCGAGGAGTTGATTAAAGTGAGTTTGCCCCCAAACGAGTTGAATCTTCCACGCCACACGCTTAATCGCCTCTCCATCTTTTCCACCACTGGATCCCACGTCTTGATCCTATTGGGATTGGCACCCAAAGGTAAGCCCAGGTACTTAATAGGTAATTGGTCGACTTTACACCCCATCACTTGCGCTAAGGCCACTATATCCTGATGAGGAATCTTGATACCACATAATGAGCTCTTGGAAAAATTAATTCTGAGTCCAGACATGAGCTGAAAGCATCTTAGGATTCTTTTGATATTAGACAACTCCTCCACATCATTGTTGCAAAATAAAACCGTATCATCCGCAAATTGAAGATGCGTCACCGTCACCCCATTAGCCCCTATTCTTGCGCCTCTGATAATGTTCCGTTCCTTAGCTCTCTCCAGTAGAATATTCAGCCCTTCGACTACAATATTAAAGAGAAAGGGGCCGGGATAACGGGTCTCCTTGTCGGATACCTCTCTCAATATGAAATTCTTTGGATGGGGAGCCATTAATCAACACAGACATGGAGACCGTGGAAACACACTCCTTAATCCACCCACACCATTTCTCTCCGAATCCCATTTTCGCAAGAAGATCGAACAAAAAACCCCAATTGACACAATCGTAGGCCCTTTCAAAGTCAATTTTCAGAATTAAACCCCCTTGCGAGCTGTTCTTCCAACAGTGAATAGCCTCATTAGCGATAAGAACTCCATCCAAAATTTGTTTCCCTCCAATAAATGCAGCTTGAGATTCTCCGATTACCAATGGAAGGATAGGTTTGATTCTATTAGCTAACACTTTGGATAATACTTTATACACCCAGCCCACCATGCTTATGGGTCTATATTCTTTGAAAGATAGAGGACAATCGACCTTAGGAATCAAAGCAACAAAAGTCGAATTTATACCTTTTGTGAGTTTGCCGTTAGTATGAAAGTCAAAAAAGAATTGAAGGATCAACTCCTTCATAAACCCCCAACCTTTCTTTACAAAAGAGAAGTTAAAACCATCCGGTCCCGGTGCTTTAAGATTGCTGCAATTTTTTTGAGCTGCAATGATCTCCCCTTCTTCAAACATCCTACCAAGATGGACTGAACTTTCCGGGGTTAATTTCCTAAAAAAATTTCCATCCAGCCTTGGTCTATCAATTCTGTCCTCTTTGAAATTCTGGCTGAAATACTCAACTGCTGCCATCTTTATCTCCATCGGATCTTCAACCAATCTTCCATTTGACATAATAGATCCCACCATGTTTCTCCTAAATCTATTATTAGCAATGGCTTGAAAGTATCTCGTATTCTTATCCCCCAATTTCAACCAATTTAGTCTGGATTTTTGTCTCCATAACGATTCGGTTAATCGAGTAAGTCGCCAAAAATCCGATTTAGCCTTGCACCTCTGAGCTCTTTCCTCCATATTAAGCTGTCTCTCCTCAGCTAACAGATCAAATCGGTGGAGATCAACTTCTGCATCTAACAGGGCTGTGTTTACATCACCAAACTCTTCTTTATTCCACACCTTGAGTTTATCTTTAATAGCCCTTAATTTTTGCAATATTATGAAGCCAGCCCATCCACTGACTTGAGTATTCTCCCAAGTCTCCTGAGCAATCGCCATGCATCTCGGATTAGATAACCAAATATCCATAAATCTAAAAGGTCGAGGACCCCAATCTCTGCCATCATCATGGAGTACAATTGGGCAGTGATCAGAGATTGGTCGGTGAATCCCCCATTGAAACACTCTGAATTTCATGAGCCACTGTTGAGTCTAAAATAAAATACTGGACTCTAAAAAAGGGACCGAGGGAGTAACTTTTACAATACTAAACTTGGAACATAAAGAACAAAAATCAAAAAAAGCTGCTCTAACACAAAAAGGAGCACTACTACGATCAATTAAACCGTGCACAAAAAGCGAGCAATCCGTTTTGATGCATGCATATTGTCTCCAGCTTCTCCTTAATGGCCCACTCTAACACCAGTAAACCTACTCTAATTTCAACAACAGTTGCAGAAGAAGCAAAGCACATAACAGCTTGATTTACAACATCCTGGCCACTAGATTCCAACACCCAAGCAGCTGCTCCCATCAGTGTGCCCACATGCCAAGCACCATCAGTCACAAAAGAAACCCAGTTAGCATGATCATCTTCCCTACCAGATTTATTATATTCAAAACAAAGCAACTTAGCTGATCCTTTCCTTGAAGCACTTCATTTCGAACATTACTCTTAACCGAGCCTCTGAAATTCCCATAGCCAGACCTGCATAAGCTCACTAAGCCTGAAAAAAAAAAACGCAAGCCTGATTAGCCTCTGTTTTTTTAAGTTCTTATAGGTGGTGTTGGTATCCCACATTTGCAAGGAGGGCCTTCATTTATGCTATTGAAATGGGAGGAAGAAGAAGACATCTATGTAATCTGCAGCTAGCTAGTCTGCTACTAGTACATATATGAAGATACTGCAATTGAGGAGGACAGTTTTGCATACAGTGTCCACCATAGTTTGGAAGAGTCAAAATGACAAGAAGATTAAAACTACTACAATTAAGGCTAACTACTGCATCTCCACTCTGCATACATTTTGTCCATTAGACAAAAATTCTAAGTCCTCGAACATAGAATCATGAGATTTTCCTTATGCCAAAATCAACAAAATTCCAAAGATGGTCCTAATTATAGCAGATTCAGACCAGATAGCTACATGGGTTTGCATCAAACGAGTCTTATTCTCCTAATAATAACAATGCAAAGGACAGATGAGTATAACCAACTCAACTGTGCGTCTGTTTTCTTTTTCTCCAGTAATTGCCATACTAATCAAAATGAAACCTAACCCTATAACACCATACCAGAATTCATGTAAAAACAATTAGAATTAGGGATTCTTTTATTTGAAAAATTAGAATTAGGGTTTTTTTTATTTACAAAATTAGAATTCTAAGTCGTCTTCTTCGTAATTGGTTCGAAACCTTTTCCCAAATTTTCTGGTGAGAGATAGAGAGAAAGATGAAACAAGTTAATACACATAGAAATCACCAAATTCATCAAAACCCAAAACAGATCTGGTTCGAACCAATGCAAACCCTAAACTGGTTCGAACAAAAAAAGGCCCTAATAAGAGAGAGAGAGAGAGAGAGAGAGAGAGAGAGAGAGAGAGAGAGAACAAGACTTTTTAGTTCGAACCAAACATAGCCCTAAATTTGGGTCGAAGCCCTAAATCGCAGAAAATCCAGAGATCGAGGGAGAGAGAGCACTTGGTGGTACCTTGTTGTTCCTCTTCTTCTAGTTCGAGTGAGATGCTTCGAACTGGTCGTCTTCTTCGTTTGCGTCGTCTCTTCTCTTCTTCTTCTCTCTCTCTTCGTCTGCATTGAAAGGGTGAAAATGAGGGGACTGGGGTTTTGTTAGGATCCGACTGAGAAGACCCGGATGACCCGCGAACGTTTTTTTACCCGACCCATGATCCTTCTTACCCGCGCGTCTCTCCCCTTTATCTGAGCCGTTGGATGAGATCCAACGGCTCGGAAGCAAAGTCCGCATTTTGGCATTCTAAGGGCATCCCGTAGCTGAAGCCCTCTGAAAAAACATTTTGAAATTGAGGCTCCGTTTGTTTCGATGTAAAATATTTTACATGTAAAATATTTTTTCAGAAAACAAACTTCAAATTTTTTATTTTTCGGTGTTTGGTTGACACTTGAAAATATTTTCAGAAATCAACAAAATAGTGTAGAGAGAGAGATGGGGAGCTTAAACGGCGGAAAGATATGAAATTATTGAAATTGAACGTGGGTCGGGACTGACGATCGAGAAAACTGAGCACTGAGAATTGCAGTAGAAGGTAGTGGGTTCATTTCGAAAAATAATTTATGGAAGATTTAAGGGTAAGTCATTTTCATCCAATTGATTGGATGGAAAATGTTTTACATGTAAAATATTTTTCTCATTTTTTACACAATCAAACACCGAAAAATAGGTAAAATATTTTACCGAAAAACATTTTACGTCCAAACAAACGGAGGCTGAATTTGCTGGCGTACATCACTGGGCAAAAGGGAGGGGTTGGGCAAAAGACCCTGTTAAGTAAAGTATTTACGAAAAGGCCATTGTGTAGAGGATAGAAGTTGGGGAGAAATTTGGACCATTGGATTTGTTTGTATGGGTAGATAAAATTTGTGTCAGGGAAAAATCTGAACCATTGAGAAGGAATATGCGTTAGGAATATTCCTAAAGACCCTCCTGTTTTATTAGATAGATATATACTAGAAATTGCCCGTGCCTGAAGGCATGGCCCGAACGCATTTTTGAATGAATTATCGAGTGTGTAATTTTTTTTCTTGGTTGAGGAGTGTGTATTCAAATTCTGAAAATGGTCCAACTTTCGAAGGTTTGAAATCTAAGGAGTACAACTATGCATGTACCAAAAGTCACTAATTCAAAAGCATTAATATAAAACAATGAAAAACTTTCATGCACCCTCACACTAAAACTACTTAATCTCAATAGAAGATATTACCCAAGGAATCAAAGCAAATGCAAAATTGTTAAAAAAAAAAATTAGGGAGATGTTATTCAAGATTACATCAACAAAACTGCTATTATTTTCCCATAAACGTGTCAACAAACAATGATCAAAGCAAACACCACCCGTACAATGAAGCTTCCTCCTTCATCTTCAAAGCACCAACTTAATCACTTCCGTAGGTAAAATAACTATTTTCCTTGCAATAACCTGAAGCCAAAATAAATTATCGAAGAATGTAAATTTTGCACTTGAGAAGTAAAACGGCGACTAAAGTTACTTTTTTTTTTTTATAAGTAACTAAAGTTACCTTACCTTATTATGATATCCCTATCGAAGTAGTATTGTTGTATTTTCTCTTTTCATTCCAATCCTGGTAGACCACAAATGAATAAATTATTTGATCACAATAAGTAAAGTGTGAAGAAATAAAATAGTTTTACCTTTATTGTAACAAAACCTCAGGAAACACAATGTTCGTCGTCGAATTGGATGCATCACTGGAGAGAAGGACACTTGTACAATCACCAGATGTGCATCACTGGAAAACACACAGTGAAGAAACCAAAATACCATTAAAATGATATATTAAAATGATGAGAATGAAAACATAAAGGAATGAGAATGAAAACATAAAAGTTCAAACTGAGTAGGATGAAAACATAAGTGTCACGCCCTCGATTTTTTAAACATAAATAATAACATTTGATAATTTAAATCCCCATAGGAGTTACAATTAATAATCCCAAAAGATAGTTCAGTTCCCCAAATCCACAAACTTGCTCAATAAATTATAGAATTCCAAAGTAGATAAAAACATTACAATGCGGTTTGGTTAATGCAAAGATTTTCAAGTATTCTCCGAAAATAACTTTACTCGATAACAACATCATGCACTCTAAGTACTCCATGACAGTGACCTGCAATGAACTTGAAAATGATAGGTTGAGATAAACTAGCCCAGTAAAAAAATCTATACTCAAGTTATATGAAAATGCGAAGAATATGTACCAGGAATAAATGAGTTTTAACAAACAAACACGGGCAACGAAGGTTTACCAAATAACAAACGGACATCGACTTCAATGCTTAAATCATCATCAGGATTCCTATCGATACATAATTCAAACTAGAAGCTGTACTAAGCTCACCTTAAACTGAACAAACCTACAATGGATTCTTAACCACCTCATTTACTTTATGCATGGACTCGACACCCAATCTCGATTTCACATTTTTAATTACCAAATCTCTTTTCCATAAAACTTCCTTATTGATTGCAAAATGATTTGTGAAAACAAGACCAATACGGTCACACTCCGTTAATTCGAGCTTGAATAGCCGGAATCCGTTGATTCTGTGCACGAATACTGGAAACCGTTGATTCGCTCAAGAATACCGGAGGATTTTTAATAAAAACCCTCTTTCCAAAACCAAAATTCATCCTTAAAACAAAATTTTGATAAAATTAACCATTTATCCCTTCATCGATAAGCAAATATCAATCCATGCATCATAAATCGCTGGTTAGCGGAAACGCACATCGTATAATTGTCCATTCGTCATATCGTAATTCGCTGGTTAGCGAAAACACACATCGCATAACCGTCCATTCGTTTTCAGCCCGGTCATCTCACCATTTCGGCCGTTCTACCGAATGATGATACCCGTAGTGTCAAATCTCGCTATATCCGTACATGTCGATCAAACAATCACAATTTAATCATCCCAGACAATTCTTTCACAACATCGATTTCACTTCAAGCATTCTAAACAATCAACTATATCATAACATCGGCCAATGAATAAACGTATACCATTCCCCTCGTATGTCACCACACTCTAAGTAACTTACCAACCCATAGTAACTATATGACGTACGACCCGCCTGTATCGATACTTAAACCTTAGATAACGAACTCCATTGGAAACTAATAGTTCAACGAATCAAGAGGACAAGAGATCCTGCTAGACATGCTCACGTCAACCCATAATACTCACTATGGCACCCCATATAGTCTATGGTACTCCTAACCAGCTTTACGGTATATTTTCCATTTACAACGAAACTAAGATGACACTTAACGATTGTTTACAAAGTGGAAACAATCAACAAATCATCAAAGGACGAGTAACCAAGCTTAGAGATTGTTTAAAGGTGTTTTAGAGGTGTTAGAAGTGATCGGGGGTCAAAAGGATGAAATTTAGAACAAAGTTGAAAAACTGTCCCTAAGCCAAAAGTATCGATACCTAGCAAAATGGTATCGATACTATTTGACCAAGAAGCTTTCCAAACGCAAGGGTATCGATACCTAGGACAAATGGTATCGATACCAGATGATTTTCTGGGTTTGTAACACAAAGGTATCGATACCAATGCCAAATGGTATCGATATCAGCTCAGTTCGAGCAGATTTTTCTATAGATTTCCAAAGAAGAACACAGCACAACTACCAATGATTCAAGGCACGATTTTGGTGCAAAATCAACTCATAAAAATATAACTAGAGCAAGAAATCCCTACCTCACGTTGAAGAACGAAACCCAATAAGAGATCGAGCCCTAGCTTCCAAAATCGACACCGAGAGCAATACACCTCCACCGAGTGCTAGCCAACGACGTACGAGCTCCCATACGCGTGTAGATGATGGATTGGAGATTGATTGTCTTGGGTTTTGAGTTTGGGGTGGAGTTTTGAGTGTTGGAGTAAGAGAGGGAGAGAAGAGCCGAGAGAGGGAGGGAGATTGGGAGATGAGAGAGAGAAAGGGGAATTATCTCCCCTACACACACACACACTCCCTCACACATATATATACTATAGAGACCCGTAAATTTGTATAATTGATTTAAATGTTTTATAAGGAATAAAAGGAGGAAATTGATTTCGAAAATGGAGAATTGGGGTAAATGTGTAAAGTGTAATACTTGTTGGGTAAATGTGTGAAGTGTGCATAGTGCATATATATGTTATGTGTGTGGTGTATAGGGAATGAATTTTCCCCTTTCCTCACTCTCCCACTCCCCATTCTCTCCTCCCTCTCGGCTCCCTCATTCTCTCTCTTACTCTCATCCAAAATCACCTCAAACCCACAAAACCCAACCTCCAATCCTTCATTCTCTCGTGTATTGCAGTCCGTATCTCGCCGGTTTGGGCTCAATGGAGGCGTATCCCTTCCACTTTCTAAGATTGGAGCTAGGGCTTGGAGAATCCTTTGATTTCGTTCTTAAATCTTGAGGTAGGGAGTTCTAACTTTCAATATATGTTTATGACTTGTTTCTATTGCTTGATTTGTGCAATTGATCGTGGTTATTGTTGTTAATGTTGTTGTTGTTGAAAAACCCATCGAAATCTGTAGAAATTTTGCTCGAACAGCTTTGGTATCGATACCATTTCCTTGGGTATCGATACCCTTGCATTACCAAGCCCAGAAAACACACTGGTATTGATACCATTCTTCATGGGTATCGATACCCTTAAGGTTGGAATGATCGTGACCAAATGGTATCGATACCATATTTCCAAGGTATCGATACCTTCTAGTTCTTGGACAGTTTTGCTGACTCTGATTCCTACTCTTCTATTTTGGGTTCCGATCACTTCTAATCCATTCCAAACACCTCCCGAATGATCCTTAACTCGATCACTTGTAGTTAATAAATCTGTGGAACGTCCTCATAAGTTTTAGCTCTCGTTTGAGCATGGTTTCACTTAAATACCTTATGTTTTAAAATTTGGTTTGAACGGTACGAGCATGACGGTTAAAGGATTTTGGAACTTTACGGACACAACGAGAACACTTCAGGACTCATCGACGGGTGAATGCCTGGCAGAGGACATCGGGGTCCTTTAATTGGCCCGGCAGGAGCTATATGCTCGTATTTGGTACTTCAGGACCTCCCAATGGGCAAGGTGCCTGGCAGAGGACATTGGGGTCCTTTAATTGGCCCGGCAGGAGTTTCGGTTCATGACACTTGTACGAGACATGTGTTGACATATAGTTCTTTCAAAGATTATTCATTGGGACACACGATTGGTTCTGGAAGTGAAATGTTGGAATTGGATTGCTATAATTGTCCATTCATCGGATCTTGTTGCCATTTCCATCTCGTGATCATCCCTACATGTCATTTGCATACATTGTTAGATTAGAACTTTCTACTGGGCTAGTGTAGCTCAGACCTTCCATCATTTTCAGGTACTAATCCAGGGCAATAGCTGCACATTTGGATTGCTTGGACGTAGTCATTCTTTTGAAAGCTAACACCGAGGAGTTATTAAGTCATCTTTATAATTTATTTGGGAAGATGTATTAGTAACTCTATTTGTAAATCTTTTGACTATGAAATGTTGGAATTTCTTAACTCTATCGATACTCTTTACTTATGTTAATTTGGGTCTCGAAGCCAAAGATGTAATATTTTGGATACTTATGGTGGATGAAGTCTAATTATGGAAATGGGAATGTCAAACTCTTTTGGGATATTGTGCAGATAATTGTGAGGTTTTATTTATGAAAAATCCTTTATATTTATGTTTAAAATCGAGGGTGTGACATATACTCACACAATCACAAATTGTACAAGCACCCCTCTAAAAACAACATTCTCACATTGACCCCAAATCAAATAATTCAATAAATCCCTCATTTATTCCATATTCCAACATTAATAAATTCTTTAAATAATTTTCGAAATTACGGGTCTCTACAATTAGTTTGTTTGGGTCTAAGGATGATTATTTAAGTCTCCCTCAAAAAAACCCAATCTCAGTTGATTAATTATCCTCGTGAAGGTGGGCATGCAAGGGAAATATGTTCAAAAACAGATCCCGAATCATCTCGATCCGTCACCAAAAAACATATGTTTGATTTCAACAAATATATGTTTCATTTGATAGTGATCATCCACAATATAGTAAGGAGACCAAGCACCACTCAAAAGGTTGTGGAAAACTACCCCAAATGTCAACATGGATTAATTCAAATTAAAGGTTTACTAGAAGAAATGGAACAATTGGGAAAACTTAGTCTCGGTTGCTTTGCTTGTGGGCAAATGTCACACTTATAGTTATTTGAATAAGAAATACATAAAACAATCTTAGCTATTTATAATACTCTATGACTAGAAGGGTGCCCAAGCTGCCAGCGCTTAGGGCCCGATAGGATATGGGATAAGGATTGGGGTATTATTTATGAAGGGAGATAAAATAGTAAGGGGTATTATGTAAGAATGGTGGACCCACATTGATGTGATGGGAGGATTAAATAGTACTCCCTCTTTCTCAAATTGAATGTCAATTTTTGATTAACGTGCCATTTTCAATTTCTTATATATTTCAATATGGATCTAAAAAAATATGTAATATGAATCTTATTTGATAGTTCTCGATTAGTTCTATTATACAAAATTTTCAAACTCATGAAAAATATTATAGATTAAAAGATATAAACGATGAAAAATGTGACGAGTTTAAAAAATTGTCATCCATTTTGGGACGGAGGGAGTACTTGGTTTGGATGAGGGATAAAATAGGGGGATAAAATTATTTTGTAGTTGAAATGGAAGAGAGATGGGATATTATCCGGTGGTATTATGTAATAATACCCCAAAACCTTTCCATAAATTAATAATCCCCCACCGGGGGTATTAGGGAGTACAAGAGAAATCCAGGGCTTAGCTAATACCTCCGGCAAAATGTATTCCCAAACCATGGGCTCACGGTCTTAGGAGGGGTATTACTAATACCCCTTCGGTAGCCCCCATCCAATCAACCCCTAAATGTCAATGGTTTATCTATGGGATAACGTACCATGCATGCAGCCTATAAAATGCATCTCTTTTATGAGTTGGGTTAGGGTTGGAGTAAGTTAAATTCTTCTGGGAGTAATATGTAACAAAACATATGAAAAAATATACTATATATAACTTCCGTTTCCTCTTTTATTACATGAACCCATCATAACCAAATCATTCCGAATTTTTTTCCCTACAATTCTGGTCGAAATTCGATTTCAGATATCAGCCACAACCTAGCCTTTTTTACCTCCTCACAAGACATGTTAAGCCGAAGAACACTTTATGGCCCTCCACCAATCTCTCTCCGTAAGTCAAGCACCACCACCCCCATGCTTCTCTCTCATCTCTCTCTCTCTCTCTCTTCCCCACACATTATAAATACATCCACACATTGCCTTTTACTCCCATCTCATCCCATCACCTAGTAACCCCCGTGTGGTCTCTCTCTCCCTCCTCTCCCTTGTACCTCTAGTCCTGGCCGGAACTAATTTCATTTCCCCATCAACCACCTTCCGGTACGGCCTATTCAGGCCACCAGCGATTAGAGACAACGGGTAACAGTTCTCAAAAGAGGGTTAGAGACCACAAAAATAGGAAAAAAAAAATATTAAAAAAAAAATAGTGAATGTGAAAAGCATGGAGCACGCAATAATCACCACCTCCGCCTCCGGCGACTCAAACGGCCCCCCCGCCCCGATCGGGAAACTTATCCTGGTCGCCTCCATCGCCGCCGGGGTCCAATTCGGATGGGCTCTGCAGTTGTCCCTCTTGACACCCTACGTGCAGACCCTGGGCGTCCCACACACCTGGTCCAGCTTCATCTGGCTCTGTGGGCCCCTCTCAGGCCTGCTGGTCCAGCCAATCGTCGGCTACTTCAGCGACCGTTGCACCTCGAAATTCGGTCGCCGCCGTCCCTTCATAGTCTCCGGCGCTCTCCTCGTTGCCGTGGCCGTCTTCCTCATCGGCTGGGCAGCCGACATGGGAAGGAAATTCGGCGACTCACCCGACAAGAAAACCAAACCACGAGCAGTCGTGATGTTCGTGCTTGGGTTTTGGATTCTGGATGTTGCCAACAACACATTGCAAGGCCCATGCAGGGCCTTCCTAGCCGACTTATCGGCCAACAACCACTCCAAAATCAGCGCCGCGAACGGCTTCTTCTCTTTCTTCATGGCCGTCGGAAATGTGTTGGGATACGCGGCCGGATCTTACCCTAAGCTACACAAAATATTTCCCTTCACGCAAACCGAGGCATGCGACGTATACTGCGCCAACCTTAAAACATGCTTCATTTTCTCCATCCTCTTCCTCCTAATCCTTACTACAATCGCTTGCACGATAGTGAAAGAGACCCCGATAACAAAGGAAGAGCTCGACAAAGGAGGGGAATCTGTACCATTTTTCGGGCAACTTTGCTCGGCGGTGAAAATCCTACCTAAGCCAGTGTGGCTTCTTTTCTTGGTGACCGCATTGAACTGGATCGGATGGTTCCCATTCCTCTTGTACGATACCGACTGGATGGGCCGTGAGATCTACGGTGGCGATCCCACCGGAAGCGATGTCCAAGTGAAGCTGTACGATCAAGGAGTTAGCGTCGGATCGTTGGGGCTGATGCTGTATGCCGTGATCCTCGGGATTATGTCACTGGCCATCGAGCCGATGGCGAAATGCCTCGGCCACGTGAAGCGGGTTTGGGGGCTTGGAAACTTGGTTTTGGCTATCTGCTTGGCATTGACGTACGTGGTCTCCAAGATGGCGGAGAAGGCCCGCGGTGCAACCTTGCAGCCTCCGCCTTCCAACGTCAAGGCAACCGCGGTGGGACTTTTTGCCGCGTTTGGTATCCCCCAGGCGGTTAGTTTATTTCCCCTTCTCTAAATTCTCAGTTTTGGCAGCACCACAATACTATGAATTAGTATGTTTTGGACAATCAGAATAATTTTTGATCCCCTAAATGTGTGTGCAGGTGACTTTTAGCATTCCATTTGCTCTGGCTTCAATATATTCTAGCACTTCTGGAGCCGGCCAAGGTAATGCTTCCTCCAGTTTTGAGCTACAAATTTAACTTTTTAAGAATAATTAATAAGATTAACTGACTGGCTGTTTCAACTGTGTAGGGCTTTCCTTGGGGATCCTGAATATTTCAATTTGTATCCCCCAGGTAAGATTGTGGATTACCTAAATGAACGCAATCAAGGTTTTAAATAGCTGCCGCCACGTAACGGGTTTTTTTTTTGCCTTGTGATACTGGATCAATCGTAAAGGTTTTAAAAAGTTGAAGGGTCACGGCTGCTTTAAGTACTCTGGCATTAAGATGGTTAATTTTAACAAATTGATCAAGACCGGCTGCCATTATTTAAAATCTGGAATGCGATGTAGCATAGCGCAAAATACTTCAAAAACATGACCTTGAGACTGTATGGTTTAGCCAATTCCTTCCATTGCCGATATCTACAGATCGGCACGATCATTGCTAATTTGGTTGTACGATGTGTTGAAACAGATGATCGTCTCGGTGCTCATTGGGCCATTGGATGCAGCTTTTGGAGGTGGTAATATTCCTGGGTTCATTTTTGGAGCCATTGCATCTGCAATAAGTGCGGTCTGTGCTTTCACAATTCTTCCATCGTCAGCTTGAAACAATGCGTAATAATTTGAAGCTCCCCAGAAGTTTCTAATGTGAATTTGTGTACATATGCCTCATCGGGCACGAAGAAGAATCAAACGACGAATGCCAAACATGATTTCCGAATTTTCATGTTTTTTGCTTTGGGGACTTCAAGTGGGATGAGTCATTTTTTGAGTTGTAATAATTGAATATTCACAATGTGAAATTTTTGCTTGTATATATATATCCATGGTGTACTATATATCTTGGCAAAGGAATGGTTGTTCTTCCAGAATTTTGGCATTGTATTTTCCATTCTAATCAGAAGTGGCGTTATATATAGTAACATAAAACAGTGGGGAAAAAAAGCAACTTAAAACAAAATTTGATAGGGGATCAAAATCCTCTGGTCCAAACTCCAACATTTGGACTGCACGGTCAAACTTCAGCCACATACCGTTCACATTTTAGAACTCGTCGAGAACTTCGGCCACGCCAAAAATTACGTTAATTGGATACTGTTTAGTATGAATTTGAAATGCATTTATCTTGGGGGAAATGGGTTTAATTGGTTCGTTCTTGGTTCAATTTTATGATTCATTTTCATATCTCTTTCTTCGATCCCCAACACTTTTCATAATGCCAAAAGTTAAATATAAAAAATTAGAAGAACGCTCTCAAACTTCCTTTTCATGCTCAAACATATATTCTCTCATTAAAATCTTTTCATTTAATGCTAAATCATAAATAAGGAGTATAAATAAGGTAACAAGACTTTACCCAAAGCTATAAATAACTTTAAAAATAATAGAATTTTCTTTCTTTCATCCATGCATAGCACGGATATATAGAACGCTTGTTTTCCATTCTAATCATAATCATAAGTGGCGTTATTGTAACTTAAAATGGGGGGGGGGGGGGGGGGGACAAAAAAGCAACTTAAAACAATTTGATAGGGGATCATCCTCTAGTCCAACATTTGGATTGGATTAGACAGTCTAGCTTCAGCCAGTTTGGGCCACTTTGCGAGTCCACGTAAATGATCCAAATCGTTCACATTTTAGAGCTCATCGAGAACTTCGACCACGCCAAAAAAATCACATTAATCGAATACCGTTGAATATGAATTTGAGATGCATTTATCTTGGGGGAAATGGGTTTAATTGGTTCGTTCTTGTTTCGATTTTACGGTGTCGAAGGCATGGATGAACCACACCATCCCCGATTTACGTCTGTAGATAAGGAAATCGGAAAGAGAACCTTGATGTTACGAACATATGAGCAAATTTTTTATATAATGGTTATGAAATTCTCTACAATTTAAGTAGACTGCGAGTGCAAGATCCATAAAGAATCGGGCAATGTTTGAGCCCTGGTTTGAAGTTGGATTGAGCACTCCAAGGGTGATTCCATGGGTACTCATTCCAACGACGGAAGCCATCTTACCTTCATGATTGCAATTGTTCAGCGGTTGCTAATGCTACACTACCATTGTTAAACGGATAAGTAGTCTTTACCCTCTTGATATCGCATATATATAGTAACTTCTCAGTTGCACATCGAGCCTTTCTTTCAGCCATTAATTTCCTCCGTAGAAGAGCCCAAGTCAAAATCGATATGATGGTAACATCGATAGTTATAGAGCTTTGCTATGCTGCAAAGGAATTCACACAAGTTCAAGGGGTCGACAATCACAATCACGCTGCACTTGTAGCCAAATTTGTCACAGTTCGGGCTCTTTTATCTATTACTGACATGCTGTTGTTAAAAATTGGTCCATTCAACAACTTGATGTCAACCAGGGACGGACCGAAGCGGGGGCACGCGGGGGCAGGTGCCCCCACTCGAACGCGTGCTCCCGCTCAAAATTAAAATATTTTTTTGTATAAATTAGCATAATTATGAAAGTGTGCTAATATGTAAACATACACACTTGCATATATATCGAAAAACACATACAGAAATAGTTTTATGTCTGAATTTCATCATATGGTGTATTTTATACTTGTTGTTTTACAAGCTGTTTGTCTATTTGGAGCTATTATTTCTTAATTCTCTTTATTTTTAACCGTCTGGAAGAAATATTGTAAAACAAAGTCATTAACAAAATTAGCTCGGTCATTTTAAAACTTGTCGATATTCATTTAAAACATACTTTAAAAATTTTGTACTCCGTATGAGATTTTGTGCTCATTTTTACCTAATTTAACTTAAAGTACGCGTTATAAACTTTGTAGTTAGTAATACATGCCTTAATTTTGTACGATCTTATTGTGGTTAACTACAAAAATAAAGTTTTGTCATTATGATTAACAGGTGCCCCCACTACACTAAATTCCTGAATCCGTCCCTGATGTCAACAATGTATTTCTCCATGGTGATTTGGATGAAAAAGTATACATGACTCTTCCACCAGGGTTTGCTCAATCGGGGAAGTCTCGAGCGTGCAAATCATGCAAAAAAAATCCTTATAAGGATTGAAGTAGGCGTACGTCTCGCCAATGATTTGCCAAGTTCTTATTCATCAAGATGGTTTTTCTCAATCACACGATGATTATTCTTTGTTTACCTGCGTCAGAGGACAATCTTCGGCATTTGTTCTTGTATATGTTGATTATATAATTGGAATTGGAAATGGAAATGGAAATGGTCCTTCAGCCATTCAACATCGCAAACAGTTTCTTGAGAGGCATTTTTATTCATCAACGACTTTGGTCATCTCAAATACTACTTACTTGGGTTGAAGTTGCACGATCTCAACTAGTTGCAAAATTTTGAACTCATATTGTCCTGCATGGCTGATTTAAGTCATGGAGTATTGGTAGGTTCAGTTAAGGAAAAATTTCAAAATACCCCCCAACCTTTACTCTAAATTTTAATTAGACTCTCAAACTTTCAAAAAAATCAATTTTACTTCCAACATTATCTTTCGTTAATCCCTTCTGTCCAAATGACTAACGGATTTCGTTAAAGGCTCCATTAAATAGCGTCCCGATAGAATTTCGATAATCCGAGCTGCTCAATGTATTCAGAACGTGATTTTAAAAGTACCCTCGAGAAATCAGAAAAAAAATGACCGGGAAGGGCTTGATTTGAGCAGTTTTTTATTGAACAGTTCAATAAAAAACTGTTCGGATGAAGCCCTTTCCAATCTTTTTTTTGTTGTTGATTTCTCGCGGATAATCTTAAAATCACATTCTGAACACATTGAACGGCTCGGATCATTGAAATTCGATCGGGAAAGGGGAGGTGCGGACCGATCCTGATTTTGTTCAAATCAGAGCGTCCGGATTTTGCTTCGGTCTGCACCTCCCCTTTTCCGATCGAAGGTCTTCTGTCGTTGGCTGCGTTGAAGGTCTTCTTGTTGGTTACTAACTTTGTTGTGGCAGAACAATGGCGGTTTTTGTTGAATAGATGCATTGTCAAAGTGTGGATGATCCTCAATAGTTGAAGGGATAGCTAGTGACGGGGTTGCATTTGAAGAATATCTCAAAAAGGGAAATGGTTTCATGAAATGCAACATCCCTTGACATATAAATGGTTTTGGTTTGGATATCATGCATAGATCCAGTGACCCGTTTGTGCATATGGATACCCAACTACGAGAATATACTTCCCCCAAAAGGAGTGTTAGAATATAGTAATCATATAATATCATAATCATGTGCTGATATGATTACGATATTATATGATTGCCTTGATTTTATTTTGATTGTAATTGATTACGATTTCATTATAATTGGGATGATTCCTTTCCATAGTTAGGTTCTCTCCTCTTATATAAATAGAGGCCTCATTGTATGGTTTCAATAATCGAATTCAATATATCTCCTATCATATTTCACATGGTATCAGAGCTATAAGATCTAGGCCTTGTAGATATTCGCTCCTGGCGGGCGGCCTAAGCATCGCTGCTGTCCGCCAAACACTTAGTTACTTTGTCAATCTTCTCCACGCTTTTCGGTTGCCTACACCCACCAACGCTCATGGCTTTTCGATTACTGGCTTCTTCATTTTTCGGTTTTTCTTAGTTTCTCCTGGTTTTCTTCGTGGCTATTCTCCTGGCTCCTGGCTCTCCTGATCGTTTCTCTCTCCTGGCTTGGCTTGGCTTGGCGTGGCGGTTCCTGGCTTCTCTTGGCTTGACTGTTCTTGATTTCTCTGAGCTTTTTCAAACTCAAGTTGGTAGACCTACTTGAGTTTGAGGGGGGATGTTAGAATATAATAATCATATAATATCATAATCATGTGCTGATATGATTACAATATTATATGATTGCCTTGATTTTATTTTGATTGTAATTGATTACGATTTCATTATAATTGGGATGATTCCTTTCCATAGTTAGGTTCTCTCCTCTTATATAAATAGAGGCCTCATTGTATGGTTTCAATAATCGAATTCAATATATCTCCTATCATATTTCACAAGGAGATTGGTGTTGGTGTCAATGTTTGCATTCTAAAACACCATTTTGTTGTGGGGTAGACACACAGCTGCGTTGATGAACTACGCCATTTTTAGAAGGAAAAAAAAGTTGTTGCATTAAATTGGATAATAATTCTACCCCGTGGTCTAATTTGATCTGTTGAATTTTTGGGAAAAAAAAATCATCACTATCACCAGAAAATACATGTTTGATTTGATAGTGATTTTGAGTTTTCACCGTAGCAAAAAAAGATTTCAAGTGGTATTTTGTGTCAAACTTGTAACACATACTAAGATATATCCAAGTGGAACGTGAGAAATTATCCACAATAGTAAGGAAAAAATCAAGCACCACTCAAAAGGTTGGGAAAAACTACCCAAAATGTCAACATGGATTAATTGAAAAGGTTTACTAGATGAAATGGAACTGTTGGGAAAACTTAGTCTCGGTTGTTTTGCTTGTGGGCAAATGTCGCGCTCATAATTATTTGAATAAGAAACAGATGAAACAATCTTAGCTATTTATAATACTCTATGACGAGAAGGGTATCCAAGTCGCCAATGCTAAATGTCAATGGTGGGAGTGCCAATAACAAGGAGTACAGAAGGTGCTTGAAGATAGTAGAGATTGCCATGTACACTACCGTTCCGATCGTGTTCTTCGCGAATAGGTCCTGAAACTATCATCAAGAAAAGTAACTGAGTACTGATGGAGCTTTGTAATGACTGACGGATAACAAATTGGATTTAAAAGATGGAAGATGAAACACATGATCAAGTTGTAAGGTTGGAGAAAAGCTTTGCAGTTCCACTGTGAGTAATCTGTGCATTGGAACCATCAGGTAATTTAACGAAGGACAGAATATTGGTGCAAGGGCTATAAGATGAGAAAAGTGACAACACGTGGTTACTAGCGCCTGTGTCAATGATTCAAGCAGCGCCTGTGTTAATGATTCAAGCAGAAAATAATGGGGTGGAAATGGTGATACTGGCTAAGTTGGCATTCAAAATTGATGCTACCTGACGAAAGCAAGGCCAAAACATTGTTGTATTAGTCCTGAGTAATCAACGGAGCGGCCACCATTGCCCTGTCGTTGGATTGAGGAGCTCTAGAAGAAGAGCAACTTGAAAGTCTACAGTTGTTCGAAGAACTCCTTGGTTTATCTGTGGGATAACCGTGCAGCCTATAACATGTAGTGTCTCTTTTGATGAGTTGGGTTTGGGTTGGAGTAAGCTAAATTCTTCTAATATGTACCAAAACGTTCCAAAATATAGCTTCCATTTTATTTCATTTCATGAACCCATCATAACCAAAATCATTCTGAAATTTTTTTACCTACTATTCTGGCCGAAAATCAATTTCAGGTCTCAGCAACAACCTAGCCTTTTATTTCTCCTCACAAGACATGTTAGCCGAATAACACTTTATGGCCCTCCACCAATCTCTCTCTCTCTCTCTCTCTCTCTCTCTCTAAAACTGTCTTCTTGTTACCTAATAAGCTCTTTTCCTCTACCTGGAAGGGAGAGAATTACAATCTCTCCCTCTCTTCCCATGTCCAAAAGCTGTTGGGTATCTTCTCACACTTGTATGTTTCTTTGTACCCAGCATTGAACCAAAAAAACAGAATAAAAAGGAGTAGAGAGAATAGTAATCCTCAATCATGGTGTATCAATCTGAGTACTACTTTGAATCCGAGCCATATGAATACAATTACGATGAATACCAAAAACAAAGCCCCGTAAGAAAAATACTCATTATTGCCTCCATCGCAGCCGGCATACAATATGGATGGGCACTCCAGCTTTCCCTACTAACACCCTATGTACAACTCCTCGGCGTCCCCCACAAATGGGCCGCCTTCATATGGCTCTGTGGGCCTGTTTCCGGCCTCCTCGTCCAACCCACAGTCGGTTACTATAGCGACCGGTGCACCTCTCGCTACGGCCGCCGCCGCCCCTTTATAGTTGCCGGTGCCTCCCTTATCACCGTTGCCGTCATTCTCATCGGCTTCGCTGCAGACATCGGCCATTATCTCCTCGGCGACACCCTTGACGAAGGAACCAAACCAGCTGCCGTCACGATTTTTGTTTTAGGGTTTTGGTTGCTCGACATAGGGAACAATACGTTGCAAGGTCCTTGCAGGGCACTTCTGGCCGACCTCTCTGGTGGCGACGAGGCGATGACGCGGTTCGCAAACGCTCTCTTCGCCTTCTTCATGGCCATTGGAAACATCCTCGGTTACGCAGCAGGTTCTCTCTCCGAGTTCTACCGTATCCTACCCTTCACGAAAACCGAGGCATGCGATATCTATTGTGCCAACCTCAAGGCATGCTTTCTCGTATCTATCCTGATCTTGACATTCGTAACCACAGTCGCCATCACATCAGTCTCGGAGGAACCCATTGCGTCTCCTACAAGGTTAGGAAAGGTTGCAATTATCATGGAGCATGGAGAGGAGGTGTCAACAGGTTTCTTCAAGCAGCTGAGTTTTGCGTTGCTCAGCTTGTCGAAACCAATGTGGATTTTGCTTTTCCTGACGAGTTTGAATTGGACGGGGTGGTTTCCATTCCTGTTATACGACACGGATTGGATGGGGAAGGAGGTGTATGGAGGTAACGTCGAGGGGAATGTGGAGGAGAGAGAGTTATACAATCAGGGAGTTTACGCAGGGTCGCTAGGGCTATTGTGGTACGTGCTAATTCTTTTGTTAATCGGCAAAAAGAAAGCAACATTTCACCATAGATAAAATGTTACGGAGGAAAAAAAAAAAAAGAGGAAATTTTGGAACAATCAAAAAACATTCTAGCTATGGACGTAACTACCAAAAGCACAGGAAAAACTGCCAACAGCACAAGATGCAACCAAATATAGCAAAAACACAAATACCTCAACTCCTAGTACTAGTACAAAAGTAAAACTAACCACCTGATGCACTAGAATCCCCCCCCTCCTAACAGAATTGGTTTTCGTCTCTAACCTTTCGGTTCAACAATTTTATCAGGTATGTGCTGACACTGGGAATCACGTCGTTGGCGATTGAGCCGCTGGTGCGGATATTGGGTGGCGTCAAGCAGGTGTGGGGGATTGGCAACCTTTTGTTGGCGGTTTGTATGGGATTGACGGTGGTGGTTACCCAGATGGCTGAGACTGCCAGAAGTACTGCCGCCGCGACTAGTAGTGGTGGGGTGCTTAAGCAACCGCCCTTGAAAGTGAAGATGGCTTCTTACTTGCTTTTCTTCTTGTTGGGTATCCCACAAGCAGTGAGTTACTCAAGTTTCTTTAGCATAACATTACAAATTCAAAAATAGAAAAATAAATATAGTAAACTACGCGTAGAGACACCGGACCTAAATTGTGACAAAGACAATCTTACAAGGATTCGGTGACTCGCTCCTTGTGAGCAGGGACAGTTACACAATTTCAGTTCAGCTGTAACAAACACACACAGAAAGTAACTATGATACAAACCCTATATAACTATTATTTAGTTGAAAATTAGGGCTAGGTTTATTCTGTAATCTTAGGACTATGCTATCTACTTTACGAATTTAAGTTAGTTTTCAAATATTTTAGTTTCCTTCGAATGACCTAGTGCAAACGATACAAAATAAAAAACATACTATAGGTATAAAAAAAAAAAAAATTAGCGCACTTTATAAATTAGGAGTACGCTTATTCTGTATTTTTGGACTATGCTATCTACTTTACAAATTTATGTTAATTTTCAAATATTTTAGCTTCGTTCGAATGACCCGGTGCAAACAATACAAAATAAAAACCAGACGATAGGTATAAAAAAATATTAGCCCATTTTATTGAACCCAATGAAACCCTCAAGGCCTCAACCCTTGGTACAGCCGCCCTTTCTAGTAAGTGATATTTGCACTCTGCTGCATTCATTGTGGATGAACCACTACATTGGACTCAAATGCAGAGGTGCCGCACCAAAATCTGAATATTATCCAGAGTATAAATTTTTCTCTGGTTCCGATATGAGAGATTGATGCAATCATAGATAAGTCTTTACTTGTTTATCTACATATATGAGTAGTTATAGATAAAGGCAAATGATCAATATCTATAATTAATATTTCGATAACTCAGGTGTCCGGGCAAGCTTACGCGCTCCTCAACTAATCCTGGAGGCCCAATCCACCGCCCACTTGCAGAGAGCCCAATTAAAGCTAGAGCAATTGATCAACATGGACTAGCCTCAAAGGAGTTAATAGCATCTGGGAGGTTTCAAACCTGAGACCTTAGGAATCAGCAAAGCCTAAGTCACGGACCTTGACCACCAGGCCACCTTGACGTATTTATTTTGTAATTGGATGCTTATAGTCAAATAAAAGATAAGGGATAAAAAACTGGGTGATGTGTAGATTTTATAAGACGTACCCCATGAAAAAGGTGTACATTGATATGAGGAGGTGACAAACGTATGTACAATGTTCTAACTTGTTACCTCTGGAAAACTACATGAAACTTTGAATTACTAAAATTAGGGATGAATTCATTGCCTCATCGACGAGTGCTGAAATGATATCACATTCATTTGTGCAGGTGACTTATAGCCTTCCATTTGCTCTAACTTCCATAATATCCAACACAGTTGGTTCAGGTCAAGGTAAAGCTTATGTGAACTCTGAACCAAATATTTGTCTGCTACTAACTAGGTTCTCCTTCTAATACACCTTTTTTTTTTTTTTTGATCCTCCTTCTAATACACCTTGGATGATTGAAATTTGTAGGGCTTTCTTTGGGAGTTCTAAATCTTTCAATCGTGATACCACAGGTAAGATTCCGAAGTTCTGTTACACAAATAACAGCAACGTTGGAGTAGTTAATATAATCCGTGTGTGCCTAAATTGTGGGTCGAGACCTTTAAAGTGAAGAATCGAAATGAAAGTACTGTAATACCAAAAATGACACCGCAACAGTGGAAGATTCTATGAAAAGCTACATAAAAGAAGTGCAGAAAGTATATCCAAAATGAGAAGGAAATGAAAGGTTTGAAATTAAAGAGATACTATACAATTGTAGATATTGTATGATTAAATGAATGACCTGAATCCAGTTCAATTACAACATTATGCAAAAGAAAAGTACGTACAACCACAGGTTTGTACAAATTACCCTTCTAATTAGTATGCCATGCATGAGCAGTTGTGATTGGGAGATGAGGTCAACATAAGAAGCACAGACACTAACACAACACGACACGACACAATATCAGAGTACTGTCAAAAGAATCTTATGACACTGTTTTGTCCAATTTACATTGTCGAGTATGAAATGGGTGGTCACTTAATATGCATAAGGGAGCTTTCCACCTAATAGTACAAGTTTTTGGTCAGATCTAAAGTTCTTAGTGTTTTGCAGCTACAAATTAAGGTCCTTAAGTAGGCATTGCGGCTACCTTCAAAATAATCATAGCAATAACAATAGCCTGAAGGCCCTCAACTAATACGGTTAATTGGCTATGAAAACAGATGGTGGTGGCTATGGTTAGTGGACCACTGGATGCGCTATTCGGAGGAAGAAACTTACCAGCCTTTGTGATGGGTGGCATTGCAGCGGCAGCAAGTGGCATATTATCATTTGCCTGGCTCCCAACTTAATTCAACAAAAACTGTGAATAGATTTAACGGATATCAGTTGAGTGCCTGAAATTTTGCGAGCTGTATATATAACTTCTTTACTGTGTACAAACCTATACATAATTAACTTTTTGAAAATGGAGCAAGTTCTAATTGATACAATGGTGGTGCTAACTCATTTGATTGAACAACATGACCCCTGTTCTCAAATTGATTTCAGAACAGAATTGGCACTCTTCTTATATTTCGAGAAATTACCTATGTAGCTGAAGCAATGCGTTCAACCATTTCCCATTTCAACAAGACAAAATCCAAAGGAACAGATTTTTGACAGACTGAATAGGACAGTCCTTGCCATCTAGGAACTTTTCTATCCTAATATGTATAAATACGTTCCGTGGAACAACCTGGAGAATAAATAAATAAATAAATATGCTTCGGCCTATTGCCTATGTACCTTAAGGAACAATTTCAACCAGCTTAACAAAACAAAACCAACAGAAACAAGACTTTCAACAACCATAAAACAGATCATTCAACCCATCTAGGAACTTCCATCCGGACCATCTTCATCTTTATGCAATTTAAGTCTTTACCCTCCTGGAACTTTTAGGTAGAAAAGTAACAACCATTCAACACTAGAAGGTATCTAGAAGGAGCTTTGTGAGCATGTGGGAAGGACAAGTTGCTTTGTGAGCATTGGTATCGACTGTTCCTAGTGATCTCTAAAGGTTGCAAGTCCTAGATTACACTCCACATTCCACAAGCATCTAGCTCTACATAATCACACCAGGCATAGCCCAAGGAAGATTCATCAAATTGAAGCTTGGAGATGAGATCATGGTTGTTTATCAGCCAGAAGCACCCAGAAGATTGTTTTTTTGATTTCGAGGGTTGGTCTTGGCATGCGAGTGGAGCCACAGAACAAAATAGTTCTGAGTGAAACAAGCTAGTTAGAGAGATTGGGACTACGGAAATGCTCAAGGTGCATCGATTATGAAACATCTCGTGTCTTTATATTTTGTAGTTGTACTTGATTCTCGACCTTGTACTGTAGTACAGTATGCGTAATACTTCGTATTGTAACTTCACAGATAGGAGGGTATTTGCCACTACAAATCCTTGTCTCCTATGCTTGTGATTGTTTTGGATGGTCTCTTAACTAGCAGGCTGCATAAATTTTTTCTTATCGAGATCATTTCTTGTGTTTGCTGGTCATTCTCGGTTCCACCGCGACGAGTGTTTTGCTGTCCGTTGTTCGGTTTGGGTGGGGGTTCCCGGTGAGGTCGTCATTTTTGACGAGGGTGACCATTTTGGTCACCGCCGTAGAGGGTTGGCTTGAGGGTTTTAAGGGGTTAATGCTAGGGGTTGATTTTGGACTGTTTTGGGAGCTGGTCGGTGTGGAGTGCTTCTCGATTGGCGACGTCGTAAGGAGTAATAGAGGGGGTGGAGATAGGGTGCGCCGCTGTTTGGGCTAAATTAGCTCAACCTTTGACAAAATAATTGTGTGCGAACGTGCCAAAAAAGAATAGAATTAATTCTTTTCAGATTAACTCAAAATAGCTAATTTAATCAGACAATTGTGATTATCCATTCGATTACCTCAACTAAGAGGATTTTCCTAAAGGTGTCAATCAATAATAGATTGACGCTCTTCAATCAGAAAAGATAACTGAATATAAACAAGCTTGAATTTAATCAAAAGCAGGTTTATATACAATTACTCTTAAGATTTCGACAAGAATAATACATAAATATAGGCACACTTGAATTGAATTGAAAGCAAACCTATATGCGACTACTCTTTGGCAAGAAAAAGACAGAAATATATAAGATAACTTGAATTTAATCAAAAGTAAGCTTAGATTCAAATAAATTTTCAAACTTGCAAAATATTAAACTATAACTAAATTATTCTAGATCTCTGAGCAACCATTTTGTATGAATTGTCAGATAATGAATTTTTGTCGGGGCCCATTTCTCTTCGATTGCCTCTTCTATTTATAGACGATGGGTCTGTTTTCAACTTGTATTCTCCACGTTTTCTTTTAGCGCCCAAGTCTTCATTCAAATTTGATTTAAAATGCCCTCCATTCTCTCAAAAACGGTTGCAAAGGCCCTTTGAACTACCGCTTGACTTGGTCTTCTCAAGAAACTCTTTTCCTTCCACGTTTGCTGATGTAGATCGTGGCTAACTTTTGGATAATGGACTCCTGCTTTTGTGCAACATGAATTAGTGCTTCGAAATAATTTACTCAAATGATTCACTGTAAGCATAACCGATTTCTCTCATGAAACGGGCCTCTAACGACACCGTTCGATAGTTTTAAGAGTTAATTAGCGGTTATGCTTAATTATCATCTTAATACCTATCATTCGATGACCAAACGTGGTCGTTTCCAATCTAAACGATATCGTATAGTACTAAAATAACATTGTAATTAAACCATTCGATTATTTGTATCTTAGGCGTAATTACGACGTGTTTTGATTGGATCATGGGCTATTTAGTGCCACGTGTAATTTTTTTATTGGGTGGTATATTTTAGGATGTGAACAGCAACCGATGGTGGGTGATAGATGTGGAGGTGACGGTAAGAGGATGACAAGGGGTAAAAGCAGTGGAGGAGAGCACTTAGGAGGAAAATGGGAGTAATGTTTTTGTTGTTTTACGAGTATTTTTTTAATTTTGTTGTAAACATTTGTCCAATGTCATCCCAACGTTTAAAATGTGTGTCAATTTGGTCCTTACCCCTAACGATGTCCCTCTTGTCCGTTAAAATGGAGGGCATCACTGGTATTTCACTCCTAAACACTTTAAAAAAAACAATTCGCCATTTTTTAAAATTCGGATAGTCTAGAACACTTTTGAACGCGCGCGATTGAACACCGCAAAGTCGCAAACTTTATTTATGAGTTGATCTATAAACAAGTTTTTCTCGTACTATAAATATGCCAAAATCAAATCAAATCAAATTTGACACCGGTAAGGTGGTTGTGACCTCCGCCTGGTTTCGATGCAATCGAGAAAACACCTCCATTGATCTCCTCACTCCCTTTGACTCTCTCTCCTAAATCCCCCCAACTTCCCTCCAAATTCTCTCTCTTTCTCTCTCTAGAGAACCCCAACAATGGCTCGCCTCCTCAACACCACCACATTCCTCCCCTCCACCCCCTCCCTCCGCCGCCATCCCCTCCCGAGAAGGAGAACCCTAGTAATCCAAGCCAAGATCCGAGAGATATTCATGCCCGCCCTCAGCTCCACCATGACCGAGGGCAAGATCGTCTCCTGGATCAAGTCCGAGGGCGACAAGCTCAGCAAGGGCGAGTCCGTGGTCGTCGTCGAGTCCGACAAGGCCGACATGGACGTCGAGACCTTCTACGACGGCTACCTCGCCGCCATCATGGTCGAGGAGGGCGCCGTCGCCCCCGTCGGCTCCGCCATCGCCCTCCTCGCCGAGACCGAGGCCGAAATCGACGCCGCCCGTTCCAAAGCGACATCCACCAATTCTCCTTCACCTCCTCCTCCCGCTCCTGCTCCTGCTCCTGCTCCCGCTCCCGCTCCGGTTTCAAATTCCCCGCCGCCGCAGGCCACTTTTTCGACCGCTCCGGCGGTGCCGGTGGCGTCTGCGGTGCACCCGGCGTCGGAAGGGGGGAGGAGGGTGGTGGCGTCACCGTACGCGAAGAAGCTGGCTAAGGAGATGGGCGTGGAGTTGAGTGGGGTGGTGGGGAGTGGGCCCATGGGGAGGGTTGTTGCTAAGGATGTGGAGGCTGCGGCGGCCGCGGCGGCTATCGGTGGCGTAAGCCCGGGGAAGAAGAAGGCGGCGGTGGGTACTGGGATCGAGTTGGGTTCGGTGGTGCCCTTTACGACGATGCAGAGTGCGGTGAGTAGGAACATGGTGGAGAGTCTTTCGGTGCCGACTTTTAGAGTTGGGTATACCATCAATACTGATGCACTCGATGCTCTTTACAAGAAGGTACTAACATTTTCTCCCCAAATTAGGCATTTTGTTGATAAATCGGGTGTCTTTTCCGCAATATTATTGGACTACACATTAATGGCAATACTCAAGTTGTTTATGCTAAATGGTTTTTTATTTGATTTTTTGTTTGATGTATCATGTATGTGAGGAGAATGACCTGCCTAAAAAACATGGGCTTTATTAGTCTATTTAATCAATTTAGATTAGTGGACACGCCCCCTCAGTGTGTTCGGGCCAGCTTAAGCAGCTCGATTAATCACGGAGGCCAATCACCGTCCACTAGTCGGGGTCAAATTATAGCGATATGGACTGACAGTCTGACCACAATAGTTTATAGCAAGTTTTGTACTTGCGTCTCCTGTAAAAAGGAAAAAATCATCCCTTTTGATAGGGTTTCGTTGACATTGCGGTTTATTTTTACCTCTAAACAGCGTTATTCCATTTATTGCCAATTGGTTTCGAGATAGATGCTTTAGTAAAGTTGTTTGTGCCTTCAACCACACAATTGGGTTTGTTGTGAATCTATGTTCTGGATTGTTGTAAAGTTAGTCATACATTGGTATTATTGACTCTGAACCTGGTTTAGAACCTGGTATGTAAGCGTGGATAGCCTTTCCGACTCATTGGCATCATGGCATGGTTTTGATTTTTTGCTTTAACACGTTTACATTTGATTTGGCTTGGAGAAAATGAGTTAAGAGTCACAAGGAAATGGATTTCAAAATTCTAACAAGGCAAGTAATCTAAGGACCAAAATCTAACTCTAGCTCTCTAGCATTTGTGAGGTCATCTAGGTGAATACTTTTTCGTTATTCAACCAGTATGTTCTAATTAGTTGGGTTCAGCTCCATTTTCGTCCTTCTGCTCTATTAAAGAAAACATGTGTTTTTTATTGTATCATGTGTTTTTATTGAGTCATTTGAGTAAGGAATTTGCATTGGTGTTATTTAGATTAAATCGAAGGGAGTGACAATGACAGCATTGCTAGCAAAGGCGACTGCTCTTGCATTGGTTAAACACCCTGTTGTGAACTCTAGTTGTAGAGATGGTAAGAGCTTTACATACAATAGCAGTATCAACATTGCCGTTGCAGTGGCCATTGATGGTGGGCTGATTACACCAGTGCTTCAGGATGCTGACAAGGTGACGCTAATTTTAGCTTGTTGCTATTATCTTAGTTGCCGCTGCGGTATCTGTATGTATGCCATTATACTTAGAAAGGGCTTGTCCAAATCTTGTTTTAGGTTGACATATATTCATTGTCAAGAAAATGGAAGGAGTTGGTTGATAAGGCCCGGGCCAAGCAGCTGCAACCTAATGAATACAATTCAGGTATCAGGATTGATTCACGTTAATGCTTCCTAGGTAAACTTAATTCCGTGTGGAATAGTTAGTGATTGCTTAAGCATTATGTCCCGTGGTCTTGCTATTTTCATAATTCACTTGGTATTTGTTTCTCTGATGGTTGATATTCGTTGGGGTTTTTTTAATTTGTGTTGATTTGGGAGCTGATGGTTCAAACTAAAGTAAGCTACACTTACCAAAAGTAAACTATGTGTATACCATGAGTTCTCTGTCACACTCTCCATTTAAATATACGAGTCCACCTACATATGGAACGGTATACAGTAATTTCTCAAAGGTTCGACAATCAACATATTACTTTTTCGTTATTTGGATATTGTTGTCTATAAGATGGATTATTTAATCAGAGAAGCTCCTCAAAATACCATCATCATGTGCATAACGTAAAGGTATGTTGCTATGACATATGAGACCCATTCAAATAGCATTTGAGCAGAAGCATTTGGTTCGAACATTATTATGAGATTATTTTAAATCCAAGTCATGAATTGCTCTAGTCTCTTTATTTGGTTATAATTATATGACATTACGCATAGCAACTTGGCTGGTGTTCATTTCAGTATATCAATACTCAGCGTATTTCAAGGGGAGTTAAACTGTTGTGGGCTTCCAGTCGATTCTAATATATATCCTGCAGCCCTATTTTCATTTTTAATTTTCTGCTGGCTCACAGCTTGACAATGTTCCACCCTGCTGCTAGTCTTATATATTAATCAGTAAGTATTGGCATATATGCTGAAGTCACGTGGCTGCTATTTGGAGCTCTTTTTTTTGTGCAACTTTTCTCACTAGAGGAAAGCTGCTGGTAGAGTTTTGTGGGTGTTCTGCAAAGAAAGAAATTAATTATCACTGAATCCGTCTGGTATACCTGGAGCTTCGTTATTAGGGATTTGGAGTAGTTTTCTTTTAAGTACATTCTATTTGATTGGCTTTCTTGTACATCAGAGAAAAAATTGATTTGCTTTCTTGGCTAAGATTGATTTTTGCTGCTTGTAGCTGATGCTACCTCCCTTCTTGCTGTTTTTTTTTTTTTTTTTCCTTCTGTTTTTTCATATGCCTTGAAATATATTTGTAACAGTTCAGGATTGCTTATCTTATCCATTACACTCCTTTCCCCCCAAAGAAATAATTTGGATACACATTTGCACTTGAAGCAGCATTAGCTGCCACCTGCCATCATGCCACTGTTGGTGAAGACAGTCAACTGAATGAGTATGGAAATTTGTTGAGTTCTCTTTGCAGTAGATTTACTAACTTAATTGTAAGCAATTGGTAGGATGGTCTATGATTTATCTTCTTGAATGTGAGTATTTTCTTATAGTGATGCTCATTTCCAGAAGCCTCGAACGCTAAGTACGAAGGATGACTTCAGATTTCAGAATGCTTTTCTTCCCCTTTTGCTCTATCATGGGCCACATATTAGCTCATTGGAAATTACTTTGTAATGCTATGCCCCGTAAAGTTATAATAAATGTACTTGTTATCTGCTGCTCGGGTGTATAGCTTCTTTTTGGTAATTTAAGCACAGATTTCTTGTCGCTGCAGTTAACTCTGTAATTTGTAGCTGCATTTGAATGACTTTAACGTTATGCCATGATATCCTCTACAAGAACTAATATTGATTGCCCCAATAAACCTGGATGGAAATTAACTGCCGCATATGTTTCATTATGGTTGTTTTGGTGTTGCAGGTACTTTCACTCTCTCTAACCTTGGAATGTTTGGTGTGGATCGCTTTGATGCCATCTTGCCGCCAGGAACTGTAAGTAAAAGAATTGAAATTAGGATATTATGGTCTCTGCTATGTTGTTTTCCTGAAGCATTTACTGGAATTTAAACATTTTTGCCATATTATATGACAGGGTGCAATCATGGCTGTTGGAGGATCTAGCCCCGCTGTTGTTGCTACCAAAGATGGTCGGATTGGCATGAAGACGCAGATGCAGGTAAATATTTCTTTCGATTAAATCCTCTGTGTTTTTCCAAAATGTCTGTTCAGTTACCATTATTTTCCATTTGGAAAAAGCTTGGGAATGATTACCTACTGAATCTAACACCGGGAAATGCAATTTCCGCAGGTAAATGTTACGGCAGACCATCGCGTTATATATGGTGCTGATCTGGCTGCATTCTTGCAAACCCTATCTAAGATAATCGAGGATCCAAAAGATCTTACACTATAGTTTCTTCGTACGGTCTGAGATCACTTCCTTGTGGTGTGTTCCTCTGCTTCTAGTCTCTTTGATTAGCATCATGGGCTTTGGCGAGTTAGATCGTGGAAAATTTAAGACATAAATCACTATCTGCTCAAATCAAGGTTCTGAGGGACAACAGGAGCAGATTTTTGAAGAGCAGCTGTATTTGTATGTTTCCCATTTCATAAATGTTTCGTTGAGTTTGAATTTAGAAGGTAGTTAATAATTGTCATAAACCCAGATCAGTCATGATTCCTCGTAGATTTAGTGTCACTCATTTGTTAGAGGATTGATCAGTTCGTGGAGATTTTCAATAACGAAGTTCCTTTCAAGTGGAATCCACTTAACAAATACTATGATAATTGTATGGTAAGGTTTGATGTTTGTGACATTACCAGCAAAAATTTGAGCTGCATAATGAAGATTACATAACCCCAGACAATGAAGGTTTGAACTTCACAAAATGCCGACTATCATGCGGTATAGATGGATAAAATGTTGAAATATAGCATGACAAGTTGGGGTTAACAATCATGAGACTAAACTTCTGCATCTCATTTTTGCTGTTCCAAAAAAAAAATTCTGCATCTCAATTTACCCACCTCTTCATCTCATAGAAATATGAGTTGAATTGACACAGAAATGAACCTAGACTTCAAAGCTGTGTCAGCCATTGATTTCCAACCATCTAATTGATGTATTGTTCAGCACTTCTAGGATTTATCCTCTGTTCACGAAAAAAAAATTGCTCAAATATTAGAAGTCATATTACAGTACACAAGACTCCCATTTATATGGTTTAGAAAAATAATATCAATGCAGCCTACAATTTTGTGGAGTGGCTAGTTCTTGAACTAGTATGGTGGCTCATGTTTGGTCATGAAAGGTTGAAGAAAGTAATTCTTGATGATAGAACCGATAACGTGTAAGTTATCATGGTATCGTATGGGATCGATTAGGGAATTTAAGGTGTAGCTTTAAGTGAAAGAATTCATGATCTATTTGTGTGAAAACAGCAAACCCGCGAGCAAACGCAAAGGAACCTGTGCCTCCGACAACATCAAGTTTTCCTCTCTCCTTGTGCGCAAAATTCTTGGCTTCAACACTAAGGCTCCCCGAATACTCTCGTGTATGAAAACTGAGATAAATAAGATTGAATGCCGAATGCGCAAAGTGCTGGACAGGGATTATGAAGCCCTGAGCTTTTCCAATAACCGGAGAAGTGTTTTCCGGCCCCTGTGTGAGTTTCCGGTGGAAAAGCAAAGCTCCATCGCTCGATTGTGCCACCTTTGTACCGGAGCTGGGTACTTGTGATTGTTGGATATACAGAGAGAGAGCCAACCAAGGATCATTGGGGTTCTTTGCATGGGGTACTGGGGAGAATAAGGTTAAGAGGGCAACTGTTAGTATGGCTATAGAGACTGCAGTGCAGAATATGATGTTTGGAAGCATATTTTGGGTACAGTGAGTGCTTCTATGGAGACTTGCTCCTCATAGGGTTACCTCAAATATGGGAGGTTTTTGTAGAAGCTTTGGCTACCAAATCCACCTATGGTTTCCTGACCTAAACCTCTATCTGTAGGCCAGACTCTTGACTTTTGTCAAAATGGGTAGGATAGGATAGGGGTGTCACTGAATGATACATAAAGGTTAGGTTAGTGGAATTGTTGCTGTGGTAGAGAATTAAAAAAGAAGAGAGACAAAAGAGTGTGGGTTGGTTAACAACTTGTAAGTTTCTAGGTTAGGCTAAATGGCTATATATTTCAAGAAGGAGATGAGGCATTTCTCCAATTCACCTATCAGAAATCTCTCATTGCCCCGTTAGCTAGGCGGACTTGGAACGATTCATGTGTGCTTTAGAGTCCGAAATTAGAGTTATGCAGGGGCGTGTTGCCAGCCCCGTTAGGCGGACTTGGAACGATTCATGTGTGCTTTAGAGTCCGAATTAGAGTTATGCAGGGGCGCGGTCAAAGAGTATCTTACAACCCGGGTGAGAGAAAATCTTTGACCATGCTTTAGAGTCCATTACTAGAGTAGCAGCTACTCAGAACTTTTGATCACTCTAAACCAGTTAACTTCCCATTTGGGATGATTAGTTATATAGCCAAATCTGCTAGAAATACACTTCTAAACCAGCTCCCGCATAATATATCCCCAAAAGCAAAAGCATCACGTGCATTTTTTTAACGACAGTTAAAAAAATAAATAAATAAATGCTGCATTCGCTGTGGGCCAATCGGCATGCGTGTTTGTGGTGGACTCACCATTGGATTATGATAAAAAGATTAGATGAAAGATACTCCCTCCGTCCCTTTATTACAGTCCAGTATTCTATTTTGGGTTTTCCCTTAATAAGTGTCCATTTTATAAAGTTAGTGGGTAAAAATTGGTGAATTGTCTATTTTGTAAATAAAAGTAGATTCCATTTTGAAAAGTTAGTGAGTAAAAGTGTAATGATGATGGGTAAGTAGGGAAAGTGGAGGAAAAAGTTGATGTGAAAGGTATAATGATGATGTCTTTTTAATAAGTTGGAGTTACGAAGCAGGACATTTAAAAAAGGGATGGAGGGAGTAATAAATTAAGATTGTTTGGACATGTTTATCGTAGATCGATGGATGCGGTACTTAGGAGGACTGTCATGATTATGGTAGATGGGGGTCCAATCTCATCTGTTCCGAAAACTCCTGTATCTCACTATCTCTGCGCCGAGGGGTTTTTCAGTCTTTGGATTGTGAGTTTTTTTATGTCTTAAATTCAACAGCCTATAAAATCCCTTGGCACAGAGGCACAGGGTTTTTGGGTGCTGAGGATCCTGCCTCTGGTAGATGGTAGCAAGCAAATGACTAGATCAAAGTTGACTTTAGAAGCGGTAGTTCGAGAAGATGTAAGTCTCTTGAATATTACGGAACACGATGCCTTCCATAAAGCTCAATAGAGAAAATAGATTTATGTAGCCGATACTAATTGAATGAGACTTGAGGCTTGATTTAATTTATTTTAGTTTTTTTTTTCAAAATGATATTATTATCTTCAAGCAAAATACAAGGCTACACCCCAAACAAAAAAACACACACTTCACCATAAGTTTCAATTGATATCCAATCGAAAGAGTGAAAAAAAAAAAAAAAAAAACCAGAAAAAATCCCATAACATCACAAACCATCCTAATCCATCACCGGTAGAACCAAACTTCATATTACATTCCACAAAATTGGGCTTCAAATATCAATGAAGTTATTCATTTAAGAAAGATTACTGAAGTAAGTCAAACTTTATTTTGTATTAATAAGAACAATACAAGAGCTAATCAACAAATAGGAGGATTAAGTTTCATGGGGCTGAAGGCAAACCGGGACACCTTTGGTTGGAAAAGGGGAGGAATGGTATACGATCTTCTCATTAGGAATTGCTTTCTGCATCTTAAATTTTGTCACCACATTATGCACGAAAACAAGAATCTCCAGCCGCGCGTATTCTCTCCCGGGGCACATTCGCGGCCCTCCCCCAAAGGGTACGTACGTATATGGCGCAGGCCCGCTTCCTTCGAATCTTGATGGATCGAATTTTTCTGGCTCCGGAAAGTATTTGGGATTCTTGTGTGTTGAGTATACTGTCCAAAATGTCTGCAAGAAGTTTGTTTTGAGTCATTATTCTATCGGTTGTGAACTGTTTATCTCGGAGCATTAGCAGGTTTCAAAACTCGAGTAACTTAGTTCGTTTATCAGCCTCGTTTGAAATCGAACTCCATATTTGGACACAAATTAAAAGCTTGGGAGATTGAACTCTTACCTTCCATCCCTTTGGAATGGTGAAACCGGCATATGTGAAATCGGTTGCGACCGCTCTAAACGCACCTTGAGCAGGTGGTGATAGCCTCATTGCTTCACGTGCCACATTCCATGTATACTTCATCTTCTCAATGTCTTCCCATGTCAGCAACTCTCCTGGTTTTTTTGATCTTGCAATCTCCATTTGCTCTGGTCATGATCAACACATGCATGCATGCGTACCAATTAATTTCATCATGTCCACAATTGATATGGAGTGTGTGTTGAGAGAGAGAGAGAGAGAGAACATGGTCCTCTATAACGAAACCAACTCCATCAGGCAGTGGCGGATCCAGGGAAGGGTCACCATTAAACGCATAATCACATTCGATCCATAACTCTAGTCTTTCTTGAAAAATTGTCATTTTTTGAATAAAAAAACTCAAAACTATTTCGCACATAATTTGGAGTTCTTTCGTACTTATTTATTTTGGATTAGTTATTTAATTGGTGCATAAAAGTTCTTTAATTGTGAAGAAGAACATCAGTTGAGACACTGTTATATAGGATGCTAAAATCATGATCATTATTGTAAAAACAACGTCTCACATGTCAAGCAATGATTGGTTAGCTGATTCCACGCTGACCAATCGATGCTCGAGAAGGATTCAAGGTCAATTAATTCTCCATAATAATCGTAAGTTTGAGTCAGACAACACAAAAGCGAACATAAGTCAAAAGACAGTTTAAGGATCTTAACATCAGAGGGTTTGAGCTAAAGCTCAGGATGCGATCGCGATCGCTTTAAGCCCCTCAAAAATTTATAAATTTAGAGGCCCTCTACTTTGGTAGACGTTTCTTTAGGAGAATGAAGAAAAAAAAGAAGAAGTTTACCCACTTCATTCTACTAGTTTGTTTGCTTTAACGGAATTTAAATTACCCAATAAAAAAGAGAGAGGAACTTATTCACGGAGGAGTCGTGAACTCCGCGCAATCATGGCCGTCCGTTTCAGCAATTAATGATTGAGATACGTTTTTAAACTTTGACGTGTAATAAATATTTCTGACTAGTAATAGTTTATTTTTAATCCGGATCGTCCAAACACTTTTGGACGCATGGAATTGAGCGCAGTAAATCTTATTTACGGAGTCTCCATAAATAAGTTTTTCACATAAAAAAAAGAAAAAGAAAAAGTTTTGGAATTCATACCTCTCAAAACCTCTTCATAGATATGGGGAAGCTCTGCAAGATAGTTCAAGACCATGGTGAGTGATGAACTAGTAGTGTCATAGCTAGCAACGAGCAACCCTATGATGTTATTTGAAACATCCATCTCGTTCATCAACTTGTCGTTTTCGTCGTCCACGGCAAGAAGCATTCGAGACAAGAGATCGTTTTTAGAAGTCGAATCCTTGTTCTCCGTCGTCGACAGTTCCTTTTCCCTCTGCCTGATTATCGACAAAAGCTCGTTCCGAATGATTTTCCCCCCTTTGATGGCGCGGTTGTAAGCAGTACCGGGCCAATCGATTGGCACGGAAAACAGACCGGATATCACCGAGTGGAAGGGATCATATAGCCTTTTAATGTGCTCGGGATCGTCGATGTTCAAGAACAAGTGGCATGCCAAATCGAATGTATACTTCTTTGACAAAGGAAAAACCTTGACTTCTCCATTCGGAGACCATTTCTCCTCTACGTGCGATTTCGCCAAGGAATCCATTACCGGGATGTAATGTTTCAAGGCCTCCGGCTTGAGAATTTCGTGCATGAAAGAGCGCTTCAACGCGGCTAGGTTTTCCTTGGTGCTCTCGACAAAAGAAGGGAAAACCAAAGCCTTTCTCATGGAGAGGGGCAACCATGAGGTGAGAAGCTTGTTTTCGTTGGAGAACAAGAACTTGTTCCCGGCGGGTCCGCAAAACACCGCCATTTTCTCCCCCAAGAGGGAGGTCTGGAAGACCGCCGGGGAGCACGCGTCCATCCTCCCGTTTATGTACTTCTCGGGGCCCAACAACGCGAACTTCGCGCTTTCTCCCACTACGGGCCACCCGGTCGTGCCCGGTGGGAGATTAGAGTTGCCCTTGTAGCGATTCTTGGCGCGGGAGATGAGAGAGAGCGAGGCCAAGAGGATTACTATCGGAAGTAGATATGAGAGGAAGGCTTCCATTCTGCTTTTTTTTTTTCTGGTTTAAGTGAAAAGGAGGGGGTATGGAGGTGTGTTTGAATTAAGGGAAGTTGTGATTGAGTATATATAGGAAAGCAAAGACCTAGAATCCACAGAAGATCGATGCATGAATAATTTATACTTTTTTCTGAATTTTAACGACATTTGATATTGACTGTTGTTACAGGCCTGTTCTCAAAGTTTGACAAGATTATATATTAATTATTCTTTTTATGACAGTTGGTGTATATTCTTTGTACTTAGTAATTAAACTTCTTTTAAGTTTTGCATCGAATTTTTTTTGGGTTGATTCATTTTTATCTAACGAGAGAAATCAGAAAAGTATATATTGAAATCGAAGGATTTCACAACAAAAATGGGAGGAAAAGATTTTTTTTTTTTTTTTTCCGTCTTTGGTCAACTTTGCGGTTGGTAATAATTGTTTGCTTTTGAAATTTCACTATGCAAGAGACGAAGGACTCATCCAAACAATTTGACGCGATTCTAATAATAATCTATAAAAAGACGGTCGGAATGATTTCGCCCAAACACACTCTAAATCAGACTCGAGGGTGTTGTAGTGCACCCCCGCACTACATGTGTAGTGCGGTCAATCTGGTCGTCCATCTCAGCAATGGACAGCTCAGATTTTCATCCGAACAATAGACAGTTAGAATTTGTAGGAGCTTAGATTAAATCTGAACTGTCCGTGCCTAGATGGACGGCCGGATCGACCGCACTACACCGCTACACCACGGTGTAGTGCGGCAAGTGCACTACAACCCCTCCCATCCCCTCTAAATCTTCTATCATTGCTAGCTCGAAGTATCGGAAGAGTTTTTTTAATTATGGTCCATTCAAACAATGAGTTTTTTTCTTTTTTCTTTTTTCTTTTTGATTGGATTCAACCAATGTGTAGACACCACATAAAGTAACGCTCGATCAAAACATATGGAAGTATTGTATAGTGAGGTCATTGGTGCGGGTGTGTTCCAGTTTGCATTCTTATTTTAAAAGTTCTTTTTTTTTTCAATTTTCAAATTCAAATATAATGAAAATAAAAAATAATTTTTTGATTTTTTTTGCACCGTATAAAAGTAATAAAACATCTCAATGAGATCTATTAAATAAGATTCATATTGATAGAAAAATTATTTGCGTAAACACACGATTTTTGAGCTTGAAATTACTTTCTTTTTCAAAAAATACTTTTCGGAGAAACTGGAACACCCCAAAGGTTTCTGGGCATGGTTTTCAATAAATTTTCTCTATCTATCTCTTTTTATTCATTACTTTTAAAAACCTTTCTCAAAATCCAAACCGAACAGGTACGATTGCTAGTGTAACGTCTATTAATTATCTCCAGAATTTTGGCTGAAGTTAAAGTTTTTCTTTTTCTTTTTTTTTTTTTGGGTAAAGAAGTTGAAGTTTTTCTTTGAAGTTTGAAGTCGGAGTTAAAATTATTTCTTGAATGAGGATAAAATATTTTCCTGCATGAAGATAATTTCCGTTGACATGCATGTTCTAGAAGAAATAATCCCTGTTGAGTGTTGACAGGTCAAGAATTTGACACTAGACCTTGGGTATAACTCTCTCTCTCTCTCTCTCTCTCTCTCTCTCTCTCTCTCTCATGTATTTTGACTGCACAATTAACGGGCGCGCTCTCTCTCTCTCTCTGTTCATAAATGCTTGGGACAAAGAAAATTTACCCCCAAAAGTATCCCGAAAAGAGTAATTAGTTAAGATTCACTTTGATATGTATGACCCAATCATCAAAGTGATTCTTAACTACTGATTGCTTTTTTTAGGATACTTTCGTGGTAAATTTTCTTTGTACCTAGCATTCCTCGCTCTCTGTTTCACATGTATTTTGACTGCACAATTAACGGTTGTTGGAACAGCGGACTCTTAGGTAGAATAGTGGAGTATAATTTACTGTAAGAGTTATGGGTAAATTACAGTGGCCTTCATGAATGCAATCAACTTATAAATAAACGAAAGTTTCAAATGACAACCTCTTAAAACGTGAACTCCTCTTTTTCGATCGAATTTCGATGATTCGAGCTGTTTAGTGTGTTCATAACGTGATTTTAAAGGTACCCCCGAGAAATTGGCCAAAAAAAATGATCGGGAAGGACTTGATTTGAGCAGTTTTTATTGAACCATTCAATAAAAAACTGTCGGATGAAGCCATTCCCAGTCATTTGTTTTGCTGATTTCACACTTGTTCCATTAAAATCACCTTCTGATCACATTGATTGGCTTAAATTATCGAAATTCGATCGGAAAATGGAAGAAATGGAAAGGTCCACATTTTAACTAATTAAAATGAGTATCTCCTCATATGAAACGGACTGAATAAACATATTCAAGCTGACTTAATCAGTTATCACCTGTTTCAATCTATTCCACACATGTAGACTTGTTCAAGTCTTAACTATAGAATTAATTATTCAATTATCCCTATTTCTGCTCAACAACTTGCAAATAACGTACGTAGACTTCAATTCAACTATCGTGATGACATCACCTTGTAGTATGTGACCTCACCTAGCTAGATGATGCCATGAAGGAGATTAATTTTTTTTTTCCAGATTGATATGATGTTAGTGGTTATCAGTTGTTGCAACGGGGGTTGAGCACCTCTTCCATGAGGAATTGAACTCAAGACCTATGGAATGTTAAATGAACACTACAGAATGAGAGCATCCTTGGCGGGCTCTCTAAGCAAATGTGTGTCATACGACAAAAAGGCTCCGTTTGTTTCCATGTAAAATGTTTTACAATATAAAATGTTTTCTATGTAAAATATTTTTTCAGAAAACAAACTTCAAACTTTTATTTTCCGGTGTTTGGTTGGCACTTGAAAATATTTTCGAAAATCAACAAAATAGTGTAGAGAGGGAGATGGGGAGTTTAAACGGTGGAGAGATATGAGATTATTGGAATTGAACGTGGGTCAAGACTGATGATCGAGGAAACTGAGCAGTGAGAATTGCAGTAGAAAGCAGTGGGTTCATTTCAGAAAATAACTTACGGAAGATTTAAGGGTAAGTCATTTTCATCCAATTGATGGAAAATGGTTTACATGTAAAATATTTTCCTCATTTTTCACACAACCAAACACCGGAAAATAGGTAAAACATTTTACCAGAAAATATTTTACGTCCAAACAAACGGAGCCAAAGTGTAAAAAGTGAGGTCCAATTTTATCGGTTAAGAGTATGTTAATTTAAAGAAGAGGTGAGTGTTTTACAGAAAATTAGATGATTAAATCGAGCTCTTATAGGTATCAGATTGAGCTAATTTTTCACGGGAGCCCTTGAAAAAATGTTTTATATTTAATGAACGGCTCGAATAAAGAGAATCATATATTAATATCATAGTCATATCTTATCAGGATATGATTATGATTACGATATTATATGTTTTGATATTTTAACAGTGTGGGACCTGTAGTGGGCCCCACAACAAATCTGTGCATTTTTGCTGTGTGTGTAGCATTACTGTTGGATTATTGCCCTTAGGATATGCTTATGCGAGGATATGCAACCCACAGCTTCGTAACCAAACACCCCCCTAGTTACGCATACATACGGAATGCACATTTTCTGGCCTTTGGCGATTTTGTATACGGACAAATATATCCCACATTTTTGAATACCCACCAAATGTATTAACTTGACCATCTGCAGCGGGTTTTGGCCCTTGAATCCGTCCAGCTTCGTGGCGGGTTTTTCAGCGGTGATGGTGGCGGCGTCCGCAGTAGCTTCAGTCCTTCAGTTCTGCGGCAGGAATGAGTTCAAGTTGGTTGCGGTGGGTCTTCCTCGAGTTGGTCTACCCTACATTTGTTGCAGGTCTTGCCTGGCCTCTCCACTTGGCCACTCCACCCACCTTCGCGAGTGTGATTCAATGATTGTTGGGTTCAGCTCCGGCGTCTGGTTCCACGCGGCTTTTTCTTTTTTGTTTTGTTGTATTTTGTTTACTTTTTAGTTGTATTTTCTTTGTTGTATTTTGTTCCGATGTACTTTTTCCGTATTAATATATCTGAGTTGATCTTGTTCGTCGAACACATTTTGTGTGTATACAAAATAGTCCCTACAAAGTCTATGATGGCCTACCAGTCAGATTACGCTAGATAGGGGCATCACCCTTAGTCACACAATTTGTTTGCACGAGCGTGAAAATATTTTTGAAATACATATACACTTACTAAAATTCGCGAGAGTAATAATTGGGAGCAGAAGCGCAGCGCAAAAATGAAGAACGAGAGCACAAAACGTTTTGAAAAATTATGTGACTGAGACGTGATCTTGAACGAAGCGCAACGTATTCTCCTTGTTTCCGTGTTTAATTGGTCTTCAATTGTAGAGCAACTAGGCCTAGTACTTCCAAGTCGTTGTCTGACTTATTGGCCGAGTCGTCAACAACCATCTCAATCCAAAGATTCTAGGCCATGTAGACCAAGAAAAATGAAATAAAGGTAACAAATTTGAGTGTACGTGGTAATTTCTACCATTTATTCTAAATTCACAACATTATCTATGTTGCGAATTATTGTGTTGAAATTATGAAGAGGTAAATGATATTAGCACTCCAAAAATTGATGCAAACACTCCAAAACCAGTGTAATTCTAAAGCCATTTTCTTTTATTTTTTAGAGTGCCTCCATCAATTTTTGGAGTGCCAATATCATTTTCCAAAGATTACGAATCATTATACAAACGCCACGAATTTCAAAGGAAATGTTATGAATATCTATACAAATGATCATGTATTCAAAGCGATTCAGGGAATGTATATACTGTACAAACACAAATTGGGGTGTTTTTTGTAGCCTTTCCCTTCCCTTAGAATATCTCCAAAGAAGGTAGCAACATGAACGTCAAACTATATTTGAAGAGTCGGGTACAGAAAACAGTTTACAAAGGGAGCTGACCAACATGAAAGCTACAAACAACATAAATATAAACAGACAAAACGAGCTATAAAAATAAAGCGTGAAGGTCCTCGTTAGCTCCGGTCCAAAAAGGGGTTCCTCTTGCCGCTGAAGAAGTCGAAGATGGCGTCATCGCCCGCTTAGCCAAACAATGGGCCAGATGAACACCCTTGCGATCAACCTTTTGAATCCTGCAAAAAACTAACTTGAAAATACTTTGGTGAAGATTGTGCAACAAAAATCTGTCTCCAAGGTGGGACTCAGACCTCTTTGCTAGCTGCAAGATAGCATTGAGACAATCAGTATAAAAGAATGCAACATTGAAATTAATTCGCATATGTCTCCTTATTAGTTATAGTAGGAGTATTATCTATTCATCGTCCCCATTTTTGCCGACCCTATCTCTCTCATCCTCTCTCTCAACCTTAGCCACCACAACTCCTTTTCTCCCTTCCCCTCCCTCCGTGGGTTCCATACCCGTGTGTGGCGACAGGAGGAGAAGGCCGTGTTACTATTCCAACTCTTTTTTTTTTTTTTTTCCTTTTTCTCTTCCGTCTCTCCAGATCAACGACTTGTCGTCTGATCTGTGAGAGTTTTGTCTCTCGTTTTACGAGAATTTTATCTCTCATTTTACGAGAGTTGTTAGTCTCCTATTTGGAAGATAATCAAAACCGTTTGACCCAAATTTGATAATCAAAAAATTAAGGGTAAATTTCACTTACCTCCCCTGAGGTTTCTGACAATGACAGACACCTCCCCTCACATTTCTGAAATTGCACTTACCTCCCCTGTCAGACTTGTCGGCTAACAGACGTTAACAGAGTGCGTGAATGTACAATTTTACCCTTTTATTGACCTCCCCTGAGGTTTCTAACAATTGCAGGTACTTCCCCTAGGTCTCTTTCTGCTATATAATTTAAACTATAATTTAATTAAGATATTGGAGTTAATGCAATAGTTCTAGTCTAGAATTTAAAAAATGAAAGTTTACTTCATCTTATCTCTAAATTTCTTGTGAAAACAAACTTTAAAATTACTATAAATTTTTGCCTATTTTCAAAGATTTAAATATTTAGTTTTAGATTTCTAGTTTCATTGAAGTTGTGAAAATTTAATTCCAGCAAAATTCTAAAGGTATTTGTATTGGGAACCCATAACCTTTTTTTTTCCAATTATAATTTTGTTGCTTTATAAATTAAATTGAATTTTATTAGAATATCCTATCATAAATATCATTATCGAAAAAAACATATGGGTAAATCATGTAGCCATAAGGTCCTTTTCTGAAAAATAGAAGATTAATTTTGACCCAAAAAAAAATTGACATGTGTATTGCTAATTTAAACCAGCCTCAATTAGCAACTATATTCTATATACCATAGAATTTTTTAATACCATGAAACTTTTAATCACAAATTTGTTTTACAAGATCCAAAAGTTCGGAAAAAATTCGGTTGGAGAAAAAATATGGTTTGGCTAAAAAACTATGTAAGAGTTTTAGCCAAAATATGCCTTTTTACTCCAATCAATTTTTTCCCAGTTTGGATGACATGTAACCTTAATTTAAAATCATGTATTTTAGAAATTTTTGTTATTCTTTGCAAAAATAATAAAAATTGAAGCTTTATGTAATTTCTTTGTAGTGCTTACGTAGCGTTTGTCTTCAAATAAATTCAAAAGCTTTTTCAATCACTGTTGAAAAAAATACTTATACATGCATATTTAATTTAAAACCAAATGTATATATGTAATCGAAAAGTTCGAAAAAGAAATCGGTTGGAGAAAAAAGATGTTTTGACTAAAACTTTTAACATAATAATTTTGGTATAAAGATGCATGGTGTAGGGTTGGGGAAAAAAGTTTACCTTAATTTAAAGCCATATTTTTTTTAGAAATTTTTATTATTCTATGCAAAAAAAAAAAAAGACTTTTGAAGTTTCATGATAAAGGATAGGGTTGGGGGAAAAAGTTAACCTTAATTTAAAGCCATATTGTTTTTAGAAATTTTTGTTATTCTATGCACACACAAAAAAGACTTTTGAAGTTTCATGATAAATGATAGGGTTGGGGGAAAAAATTTACCTTAATTTAAAGCCATATTGTTTTTAGAAATTTTTGTTATTCTATGCAAAAAAAAAAAAAAGACTTTTGAAGTTTTATGATAAAGGAAAGAAATTGTAATTGCTTTATATTTATGCCTACATTTACATTTGACTTCAAAAAAGTCAAAAGTTGTTTCAAGTTTCCTACAAAAAAAAAAATTAAGGAAAAAAATTGTAACTTAATCTCTATATTTATGTCTAATATGCATTTGACTTCAAAAAATCAAAAGTGTTTTCAAAGTTTTGTAAAATAAATGCTTATACACGCAAATTTAAAATCAATGTATATATGTGTTTAATTTTGAAGATACACGTGCATGTGAGATATGTATAATAACTTAATCTCTTTTAAATAGTTTTAATTAGGAACATTAATGTCTTTTAAATTGAGTCTAGAAGGGAATTCATTTCACAAAATCATTCTAAAGGGGTAAAATTGGTAATGAAATGGATTTAGTAGCTGATGTAAGCATTTTCCGTTACTTAGTAACGGTCTTCTAACGGCAATGGGGGAATCTGCAGCTGACAACTGAAGCAGAGGGGAGGTAAGTGCAATTTTTAAAACGTGAAGGGAGGTGTCTGTCATTGTCAAAAACCTCAGGAGAGGTAAGTGAAATTTACCCAAAAATTAATGAATCGGATTCGAATACATCCTATCCGACCCGTTTAAGAATCTGTACTGATAACTTCACTTCAATTTTTTAGTGTTCTATACGTACGTATAATCCCAAGATTTGAAGTGATGGATTTTCAGCTTGTATGCTTAATTTTTGAATAGGTTAAACAAATCAGATCGCATTATCGGATCAAATATGTAATTTTGTTGATTCAGATCGATTTGACTTAGTCGAATCCGATTCAGATCATGCCGGATTTGAATTGTATTTGATCCATTAATAGTCGTTTTTTTTTTTTTTTTTTTTGGGTCAACATGGTGCGAAAACTCTCATTAATAAAAAAACATAACGTTTCGGTTACACCATTGACTGGCCTTCCTTTGGTCATGATCCGTGAGAAAATGGACCGACGAGCTAAAAGTCAAAAGAGTCAAACAAGTACACCCGATCAAGCTTGATTTGATAACTTAACGAGCTTCAAAAAAATATGTTTGAGCTTAGCTTGTTTATAAGACGAGATGATCACAAACAAGTTTTAATCAAGCCAAATACAAGCCGATTTCGAGTAGCTTAAATTTTTTTATGCATAATTACTCGAACGAACCGAGTTCGTAGTAGCTTGTTCAAGTTTGGCTTAAAATCTTAACGAGTTTTAAAAAAATGTTTTAGCTTAGCTTGTTTATGTAACAAACCAATCTTGAACAACCTTTTAACGAACGGACACGAGCTCAAACTCGAGTAGCTTGCTTCATTTGGTAGCCCTACCGATAGGGCTGTAAACGAGCCGAATCGAGCCGAATATTAGAATGTTCAGATTCGTTCATTAAGTTTTTTAGCGAACTCGAGCTCGAGCCGAACTCAATGAAAATTATGACGAGCCAAACTCGAACCGAGTTTGCCCAGGTTTGGGTTAAACTCGAGCTTGTTCACGAGCCTTAACGATCCAATAATATCATCTCTATTATAAAACAGAAGGGTGTGGGGATAAGTTGTTGGAACGGCTTAGATTCATTTGATCCAAAGGCTGTAGTGCATCCTCCCACTTCCTGGTTAAGTGCCCATGGTTTTCACCTAAATCACACAACTGTCATCTCCTTCCAACCGAGATGCGTAGTGCCGTAGGCACGGACTACCACTAGTATTTTTATACTCTCATACAGTTTTAAAACTACAAATAAATTTTTCATTATGTACATAAATATGTTCATATACATATAAAATGATAAAAACAATTACACAAGTAAATTTTTAGTAATCGTAAACGTTTAGACTTGTACAAGTTTTAAAATTTTCACTATATAACTATATAAAATCCTCATGATACATATATACTCTAGGTTCGCACGCCTAATCGAGCCGAATACTGATGCGTTCATGTTCGGCTCATTTATGAAATGAGCCTAAAATTGAAGTTCAGGTTCGGTTCATTTAGTAGACGAATCAAACTCGAACGAACAGTTCACGAATGGCTCAGTTCATTTACGGTCCTACCTACCGGCATAACCCTATTGAACCCGACGCCGGTTCTTTACAACCGGAAACGGAGAACTAATAAAACCGGTCTAGTCTTATACTCAATTGTGCTGGCTGGGGATTGAAAATACGGTCCAGTCGTTTACAATCGGGAAGTGAAAATCTCTGACTGGCGAAATCAGTTACGCTCCTTGTCTCTGATCGTTTTATTTTCTAAGGTTATTCCTATGTATCAGAATTTCGTAACTCATACGTATGTTTCGATACTTGTAATTTGAAATTGTAAATTTATGTGGTTATATTTGATTTTCTGCTATCCACTTCTGTTCGAGATTTGTTTTAGCATTCTGCCCTTACCTTTACTTTCGAGGAGAACTAATTCTGGGTTTTGAGTGATATTAGCTATAAGATATGAGTTTCTTAGTTGCTTGTGATTTCTGTTTTTGGAGGAGAAACCAGTCAACTATTGGGTCCATACGGAGCATTTGCTCCCAGGCCTCTGGCTTTAAGTGGGGTCTCCGGTAGTGGATGGTGGGTTTATGGTCGTCCCCGTATTAGTTAAGGTGCGTGTGAGTAAGCTGGCCCGGACACTCGGTTAAAAAAAGAAAAAAGAAAACAGTTAACTACGGGGTGTTTTACAGGTATCTGTACTTTTGACTAGTGGGTTTTATGAATTTTAGAAGAAGAAATTCTTCAGTTTTGTAGATGATACTTAGTTTTAGGTACCATTTTCGTTTTCACTTTTCACGTACCACGAAAGCATTATCTTTGAATGGTTAGGTTGTTCTAGATCACGAGGAGGAATGCATGCAGTAATAGTTTAGCTTAAAAATTCTACTGAGACCAGTTCTTTATTCTTTGGTTTAGACCATTCTTATGGTTTTTTAAAATAGTATTTATGACTTACCTATGATGTTGATGTTCAAGTTTGGTTGTTCCAAAAGTCCTACTGTCTCTTGAGAAATTAACAAAAAATTATCTGTAAGCAGTTTCACACGAATTGTCAATTACGGAGGAGTATATAGAAAAGAAGAGCCATCATTAGCCAAATTAATGATTTTTTAAGTTCATGAGACGAGGCTATAGTTCATTTGTAGCTTTTATTAATCAATAATGGCCTCTTATTTGCTGAAATTACATCGATATTTACTAGAGTGTGGAGACCTTTACTAATTGGAAAAATGTTGGAGCTGTCAAACGTAGTATTGCCTGATGACTTTTGTCGGTAACACTTCTAGAACGTTCTACTCCTGTCACAGTTTACAGTTATATAGGAGGCGGGGAGCATTTCCTAGTTAGAGACCAACATCTTGGGGCTAATTTGGGCTCCGCCGCTTCGCTCAAGGGGGCACAGGGTGTGGGAATAGGAGGCGGGGAGCATTTCCTAGTTAGAGACCAACATCTTGGGGCTAATTTGGGCTCCGCCGCTTCCCTCAAGGGGGAACAGGGTGTGGGAATAGACCTCAAATCCTCTTCCCCCCCCCCCACACACACACCCCCCTCCCACACGCGCACACACAAAAGAAGAAAAATAAACAGAAAATGAAAAAGATATCCTTAACATCTCAGTTCTGGACCTCTGGTGCTGGTAGGATTTCTTAATCTGGTTATATTCACGTGCCGTGGAGGTGTACAAATGTCGAATAAAAATCTCTGTACTTTGAAGGTTCTTTACAGTTTGGCCTTCCCATGATTTTCTTAATGAACATGGCAACTTATTCATAATAGAGGTGGAAAGATCAAATCTGTTTTGCGGGTATCTTCCTTCTTGGTAGTCTTGCATGTCTTGATTTTGAATTTTTGGCATTCTTTTGACTGAATAATGTTAAATGTGAGCGGGCCCCGAAGTTGATTGTATGGAACACTTCGTAAAAACTTAAAGAAACTCATGCAAAATCCTTGTCTCCTAATACTCATACTATTTGGCTGCTTCAAGAAGTTGAGGTGCTTTTTTTCACTTGTCTTCTTTCATTTAAATACAGTGCATGATGCTGGGAAAATCATTGCATTCTCCTTTGCTGGTCATCGACTCTGGAACGCGCTTTTGCTTTTCTGCTGTAAGTGTCATCTTTTGGCTACAGTTTTAGGGAGTTATAAAATCTAGACTCAAACTAAACGATTACTTTTCATTTACAATAGTTGACTAAACAAGAAAAGGTACTTTGGATGAAATAGACTAAAAGGTAGAGCTGCGTTGCATGTATGGTAAAACTGAAAGGTAGAGGTGCATTGCATGTATGGTACACATACATGATACTTTCAGTTCTACAAAGTAAGTGTTGAACAAATATTGATAATAATATTCGTTTGTTGAAATGAACTCATGACTGGCATTCTACAACTGAAAATTATTTTCAGAGCACCAAACCTTATGGTCTGACTTTATTGCTATGGCATTCCAATCACAGCCACTCTATAAAATGGGTACAAGCTTAGAATGTCTTGAATAATCTGGAATTATGGACATTCTATTATTTTTTACAAAGGATAATGAACTCATTAGCATTCGGTTAGGGATGCATTAGGGTAGAATGACTGTTGGTAGGCACTGGTAGATTTTGACATCCAAGTCACTTTGGTGAAAATTTCCAAAGCCAAAAACTGTTGTGAAGACTTCATTAGTCGTTCCACTTTTTCAATCTTGAGCTCAGTCTCTAGTTGAATGGGATCCATCATACAAATATTAACGTTATTTTGGAAAAAGGAGATTGTAGAAAATTCGCCGAAAAGGTTTTTAGGCTAGGAATGTTGATGTTGGGCAACATTGGGAAACAAATACAAGATAACGTTATTTTTCTTCTCACTTTACTGGCATCAACTTTGCAAACCCTAGAATAGGAATTACGATTTTGCAAACAAGTTCGCCCTCAGTCTACTCCTTCACCTTTCCACAAGTTCTGCACACAGTCTTACTGTTCACTTTTCTTATTTCAGCCTGAAATTGCAACAGCTGCACCAGTAGTGAATGTGAACTTATCAAATGATATTCCACTTTATGTGGTAAGAGGAGCTTGGACCTCCATTTTGCCATCTAAGAAATGGGGATTACTTTCAACCACACAAACAGAGAATTTGACCCTAAGCGATGAAGAAAGGAAGACATGGGATGCATCCAGACAAGCCCTTTCGGTATTTAACTTTAGTGCCGATGAGGAAAACAAAATACTGGGAAAAGCATTTGGCCAGATCCACTCGCCTTACTGGGGAGAAGAAAGGAAGAAAGAAGTGCCAACATATGAACTTGTCAATGAAATATTGGACTACTTGAGGAGTTTAAGCCTATCAGATGATGATCTTTCCAAGTTGCTCAAGAAGTTCCCTGAGGTTCTGGGTTGTAGTCCTGAACACGAGTTGAGGACTAATGTGAAGGTTTTGGAAACGGAGTGGGGAATAAAAGGTAAATCCCTTCGAAACCTTCTTCTTCGGAATCCGAAAGTGTTGGGTTATAATGTTGATTGCAAGGGGGATTGTATGGCGCAATGCACTCGCTGTTGGGTTCGATTTTAACTGCATTAAACTTTGTAATCATACATTGTGTATAGAGATCACAACTGTTTTTTGTCCCACATACAAGGGGAGTGTAAGAATTGATTTTAGATTTGTTCGCAAGCCCCAAATAAGCCAATGCAGATTCTGAAACGTTTTATGTAATTTTAATATGGGCTATACTCAACTCTCATTTATTTTTTCTTAGATATAACAACAGTTCAGTGAGAAGGCGGCTTGTTCTTGACTGTATTGACAGTTTTTTGTTTTCCTTTTTTGGTGGCCAAGTGAGGTTTATTGAACAATTTGAACTGTAATGACAGTTAACAGCTGCAATTGCAGTAGCCATGTAGTATGGAAAATGCTGCAAGCAACCACTCAGATCAAAATCATACCCCCTCTGTTTTGTTTTGCGAAAAAATTCATGAATACATGGAACACAAATTTGCAGTGATGGCTTAAAGAATGTTTTGCCCAAACGTTCTTGTCAATAATCTGTACACAGTGTTTGGTTTACTAAAACAAAGTTGTAAGGGAATGGGCATTTCAACCCCTTCCAAATGCTCATATTGATGTTGGTTCTCTAAATTATAGCAGAATATTCGTCATTTCAAGTAGTGGTCAGACAGTTCCAACAGGGTTTGGATTATACAAGACTGTAGTAGAACCAAATTCTTTGCAAACATGGTTCTTGAGGTTAAGATCCCTGGAATGTAGGGCTTGTAGGTGGCAGCAATCAAGGGATTTTCACGGGGGAATCAACGGCCAGTGGGGTTTACTTCATTAAAATAACAGAAAGCGGTTGGCTGGAGTTAGAACATGGGGGCACAATCAGGGTCCTCAGGGCAACAACCCCTATAAATAGGGGAAAACAGTGCAGACCCCAAGCTCTCGGCTCATCAATCACATTCCAGTCTTTAACTTCTCAGCAGCGCTTTTGTTGGATACAAGACCACCCCAACTACAATGGCGTAGACCCTTTTGTTTAGATAGCAGGTGGGCGGATGACTCAGAGAGTCATGAGGTGATACGGAAAGCCTGGGATGGTGAGATAAGGGGATCGAAGATGTTTGGAGTTTTTCAGTGACTGAAAAACTGTAGGTATGAACTCAGGAAATGGAGTAAGGCTAAAGATTTTAATGCGAGGCGTAAGATTACAGATTTACAACAACAGCTGAAGGAAATTGGGGAAGATCAATGACAAGGAAGTGAGGGAGAGGTACGACGATTGGAGGCAGAATAGGGAAAGGCATAGGAACAGGAGGAAAAATTCTGAAGGCAAAAATCGAGGAAGGTGTGGATGGCAAAAGGAGATAGGAACACCTCATTTTTTAATAGGAAAGTAGCTCAAAGAAGGAGATGAAATAGAATTTCAAGAGTTGAAAAAGCTAATGGAGACGTGTGAGGATCAAGGGGAGGTGGCTATGGAATTTGTCACATATTTTCAAAATCTGTTTCAGACTGAAGCAACTTCTCATGTCGAGGAGGTGCTTAACTTGATAAATTCTAGAGTCACAGCTCAAATGAATGCTGATCTGATTCGTGAATTTAGCCCTCAGGAGATTAGAATAGCCCTGTTTGATATGGATCCTCCCAAAGCCCCAGGTGTGGATGGGATGACGGCAAGATTCTTTCAGAAATACTGGGATGTGGTGGGTGTGGATTTACAAATGCAGTGCAGCAGTTCTTCCAAACGGGTCACTTGCTCAAAAGTTTGAATCATACACAGATTGTCCTCATTCCGAAAGCGAAGACCCCGTTCAGGTATCACAATACAGGCCCATTTCATTATGCAATGTTATTTACAAAATTATTGCTAAAACTCTTGCAAACCATTTGCATCAAGTTCTGCCTTCTATCATCAGTCTCACACAAAGCGCCTTTGTGAAGAATAGACAAATTGTGGACAATATTCTTATTGCCCAAGACGTGATTCATTATATGAGGAATAAACGTACTAGCAGGGAGGGTTATATGGCACTTAAACTAGACACAGCTAAAGCCTATGATCAGGTGGAGTGGTCATATCTTGAAAATGTAATGACTCATATGGGTTTCGACCCTAAATGGGTTAGGTGGACTATGGGTTGTGTTTCGACTGTTTCTAAGTTTCTAACAGTTAATGGTGAGCAACATGGCTTTATTAAACCCTCTCGAGGACTTGGACAAGGGGATCCACTGTCCCCTTACCTATTTCTCATTTGTGCTGAAGGTCTTTCAAGTTTGTTATTGCAGAAAGAGAGTCAAGGGCAATTACATGGCATCAAAATCTGTCAAGGTGGTCCATCAATTTCACATTTGTTGTTCGCAAAAGATTCTCTTATGTTCCCATTTAAGTCTTAGGTTTATAGGACGGACATTTATATAGGGCCGTAGTTTAATTTGGCAGGTAAGGAGGTTTTGGCTAATTCGGTTTTACTTACACTCCCCATTTAAGTCTTAGGTTTATAGGACAGACATTTATATAGGGCCGTAGTGAGTAATAATTGTTACCCTATTTCTCAATGAACGAATTACAATAATAGAATAATAGGAAATGGTGTGACCTTTCCAAGAAAAGATTATAAAATACTCCGTATAGCCTAACTTATGAATCATAACTCGTTTCTCTTGACGAGGAACTGTTCCTTTGTCAATATATTCTTTAGCGACATTGATGCAAGCCCTTTTTGGTGGATTAACTGGCCACTTTGGTCGAAAAGGAAATTTGTTGATAGAGATGTGGATGCTCTAATGCCACAAAGTTGGATTAAAAAGAATAATGCCTCAAAACTTTATTGATAAGTCAAATAAATTTGAAAAACAAATTTGGGAACAGTTTTCTAGATAATTAATCAATATTTCAGTTGGGCAATTCATTAACTTTGCTGTTTGAGTTTTGGAGGTCTGACCTGGGCCTTGTTTATATATAGGAGTACTTTTTTTTCTGGGCCTAGCACAACAGAAATCTTAACATTTTGGGGCCCTTATTTTTGGGGCATTTTTGGGGCCCGAAACAGTGGCTTTCTAGGCTTCCCTCTTGAGTCAGGATTGTTCTCAATGAACGAATTACAGTAATTGAATAATAAGAAATGGTGTGACCAAGAAAAATTATAAAATATAGCCTAGCTTATGAATAATAACTCGTTTCTCTTGACGAGGAACTGTTCATTTGTCAATATATTCTTTGATTCCAGTGACATTGATGCAGGCCCTTTCGGGTGGATTAATTGGCTACTTTGGTCCAACAGGGGATTTTGTTGAAAGAGTTTTGGATGCTCTAACGCCTCAAAGCTGGAAAAAAATAAAAAATAATACCTCAGAAATCGATAAATGATTAGTACCCTTTGTATTTTTTCTTACAAAAGTAAATGATTAGTACCCCTTGAATTATGATCGAAACACAATCTTTTTTGAATAAAGATAAAATTGGCTTATTTGCTTATTTTTGTCTTAATTCAGAAAATCTAGGTTTCAATTGTAATTTTTACTTTTTAGATTCCTCTCGTTATGAAAAAACAATAATATAAAAACTAACAAATGCGAAAAAAGTTTAAATAAGGACAAAAAAAAGCCATTTGGCTTATTAGGCCAAACAAGCCCTAATCAAACTTACAGTCGAGGGCAACTAAGCAAATAATTTTAAAATTAATGAATAGCTCAAATTAATTTATGGGATCCAAAATAAGCCCCACTCACTAATCGGAAAATGATTAGTACCCCTTGTATCATGATCGAAACCCAGATTTTTTTGAATGAAGACGAAAAAAATAATTTATTGGCTTATTTTTTACTTTATTCAAAAGATTTAGGTTTCGATTGTAATTTTTACTTTTTAGATTTCTCTCGTCATGAAAAAGCAATAATACGAAAAATTAACAATTGCAAAAAAAAAAAAAATAATGACCAAAAAATATATGCCATTTTGGCTTATTAGGCCGAAGAAGCTCTAATCAAACTTACAATTATCTGATTGAGTTAATTCATCGAGGACAACTAAGCAAATAATTTTAAAAATAATGAATAACTTAAATTAATTTATGGGATCCAAATTAAGCTCCACTCACTAATCGGTAAATGTTTGTATTCAAAGATTCTACACACGAAACACTGTACCCACGCACGCTTATCCACTTTCACTGACCAGCTCTCTCCTTATTTCTTTTCCACGCATGACAAGCAAAAATTGCACTGCCCAAAGTGACCTTGTTTAGATGGATATTTTTAGAAAGTGGACAATCATTTTGGGAAATTCAAAAATGGAAAGAGGGACAAGCAATTCGGGAAGAAGAAATATTTGTTTTTTCGTGCCGTGCCATGCTCGGCTAGAATTGTGCCGTGCCGTGCCCGGCTAGAACTGTGTCATGTCGTGCCGTGCCCGTCCCACTTCCGTGTCGTGCCCATCCCACTTACGTGTCGTGACGTACCAGACCAATTTTCGTGCCGTGCCCGTCCATGTGCCCACTTCGACTGTGTCGTGTCGTGCCATGCCAGGCCCACGACCTTGCCCTTACCGTGCCGGCCCGGCCCACTTGACGAGCAGGCCCTACCCAGTGTACCCAAGCCTCAAAACACAACCGTTTTGGCTCATTTTGCATGTGCTTCACCTTGTGCTCGCTTCTAGCGTTTCCCTTTGATCCATGTTTGGTATCCAATAAATAGGCATAATAATTGATAATTTTGTGAGCGGGTTCCAAAAAAATTATTCAAATCGCAATTTATTGTTAAAATATTTATTCTTTATCCGTTCTTCTTTTTTGTTCTGCTCCTTCACGCCTCTTTTAAGATAAAGAATAGAAAAGATAAAAGATGACAGGAGTATGGGAACTGGGAAGTGCTCCACTTTTTAAGATTTGTTAGTGTATGGTGTAGCACACCGCAATTTAGCATGCTCCTATTCTTTTTAGTCCATTTTTATTACAGTATTTTCGTCATTTTTATTGTCTTTAATTTGTGTGTTGCTCTATGTTTTCATCATCAATATAATTTGGTTATATAAATAAACGTTTAAATTTATTCCAAATCTATTACAATCGAAACTTAGATTTTCTGAATAAAGACAAAAATAAGCCAATAAACTAATTTTTTCATCTTTATTTAAAAAAATTGTGTTTCGATCATAATTCAAGGAGTATTAATCATTTATTTTTGTAAAAAAAAAATACATGGGGTACTAATCATTTACTTTTGTAAGGAAAAATACAAGGGGTACTTGTTATGGCTTTTTCAAAATTCGTAAGGGTCCTATGGATTCTGAAAAAGCCCCTACAGATATCCGATTGAACTAATTTTTATAAGAACCAACGAAAACATATTTTAAAACTAATGAGCGGTTTGATTTTATATTTGTGGAACCCAAAATGAGCCCCCAAAAAAGGATTTGGGGATCTTGTAGGGCGCATCCAGGCCGTCCATCTTGCCAATGGACAGCTCAGATTTTAATCCAAATAATGGACGGCTTGGATCAATAGGAGTTTGGATTAAATCCGAGCCATCGGTGCCCTAAATGGACGACCGGATCGGCTGTCCAATCCCCACAAAAATAACCTTCTAATAATATAAAATTGAGTGTCTTTTTCTTTTTTTTTGATATTTAAAATTGAGTGTCTGATCACTCAATCTTAGATTGACAATTTATTAATTTTTTATGGGGCCCATTTCTGAACCCACATTGATGATTAAAATCACCCATTGTTCTTACAGCATTTTTTTTGGTAGTTCCTACGAAATATTAATTCAAACCGATACCCAATAAATGGGCTTGGTGTTGATATTTTGTGGTGCCCATTTTGGACCAACAAAAAGATTCAAACCGTAAGTTATTATTTAAATAATTTTTTATGAGTTCTTGTAAAAATAAGCTTAGTCCGATATTTGTAAGAACTTCTTTCAAATTCGTGCAGGCCCTGTGATTAAAATTATTTTCGTAAGCACATTATTTTTGAAGAAAGTTTCTGGAATGGGGTACACAGAGTACTCTCTCAATCTAGAGGAATTTTTGGTTGCAAATCAGATATCACGTGACGGCTCAGATTGAAACATTTTTTTTCTATTATTTTTATTTCGTTTGGTACATTTTCAATCCAAGCCGTCATTTGCATTTTTTTAACGGCTCGGATGTGCTGCATGGGTATCTCACTTACCCTAAAATCAATTTTCTCGAATGTAACTTTCTCAACTGGTCACCCCAGTTCATTCTCAACATTTCGAATGCAAAATTTGGAAATTAATTTTAGCACTCCAAAAATTGATGGAGGGTTCTTAAACGACGTCGTTTTGTGTATCAACACATTTCAATTTTGAAGCCCCTCCATCAATTTTTGGAGTGCATTTCCCATAATTTTACACAAAAAAATAACTTTAGAACGTACATGTATATCTACACTGATAAGTGTAGGTTTTCATGTTTTTGCAAATTGTTTCATAAATCTCTGCTAAGTGGTTTGCATACTGGCGATTGGCTACCAACATTCACCAAATTAGCCATTTAGGTCTATTCTAGATTGTGAGTTACTCCTGAATTTTTTCCTTCCAAAAAAAAAAAAAAAAAAGTATTCCTGAATTTTAACTTTTCGCTTTGAATAAAGCATGTTCAAGTCTCACTCGTACACCCCACTCACCCTCTCTCTCTCTCCAACTTTACCCTCTCAACAGCCATCTGCAACCCCATCTCTCTCTCTCCTTCAAAATCCAACACCCACTCACACACACTCTCTCTCTCTCTCTCCACCACCGGAGCCACCACACCCACGCCGGAATTGCACCAACGTCGCCGCACCGCCAATGTCTCCTCCTCTCACCCACAGACAGCCACCCCCACCCCAAACGACGCCAATGTCCATGAAACCGGTGCCTGTCCGACCTCCACCATTGCCGCTGTCCAACCGACTCCTTCTTGAAACCGGGTTCAGAGAGCTCTCCTCTCTGACATAAGATAGATCTGTTGAGAGTCCTGCTGACGCCTCGACCGGAGTGGTCGTACGTGACCCCGTTCCAGCAAGACGATGGGCCGAACCCGGCTGTGCCGATCGCGTACAAGGAGGAGTTCTCAGAGACGGTGGACTACTTCCGAGCTGTTTTGTCGGAGACGATGGCTACTGGTACGTCTCTCTCTCTCTCTCTCTCTCTCTCTCTCTCTCTCGAGTTCGCTCTCTGTCTGTGAGAATGATCGAAACTCCTAGCCATAGTTTCACATGACTGATCTTTGTTTTGTTTCCTCCACGTCTTCTTCACCTCCTCCGGCTTGGTTCTCTCTCTGTTTGTGTACGTGTGTGTGCTATATATATATATATATATATATAACTTGAGAGAGAGAGAGAGAGAGAGAGGCAGAGATGATTAAAAAGATACAGCGAGAGATTGATTTTGCAGAAGAAATCAGATTTGATTCTGATTCGTTGGGGAGAGGAAGAGAGAGTAGGTGCATGACTTTACCAAAACACCCCCACACCAAAACCCAAACCGTAAACCAAAGAACGAAAAAAGGACATGGAAGGAAAACATGGAAAGTCTGAAAACCTATCAAAGTAAAAAAAAAAAAACTACAATCTGCACACCCAAATTTGCCTGAGCCACCAGTCAGAGCATGCAAATCTACCAAAACACCCTCAGCAACGCTACCCAACCATACACACTCACCGCATGCAAACTAGGGTATTTGAGTATTCCAACAAAATGGTTTCGTCCACATGCCAATCCACCTTTAGGAAAGCAAGAGGCCAATCCACCTTTAGGAAAGCAAGAAGGGATTTGGTTTGCTCCTCATTTCGGGTTTTTTCCGCTTTTCTTTTGTATGGTTCTCACTCTTGTATTGTTGAAACCGTGTCTTTTAGTATATTTCATTATGCAACGAGGTTGTCTACTTGCGTTCTCTAATTGCATTCAGATTTCCACGGGAGCACTCTCACTGATCTCATTGTGTGTGCGTTCAACCATGACTCGAAGTGTCCTCTGTTATGGGGTCGATGTCTTCACTTTGCTTTCTGTTGCAGAAGGAGTGTTCATGAGAAGCACTTTATTGGTGGAGTACGTAGTGCCAAATCAAATAAAGCTTAGATAGTATGCTATGTTTTCTAATATTATATTTCCATTGCACCAAAAAAAAAAAAAATGTTTGCTAATAGTACCTGATTTCAGTAGGATAAAATCCCAAAACGTCTAAAATTCTAATTTTCCCGTAATCGTACTTCTTTCCATTGTCCCCTGCAGTGATTACACTTTCATAACGATTCGAGGATTAAAATCGATAGCTCTCTTTTCTTTTCTTTTTCTTTTTTTTTGGATAGTTTTGGATAGTTTTTTTTTTATATATAGTTTTTCCTTCTTGCTGCTACTCTCCAGAAATGAGAATTACTCTGTTTCTAATCATCAGGTGCCATTATTGACCTATTGTCGACAAATCAATTTAGTTCATCTATTTTGGTTGTCCTTTTGCATGGTTTTTCTGTTTACCCTTGGGGTGTGCAACAACCCGAATTACCCAACCAACCCGTCTGACTCGATCTGAAACCTTAACTATGGACGGTTTCGTTACAAGTGCCTAAAATCTTGATTGTACGGGGCAGGCTTTGGTTTGGGAGACAAAATTTTTGCAGGAGACTTACTTTTTCACTCATACGGTGGCTATAAACCATTGGATCTGCAGACTGCATATTACACATTATCACTCTCTCTTTCTCTCTCTCTCTCTAAATCTCTTCTCTCTCATATCCCCTTCCCCACTTCAATTTCCCTAAATGGGCTTGCATGGTTAAAATTGTATGATTAGTTTTACGGAATCCTAGGAACGGTTGGGCCGAATATTTGTTTTCATTGTTATGGTCTGAAACTCACCTTGGGGGATTCTCCACCATCATGGTTGAATTTGAAGTAATCAATCTGTCTTTGGTTCCTTCTATTTGGCAATACGGTGAGCTAATATGGTGAGCTGAACTAATTTTTTGATGGGGAAAAAGATATCAAAGAGTGATTAATACGTGCTTTAAATTGCTGCCAACTGTCAGTTTTTTATGGTTAATATAGCTTCATTGAATTACCGCTAAGACATCATGTTTTTTCTTCTAAATTATGTGGTTTGTGAATAAGCTTTTGTTGAACTTTCACTACACGCACGCTTGCCTCCCAAATATCATTGCGATAGCTGGTGGAACAATCTTATCCGATATCCATTTTTTTTTATGAATCTTACCAGTGCAAGCTATATAACCAATTCTATTGTTATTTTGTTGAAGACTTAATTCTTATCATGTTGCTCTTTGTTTTTGATGGACTCCATTTCTTCCTATTTAGTTGATGAATTAGTGCCTATGGTATGTTCTAGACAACACGTTTCTCTGCGATTCAGTTCTTTGATTTAATGTGATAAGTTGTTTGTCTCAGATACTTTTAGTTTTTGGTTTTAAAACATGCCGAGTTCAGGATTTGGGTTTGTTTTGTGCGGGCATGACCTTTGATTGATTCTTTGGGGTTTTGGTTTGCATGTGGTAATCCTCAACAGAAAGAGTAGAGTTTGTATTTGCCAGATCTATACATTTTGGTGTGGAAATATCCATATCCAGATTATTCTCATCTTTCTTTTACACGCTGGTGAGTTTTACGGTTATGTTTGACCTTGTGGTCTGTCGTTTTCGTACCAAAAATATAATTTATAAAACAGGGAATTAACAATTATCCCGAAGAATAGCAGTTAAGTCCGAGATCGTCCACGGAGAGTAAAAAGCTAAGTTGCAATATGTTCAATTGATTTTTAATTTAATTCTGAAAGGAAAAGGTTTGGATTTGAGTTGATTTGATTAAACTAAGACTAAACTAGAAAGTGATTAAAGGATTTTGAAACAAATGAGAGAAAGGACTAGGGTTTCCGATTCAGTCTCCCCTTGTAACATAATTATTTCGAAACCTAGGGTTCACATTCAACATTCAACTAGATCATCTTAGGGTAGCAATTCCTATCGATAATCCCCAAAAATATAATCAAGATTCGTACTCCGTATAGGCTATCTCAACACGGCACGGATCGTCTCATTGAATTTAATCACGGCACGACCCGTCTCACGTCGTATAGTCTATCTCAAAGCTTATCTCGGAACATTCAAAACCATTGTATGACAGTGCTTGAAACCATAGATACAAACACATTCGAATATTAGAAAAATATAAAACTTCATAAAAAGTTATGAATCGATCAAGTCACACAATCAAGTTGAATATAAAACCCTAGAAATCTAACAACTATGCTATTTGGAGAGACCTCCTCATCACCCTAGTCAAGGGATTTAGCCGCTCATAGAGTTAGAATAAATAATCAGGAAAGAATAAAACTCCATTGAAATAACAGTAAAAGATTAAACCGCAAAGCTTGAATCCTTTTCTGTTTCAGCCGTGAACATGTGGCGGCAGCCCCGTTCTGATGCAGCCCCTCGTTCTTACGTTTCTGCCTCCGGAATATGAGATCTCCTCAAACCCTTTCTTTTCTTCTTTATATAGTGCTCCACTGAAGTTGTCAAGAGCCGAGATTTTGGCTTCCTTCCATTCATCCCAATTGTAATTAGTGAGCCCACTTCATAATTGACCAATTTCCAGCCAATCATGATTGGGTCACAATGGGTTTTGACCCAAATAATACCGGTCCACGCCATATACTCATTAATTGCCGAGCTTTAATTAATTTGACGACCGGCTTTGTTTTGACACGAATTAAAATTCGACTTTGCGCTTTAGCTCCAAATGTTATTCATTAGCTCAAAGAGTCCTGAAACATAATTAACAAGTATCAAACTCCAAGTAGCACACTAAACGGATATAACAAACCTAAGTTAGGGGGCGTAAATAGGCATATTTACGCACCTATCACATCCCCCAACTTACACTTTGCTAGTCCCTAGCAAAGAAAGGAAAAACAAATAGAAGAAAGCAACTAACTAAGGGATAGATCTTTTAAACCCCCGGGTGGCCCCGGTAGGACGAGTGAAGTCTCGTGAGGGTTTTCAGCGGTGATCACCCACAAAACACCGCGGATTCTTTCACTTAGAACCCAAAAATCGGTAATGCAACTCATCGATACACCAATATCAAGAATATGCATATGCAATAATAGTTCTAAACGCTATCAAAACATAGAAATAAATCATGGCATCCAAACTTAGCGTGTGTGAGCAAAGACCTTAACCACAAGTGAACCACAACCAAGTACTCTCTCCGGACCGAGTCTCGACTTCAATTCTCACCGTGTCATGCACTCATCAACAGAAAACACTCGAAACAAGGTGCATTTAATAGACTCTCAATGTGTGCGGGCGGAAGTTATGCGATAAAGAACCAAAGTATCCCACACACTTAGACACGAAAAGAAAGCTTTTTAAAGTGGACACAAGATCTCATGAAAGGAATGTCAAGTATTGAAAACTATTTCTATCCATCAATCCACAGCCCATTGCCCCTAAGATCAAATAGGACTTTTATTCGGTTATATCGTTAGGTAAGGAAAAGTGTTTCAAAAGTTAGGATAAATCATAAGCAAGCGTCTGAGAATAGGCCAAAACAACATAGGGCAAGTAATAATGTGCACCCTCTTATCATTCTTTTCAACTCCGCCACATCTCTCTAATTTTTCACCCTTCACACAATTCCACAATGAAGTTCACACATTTCTTTCTTCAAAAAAAATGCATGGGTGTCTTCCCCTTTTCTTTTTTTCTTTTTTTTCATTCAAGTTCTATTTTTCTTTTTCTTTTGCAATTTTCTCAATTTTTTTTTCTTTTTAGCCAGGGGAAGAACATACCACATTTTAAGCACATCTTTCTCAACTACACTTTCTCCATTTTCTTTAAAAATTAACCTTCACATATATTTGCCATTCTCAAGACACAATATAGATGGTGGAGCGCAACAAGAAAAAGGCTTATGCAATAGGTTCAACGTGGCTAACAAGGGGTAAGTGTGTAGAAAGAAACGAATCGGCTCAAAGCACAAAATGGCCTACTATCATCTCTTAGGGGCAATACAACCATGTAACTTTCCATTTCCAAAAGATGAAATAATAGGCATGCCTTAAGTCTCAATACTGGACGACGAAGATAATGAGATCGACAACGATTAAGCTCTTTTTTTTTACGACAAACAAAGAGTTTATGTGATACCACTCCAAAGGAAAGCAAGGCACTAAAGCTCACATGGGCATAAGTCTCCACTAATCTAGCCATTGAAAGCACTCAAGTTACAACTCACAAGCAGTCAAGGTCCAAGAAACGTGCAGTGCAAAGATGCTAAGAGCGTATGCCAAGATAAATTCCTATCGTCAAGCTAGCAAAAAGAACTACCATGCAACATAAATATCCAAGTAATGCTCAACAATTCTCAACACTAGCAACCAACAAGTGAACATTGCAATCTCCAAGTCTCAAGTAAAAAGGATCCAACGAGTATTTTTTTTTTGTTTTGGATTTTATAACTCTAACAAAAAGCAAAGTGATCCATCCCCCAACTTAAAACGGCACTGTCCTCAGTGATAGCTCAACCATAGAAAAAATAAAAGACAAGCCGGAGAAAGAAATGAGAGATATCACCTCGCTTAGGAGCAACAAAAGGCAAGGCAAAAGAAAAGGAGGAAGTCATCCCCCAACTTGGAGTATAGACCTGTGCAAAGTTAGTCCCACCAAACAAAAACGATAAAGTAAAAAAAATTAAAAAATAGAGGATAAGGAAAAAAAAAAACTACCTAAAAAGGAAAACAAAAACATAAAATAAACTACGTACCTAAAAAATTTATGAAAAATGTACCACACTCACGTGAATTTGGAACTTCCACCACACCATGAAGAGTTACAAATATAAACATTTCACCCCCTTTCGAGCTCTCTTTTAAAAACTGAACTCGACCGTGCCACAAAATTAGATACTTTGAGTATCTCAATTGCATAAGTCGCTTTAGAAATTTTAGTTCCACCAAACATGCAATTCGAACCAAATTGATTTTCAGATTATTGACAATGTCCACTAAACATGGATGGAAAAACAAATCAAAATTATCAGCACCAAGAAAATCAATTGGTTCTACTTTATGAAAATTTGACAATGGTGGAGGCTCAATAGGAGGGGTAGCATCCTCTGCAACTGGCCGGACTTGATCATCAAGTTCCAGTGGACTTTGAACAATTATTGGCAAGGACTCCTCAAGAGTTTTTGACTGAAAAAGCATATCAGGTGTGCAAGTAGAATCATCTTGAGGAGAACTTTGGATATTAAGTCCATTGTTCAATTCACTCTCTAAGTCTTTTTCCAAGTCCAAGTCAACCCCTTCAATAACAACAATTGGTTCTACTTGCTCTTCTTCCCTAGGAGTATGGGACACATGCAAAGGTGTGATTATGGAAAAAGTTTCTACTGGGCTCAAGGCCGCGGGTATATACATGGAGTCATGTGGTAAAGCTTCGAATTGAAGACTTGACATGATCTCACTAGTAGAGCTCAATAAACGAGGAGAGGAATTGACACTCTCCTTTGATAACAACAGTTCTTCAACCCTAGAATCTTCGGAGTTGGTGATTGACTTTTCCACATCCCATGCATCCTCCCTATACTCCATATCCACTACCTGCTCAATGCTCGATGATATTTTTCCCTCATATCTACTAATCGCAATGTCAATCTCGTCAAGAACTTGCAACATCTTCTCCTGAAAATCGATAGAATAATTTGGAGATGGAGTGACAGCGAGGTGCTGATACGGCTGTTGCTGTGAAACAGGGTAGTAGGCCCACGGATCGGAAGTATTGGAAAAATGTGGCCTTGGGTATGGGGCATAATATGGGTCCGGAGCTTGATGTGTCCTCGTAAAATTGGAATGATTTTCCCATCCCGAATTGTAAGAGTTGGAGTAACAATCATAATTCGGTTCAGGAAACCATTGGGCAGAATTATATTGTTCTTGGACATACTCGGAATACTGGGGAGCATAGGCATATTCCATTACTTTTTTATGAAAAATAAAAAATAAAACAAATAACCTCTTATGCAAACTACTTAACGTATACAAGACACTTAAAAACTCACAGAGCTTTGGCTAATTGAATTCAGCATCCACACCGGACGTCCTCCAACACCAAGCAACCGTTAGCTTCAAATTTGTCCTGCATAAAGTTAAGAAACCTGCACCAAGAGAACTACTACGACTACAAAAAAAAAAAGAAAAAAGGAAAAAGAGTAATAATAATACTACTAAAAAGATTAAAAAAAAAAAAATCTAAATTGAGAATCAAACTAAAAACAAATTGAAAATACGCAACCGTGTTTTAACTCCCCGGCAACGGCACCAAAATTTGGTCTGTCGTTTTCGTACCAAAAATATAATTTATAAAACAGGGAATTAACAATTATCCCGAAGAATAGCAGTTAAGTCCGAGATCGTCCACGGAGAGTAAAAAGCTAAGTTGCAATATGTTCAATTGATTTTTAATTTAATTCTGAAAGGAAAAGGTTTGGATTTGAGTTGATTTGATTAAACTAAGACTAAACTAGAAAGTGATTAAAGGATTTTGAAACAAATGAGAGAAAGGACTAGGGTTTCCGATTCAGTCTCCCCTTGTAACATAATTATTTCGAAACCTAGGGTTCACATTCAACATTCAACTAGATCATCTTAGGGTAGCAATTCCTATCGATAATCCCCAAAAATATAATCAAGATTCGTACTCCGTATAGGCTATCTCAACACGGCACGGATCGTCTCATTGAATTTAATCACGGCACGACCCGTCTCACGTCGTATAGTCTATCTCAAAGCTTATCTCGGAACATTCAAAACCATTGTATGACAGTGCTTGAAACCATAGATACAAACACATTCGAATATTAGAAAAATATAAAACTTCATAAAAAGTTATGAATCGATCAAGTCACACAATCAAGTTGAATATAAAACCCTAGAAATCTAACAACTATGCTATTTGGAGAGACCTCCTCATCACCCTAGTCAAGGGATTTAGCCGCTCATAGAGTTAGAATAAATAATCAGGAAAGAATAAAACTCCATTGAAATAACAGTAAAAGATTAAACCGCAAAGCTTGAATCCTTTTCTGTTTCAGCCGTGAACATGTGGCGGCAGCCCCGTTCTGATGCAGCCCCTCGTTCTTACGTTTCTGCCTCCGGAATATGAGATCTCCTCAAACCCTTTCTTTTCTTCTTTATATAGTGCTCCACTGAAGTTGTCAAGAGCCGAGATTTTGGCTTCCTTCCATTCATCCCAATTGTAATTAGTGAGCCCACTTCATAATTGACCAATTTCCAGCCAATCATGATTGGGTCACAATGGGTTTTGACCCAAATAATACCGGTCCACGCCATATACTCATTAATTGCCGAGCTTTAATTAATTTGACGACCGGCTTTGTTTTGACACGAATTAAAATTCGACTTTGCGCTTTAGCTCCAAATGTTATTCATTAGCTCAAAGAGTCCTGAAACATAATTAACAAGTATCAAACTCCAAGTAGCACACTAAACGGATATAACAAACCTAAGTTAGGGGGCGTAAATAGGCATATTTACGCACCTATCACCTTGAAAGTTTTCAACTTATGCTTTGTTTTTGTTCTACTATGTTGCTTACCCTTGTATTGTTGATCTTTTTGCGTAGAGGTGTTGTTGGTCCTAATTCCTTGTCGTTTCTGCTCATCGCTGTCTGGGGAAGGACGAAGGCTCTTTCTTAGGTCTCCCTTACATAGGAATACTTACTCTCCTTCTTCGTCAAAGTCTTTCCATTTGAAGAGGTTATTTTCCTACTTCTTGCAGTTGCCTTCTTTTCCGTCAATTATTAATGTTATTATTATCATTATTATTGTTGTTGTTAGTATTACTATTAGTATTATTATTATTTGATTTTGCGACACGCACTACTTCTTTGATTTTGGGTAAAACCGTAAAAGCGAGCTGAGGTGTATATTCTTCCATACTTGTGCATGAGTAAATAGTATAGTCTTGATGTAGCTGGTGAATGGTATTGTTTAGAATATTTGGTTTGCTCCTCATTTTGTGTTTTTCCGCTTTTCTTTTGTATGGTTTTCACTCTTCTATTGTTGAAACCGTGTTCTTTTTTTGGTAAATGATGCGTTTTATAGCCAACCGAACAAGAATCTCAGGGGAGAACCCATTATACAAACAACTTTACAAAGAGAACCTACTACAAACTACTAGAATCAAACTAGCAAACTAGCAGAAATGTGCCAAAGATCATTGAAACCGTGTTCTTGTAGTATATTTCATTATGCAACGAGGTTGTCTACGTGTGTTCTCTAATTGCATTCAGATTTCCACTAGAGCACTCTCACTGATCTCATCGTGTGTGCAATCAACCATGAATCAAAATTGTTCAGTGTCCTCTGTCATGACTTTGCTTTATGTTGCAGAAAGAGTGTTCATGAGAAGCACTTGATTGGTGGAGTACGTTGTGCCAAATCAAATATTGCTTAGATATTATGTTATGTTTACTAATAGTACCTGATTTCAGCAGGATAAAACCCCAAAACTCTAATTTCCCCATAATTGTACTTCTTTCCATTGTCCTCTGCAGTGATTTCACTTTCATAACGGTTCGAGGATTAAAATCGCTAGCTCTCTTTTCTTTTAATTTTTTTTTGATGTTTTTATCTGTTATTTTCGGCTCCAAACTTTGAAGTGTAGAAACCTTCTTGCTGCTACTCTCCAGTAATAAGAGAAACACTCTGTTTCAAATCACCAGGTGCCATTATTGGCCTATTGTCGACGAATCAGTGTCTTCTGTTTTGGTTGTCCTTTTCATGGATTTTCTGAGCTTTGGTTGTCCTTTTCATGGATTTTCTGATTACCCTTTCTTCTAGGGGTATGCAACAACCCGAATTACCAGACCAACCCGTCCAACTCGATCCGAAAAAGGTGACAATGGACGGTTTCATTCATTTTCTCGGTCGGCTGTGGTGCCTAAAATCTCAATTGTACCAGCAGGCATTGGTTTTGGAGAGAAATTTTTTGTTCAACCCGATCCGACTGAACATCAAGAGGGAGACATTACACTCATAAGGGTGACTATAAACATTGGATTTGCACATTACACATTATCCCTCATCACTTCTTTTGAAGCATTGGCCTTGTCTCTCTCTCTTACCTCGCACAATTCTCAGACTAGTAGGCAGAAAAACCTAGCCTCTTCCCTCATCTCTCTCTCTGCACCCTAATTTATCTCCTTGCAGCAAGCTTCCATAGCCAATAGGGTAGCACTACGGTGTCCGCGTAAGAATCTTTAGTTTTGCACACTCTCTCTCTCTGACACACACATCCCCTCCCCCTCTTTGATTTCCCTAAATGGACTTTCATGGGTAGAATGTTATAGTTAGTTTTTCAGAATCCTAGGACCAGTTGGGCTGAACATTTGTTTTCATTGTTATGGTCTGAAACTCACCTAGGGGGATTCTCCATCGTCATGATTGAGTTTTAAGTAATCAATCTGTTTTAGGTTCCTTCTATTTGGCAATACAGAGAATTGACCTAATTTTTTAAGGGAAAAAAGATATCTAAGAGTGATTAATATGTGCTTTAAATTGCTGCCAACTGTCAGATTTAATGGTGAATTTAGCTTCGTTGTATTAGCGCTAAGCTTACTTAGAAGACATCATGTTTTTGCTCCTAAATTATATGATTTGTGAGTAAGCTTTTGTTCAACTTTCACTACACACACACTTCCTTTGGTGGTGGAACAATCTTATACCGATATCTGTACACCTTTGTATGAATCTTATCAGTACAAGCTATTTAATCAATGCTATTGTTATTCTGCTGAAAACTTGATATTATCATGTTGCTTTTTGCTTTTGATGGACTCCATTTCTTCCTATTTAGCTGATGAATCAGTGCCTATGCCTATGGTATGTTCTAGACAACACGTTTCTCTGCAATTTAGTTCTAGTTCTTTGATTTGTCTCAGTTACTTTTAGTTTTTGGTTTTGTCCTTGTCAAGTCTTTATGTATTCTTCTTTCAGTGTGTATATGGCTGACCGACGCGATGATGAATCCATTTGGGTCTCCACAGAAGCTTCCATCTGGTACACCCACAAGGTGGGAAGCAACAAAGCATTGACCAACTTCTCCAATTTTTCTGACAATGAAGGTCATGGCTTGGAGAATTTTACCGTCACAGTAAAGGAAGAGGCAAACAATGATGAAGCTATTTCTGTTTGTATGCATCAACAATCCTATAATGATCCTACCATTTTAAGAACCCATTCCATTAACAAAACTAGAGATGGGCAGCTTGTTACCATAACTGAAAGAGTGCCGTCACTTGCTTTTCAAAAATGGTTAAACAAGCCAGGGTTTAAGCAGTGGGAGATGAGCTTAGATGGGACTAGTTTATTAGGTTTGGCGGATGGAGTCCATCAAGTACATATTCTTTCTGTTAGTTTTTTCCCCTTTTATTTGTCTATTTTGTACTAATTAACATTTGGTGTTCTTTTGTTGGCAAGTGGGGGATTGTTTAAAGACGATGATGTTCACTAGAAATCAATGCCATGGCCGTCTAGAGGAAGGTAATAGAATATCAAGTAACGGCGACGTTAAGGTGATGATGCCGACCCCACGCCAAGACAATTTAGCAAACTTCGAGTTTGAAGAGGGGTTGAAGAAGGACATTGGTCAATTTAGGAATCTTATTGAGAAGATTGAAAATGTGAGACCACTTAATGGTCCTCAGCCATCAACTTTGTTTCTTTTTTATCAACTTTGTGATAGAGCTCAAAGATTATCCGGAAAAGCTCTAAGGTAAAATATTTGGTATTGTCCTTTTCTTTTCTATTACTTCTGTCTGTTTCTATTAGATCCTTTTCTTTTCTATTACTTCTGTCTGTTTCTATTAGATTTATTGTTCTGGTATTTTTTGCTGGGATATGGCATATTTTCATATATGGAAATGCTGCCTTCTTTAGTGATGAAGAGAAATTGAAGTTGATTTTTAAACTGAAGGATTTTTTGGATGCAAACGTCCTGGACGACTCTTAAACTTTAACGAAGAATCTGTCCACATGAGGAATTGGGGACAGAAGATATTGCAACTAGAGTTGGTTATAAAAACGAAGAAAGGACATATCAGTATGAAGCACATGGAATATTCATCTTCCATAAGAACACTCTTTCCCACTTTTCTGACAATGATGTAAGTATCTCTAACTTAGTCAACTTTTGTTTTGGAATCCATGTGTATTTTTGTTATTTATTAACTTCCTTTTTTAGTTCGAAAGTGAAACACGTCAACGACGTTTAGCCACAATGAAACAGCTTTCTCAAGTTTTTTCGGAATTTATTCCAAAATTGTTTTTCCTATCGGCCACAGAAGTGCGGGAAAATGAAGACAAATTTGGGTAAATTTCATTCTTGTTTATTGCCTCAATTTTTAATTTATGAATTTTCTTGCTCTTATTTTTGGAACTCTTGCATGTTTAGGGTGATTGATTCTAAGACAGGGACTATTGTGGGTGGCGATTTAGTCATATTTTTTCGGACGGGGCGTGATGCCTTGCGTGAATAAGGATTTCAAGGCAGAAGCTCTTTGAATGGTAATATATTCCAGTTTGTGGATGTTCGACTGTGTTCAGTTGGATTACCATTCTGTCTTGAAATCCTTAATCACGGTAAGGCATCACGTCCCGTCTGAAGAAATATGACTAAATTGCCACCCACAATAGTTCCCGTCTTAGAATCAGTCACCCTAAACATGCAAGAGTTCCAAAAATAAGAACAAGAAAATTCAAAAATTAAAAATTGAGGCAATAAACAAGAATAAAATTTACCCAAATTTGTCTTCATTTTCCCGCACTTCTGTGGCCGATAGGAAAAACAATTTTGGAATAAATTCCGGAAAAACTTGAGAAAGCTGTTTCATTGTGGCTAATCGTCGTTGACATGTTTCACTTTCGAACTAAAAAAGGAAGTTAATAAGTAACAAAAATACACATGGATTCTAAAACAAAAGTTGACAAGTTAGCAATGCAAGGCAATACTTGCATCATTGTCAGAAAAGTGGGAAGAGTGTTCTTATGGAAGATGAATATTCCATGTGCTTCATACTGATATGTCCTTTCTTCGTTTTTATAACCAACTCTAGTTGCAATATCTTCTGTCCCCAATTCCTCATGTGGATAAATACTTCGTTAAAGTTTAAGAGTCGTCCAGGACGTTTGCATCCAAAAAATCCTTCAGTTTAAAAATCAGCTTCAATTTCTCTTCATCACTGAAGAAGGCAGCATTTCCATATATATGAAAATATGCCATATCCCTGCAAAAAATACCAGAACAATAAATCTAATAGAAACAGACAGAAGTAATAGAAAAGAAAAGGACAATACCAAATATTTTACCTTAGAGCTTTCCGGATAATCTTTGAGCTCTATCACAAAGTTGATAAAAAAGAAACAAAGTTGATGGTTGAGGACCATTAAGTGGTCTCACATTTTCAATCTTCTCAATAAGATTCCTAAATTGACCAATGTCCTTCTTCAACCCCTCTTCAAACTCGAAGTTTGCTAAATTGTCTTGGCGTGGGGTTGTCATCATCACCTTAACGTCGCCGTTACTTGATATTCTATTACCTTCCTCTAGACGGCCATGACATTGATTTCTAGTGAACATTATCTATTTAAACAATCCCCCACTTGCCTACAAAAGAACACCAAATGTTAATTTGTACAAAATAGACAAATAAAAGGGGAAAAAACTAACAGAAAGAATATGTATTTGATGGACTCCATCCGCCAAACCTAATAAACTAGTCCCATCTAAGCTCATCTCCCACTGCTTAAACCCTGGCTTGTTTAACCATTCTTGAAAAGCAAGTGGCGGCACTCTTTCAGTTATGGTAACAAGCTGCCCATCTCTAATTTTGTTAATGGAATGGGTTCTTAAAATGGATCATTATAGGATTGTTGATGCATACAAACAGAAATAGCTTCATCATTGTTTGCCTCTTCCTTTACTGTGACGGTAAAATTCCCCAAGCCATGACCTTCATTGTCAGAAAAATTGGAGAAGTTGGTCAATGCTTTGTTGCTTCCCACCTTGTGGGTGTACCGGATGGAAGCTTCTGTGGAGACCCAAATGGATTCATCATCGCGTCGATCAACCATATACACTGAAAGAAGAATACATAAAGACTTACAAGGACAAAACTAAAAGTAACTGAGACAAATCAAAGAACTAAATTGCAGAGAAATGTGTTGTCTAGAACATACCATATGCACTGATTCATCAACTAAATAGGAAGAAATGGAGTCCATCAAAAGCAAAGAGCAACATGATAAGATCAAGTTTTCAGCAGAATAACAATAGCTTTGGTTAAATAGCTTGTACTGATAATATTCATACAAAAGTATAGATATCGGTATAATTGTTCCACCACCAAAGGAAGTGTGCGTGTAGTGAAAGTTGAACAAAGCTTACTCACAAATCATATAATTTAGGAGCAAAAATATGATGTCTTCTAAGTAAGCTTAGCGCTAATACAACGAAGCTAAATTTGACAGTTGGCAACAATTTAAAGCACATATTAATCACTCTTAGATATCTTTTTTCCCTAAAAAAATTAGGTCAATTCTCTGTATTGCCAAATAGAAGGAACCTAAGACAGATTGATTACTTAAAACTCAACCATGACGGTGGAGAATCCCCTGGGTGAGTTTCAGACCATAACAATGAAAACAAATGTTCAGCCCAACTGGTCCTAGGATTCTGAAAAACTAACTATAACATTCTACTCATGAAAGTCCATTTAGGGAAATCAAAGAGGGGGAAGGGATGTGTGTGTCTGAGAAAGAGTGCATAACTAAAGATTTTTACGCGGACACCGTAGTGCTGCCTTGTTGGCAATGGAAGCTTGTTGCAAGGAGATAAATTAGGGCTCTGAGAGAGGGAAGAGGCTAGGTTTTTCTGCCTACCAGTCTGAGAATTGTGCGAGGTAAGAGAGAAGGCCAATGCTTCAAACGAAGTGATAAGGGATAATGTGTAATGCGCAGATCCAATGTTTATAGCCACCCTTATGAGTGTAATGTCTCCCTCTTGATGTTCGGTCGGATCGGGTTGAGCACAAATTTTTTCTCCAAGTCTGTTTTGATCTTACTTACATTATGTTCGAATGTTGTTAACGGCCAATTGGGAAACTTATCAACATGGGCAGATTTCTGTTGGAAAACTGTGTAGTTTCTCTCTCTCCATATAGTATATACAGTGGCTGCCAAAGACCCCTTCCTGATTCTGCTACGAAAACAACATATGAGAAGGAGGATCTTAACAAATCATATGATAGAGTTTGTTGGGACTTCCTCTTTTCTGTTATGGAAAAAATGTGGTTTGATAAAATCTGGATTGAAAGAATGCATCTGTTCAGTAAACTACTCTATCAATGCAAATGGTGGGCAAGCGTGTGAGGTGATCCCAGGAAGAGGACTCCGCTAAGGAGATCCCAAATCCCAGGAAGAGGACTCGAGGACTCCGCTAAGGAGATCCCATTTCGATCTCCATACTTATTTCTCCTGGTTGCGGATGTGTTCTCGGGCGTGGTGCGGAAGGCTATCCTTAATAAATCTTTGGCTGGAGTTTGTATGAGAAGGAGGTTCCCTATTGTTTCGCATCTATTGTTTGCTGATTTTCTTGGAAGCAAAGGCCCAGTACTGTGCCAACTTTATGCAGCTTGCTAGTGCATTTGGAGAGGCCTCGGGTTTATCTATCAACATACAGAAATCAAGCCTCTTCTTCTCTCCTAACATGCCCGTGGAGAAGTGGCAAGAGATTAGAGCTGTTCTGAGAATGAGGGATATGGATACGAAGGCTAAATACTTGGGGTTGCCTACTTTATGGGAAGGATCTAAGAAGGAGTCGATGTCTTTCATTCGGGATAGTATTATGAGGAAAATTCGAGGGTGGAAGGACTCGCAAACGAACCAAGCCGGGAAGAAGTGCTCATTAAATCAGTTTTCAAGGTATCTCTATGTACCTCCTTATGTGTTTTAAAATCCCAGCTTGTCATTAGCAAATTTTGGTGGGGTAAGGGGAATGGTGACAGGAGCATTCATTTGGGGGCTTGGAAGAAGATGTCAATTCCAAGACTTTGCAGCTTTCAACTATGCCCTCCTTGCGAAATAAGTTTGGCGTATGATCAAGAGCCCCAGCTCCTTTTGGGTTGAAGTACTTAAGGGATTGTATTTCCCTGATTGGTAATTGCTTCTGTTTGGAAGCTAATAAAAATTGAGTCTTGCCCTCCAATGGATAGTGCTGAAATTCGCGTTGCCTCCTTTATTGATCAATCCAAGCATGAGTCTAAACTTTGATGCGTTGTGTCTGATGAGGAAGTCGAAGTCATTTCTAAAATTCTTATTAGATGGTCAAACTGCCCTGATCAGCTTGTTTGGCCATTGAGTAAATCAGGTTAGTTTTCAGTTAAATCGGGTTACTTCCAAATTCCAACTTATGGAAGCTGAGTCTCGAGTGAATCTCTCCTTGCGGTCAGCATCCTTTTACTGATTACGCCAAAAATGTTTTTGTTAATGCCAAAATTGTTGTGCATAAGAGTTTTGTACTTTACTCATGGTACAAGCTTTTTATTTATGCACAACAATTTTGGCATTAACAAAAGCCTTTGGGCTGATCAAAAAAAAAACAAAAGCCTTTGGATGATTTTCTCAAATTCATAATTAATTTTTGGGCATTATCCTCAAAATACCCATTCATAATCTATTTTGAGCAATACAACTTTAGCGGGGCTTGACGTTCCTAGCGTGTGGGGGGAGTTTTTAGATTCAAGATTGGTGGTAGAGGGACGTGCCGAATGGAGTGCTCTCCCCGATCCTCCGTCTACTCTTGGATGTAAGTACTTATTTGCTGCAGCTCTAGACGGCGATTTCTCAGGCAAAATTCTGGTACTTAATCTACAGACTTATGCTATGTGCCTATTTGATGTGACTGAAAAGTCTTGGGAAAGCTTGGACCGCATTGTTGAGTATTACAACGGCTTTACCCCCCCCCCCCCCAATCGTGGTTGGTACCACCCTCTATTGGATCTGCGGTCCAAATGTGTGGGTGTATGATTTTCTCAAGAAAGCTTTGGTCTCAATGCCCATTGGAGATTCTAAGATCTGCTGGCTTATAAATGCAAGCAGCCCAAATGAGATGAAGCCAACTTTGGTTCATTTGGTTGGAGATCTTTTCCGTCTGCTTTGGATGGACGAGGATTGTGAGTCCGTTCACTGCATGAAAATACAAGTATCTACTCAGCTGGGGGCTGTTTTTGTCTTAGGGTGTTACCGTTATTGCTTTCACCATATGGTTTGCCTCCTAGATTGCCTTCCTCTCCAGTTGATCCGCCTGTAAGTCCAATGTCCTCTTCTCTTCTTGTGCCTATTCTTGATCTGCTGGCTCACATGTTGGTTTGTTCTTTGTGTTTTAGTTGAGCTGCATCTTCATGCATTGTTTGTTAACTTAGTGTTTGGGAATTACAAGTTCAAATTTGTTAGGTACTGGACTTGTCATGTCTTTTCCTGAAATTCATGAATGTGCTGCTACTATAACACATGATTTACATGTAATATGAGATTAGTAGACTTCCAAGTGTTTTAGGATTACATTGAGGTGCAAAGATAAGTTCGTGGAGTGTATAAAATTATGCCTGGGATTCTTATGAGTGGTGGAGGTGCAAAGATAAGTTCGTGGAGTGTATAAAATTATGCTTGGGATTCTTATGAGTGGTGGAGGTAGCAAATTAATTGTTAGTGGGTAGCTATGTTACATGGATCCTTGATTTTGGCTCAAGTACCCGTGTCGATGTGTCCGACACCCGTATCCTTTTGGACACTCGGATCCTCTAATTGTTAAGATACTTACAGAAAAAGAATATCAAATTAGCTAGAAAAATGATATTTCGAGTATTTCACATAGACAGGAAATAGGGAAATAGCAAAAACATATTTTTCTTAACCCTTTCTTGTTTAAATACATTTGTAAACATAGTTTACAGTACATAATCTGAGAAAATTATGCAATATATAATACAAACAAAAGTTCAGGACGTGTCCCCGTACCCGTACCCAAGTTGGGGACACATATCCACGTATCCTAAGATTTAAGTTTAGGAAGGTCCGACGCTTGGACTTGCACCTGCACCCGAGTCCGTGTAACATAGGTAGGTAGTGTTGTAATCTACCATATGCCATGACCTATACGGGCTATCACATGATAAAACTGCTAATTATTGAACGCTCCAGAATTTGTTTGAAACTATAACTTTGTTCCTCAATCACATCCCTAAAGAGGTAAAAGAATCGTACTATACAATCAAACTTATATCTCTTGAGGATACACCAAATAGAGAGTTTCATGTCTTTGTGTTTCGTTAGTACATTTTCTTGTCGTAATCATGATATATCAAACCTCTTAGAGTTGTCTGACGATTGGCCAACGGACCATTGTGGTTATATCCTAACATTTGGAAAATACACCTTGGAATGTCGTTTCCTAAGGAAGGGAGAGTTCTTTGAGATAGGACGTCCGGATGCTCTTTAAAACACAATGGCATTAAGATAGGACGTCCGGATGCTCTTTAAAACACAATGGCATTAACAATGAATATTAGTTTTTCCTGAAAAGCTGAGGAGAAAGAACCATTTGAAGCGAAGGCCCCTACAATGCATATGAAAAGACGCTCTACTAGGATGAAATCACCCGTTACAACCACCTTCTGCTAACAACATCTGTTCCTTAATCCTCAAAATTTGAGGATGTATTATTTGTTTTGCTTCTTAACTTTCTTAAGATTGCTGCCCTTGGAAGTCGCGCTACTTTGTTACCTTGTCCTTATCAAATTCATCACATCCAGCATCACTATTTATAAGGACTTGTTGCTTGTCATATCAAGCTCACGCCAATAGAAATGCGATTCAACTTAGAATCTTACCACGGATCCGCGACACCTTTAAATGCATGCAATGATTCAACAGAAAGGCTCACTCATTGTTCTTGACTCTCCCTCTGCATATTAGAATGTGGTTAAAGTTCTGGATCCTTTTCTCCTCCCTGCTTCTACCTCTCCATATTGGAAGGGTTTCATTTGGAATTCCTGTTCATGATACTCATCAATTGGTGTGGTTCGGTTCGCTCTTCAGCCTTCAGTTAACTGCTGATTATAGCGCCTTCATTTCCAATGTGGCTTTTAGAGTGGTTTATTGGATTTGGTAAAGATAGTTCCCTTGATCTCATTCTCTTTAATTTATTTCGCTTCTATGGGCTGTGTGTGAAGGGCATTTGACCCTGTGGGTTGTGTGTAAACGGCATTTCGCTTCTATGGGCTATGTGTAACAGTATTTCTTTTAGGGTACCTTTTGTGCTTAGCTCTCTTATCTTTGTTGCCACATAATGTGCAGTTTGGCTTGCAAAAGGCAGCCTGCTGGGATTTTAAAAATGCTGTCTCTCCTGATGCTATAAGTACAAAACAAGGGAATTTCTAAAGTAGAGTAATTGGGGGCTGGTTGTGTGCCGTGGGGACAATTCACGAAGCCGGCATAAATAGGCCGGCTTCGTGAATTGTTTAGACAACTCGCATCCCTCCTAAATTCCAAACTTAAACTTGATGAGACAAATGTTACTACAAAGTTTCTCGGCTACTTATGTTTAATATTTGATCGATTCATCATCCAAAGATCACTCACCAAGGGCCGTATGACTAAGTACTTATTTATTTTACATTGCATTTTAGATGTCTTGTTTCTTTCCATGGTTTTCCAAATTTCTGATTCCATGACAACATTTTACATAGATTGCGAATCCGACAAATGCCATCATTTGAAGGATTCTATGTTTGCCGATTGCGTATCTTGTCAAGGATACCGATTTTCACTCTTTAGTGCTCTTTTCTAGTCTTCAAAATAACATTATCTGTAGGTGAATGTTAGGCCTCCAAAATCTTCTTTTAACGGCAAACCACTTCTCTGTTTTAAGTATGTCTCCAACAGAGCTTTATAACGGGAAAATGATGGCTAAGTACGTGTTTTGATAATTAATATCCATAAAGGACATTTTTAATATTAACAAATGTTTTTAGCATGTCCTTGGCGGGTATTAATTATCAAAACACGTCGTAGGCCGTCATTTCCCTATTTTTTGCTTACCAACTTTACGGATCTTCCAGTTAATAATTACTATTGTCTTCTAAATTTATGGTCCTCTGAATTGAGTGGCGAGGGTTCGAGCTTCGGGAGAGATATTTGGGGTTCAGGACTATAGACAGTTTTTGGACATCGTGTGAACTAATTAATTAACTCTCCCGCTAACCCCAATCAATGTATACAATATTGGCAAAAAAGGAAAAAAAAATTGAGTGATGGTTTGGTGTCCCCCGTGCACTAAGTGGCAGTTATCTAGGCCATTTTACCATCGGACCCAAATTTACCTTCAAACCAGATCAATTCGCTCCGTGAACACTATAGGACCAACTCCCAACTTTTCATTCTTACTTAATATTTTATATTTCTTAACTGAAGTCATTATTTTTCAATTCCAAGAATAATGCGTAAATGGTCAACATCTTTTAATTTTCTGTCCATTTTTAGTTAAAATATATAGTTAATAAGTTTTCCAAGCACTCTAGGTGACTGTTTGAGTTTGACTAAAATAGAGAAGGCACACAAGTGAATTTGTAGTGCTAAAAAGACTCCCCCAAAAAACTGGTTTGTCACTCAAACATCTCTTCGAGTCACAAATTGAAGTGCAAAATCATTAGAGCATATCCAGTCAAACGTCTTTTCCCGAAAAGCTGAGGAGAAAGAACAATTTGAAGCGAAGGCCCCTACAATGCATATGAAAAGACGCTCTACTAGGATGAAATCACCCGTTACAACCACCTTCTGCTAACAACATCTGTTCCTTAATCCTCAAAATTTGAGGATGTATTATTTGTTTTGCTTCTTAACTTTCTTAAGATTGCTGCCCTTGGAAGTCGCGCTACTTTGTTACCTTGTCCTTATCAAATTCATCACATCCAGCATCACTATTTATAAGGACTTGTTGCTTGTCATATCAAGCTCACGCCAATAGAAATGCGATTCAACTTAGAATCTTACCACGGATCCGCGACACCTTTAAATGCATGCAATGATTCAACAGAAAGGCTCACTCATTGTTCTTGACTCTCCCTCTGCATATTAGAATGTGGTTAAAGTTCTGGATCCTTTTCACCTTTCTATGGCACATAAATCTGTTCCATTCTCCTCCCTGCTTCTACCTCTCCATATTGGAAGGGTTTCATTTGGAATTTCTGTTCATGATACTCATCAATTGGTGTGGTTCGGTTCGCTCTTCAGCCTTAGTTAACTGCTGATTATAGCGCCTTCATTTCCAATGTGGCTTTTAGAGTGGTTTGTTGGATTTGGTAAAGATAGTTCCCATGGTCTCATTCTCTTTAATTTATTTCGCTTCTATGGGCTGTGTGTGAAGGGCATTTGACCTTGTGGGTTGTGTGTAAACGGCATTTCGCTTCTATGGGCTATGTGTAACAGTATTTCTTTTAGGGTACCTTTTGTGCTTAGCTCTCTTATCTTTGTTGCCACATAATGTGCAGTTTGGCTTGCAAAAGGCAGCCTGCTGGGATTTTAAAAATGCTGCCTCTCCTGATGCTATAAGTACAAAACAAGGGAATTTCTAAAGTAGAGTAATTGGGGGCTGGTTGTGTGCCGTGGGGACAACTCTTTGCTTGCTAATGCTGCTAGCTCTTGTTTTGCCTCTTCTCCCCTCACTCCTTTTGTGTTTTTGTTGATCTGTTTGTTTTCTTGTCTTCATAAAGAGGCGATTTTTGGCCACACCAATATGCTTTACCCCTGCGATTTTTTTGTAGCGGATAGGTGATTTTTTCTAGCTACATAATGTGTTATGCTCTAGGTACAATTGAGCTTTTCATTCTCTGTCGATGTACGTTAGAAGTCACATAAATTTGACTCCCCGTTTCTCCTTGAATGCAGTGAGGAAGGTTTTAAATTATGAAGATGGGAGACGTCTGGATAACAGATGGTGTTGCTGCTGTTTTGTTGAACGACCACGATGATGCTGGATTGAGCAGCTTTTTGATAGGTTTTGGGGGGATAAGTATCCTTTATCTTTTCCAATGGTAAATTCCGAGTCGTAGATATTTCTCTTTCTTTGGATTCTTGAGTTAAGTAGTAGGTAATGACAAAAAAAAAAATGGAGAGATACTAACTGGAAGTTTGATGTAGAAACTGGGGTTCTATTTATTTATTTATTATGGAGAGATACTAATTGGAAGTTTGCAAGCAGTTTCAGATCTCTATGGCATAAATAGGCCGGCTTCGTGAATTGTTTAGACAACTCACATCCCTCCTAAATTCCAAACTTAAACTTGATGAGACCAATGTTACTACAAAGTTTCCCGGCTACTTATGTTTAATATTTGATCGATTCATCATCCAAAGATCACTCGCCAAGGGCCGTATGACTATGTACTTATTTATCTTTACATTGCATTTTAGATGTCTTGTTTCTTTCCATGGGTTTTCCAAATTTCTGATTCCATGACTAAACATTTTACATAGATTGCGAATCCAACAAATGCCATCATTTGAAGGAATCTATGTTTGCCGTTTGCGTATCTTGTCAAGGATACCGATTTTCACTCTTTAGTGCTCTTTTCTAGTCTTCAAAATAACATTATCTGAATGTTAGGCCTCCAAAATCTTCTTTTAACGGCAAACCACTTCTCTGTTTTAAGTATGTCTCCAACAGAGCTTTATAACGGGAAAATGACAGCTAAGTACGTGTTTTGATAATTAATATCCATAAAGGACATTTTTAATATTAACAAATGTTTTTAGCATGTCCTTGGCGGGTATTAATTATCAAAACACGTCGTCGGCCGTCATTTTCCCTATTTTTTGCTTACCAACTTTACGGATCTTCCAGTTAATAATTACTACTATTGTCTTCTAAATTTATGGTCCTCTGAATTGAGAGGCGAGGGTTCGAGCTTCGGGAGAGATATTTGGGATCAAGACTATAGACAGTTTTTGGACCTCGTGTGAACTAATTAATTAACTCTCCCGCTAATCCCAATCAATGTATACAATATTGGCAAAAAAGGGAAAAAAATTTGAGTGATGGTTTGGTGTCCCCCGTGCACTAAGTGGCAGTTATCTAGGCCATTTTACCATCGGACCCAAATTTACCTTCAAATCAGATCAATTCGCTCCGTGAACACTATAGGACCAACTCCCAACTTTTCATTCTTACTAGTAATATTTTATATTTCTTAGCTGAAAGTCATTATTTTTCAATTCCAAGAATAATGCGTAAATGGTCAACATCTTTTAATTTTCTGTCCATTTTTAGTTAAAATATATAGTGTAGGGAGGTATTACCGAACAGGTGCAAATAGTAACCGAACACGTGGTGTTCTGGACCCGTGTAATGAGGAAAGTGATATGGGACCCCATATAAGATGAACGGCGGCGGTAAGGTCCAGTGCTACGAGGAGGCACCGGATTAGACGATCTGTTCGGCTGGAATAAGCCGGTGACATTAGAAGTCATTAGTTAATACATTCTGTTCGGCCTAGATGGGCCAGTGGCATGAGAAGTCATTTACTTGTATAGTCTGTTCGGTAGGGGCATATACCGAACAGATGGAGTTACTTGATGAGACGTTGTCTTAAGAGATAAGGCAATAGGGCTGTCCTATAAGACGGACCCGATATACAGCAAAGATAAGTCAAGAGACAGTCCTACTAAGGGATGAGTTCTATGGATAGAAGAGACCCTATGAGGAAGGGATCTCAGTTGATTGGGGAAGAGATTCCCAGAAGAGCCAGGTTTCCTGTACGAGACAGGAGGCCTGGGACGAGAAGGATGCTTGGAAAGCAAGCATGCTCATATCTATAAATACGAGGTACACCTAGAGGAAAAAGGTACGCAATAAGTTGCATTCATTCCACACTTCCTATTGATTTTTAGGGTTTTGAGACAGTACGTGATACTAACTTAGGCATCGGAGGGCCTTTGCCACGAGAGGCAAAGGTGCGCTCACCCCTTGTCTGTTTTACAGGTTAGGGTTCAGGCGAAGTTATTAGGGTTCCGATTGGGCAGCACGTGAAACAAGGAGATTCAGTACTGTTTTAGGTACTATCTATTTTTCTCCACCTACAATAGGGTTCCGATTGGGCAGCACGTGAAACAAGGAGATTCAGTACTGTTTTAGGTACTATCTATTTTTCTCCACCTACATATAGTTAATAAGTTTTCCAAGCACTCTAGGTGACTGTTTGAGTTTGACTAAAATAGAGAAGGCACACAAGTGAATTTGTAGTGCTAAAAAGACCCCCCCAAAAAACTGGTTTGTCACTCAAACATCTCTTCGAGTCACAAATTGAAGTGCAAAATCATTAGAGCATATCCAGTCCATGTCTCTAATGTGGAGCTTCAAAATATAGTTTTTAAATAAAAAAAATTGTGTTTGGAGAGTAATATTATTCATTGAAACTCCAACCCAAATCTCTATTTCTATCCCTATCCCTATTTAAAAAAACACACACAACACCTCAATTTCCCTCCAAAAGTTAAGATTATGAAATTGACACTTTTGCGAAAATATATATATATTCATATTGATCTCATTTTGAAAATTTCATTACTAATTTTATGCAAATTAGATAAAAAAGAATTAATTGTTAATTTGATTTTAGCAAAAGAAAAGTGAAAATGAAAGATGGAGATGAATCTCCGAATATGGAGATTGGAGACTCAAGATGCACCGAGGATTCCCTGTCCGAGCCCAATCTGGACAGGGGCCTGTCCCACCTTTCGGAGCCGATTTTGGAGCAAAAAGTGTTCGACACATCTCAGCCGTTAATTTGCGAGATCAACAACTCCGAAGGGTGAGCCAGACCCCTGTCCGGATTGCTTTGTTTGGTTTGTGTTTTGAAAAGTTTTTTCAAAAAGAACAAGGCGGACTAAAGCTCCGGAATATAGAGATAACCCAAAAGTTTTCATCCGAAGAGCCCAATCCAAAATGGGACCCGAGCCCACAAATCTGCAACCCGGTTATTTTTCATTTCTTCTTCTCTCCGACTCCAAGACAAGTTGCCATTCGCCAGAAATCTCTCTCTCTCTCTCCTAACAGAGAAAAATGGAGGACCGTTCCAAAAGAAGGAAAAAGAAGAAACACTCGGAATACTCACCGTCTTCTTCATCCTCTGCTTCCTCCAGCTCCTCCTCCTCCTCCGACGTCGAGCCCTCTCCAAAGCGACACAAACGCAGTCCCAGGCGGCGACGGAGCGACGGTAGTTCAAGGAGAGAGAAGGACGAAAAGAGGAGAGAAAGAGACAGAGAGAAGCACAAGAAGAGGGATAGAAGGGGTAGAGAGAGAAATCACAGGGTGTCGCGGCGAGAGGGGAAGGGAAAGGCCTCGGATACGGAGTCCGGCGGATATTGCGATTCGAAGTCCCGGGTTGAGCCGGAAGGCGTGGTTAGGTTTATATTGAAGGAATTCCCTGGCGTAGCTGCTGATTTAGAGCAGGTATTGACTGATTCTCTATTACATATAATTGAACGAGCATATCTACATATGTTTGTGTTGCTATTTATGTTAGGATAAGTAGGGTTCATTGGGGAAACTATTAGGATTAAGAATTTGCTGACTATGAATCAGATACCCCATAATTTGTTTTGTTTTGATAATTCTAAATATGATACTAATTGAGTGTTTTGTTTCAATAACTCTAAAAATGATACTAATTGAGAGATCTCTCAAGTTTTAAATTTTGGTTGCACACATAACTAATGTACATGTATATCCATGAGTTGCGAACACGGGGGATTTCACAATTATTTCGAGTTTGGAGCGACCATGGTAAAACCAATTCAGTTCTGGAGGGGTTAAATTCGAATTATCGAGATTTTGAAGTGGGTAAAAAACGCTAAATTTTAGTTTAAATGTAAAAAATTGGGTGGGAAAAATTGTGTCTGCCAGACAGCCACTATTTCCCGGTGTCCATGAGTGTTTTCTTCTGGTCTGTGAATATGGATATGTCAAGATTGGGAGATGTTGTATATGTGTAATCGTTGACATTGGTATTTTGTCAATGCTTGCCTTATTTGTTGGCTGATATGGGACATATTATCAGTCTTATAGTGATAGTCATGTGTTTATATGTAGACTTAATATTCTTTTGGATGTGATATGCACACTTCCCTTGTAGGCTCCGACATTCCCCTTCTGAGAGAAGTACCAAAAGGGAGTGTGGGAGGCTAAAGAGAGGGTGTCAATATCTTTTCCTTGTTATGAGTTTTTCTGTTTCCTTTCAAATCTTCGACGATTGAAGCAGGTGCTTTTAAACTTTATGCCAACAATGAGCATTGTATATCACTTCTTAAATTTAGTAAATTACATTGTGGTTTGCTTCATAAGTGGGGGTATGGTAGAGTGCTGGTAGGCTAGTAATGGAACCCTATGAGAGTGCGATAGGCACTGCGTAAGGGCCGGTAGTTTCTTGAAGACCTGCTCACTATCAAGATTCCATGAATTTGTCAGCGAGTCAACTCACCTGGGCATGTTGAAAGGTCTGATTGCACATTTGGATGGCTTGACGGGCCTTTAATGGCATGACATCGACTAGTTGTGGTTAGATCATTTTACACAGTCAAGTTGTGGAAGTTTTGTTTCGTACTCTGTGCAAATAAGTTTGTATGAAGCACATTGCCTAGGTTTTTTTATAGTTGGAGTTATACTCTAACCCTTTTGGAGGATTATATGGTCATTCAAGAGCCCCATGCCCATGCCACTAAGCCACATGGGTTTAGGCCTTGCTCGTGACCTAAGTTGGTGTAAATGTAACAGGGTGTAGTTGCATATATAATTAGAGATAGCTCTGAGGGTAAGGGACAAAGGCATAGTGGAGCATGCTTGGGTGTAAGAATACACAATTGAGCCTAATGGAATTGTCATTCACGAGCAGGAGGAGTGCATGATGGAGTGGAGATCCACTTGGTGGAGCAGAGTGGGTGCATCAACTCCGCATAGCTGGTGTATTAGGAAGTGCTTTTTGTTTACCTGGTCACCTTGAGGACCAAGGGTCGAGGATGGGTGTGTACATTTGCCTGAGTTGCGTGACTCGACGCAAAATAGTAGCATCAAGACTTGTGGAGATGGCTGATTGGATCACTTGCACTTTACTAGCTTGGCATGTGGGTCCCAAATGTATATGGTGATTTTGGCAAAGTAGGGGATCCTCATTTATATCCACAATGTAGTGAAGGTACAAAACATTTGGTTGGCATCTGTCAAATTCTTAGTAACTCGTTGCTTATTGGACCAGTATGTGATTGTTTTGAAACTGAAAATTGATTCGTACAAATCTTACCAAATGTTCTGAGGCACCACGATATCTTGGAGCCTAAACGCAAGGCCGGAGGGGAGGTGCAAGTTATAGTAAGTAGAATTCTAATATATGCAAATTGCAAAGTATTCAATATTTCTAGAATTCCCAAACGTAGCATCCATAGAAAAACTAATGTTGTACATTCAACTTTGGAATCTCCGAGATTCTATTCTAGACTCTAGAGTTCATGGTATGAACTAGAGGATCTCCCTTGTTTCACAGCTAGAGCTAATGACGAAGCCCTTTTACATTGAAGGAACTCATTTAGCGGTTTCCAAACTTGTAATCTCTTACAAATCCATGATTGTGATGAGATTCATGCGACCTTGAATAGATCTGGAAAAGACACTAACGCTCATGCGCTTGCCTCACCAGCCTCAGTTGCATGACTCTCATCTAGCTTTGGCCCTTGGTGTTTGCGTTTTCGCTGCAACTACTTGCCTCCCGTCGCCTGAACGCCCAAGCATGAGCCTTTGAAACAACTGCAACAAGTCTTACCCGCTTAATTAGAATAATTTTTGGAAAGACATGTAAGTTCTTAAATTGACAGCAACTGAAGCGCTGCCGTTCTACATGGTTGCATTCTGTGTCAATCGCATATACATTGATTAGAAATATTTGTTGTTTCATGTCTTCTATGTTTGTCATGTACCTTTAACCTCCTTGCCATGGTTGAGGCTATGAAGTTGGCTTGTTGGTTAATATGGAAGCATACATATTTATTACCCTTCCAGTCAACTAGTTGATGTTCGCCAAGTGTTATTTTTCAAGTTTTATTGTTTTGCCATTCAAAATCTCATATACCCAATCATCCAATAGTTGTAGCACCCCTTCACAACACTAGTTACCAGTCTATTGGGTATGCGAATACGGGATTGTTAAGGGCGGGTGAATATTTCTTTGCGTTTTCTTAATGTACATGCATAGTATCTACATATCTCACGGAGTTGCTTTCATCTTTATTAAGTATGACTTAGTTCTTATTAATGTTGCATCAATTATGTTTTCTTGGAAATGACATTTTGCCTTAGCTTTTGCAAATGATTGATGGTGGACAAGCTGTTGACATTAGTGGATTATCTCAAAAGTCTTTGGTAAAGCATCTGAAGAAGCTCTTCCAGTCATTAAATCTTAAGGAAAATGGAAATCAAGTTTTCCTACTACCTCCAAATGTTTGTCCTACTTTGGAGATTGTTGGGCCAATAATTCACACTCAAACGAAATCCAGACAGCAACAATCAGATTATTCAGTATCGCCGCACAATATACATTCAGCAGCACCTGATGAAGAATATAGGCAAGGGGCAGATGATAATACAACAATGCCACATCCAAACGAGAATGTTGACGCTCCTAGAAGGAGGTAATCAAGTCATTGACATCCCTTTTTGCATGATTTGCTCAAACACTAGACACTTGTTGCTTTAATTATTATACAACTAATACAAGTGGCACATTTGCAGTTCATTGTACAAAATGTCAATAGAGGTCAATGATTTGATATGTTGTTTTGGATAAATCTTTTATGCATGATATCTTTTGGTGAACCTATTGCCATTATTCTTTAGCATGAAGGAACCTAATTTCATTTGTCTTTTTACGATTCTTTTAAACTTAAATGTGTGTTTTTAATCAGGTACGACAAATCTACATGGGGGGTTCTTTTGGGGGGGATTTGACATAAGCTTTATATGTATTTTCCCTTAAACAGCGGAAGAATGCCTTGTCCGTTAATGTGATGATTGCGCGGGTGTGCCAGGACCTTGTTTGGTCCGAGTGTAGAAGGTCTGACTTATGAATACACAAACCATGTGTGATAGATGAAATCCACAGCCGTTTGTTTTTTTACAACGAAGAGGACTTCATGATTTTTTCAGGCGATGTGGAAAGAAAACAAGCGTGGGGACTGGGGAACAAACATAAAGAGGGTTGTTTAAAATTAAATGGAAGATTTTTAGAAAACCATTGCGAAAACATGAAGGTTACACCTGTGGAGGTGCTGGATATGAGATATGCAGAAAAATAGGCGTAGTGCTGGACTTTGGAAATTGAAATTGTTTAAGGAGGAACATTGTATATGTGACCAGGGACCCTTTTTCTGTGTTCTTCTACTCCTATTTATACTGCCAAGATGGCAGTTGGAATCTAGGAAGCCTGAACTAATAGCAGTAGTCCACTTCCCCATTGTTTGCATCCATTTCATGAGTTTAACAAAAGATAATAATTTGATCTCATTAACTCCATAATTGCCTCAATGGCTGCCATGTGTTTGCATTATGCAGAAGATGGGTAATTGGGTATTGTTGCCATGTGTCCCATTTCCCAAATGAAGGCCACAACTAACTGTCACATATTCCCCCATGTAACAGCACCTTAGTGAAGCAAATTCCATGTGCTTTGCTCCCTTTTTTGCCCAAGTATTCTCCACGCGCCACATTTTGATTGGCTGCTAGTTTTGGGTATAAACAGTATGTTCCTCTTCATTTTTTTTTGTGTGGAAAGAACTGTGTTGTTTAAATCTCCACACAATGTGCATCACGCTCCATCATTTGTGGATGCATTAGCCATTAGGTTGAAAAGTTCTTTTGCTTCTTATTTCTGATGATGTCTTTTCACTGCACACGTGTTCGCTGTTGCAGGGTGATTGGCCCTGAAATGCCTTCTGCTGAGCTACTTGCTGCTGCAGCCAAGTTAACTGAAGCCGAGGCTGAGTTAAGGTATTGTCTGATGAGTCAGTAAGACAATATATACTTTATGTATTCAGGATTTCTGGATTGTTCATATGCTACCCCACCGATTTGATTTCTGGGTTGTAAATTTTGTATCAACATGTAATTGTCTGATATGCATATTTTCTTACCCAAGAAAGATCAGGATTTTAGTTACCCTGCAACTATGGCTTTGTTAGATAGTTGGAAAGTCTAATCGATGTGACAATACCTATGATTGATCTAGGGAGGCTGAGGTGGAGGAAGACAATGCAGTGTTCATAGGCCCTCCACCACCTGCTGTGGTTACAGAAGCTGAATCAGCAAATGAGGCGGAGCGTTTTGAAGAGGTCCCTAACTCAATTTTCTAAGCACTCTTTTTATCAATTTATTTCTCAACAGAACTTTTTATCAAGATTGAGAAAACTTATTTTATTTTTTATGGTTTGGTTATCTCACTAGCGTTAAATGGGCCTAATAACTTTGGAGAATCTCACTTGCGAGTTTGGTTTAAAGCAAATATTCTTTCTAGCTTTTTAATCATGCACGAATGGTGCTAATGTTCTGCATCACTATTTATTTTGTATTGTTTGTAACTGTTGGAAATTGATATGCACTGATAATATGGAATAAAGAGGGTGGGTTTGTATGTGGATTTCAGAGATATCTTTTTTGAGTGCATGTTATGTCCGTGGACCTTGATTATCTGTATCGTTCGTGGACATTATGTCTTTGTTCATTCAGTAATCTTGTCATCTCCTTCATCTGGATAATATTCTTGTATTATTCTAATACCAAAAGGAAGGAGGCGGCGTGATATTTGTATGTAATTGGTCTTGAAACAGGAGTAGCAGACTGCAAAGGAATCTAATTAGAGCATGCCTATTGGATTGTCATGCTTGGAGTGTTTAACATCCATCACATGGAATTTTGCAGGAAACTCCAAACAATTTCTTAAGATTTATTATTTTCACGAATAGAGGCTTGTAAATGTTGTTCCTATAGTTAAGATATGACATTCAGAGAATTTATTAGTGGCATTATCTTTTAAATTGTTGAATGTAAAAGAATACTCCATCAATAGTTGCATGTGAATGCATACATGCATACTACTGAACTTGCTGAGTATCTGTCAGGTTACAAGAATACTTGGAGCTGAGGTTGATAGTCCATATGATATTCTAGGAGTGAACAGGAATATGTCAACTGACAACACGAAGAAAAGGTGAAGTTGCTGATAGTTAATTGAAAGTTAAATGTATTGTCTATAAGTTATCTGACTGTTAGTGTTCCATGTGCAATGTACATAGTTAGCATGTAGTTTCCATATGTTCTGTAAATTATCATAGTTTGCGTTGGGGTTGGGTGGTTTTGACCATACCCATGTCCCTGTCATTGAACATGCAAAATTTCCCCTGTTATTGGGTTCCATAGACACTTCGGTCCATGTGGTCTCAAACAAAAAATGCCTTCATAGGAATTCTGAAACACGTGCTATATGTTTTGCGACCATGAACTAATGGCTGATTCTTGTGCCCTTGCATATTTCACCACAAGTGGTTTTCGCGACCTTCCTCTTTTCCTTCATCTCAATTTATGCCTCTGTGTGTGGGTGGTAATCTGAACTCTGTGTGTGGGTGGTAATCTGAACTGTAAACTTGACATAGCCATACCCTTTGATTTTTGCAGCGAGTTCGTAGAAGTTTGAAAGTAGGCCAAGGCAAACAAGATTTCATACCTTTTCCCATTATGTTTATCATATATTTACAAGTTCTGCATGACCAACAGTTAATTAATGGGGTTGTACTTAACTGCTAACCCACTAGGCATATGCAGATTCTTCATTACCAGTCTGTAGGTGTATCGGGAGTTTTTGGCCATGTGAAGAGTTAATCACATCCTTGCTGTACTATATGTGAAGTTTTATGGCTTGTAAACGGTGCATGTGTGTGTGTGTGTGTGTGATTTTACTTGCTGATTTTGAATCCCTAGATTTGAGATTTGGGCATTTCTCTACGCTTAACTCCTGCTAACACCAATGTTCTAAAAGTCGCTAGGCACTAGTCGGGCGGTCGGTCACCTTCGAGCGATTAATCGGTGCATATTAATTAGTAATTGACGATTAATCTTTAGTCAGACCAAATCGGATAGGCCCCGCCAGCGATTAATCGGCAATTAATCGCTGATTAATTCCTTGTTTTAGAACACTGACTACCACTGTAAATTGATCCTCAAATGAATCATGTTGATCTACTCTATTTAAGTTTGTAGGGCCAATATGTTTGCTCCTGAGTTGTGACTTAAGATTGCTAACTGATGTTGTTTGTAAGTGAAAAAAGAGAGTTTAAAGCTGCGCTAGAACGTGTATCTAAATTCTTCATAACAATCGCATTGACTAGTCATTGCTTCTTTTCTTTTTTTCTTTCTTTTTTTTTAGTTTGTCAATTGGTCTACATTGGTGGTTTTGTATTGCTTAACATGTTTCTTCATCTTATTTTTCAATGGCTTTAGGTATTGGAAGCTGTCTCTAATGGTGCACCCTGACAAATGTCCTCATCCTCAGGCCAACCAAGCATTTATCAAACTAAATAAAGCTTTTAAGGATTTACAAGATCCGGAAAAGGTGTGGTATATGTTGTCCCACTGTCAAGGCTTAAATATACTATTTTGATGCCTTTTTCCATTTTTTTTTTTATCTTGTATGTCGATGATATATGTGTAGACAGAGGTACATATGTATGCATATGTGTACAAGGCCCCCATATACGTGGTTAGTGTCTGGAGATCTATCCTTTTTTGAAATCTATTTGCACGATGGAACTGAGGATAGCAGTTATAGGTTTAGGTGTATAGCCAAGGACAAAGAAAGGGGCTGATAAGAGCTTGCAACTGACCGATCTTTAATGAAGTTCTACTTTTGTTGGTCGTACTAATGTTGAGTTGCGCCAAAAGCTTAAGCAGTTTGAGGGAGAGAGAGGTGATTGTCTTATTTATATCTGCAACATACCCCCTCATGTGTGGTCAAGTTCGCTTCCATATGCAGGCCAACCACCACGTTCAAGTATTGTAATTCTTGGTTAGGCAGTTAGGTCCCAACACATGATTTATTGTCTGTATTAGGGCTGGTCCCGCATCAGTTAATTATTTTATCCAAAACAAGTATATGAGTCCATCGACCTCCCACTCACTGCCAATTGGTTTTGAGCTGGACTTTTAACATGGCATAAGCCTAGGCTTTGGAGAGTTTTGTGCAAAACTCTTAGATTGTTACCCCTCCGTTTGTGCCATAAGTGCACTTTTTTCAGTATAATCTATGTTCTGAATCCTTTGTTTACCTCTCCACATGCTAGCGGAGACTCAGATGTTCGAAGGAGAGGGTTGGAGCTTGTCTGACATCAATTAATTATCACCTCCAAAACTATTGTATTATTGTTAATTGGTTTTGACCTGGATAATCTAACAATCTTGATACCAAGATAAATTGCTTACTATCAAGCCATCTAAAAGCTTAGGTGGTTAGAAAATGGATCTAACAGATATGGAGCTGTCCAACAAAATTGAAACTTCTAAATGCCCTCCTCATGTTGAGATGCACCCGAAGCCTTGCCTCATAACGAGCGGGGAGGGCAGTTAGTACTATTTTCCGAAAAGAGGTTGATTGCTGTCCTTTTTAGTTCATAACTTCATGTACTTTTGCTCCATCTCTTCACTTGATGCATTTGAATGATATAAAGCCTATCAAAAAGAAGAAGAAAAGGAATGATATAAAGCCTATGGTTGGTAACGTGGTATAGTCTTTTTTTATTTGCAATCTTTGGGACTTCACAAACATTCTTTCTCTAACGGCTTTCTATCTTGGAGGATTCTGTATTCAGAACCATTTAATTTTACTCAGCCACTACTTTCGTCTTCAGATTTGTTTCTAACGTATTGTTCTTTACAGCGAAAAGCACTTGATGAGAAAATCCGACTCAAGGAGGAACAAGAAGAATTCAAGGTAAATATTCGCCTAATGCTTGGCTCTATCATTGTTAGTTTTTAACGGCCATTTTCACTAGTATGTTTTCTACTTTTGTAGGCAGAGTTAAAGGCAATGCGTGAGGCTGCACAGTGGAGACGCTTGCAAGGTTAGAGTTTTTTGCTTTTTAAGTTCTACACTTTAAAACTCGAACACACTCTCTCTCTCTCTCCTCATGTTAGGTTGGACTCATTTATTTTCTACTTAAAAAAGAACTGCATTCCTGATAATAACTAATCGAGATTCAGGAAGAATAAGTTATTAAATTAATGTTTGACTGAATATTGGGGGAAAAAAATTCATCTTATGAGGATCCATGTGTTGAGGCAGTGGAGTGGAAGTGTTGAACTTTATCATATGTGCTTTTAGTTGGAAAGGGTACAGGCATCGTTTTTTGTAAAAGTACATATTGGGAACTGTAATTGAACATGCCAAGTTTTGAGAGAAAGTCGTTCTTCACTACAGCGTCTTGTACTTTCCATGCAAGCCAAGGGTTTTTGCTATTCAACCGCAAATATCCCTAACAATAGAACCTAGATCTGTAAGAGATGATTTACATAGGGTAACATTCCCGTATTCCCTGATTGCTCTAGGGATTGGTGTTAAAACACATTGTGTGGCACATGGTAAAACAGGATAAGTTGAGACTAGGTTTGATGTGAACTAAGGTAATCTTGGGGAATTGCGAGAGAGAGTGGGAGAGCTGAAGCCATTTTCCTTGGTGAGCCAGTAATCTATAAGGTTTGAAATTGAAGGAATCACTTATTTGGGGAGAGGGCTGATATGGAGGAACCACCCTCCTCTGATGCATTGACACAAATGCACTCAACAATTGGAGTTGTCCTTTCGAAAGGGTTAAATGGGCTACTATAGTTTTGGCAAGGGACAAGGGTATTGCTCCAGTGGATGGTTGTTGTCAATAGCCACCTTCTGGGGTTTTATCGATTTATGTAATTTCATTTCCTCCCTGTTTCTGGGTAATGAGGATTAGCAATATTCACTTTTTGGCTTCTATTTTGTGATACGAAAGTAGGATATGCTCAGGAGAAACAATCTCATATGAAAAAGATAGGCTTTCTTAAAAGTGCTATCTGTTTCTGTTGACTGCAACGGCATAGATCTTGGTCCAAAATAGTTATCATGCTCAATGATTATGGAACACAATCTGTATGTTCATGTCTTTCGGAGGCATTATAACAACTTTGCTGCAGATCTTGAAATTAAAGAATTTTATGTAATGTTTACTCTTCACACTTCCCAATTGTGTTTCAGATTACAAAGGTGCTGTTGCGTTAGTGTTGTCATTATTTCTAGGAATGTTAAAAGCTCCATTGGACATGATATTCAGAAAGCTGTTTCTTTGTCAGGTATATCCATGGAGGGAGATGATGTCCTCCTGGCAGAGATGGATGTGAAAGTGGGACCAAAAAGAGATGAATGGATGACAACATTACCTCCAGAAAGAAAAGTAAGGCCACTTTGTTGTGAAATGTTCTCCACTGGACATTAGAATTTGTTGCTTACTTGAGTTACTTTAACTTGAATTCTTTTCATCAGCCTGGTGTAACTACTCAAACAACACAGTTCAGCAAGACCTCTAAAGATGGACGTGGAGATACCAGTATGTGGACAGATACCCCTTCAGAAAAAGCTCAGAAGGCAAAGATGAAGTATGTAATAGGATCAGTATGCCCTAGGTTGCATAGTTTACTCAGGTTTGATCCATGATTTCTGTGGCAATTTGTCTAGGGAAGAGGGAATGGTAGCAAAGCAAGGATAAATATGCACTTTTTTTTTTTTCTTGTGTTTTCCTTCATCTTTTTCTTTGCCTTGATAAATCCCTCTGCAGAAATCATGATCCAAACATAGCACGAGCAATATAGCACGAGCAATATGTATTACTCTGGGAACTCATTGATTTTCATATTGGCAGTTATTTAGAAGCCTACAATGAGGCTGCAGCACTCGCTTCTAAGCAACAAGAAAAGAAAGAGACAACTTCGGATGCGGCATTGGTGGACGAATATAACAAAAAGAAACGATCAAAGTCTTTGGTAGAAAAGCATCAAGAGACTGCACGGAGTAGTTCTAAAAGAAAATCAAAGCAGGAGCGGGCGAAAGAGGAGTGGGAGGGCCAACATCCCTGGAAGCCTTGGGACCGTGAGAAGGATTTGACAGCTGGACGGCAATCAGTAAAATTGGATGCTGAAAACATGTCTCAGGGTCTGTCTTCCAGATTTTCTTCCGGATCATTTCAGAGGAACTTCCTTTAGGCTTCAAAAGGTCTACCCTTGCACGTGTTCAATTGCTTTGTTTTATGTTGAAAGCTAGTCTCAATCATTTAGAACCCTCTCTTTTTTATTTGGAATATATTTTAGTTGGGAAGTACAATTTTTAAGTACCAATTTTGATGTTGAAAGCTAGTCTCAGACTCTCAATCATGTAGAACCCCTCTCTTTTTTGTTTTGGAATCTTGATTAGTTGTGAAGTAGAAGTTTTAACTTCCATGTTTGCTCATATCGGGCAACTTGTGTAGAGTATATTGAGCTGTTTGGCCCCAACTCAGGTGGATTCTAGGAGAGAGATTTGGCGAAGCTTGACTTTACCATCTATGTCGGTGATTAGGGTTTGAGTTTTTGTTTTGGTATAGTAATATTCATATTCATGATAAGTTTCTCTCATACCTCGTAAAGCAGTCAGATCATTATATTGTACTAATTGTCCTAACTTCCATATGAGGGTTATTTGGTTATCTGGAATACTGCACCTTTCGATAAATGACCAGTGTTGATTTGCTAGTTCTTTTATTAGGAATTAGTGGATTTTTTCCCCTCTTTTTCCGAAAAATTAACCAAAAAGAAAAAGAAAAAGAAAATAATGAAGACGGGGGCTTATATGATCATTGAAATGTAGAAGAGGAGTGCAGTTTGTAGGAATTACTTGTAGTTCAACACTGGCTGAGTAATATTCTAGTGGAACTTGAAATTCAAGCTTTGGCAACTGCACTTTCCTTCTTGGTAGAAACCAAGGGTTAGCAGTTCCAGTGCGATTATAGTATCGAAAAACTGGTAATTACAACCTCCCTGCTTTGTGAAACTACACTACACTTCCCTGCTTGGTGGTCTTGGAGACTCGTAGTCGGACCACCGAAGATAGTTACTCTAATCGGTGTATTATTTATAACTGTTAATGCAGCTTTTACCCAGAACTTTTTGTATTATTGAAAGGTAGTTGTTGTTTTTGGATACATTGGTACTCATTTGAGCCCTTCATATTATTCTGTTGCAGGAAAAGTACTTTCTGTAGGTTCTATCATATGTTCATCGCGACGGAGCATCAGCTTGGTTTTCTGTAGGTTCTATCATATGTTCATCGCGACGGAGCATCAGCTTGGTTGAGTATTTCAGGTGCCTTCTCCTTTTCAGAATTAAGCTGGGCATTTGACGACTTGATCAGATAATCTATACACTTCAGTTGCCCGAACAATAATCGTGAGATAGTTCTACAAGTTGGATTTGTGCCAAAGTTACTATTATCTACGTGTTGCCGACAAGCCAAGATGGCATGTCTGATAAGCAAGCAACCGTGTCGAGAAATGGCATTCCGGTGATCTCATTGTGCCGTGCGGACCTACCGATATCGCTGCAATTCTAAGGATAGTCCTTTTTTGTGGGTTGTAAATAAAAATTAAGGGATTTCCTTTGAATTGCGTTGCACTGCTCCCAACTCTACCATATCCGACTTTTTTCCCTTCCATCAGTAGGAAAAAGAACGAAAAAAGTGGAGCCTCACAGGATAGCTTTGATAATTTTATTGTGGACAGTTTAAGCTCTCTCTTCTGTTTGTGTATCTATTACGATGGGACAGAGTTGTTATTTGTTTGACAATTTTAGTGTCGACAACTTTACAAGTTGAGTGTGGTCCCTAGTTGATCATCAAGCTGAATCATTTGTGTCAAAAATGGCTCGACTCACAAACTTTCTGTGAATATAAGGGTCAAACAAGGAAATAAATTTTCGCACTTTAAAATTTATCATTTGCATCTCAAAAGTGGAGTGCGAAAATCAACTGCACGTGGGGATTGATTTTTCGAACTCCACTTTAGGATTGTAGATGGTAAATTTTAGAGAGCGAAAATCATTGTCCTTTAAACATTTAAACAAACACGAAGAAAAAGGATTTTTGCTCAAATCTAGGCTTTCTTTTTGCCTAGGGCAAAATGCAATTTGCTTCTTTGGCACATCACCTACCTATCATTTAGAATTGGCCAATCCACCTCCTCATGGTTTTGGATTTTTTACAATACTAACTCCTTCAACAGAAAATGTCACATAATTTTGATACCCTCATGCTTTTTGCCCACGGTCGGTCGTATCCCTATCTTCTTCATCCTACCTCCTTCCTCTTCTTCTCTTCCTCCTATACGAAAAAAACGTGAAATTAGTCATAAAATGTGATAGTATTATTTCTAGTACGGTTCTTCTCAGTTTAATAGTAGTAAAATATTTATGTATTTCAAACTAATGTTTAAAAATTTAAGAGTAATGCTACACACAGCGAAAATGCACAGATTTTGTGCACAGATTTGTTGTGGGGCCCACTATGGGTTCCACACAAACGTTCCGAGTCGCTCATTAAATATAAAACATGTTTTCTATGGTTCCGCGAAAAATCAGCTCAATCCGATACTTATAGGTGCTCGATTTAATCATCTAACTTTCATTCGGATTTCAGGATTGAATCGAGTACTTATAGGTATCGGATTGAGTTGATTTTTCGCAAGGCCCCTTGAAAAAATGTTTTACACTTAATGAACGGCTCAAATTGTTTGTGTGGGACCCAGAGCGGGTCCCGCACACGGATCTATGCGTGATCTGTGTGAAAAAAGTCTGTGTGAATAGACTTACAAAAAATTTAGTCTCCCCCTCCGCTTCTTTCTCTATGCTACACCACCAGCAGCTAGTAGATTTCTGCTTGCAGTTGTGAACAGCCTAAATTCCACCAATGTTAGCAGTCTCTTTTATGTTTCGTTGTGGGAGAGCAATACAAGCATCGCGGTGGTATCTGTTGACAAGCTAGCAGGGGAAACAGCCTAAATTCCACCAATGTTGGTCTCTTTTATGTTTACCCCTATTCATTTGCATCCTGGTTACGGTCTGCCATAGCTCAAATAAATATTCTGGCCCACAAAAAATGAACTTTTTCCAGAGCATTTTTTTCCAAATTGAGTTGTTCAGGTCCGCGAACTAATTAAGATCATTCATAACATGATCTTATTAAGCTATATATATATTTCTATTACAACAGGGTCTATGTACTGATTGTTTTTCCGATGATAAGCGGAAAGAACTGGAGTTACACAAAGTAGAGAATTGAAAACTCGCTTCCCATCAGTTCTATCAAATGATGCAGCAATGCAGAAAAAGAACATAAAAACCCAATCTCAACTTCATGTTTTCCAATCATCAATAATTTAGGTTTAATAGCTACAGAAATTGACACTACAAATAATTCTATTGTGCCAATGCACAAGGCGCTAAATACAACAGGCTCCTCCCGGCGAATAGCATTATAAAAAACGCAGTTTGGTACCCATTCATGAGTGTCTGGAGGGTTATTCTGATACAACAAAATAAAAACTACTTGAAGGAGAACTTCATTTCAAACAGTGAAATCCGAGATCAGGACAACAACTAGAGTGATCCTATCATTGCGCTTTTAAGTAGTGGTGTCAAGAAATGGATAATCAGTGTAGCCAATAACAGGTTCAGGAACGTAGAAAGTTTCCCTGTCGTACTTGTTAAGTGGCGCATTGAGCTCAAACCTACGAGGCAAATCTGGGTTGGCCAAGAACAAACGGCCAAATGTAACAAGATCCGTGCGATTCTCTGCAACAGCTTGGTTACCATCTTCTCTATCATAACCACCCGCGGAAATAAAAGTGCCATTGAAAGCCTTCCTCATGGGCAAAAGACTGTGGGGGCTTTCACATTTTTCCCCAACCTTTTTCATTCTAGGCTCAACCATGTGACAATATAGTACACTGAATTTACTCAAGGATTCAGCCATATAAAGACCAAGAGCCTTTGGATTTGAGTCACCTGATTCCATGTAATCATCAAACGGAGAAAGCCTGATTCCAACTTTATCGGCTCCTATCTCATTAACAATAGCTTCAACGATCTCTAGGGCAAATCGGCAACGGTTCTAAAAAGAGCCTCCGTATTTATCAGTTCGGTCATTGACTTGGTCTTTTAGGAACTGGTCTATTAGGTAACCATAGGCTCCATGGATCTCAATCCCATCAAAACCTGCATGTTAAAAAGTGATTGTATTACAAGTATAAGGTAGCAAGATCAATACCAACGTGACGGAAAATTCTTACTTTTCTCATCCAAAATATTTCTGCTCAAGACTACAAGTTGAGTAGGGATCAAAACCAAGGAAATGAACCTTGGGGAACCTTTCAAGCATATGGGTTTGGCTCCGTATGAGGAAGACATGGAACCAATGAGCACAGAAACTCCACCTCAAGGAATTCCGTGTCATGGGTTTGGTCATGTTCAAGCGGAATGTGCTAACACCCGAGCTAACTCACTATTGACGTAAGTGATGATTGAACCCTCTGACCTATTGCATCGACACAAGGAATATCTCGGGGCTCTGTGTAAACAAAGAGAGATGAAACTGGCGTGGGACAGCGGGTCGCATCTCAGTAAACCTCTGCACGCCTGGCAGTAAGCCCTTTAACGAAAGGGAAAGTAGGTGAGAACCCAGGAACCTTGCAATTACAGGTCGAGGGCCCGGGCACCTGCGGTCGAGCGCTGCGACTCTTTTCTTAATCTACGGAACCACCAGGTAAGAAAGCCAGGCAAGCCGATGAACGAATGGAATTTCATTCTTATTTCCTAAGTCGGTCGGTCGTAGGACAGAAGTAGCGGTAACCCAACCTCAGGCATTCTTACCGAGCAGACTGAACAGCATAATTAGACTTTGGACCGACAGGCAGGTAAAGAAACCAGTATTGGTGCTTCGTCCGGGCCTTAGTTATTTCATTCTTCTCGTGAACTATCCCCGTTCAGGGAGAGACTTTTAATGAGTAGGCAAGTCGAGAAAGAGTTGGCAGAGTCAAACTAATTTTGTTTAAAGCTCCACATTTGTCAGCAGGTATTATTATGGATGTGCTATCACTTTCGAACAACACACTGAAAGGTTTCTACGACATATGTGGTGTTTACAAGTCTGGCATTGGTTTTGATTAGCAGAGACTTGATGTCACCGTATAAAGTGAATTTGCCGCAAACTTACCAGCTTCCATAGCATTCCTCGCAGCAAGTCTAAAATCATTGACTACTAGGGGAATTTCATCAGTTCTTAGCCGTCGTGGAGGTGAAAATTCTGCTACGACATCAATACCATTAGCTAGAAATTGAGGAGTCATCAATTCCTTATCTGTAGAAGAGATTGGAGCCTGGCTGTTTGGCAGGAAACCTACACACAGTATAACCACAAGTAAATCAACAGAGAACCAAACTGCTACAGGGCCTTGGTATCTTGATCTAGAAGAAGAGGCCAATACAAAAGATAACAATGACTAATGAGAGGTCACATCATATATTTAAAAGCCATGCAGAAGGCTATTCCAATTCCTCGAAATCTAGGTAGAATGAACTAATGTGTTTCAATGAACCTAGTAATAGATGCCCACATCAAATATGACATGTCATAAAACAAGTTACAAATGTGTACAATGAAAAACAAATGTGGTGAATGGACCTAACAATAGCTACATGCAATGAATAAACACGCAGTTAATGTATCTAAATGCATAATAAATACAACTAGCAGATCTCCACAATGATCCTTGACAAGCATACCGAGAAACGTAAATAGAAAACTAGCACTCATATTGTTTTAGTATTTGAAAACACTTGAAGTGGAATCTAAACATTATCTTTCGATAAAAGATAAAGGATGAAGGGGACAGAAATGTACAAACAATATACCATGTTTTGTAGCTCTTCCAACATGGAAAATCTGACAGAAGAAGATACCACCTTTCGCATGAACAGCATCTACAATTGGCTTCCAGGCTTCAACTTGCTCCTTTGTCCAAATACCAGGTGTAGAGATAAAAGGAAACCTTTATGTAAAATAAAGATCAAGTAGTTAATGAAACTATAAGAGAAAGAGAATCATTTTTGGCAACACATACACTCACCTACATAATTTCCTCTAAACCAATACAAAAAATACAGAACTTTGAAAAAGCTAATGTTAGAAGTACCCTTGTGCAGTATCAGAAACCCCTGTGCCTTCTGAAATGAGAAGACCCCCTTCAGTGGCCCTCTGCGAGTAGTACAAGATAGCGTGTGGTTGAGGAACGTCATTGAAAGATCTCATTCTAGTCATTGGTGCCAAGACAATTCTGAAACAATATGGAGAGAAAATAGTTATAACTGCGCGTAAGAAGGTTTGAAGTTTATCAGCAAGAAGGAAACAAATTGTCTGAATCCCAAACTCCGCTCCACGCTCCTTGTAAAGTCTAAAAGAGATAGAACACCATGACAAGGTTTAACTATATGAATTAATGGCTTCTAAGTTCTACCAAAAATAAATTGCACAAAACAAACAAAAGGTAGAACTACGAAAGAACCACCACTAAGCAAGAATGACTAAACAAAAAAAAGTGGCCGGGTAGTGTTTTACTCGATCTATACCTGTGAGAAAGTTGGAAGTTCCCCATTTTGTAGGGGGTGAGAAGAGGGATTTGGAGGTGCGTAGTACTGTCTTCCTGCCCTGCTTCTGCTTCTGCTTGTCGTTCCATTTTTTTCTTGATGACAATTGGAAGAGTTACGTTGTTGGAATGAGGATTGAGGAGCACTATGATATGATTTTCCCTAATATTGGCGCGAACTGGCCGGGGTGGTATATATAGGCCTGAGTATACTATTATATTTCACCTCATTCGTGACGCATACCTCTTTTTTTTTTTGTTGTTGATCCGGACGCATACCTCATTCGTGAGCGACTGAAGTATACTAATATCCGATGGGCCGGGGAAGTCAAAATCTGGTGGCTGGGGACAAATACCTCATTCGTGACGCATCCAATCTGTGGTGGTGGTTCACATTTGAATGTTTTATGAGTAAGAATATTTGAATGTTCCAGTCAAAATAAGAATATTTGTGCGATTTGAGGACTGTCTAACAGAGTCATGGAGGTTGTATAGTTAGGAGTTCTAGTTTGATAAGTGGTTGTTTTTGGTTTGTTTCTGATTGATTGCTCTGGTCGCTTTGTGTGCCGAAGTCCGGTCGGCGGCCACTCCGAGTTTTTCAACCGGGCGAGGGATCAACATTTTCGTCGTTCCGGGTTTCTGCAGTTGCTGTTTGATTTCGAAGTTGTTGGGGTTGCTGGGGCTTGATGTTGGTGGTGGTGTAATCCTCTTTGCCTTGTCTGTCTTCGGTATTCATTTCCGTAGGCCGGTTCCCGCCGCCGGTCTCTACATCTGGGAGAGGCCGGCTCAGCTTAACGGCGAGGTTGGGCTCTGGTGTTTTGTGCGGCTGTGGATGTTGAAGGTGGTTAGGGTTTGAGGGTTGGTTTGGGTGGGCCGGTCCAGGGGTTGGACCGGATTTGGGTGTTCTGGTCTTTCATTGTATATTTTGGTTAGAGGGTTGGGCTTTATTGCTTATATGTTTTGGATCCTTACAGACCTTTGGGTGTTTCGGGCTTTGCCCTTGAGATGTATTGTCCAACTTTTTGTTGGATCCCCTTCCCCTTTCCCCGTTTTTTAATAAAATCTATTATTGCCGATCAAAAAAAAAAAAAGGGATCGACTCCCTGGAAATCCTTGTTTTCCTTGTCTTGAGCTTAATAAAAGTGTGTACTTATCAAAAAAAAAAAAATTATGGAAATTGATTTCCACGCTTTCCTTTTAGCCACGTACACTTTTTTTGTGTGTGGTCTTTTTGCACATGAATTTACAATATTGTCCCTAGATGTATGAAAAAGTATATTAAATAGAAGGCAAGGTAGTAAATTCAAGTGGATAAAGACAGAAAAAGGAGTGCGAGAGACTAAAAGGGGAGTATGAAAATTATTTTTCTAATAATATATATTTATTTTATTAGTAATAAAAGAGAATATATTGATGAATTTTTCGGTTATGCTATTAACAGCTCAATAGGTTCTCAATAAGGTGAAAAGAATACAAAAATGATGCACTTTATGTCAAGGAATTTTAACACATAAAATTATACTCTCTCCGTCCCAATTTTTTCCTCGAATTCTCCATTTATTGAAAAGTGTTTAAATTTTCACAAATACCCTTTTACTTGGTTTTTGTTTAACTTATATAATTTTCTTCACCTCAAAACTAAAGGGATAAAATTGAAACGTTGGCCTTAATTTCGGTGGTTGCTAATTTAAGAAAATTGCAAACAATTTGACGTAGCTCGAAAAGAAAGTGTGCACACAAAATGAGGCAGAGGGAACATATTTTTTTAAATCATTTTTCTATCTTATTGATAGGTGTGACAACCCGTTTTTAAGCTTTTAAAAATTCGGAATTCAATAGAGATTTTCGTTTGAAAAATTGACTTCGCGGTTAACCTCAGATCATTATTTTAAGATTACGGTGATTTTTGGGTATTTTTCTGAGATGAAAACCCGAACGAGACTCGTTTTCGCGTCCGCGTGGGGTTTTTTTTCCTGCGGACGGTCTATTGTGGTGAGCCTCTGGAAATGGGCTTGGCTCCCACCCCATTTATTTCACCTGTATCTTGTCTCCCCCTCACAGCCATACACCTCTCTCTTTTTTTCTCTATAAAATTTCCTCCTCCTCTTTCTCCTTTGAATCATTCAACTCTCTGTTTTCTTCTTCTATCTTCTTTTGTTATTTCGCCAGGAGAATTTTCCCCCTTCCCCCTGCCGAAAATCCACACCACCCACTGCCGCGGATAAAAATACACGCAATACTTTTTGGTTCACGCATCAAGTGTGAGTTACGAATATACCTTGGTTACAGAATTTGTTTTTAACGATTTGGGATTATTAAATGTTGAGTTTGTGAAATTAGATTGCTTGTACAAAAGCTTCATAGTGCATAATGAGCACATCTTGAAAAGATTGAAACGTATTATGCGTATCGTAAAGAAATCTGGGCGTTGAGATTTGGCCATCATGATCAGGAATATTGCCGGGTATGCCTTGTTCTCTTTAGTTTTCAAAAAATTCCCCCTAGATTCTCTCTAGATTCTCTCTAGATTCCCCCTACTTCCAACATTTCTCTCTCCACTTATTACCCCTACTATTTTTCAATTTTTTTTTCAAAAACCAAACCAAACACAGCATAGGGTCTTGATATCATTTTCTGACTATGGGGTGGCTCCCCAGATCATTGCCGGTTGGTCTGTCGTTTTCGTACCAAAAATATAATTTATAAAACAGGGAATTAACAATTATCCCGAAGAATAGCAGTTAGGTCCGAGATCGTCCACGGAGAGTAAAAAGCTAAGTTGCAATACGTTCAATTGATTTTTTAATTTAATTCTGAAAGGAAAAGGTTTGGATTTGAGTTGATTTGATTAAACTAAGACTAAACTAGAAAGCGATTAAAGGATTTTGAAACAAATGAGAGAAAGGACTAGGGTTTCCGATTCAGTCTCCCCTTGTAACATAATTATTTTGAAACCTAGGGTTCACATTCAATATTCAACCAGATCATCTTAGGGTAGCAATTCCTATCGATAATCCCCAAAAATATAATCAAGATTCGTACTCCGTATAGGCTATCTCAACACGGCACGGATCGTCTCATTGAATTTAATCACGGCACGACCTGTCTCACGTCGTATAGTCTATCTCAAAGCCTATCTCGGAACATTCAAAACCATTGTATGACAGTGCTTGAAACCATGAATACAAACACATTTGAAGATTGGAAAAATATTAAACTTCATAAAAAGTTATGAATCGATCAAGTCATACAATCAAGTTGAATATAAAACCCTAGAAATCTAACAACTACGCTACTTGGAGAGACCTTCTCATCACCCTAGTCAAGGGATTTAGCCGCTCATAAAATTAGGAAAAATAATCATGAAACACATAAACTCCATGAAAGCTTTCGGAAGAATAAGAAAAGAATAAAACCCAAAGCTCCTGTTGGTGGCTCGGTCGTGATTTGCGTCGAAGTGCCGTAGCTTTTTCCTTGTGCGTGAACAAGTCTTCTGATTGCCGCCCCCGTTCTTCTGTTTCAGCGTGAGTAAAAGATATCCCACCAAAACCCTTTTTTTCTCCCTTTTATAAATGCCGAGAAACCATAGAAAAGTGGGGCCTAACTTGTCAACTACTGGACCCATCATCTCTCACGTTCAAACCCAAAGGTCATTGGCTGGCCCATGTCTCTTCACACACTTCTTGATTTTAAATTCTTCAATTGCCTTTCACTTGCACCACATGCAAATCCACAACAGTATATTGCCCCGAAATTCCATTATGTTGGAATTTGATTGGGTGCTTCACGTCATCCAATATAAGTTTGCTCTCGTCTCTGGATCAATTGGATTGGCATTGGCTTTGCGTTAAATATGATTTTGTGCTTTTAGCTCCAAATATTAACCATCGGCTCTGAGAATCCTGAAACGCAATTAACAAGTATGAAATCCCAAGTAGCGTACTAAGTGGACATAACAAGCCTAAGTTAGGGGGCGTAAATAGGCATATTTATGCACCTATCACCGGTGTTCCGCTCACGATTGATGCATCGTATTATGTTGAATATTGAATATTTTGCTCAAAGATTTATCCCATGCTAATTGTGTAACCTCTGTATATCAAAACCCACTGAATTGATTTTGTGTTTATGAAACCCTTTCAGGGCAAGTTCGTGATGACTGAATAAAAAGAATTGAAAGAGTTGTACTATATAAGAGGAGATTTTTAGACGCTTACAAACTATTTGTATTATTCAGAGGTTTTAGGGCCCACCTTCATTTTTATATTTTTTTGGTAAAGCAATGGCAGAAGAATGTTTTTAGGTCTCTGGTGATTCCTTTTCACTGACCGGTCATGAATTCGGGTTGGATCGTGACAATAGCCCAATGGGATGTTATTAACATTTTTCATTTGTGTTTTGCCCTCCACTTTTGAACTAGAGTAATAGCTCTTATTTTTAACACATAGAAACTATAAAAATTGTGGTTGTGTTTGGTTGGCATTTTAGTTTAGTTTAATTTTGGTAGTGAGTGGATAGAGAAATATGGTAATGATTGGAGAGATGGGTAATGATTGGAGAGAGATAGAGAAAGAAATGAAATTAATAATTGGAACTATAAGGTAATGATTGAAAAACAAAACAAAAACAAAAGTAAAATAGCAACCGAACAAAGCCACAGTACCTTTTGAAGTACAGAAAAATGTGTCAATAGATTCTAGCCCATATAAACACTTCCTTCACCCTCCAAACTAAGAGGCCTTAGGTTCAAATCTCGTTGTAGGTGAGGTAGTGTTGCAATGGTGGTTTATACTCCACTCTGTGGTGATTTATACCCAATGTTCCCTTTTCCTTTCCCCTAGATATAGAGTAGAGTAAGATTCTCTTAATATTCAACAAAAAAAAAAGTATGATGAAGATATCTTTTTAAATAGTTGAATTTTCAAAAAGAGACTTAAATTATGGGAAAATGTTAATGTCAAAATTGTTTTTGTTGGTGTCAAAACTTTATTACACAAAAGGCTTGTACCATGTGCAGTGTATAATACTTTTACACAAAATTCTTTTATGTTTACCCTTGTTCATTCGCATCTGTTACGGTCTGCAATAGCTCAAATAAATATTCTGGCGCACCCACAAAAAATGAACTTTTTTTGGAGCATTTTTATTCCAAATTGAGTTGTTCAGGTCCGCGAACTAAGATCATTCATAACATGATCTTATTAAGCTATATATATATTTCTATTACAACATGGTCTATGTACTGATTGTTTTTCCGATAATAAGCGGAAAGAACTGGAGTTACACAAAGTAGAGAATTGAAAACTCGCTTCCCATCAGTTCTATCAAATGATGCAGCAATGCAGAAAAAGAACATAAAAACCCAATCTCAACTTCACGTTTTCCAATCATCAATAATTTAGGTTTAATAGCTACAGAAATTGACACTACAAATAACTCTATCGTGCCAATGCACAAGGCACTAAATACAACAGGCTTCCCGACAAATACCATTATAAAAAATGCAGTTTGGTACCCATTCATGAGTGTCTGGAGGGTTATTCTGATACAACAAAATAAAAACTACTTGAAGGAGAACTTCATTTCAAACAGTGAAATCCGAGATCAGGACAACAACTAGAGTGATCCTACCATTGTGCTTCTAAGTAGTGGTGTCAAGAAATGGATAATCAGTGTAGCCAATAACAGGTTCAGGAACGTAGAAAGTTTCCCTGTTGTACTTGTTAAGTGGTGCATTGAGCTCAAACCTACGAGGCAAATCTGGGTTGGCCAAGAACAAACGGCCAAATGCAACAAGATCCGTGCGATTCTCTGCAACAGCTTGGTTACCATCTTCTCTATCATAACCACCTGCGGAAATGAAAGTGCCATTGAAAGCCTTCCTCATGGGCACAAGACTGTGGGGGCTTTCACATTTTTCTCCAACCTTTTTCATTCTAGGCTCAACCATGTGACAATATAGTACACTGAATTTACTCAAGGATTCGGCCATATAAAGACCAAGAGCCTTTGGATTTGAGTCACCTGATTCCATGTAATCAGCAAATGGAGAAAGCCTGATTCCAACTTTATCGGCTCCTATCTCATTAACAATAGCTTCAACGATCTCTAGGGCAAATCGGCAACGGTTCTCCAAAGAGCCTCCGTATTTATCAGTTCGGTCATTGACTTGGTCTTTTAGGAACTGGTCTATTAGGAAACCATGGGCTCCATGAATCTCAATCCCATCAAAACCTGCATGTTAAAAAGAGATTGTAACTCAAGAAACATAGCATACAAGTATAAGGTAGCAGGATCAATACCAACGTGACGGAAAATTCTTACTTTTCTCATCGAAAAATATTTCTGCTTATGACTGAGAGACTTTTTAATGAGTAGGCAAGTCGAGAAAGAGTTGGCAGAGTCAAACTAATTTTGATTAAAGCTCCACATTTGTCAATAGGTATTATTATGGATGTGCTATCACTTTCGAACAACACACTGAATGGTTTCTACGACATATGTGGTGTTTACAAGTCTGGCATTGGTTTTGATTAGCAGAGACTTGATGTCACCGTATAAAGTGAATTAGCCCCAAACTTACCAGCTTCCATAGCATTCCTCGCAGCAAGTCTAAAATCATTGACTACAAGGGGAATTTCATCTGTTCTTAGCCGTCGGGGAGGTGAAAATTCTGCTACATCAATACCATTTGCTTGAAATTGAGGAGACAATTCCTTGTCCGTAGAAGAGATTGGAGCCTGGCCGTTTGGCAGGAAACCTACACACAGTATAACCACAAATGCATAATAAATACAACTAGCAGATCTCCACAATGATCCTTGGCCCTTCTTGTTGATTTCATCAATAGTTGACCTCAATACAGATATTGATTCCATAAAACATTGTCAAGCATACCGAGAAACGTAAATAGAAAACTAGCACACATATTGTTTTAGTATTTGAAAACACTTGAAGTGGAATCTAAACATTATCTTTCGATAAAAGATAAAGGATGAAGGGGACAGAAATGTAAACAATATACCTTGTTTTGTAACTCTTCCCACATGCCAAATCTGACAGAAGAAGATACCACCTTTCGCATGGACAGCGTCTACGATAGGCTTCCAGGCTTCAACTTGCTCCTTTGTCCAAATACCAGGCGTAAAGATAGAAGGACGCCTTTACGTAAAATAAAGATCAATTAGTTAACGAAACTATAAGAGAAAGAGACAATCATTTTTAGCAACACACACACTCACCTACATAATTTCCTCTAAACCAATACAAAAAATACAGAACTTTGAGAAAGCTAATGTTAGAAGTACCCTTGTGCAGTATCAGAAACCCCTGTGGCTTCGGAAATGAGAAGACCCCCTTTAGTGGCCCTCTGCGAGTGGTACAAGATAGCGTGTGGTTGAGGAACGTTATTGAAAGATCTCTGTCTAGCCATTGGTGCCAAGACAATTCTGAAACAATATGGAGAGAAAATAGTTATAACCATGCAAGAAGGTTTGAAGTTTATCATCAGCAAGAATGAAACAAATTGTCTGAATCCCAAACTCCGCTCCACGCTCCTTGTAAAGTCTAAAAGAGATAGAACACCATGACAAGGTTTAACTAAATGAATTAATGGCTTCTAAGTTCTACCAAAATTAAATTGCACAAAACAAACAAAAGGTTGAACTACGAAAGAACCACCACTAAGCAAGAATGACTAAACAAAAACAAGTGGCCGGGTAGTGTTTTACTCGATCTATACCTGTGAGAAAGTTGGAAGTTCCCCATTTTGTAGGGGGTGAGAAGAGGGATATGGAGGTGCGTAGTACTGTCTTCCTGCCCTTCTTCTGCTTCTGCTTGTCGTTCCATTTTTTTCTTGATGACAATTGGAAGAGTTACGTTGTTGGAATGAGGATTGAGGAGTACTATATATGATATGATTTTCCCTAATATTGGCGCGAACTGGGTTGGTATATATAGGCCTGAGTATATTATATTTCACCACCAGACAAATACTGTACTACTCTAATGGGGGAAGTCAAATCAAAATTTGGGACGGCTGGGACAAATATCTCATTCGTGACGCATCCAATCTGTGGTGGTGGTTCACATTTGAATGTTTCACGAGTAAGAATATTTGAATGTTCCAGTCAAAATAAGAATATTTGTGCGATTTGAGGACTGTCTAACAGAGTCATAGAGGTTGTATAGTTAGGAGTTCTAATTTGGTAAGTGGTTGTTTTTGCTTTGTTTCTGTAAAGGGATTGACTCCCTGGAAATCCTTGTTTTCCTTGTCTTAAGCTTAATAAAAGTGTGTACTTATCAAAAAAAAAAAAAATTATGGAAAATGATTTTCACGCTTTCCTTTTAGCCACGTACACCTTTTCTTTTGTGGTCTTTTTGCACATGAATTTACAATATTGTCCCTAGATGTATGAAAAAGTATATTAAATAAAAGGCAAGGTAGTAAATTCAAGTGGATAAAGACCAAAAAAGGAGTGTGAGCGACTAAAAGGGGAGTATGAAAATTATTTTCCTAATAGTATATGTTTATTTTATTAGTAATAAAAGAGAATATATTGATGAATTTTTCGGTTATGCTATTAACAGCTCAATAGGTTGTCAATAAGGTGAAAAGAATATAAAAATGATGCACTTTATGTCAAGGAATTTTAACACATAAAATTATACTCCCTCCGTCCCAATTTTTTCCTCGAATTCTCCATTTATTGAAAAGTGTTTAAATTTTCACAAATACCCTTTTACTTGGTTTTTGTTTAACTTATACTCCATAATTTTCTTCACCTCAAAACTAAAGGGATAAAATTGAAACGTTGGCCTTAATTTCGGTGGTTGCTAATTTAAGAAAATTGCAAACAATTTGACGTAGCTCGAAAAGAAAGTGTGCACACAAAATGAGGCAGGGGGAACATATTTTTTTAAATCAATTTTCTATCTTATTGATAGGTGTGACAACCTATTTTTAAGCTTTTAAAAATTCGGAATTCAATAGAGATTTTCGTTTGAAAAATTGACTTCGCGGTTAACCTCAGATCATTATTTTAAGATTACGGTGATTTTTGGGTATTTTTCTGAGATGAAAACCCGAACGAGACTCGTTTTCGCGTCCGCGTGGGGTTTTTTTTCCTGCGGACGGTCTATTGTGGTGAGCCTCTGGAAATGGGCTTGGCTCCCACCCCATTTATTTCACCTTGTCTCCCCCTCACAGCCATGGAAAAGGCTGTGATGCTCCCAGCGGTTTTGGGAGCATCATACTCCCAATTAATTACAGCCCTTGGATTGAAAATAAATAAATCACAGCCTTTGGATCAAAACCAAAACCAAAAACTAAAAGTAGAGTAGTTTTGTAAAAAAACGAGGTGGTTTTGACCAAAAAAATGAAAGATTACTTACCACAGAAACAGGCAACACTTACCATTGATTAAGGCAACACTTACCACAAAAACAGGCAACACTTACCACATTTGAAATGGTAAGTGTTACCTTATACAATGGTAAGTGTTGTCTTAATGAATGGTATAAGTTGCCTGTTCTGTGGTAAGTAATCTTAGGAGTATGATACTCCCATACCACTTGGGAGCATCACAGAAGTTTTCCACAGCCATACACCTCTCTCTTTTTTTCTCTATAAAATTTCCTCCTCCTCTTTCTCCTTTGAATCATTCAACTCTCTGTTTTCTTCTTCTATCTTCTTTTGATATTTCGCCAGGAGAATTTTCCCCCTTCCCCCTGCCGAAAATCCACACCACCCTCTGCCGCCAATAAAAATACACGCAATACTTTTTGGTTCACACATCAAATGTGAGTTACGAATATATCTTGGTTACATAATTTATTTTTAACGATTTGGGATTATTAAATGTTGAGTTTGTGAAATTAGATGGCTTGTACAAAAGCATCGTAGTGCATAATGAGCACATCTTGAAAAGAATGAAACGTATTATGCGTATCGTAAAGAAAATCTAGACGTTGAGATTTGGCCATCATGAGGAATATTTCCGGGTATTTTAGGGTCTTAATATCATTTCCTGACTATGAGGTGGCTTCCCAGATCATTGCCGGTGTTCCGCTTACGATTGATGCATCGTATTATGTTGAATATTGAATATTTTGCTCAAAGATTTATCCCATGCTAATTGTGTAATCTCTGTATATCATAACTCACTGAATTGGTTTTGTGTTTACGAAACCCTTTCAGGGCAGGTTCGAGACGACTGGATAAAAGGAATTGAAAGAGTTATACTATTTTATTTCAAGACTTGTATAAGAAGAGATTTTTAGATGCTTACAAACTATTTGTATTATTCAGAGATTTTAGGGTCCACCTTCATTTGTATATTTTTTTGGTAAAGCAATGGTAGAAGAATGTTTTTAGGCCTCTGGTGATTCCTTTTAACTAGCTGGTCATGATCTGGGTTGGGTCGTGACTCGTGACAATAGCTCAATGAGATGTTATTAACATTTTTCATTTGTGTTTTGCCGTGTTTTGCCCTCCTCTTTTGAACTAGAGTAATAGCTCTTATTTTTAATACATAGAAAATATAAAAATCTTACCATTTGAAGTATAAAAAACTGTACAGGTCAATAGACTCAACCCCATATAGGCATATAACACTTGGCGAGGTAGTGTTGCAATGGTGTTTTATACTCCACTCTGTGGTGATTTATACCCAATGTTCCCTTTCCCTCTTTCTTTCCCTTTCCTCCCCTAGATAAAGAGTAGAGTAAGATTCTCTTAATATTCAACAACAAAAAAAGTACAATGAAGATATCTTTTTAAATAGTTGAATTTTCAAAAAGAGACTTAAATTATGGGAAAATGATAATGTCAAAACTGTTTTTGTTGGTGTCAAAATTCTAGTCCACAAAAGACTTATACCATGTACAGTGTACAAGGCTTTTATGCGCTGAAGTTTTGGTACAAACAAAAACAGTTTTGACTTTATTAAAATATTTATGTGCATAATTTTTGGATGAACCTAGACGCAATTGAGTCTAGTGACCAATTCAACAAATAGGAGTCACTCTCTCTGTAGGGAAATACCAACCCTTACATTCCGTACTCCGTACATATAGGTGTCTTTCTAACGTAGGAGTATCGGGAGTGTTCCACTAAAATAAACATTTGAATTAAAAATAATATATTGTGAGAAAATGACATATCTCGTAAAATAGAAAATAAGTACTTGTCTATAAGAATATCGGCGGAACGAAGTCTTGATTGATGGATCTTACAAGCTTATAGATATTAGGTTAGGGATCCTTTTAATCTCGTTAAAACTTTTAGTTTCCTTCCATTAAAAAAAAGGGGAAAAAAACTTTGACTAGTATAGTACTGGAGAAAGTAGGTAATCCGCAATGTAATAATCAAAAGTGAATAATCAAAATTTGCCATGTCAACTTTTGATTATTCATTTAGAGGGTTGCTAAAGTTAGCAATGTAAAATTTCACATTGTTACTTTTGATTATTCAAATGCCCAAATTTGATTATTGGTTAGGATGTTGCTAATTTTGATTATTACAATGTGAGCACTTTTTTAAGCACACATTGCTAACTTTAGCAATTTTTTGATTTTGATTATTACATTGTAGATGCTCTAAGGCCATCCACAGTGGTATAATCAAAAGCTAATTGTTTTTAAAGTTAACAATGTTTGTGCAAAAAATGGCTCACAGTGGTATAATCAAATTTAGCAACATCCTTAGAAATAATCAAATTTTGGGCTTTGGATAACCAAAACTAGCAACTTTTTTCAATAATCAAAATTTGTGGATCCCACACAGCATAAGTTAACTGGTTCTAAAATTTGTATACACGCATGTTTCAACTAGTATTTTCTTTTCTTCTTCTTCGCCTCTATATCTTCTTCACTTCCCCCATAAATAGTTTCTCTTTCTTTCCCTCTAAAAGTGAAACTCATATCTCTCGATCATCTACAATTCAATCAATCGTTGCCGAATTAAGGTATTTCACTCTTTTTTCTCGTTTCTATTTTTTTCTTTTTTTCCTCAAAATTAAGGGAGGGAATTGATATGTTTTTGCTCAAAAAAAAAATCATAATGGAGAGAGAGAGAGAGAGAGAGAGAGAGAGAGAGAGAGATTATAGTGGATCCCTTATTTTGGTTATGGACTTGGTGTGACTATTGTGGACTTCAACATTGTTAAGCTTAGCTACCTCTTAAATGAATAATCAAAAGCTGATGTGTCAACTTTTGATTATTCATTTTTGATTATACCACTGTGGATGGCCTAAGCAAAGAGCTTCATCTATCTGTAACCACCGCTACTACAATAAAGCAATTGGGCAAGCAAAGAGCTCCTTGTAACCATCACTAAAAATTATGATTGGAATGAGCAATAAACATATTAATCGCCCAGGTGAGGCTGCGTTCTTTTAAACTTGTCTTAAAATAAGTTGGTTTATCATTATTTGAATTTTTTTCACATTTATTAGTTTTGCGCCAAATTTTTGTGAATTATTGATTCGTCTCAACGAGAGGAATTGAAAAAGTAAAAAAAAAAAAACTTTTACTCAAGCATTTTGAGAAATAACCACTTTTCAGTAGCTAAAGTGAAATAAGTTGACTTATTTTGAGAAATAAGTGGTTATTTCCCAAAATATTTGGGTAAAAGTAAAAAACGATTCTTCTTGAAAATCCGAAAGTTAAACGGGAAAGCCTTCCATTGTGTAGTTTTAAGAGAATTCCATTGTAATAGTTTTGTAGATCTATATTGGAGAGTTGCTACAAAGGAGATAGGATCTTCCGCTAAGATATTCAGCAGAAATGATGTACCGGACGATACCGGTCTGTTTCGGACATTTTTCGGTGTTTCGGACGGTACAAAATAACCTTCTCTCTCTCTTTTTTTTATGACATAAGTTGTGGGCACTAAACTAATTAAAAGAAACTTATGGGCTTATATATGATTTTTTTCGATTAAGATCACGATGGAATCTTGATCTGTTTCATAACTTTGTTTTGAGTTTTTTGGATAATTTTTTGCTGCCATTTGTTTCACGAAAATGGTTTTGCAACCTGGAAGATATATATTAAATATATATAAAATATTAATTGCGGTAAATCCGGAATGATACCGAAATATAGTCCGGTACCGATACGTACCATTCCAGTAGTGAAAGGGAAAATTATCGGCAGGCGGTGTGGACCGGGAATAATCACCAGGCCATGGTGTCGACTCTCAAAATCACCACTCTCATGACATGCGGGAAAGTATTCACCAAAACATGGTAGGCCTGGTTGAATTGACTATTATACCCTCCCACCCTCCCACAGCTAAATTGACCTAATACTCGTTCCCTCCGAAATCCATCGCTTTCTGATTTCAAGCCAACCATCCGCTCAGCAGCTCTCGACCCTCTCTCCCCAGGTAGCTCTCTCTCTCTCTCTCGTAGGTGCGTGTGTGTGTTGTGTGAAAATCGAACAAAACCTCACTCCAAACCCACCCTCTCTTTCTCACACACACAGACTCGTAGTATCCAGACATTGAGACAAATTTTTGGTTGTTTTATGCAGATTTTGGCCCACATTGTTGTGTGAACCCTGATTGAAGGTTTGAAAGAAGGTACTTTGGTCGAGTTGGTGAGTTTGCTGTATATGTCCATATTTAGGTCACTGTGTTTGATTTTGGTATTTCTGTTTAGTTCATGTTGTTGTTTGGCATGTGGGTTTGTTTACAAATATCGTGCAACCACCTAATCTGAACAGAGTTTTTGGTTTCCATGGTCGGTATAGAGTTTTGATCTTTATGATTAGGTGATTGTGTCCTTACAGAACATGTATGTGGTCTATATTCACATTTCACTTGCAACAAAAAAACCTCCTGATCTGAACAGATTTTTATGGTTTCCATGGTCGGTATATAGTTTTGATCTTTATGATTAGCTGATTTTGTCTTTACAGAACATATATGTTGTCCATATTCACATTTCACCCGCAACCAAAAAACCTGGTAGGTATTTGATTATGTTTGGGAAAAGGACACTGCAATCTCTAGCTTAGAAGAAATTAGGGCATGTTGACTGTGTTCCCATTATTAAAATTCTTGTCGTCGAGTTGGGAAAAAGAAATCATGCTGAAGCTTAAATCATGGTAGTTTTATTCACCTTTAGTGACATCCTTTGATTTGTCATGTGTTTTATTGACCTGGAACAGATTTGTTGTTTTGATTGATGACTGAGTTTGGTCTTACTCTTCTATTGGAATGTACTTTTATGATTCCCAACCAAAACTACCATGCATACATTTAGAAATTGGCATGCAATTGGAAAAATTAGGATGGACAGTGGAACAAATAGGGATTAAATTGATTATAGAGTCTGGAAATATATAATTTCCCTCCCCATTGTTTGAATCTGTTGAACATGCATTTTCACATATACGTTGTAGGCAAAAGCATGCCTTCTCAGCTAGGTATGAATCGTGAGCAAAAGCAGAGAGGGAAGAGGGCCGAAAGGGGCATATTTGAGTTGCAAATGAGTTGTGGTGAGGGCCGATGAACTGGTGGTGGTGATAGAGGAGGATGGACTGACAAGTTGGTGGTTGGAGATCCCAAGAGCACTTCCCCTCTTCCCTCACAATGCCTCTTGCTAAGCTGCATTGAAAAAAAAATTAAGCAAAGAAGCATATGTCCCTCTTTTGCTAACTTGCATTCAAATCATCACTGAATCTCTTTTTGGTAAGTTGCATCCAATAGAAAACTCGTATCAAACCCTCGAAACCCAAAAAAAACTAGACTTTTGAATAGGGGGGAACAATGGTGTTACGTCACTGTACAGTGATTGATATCGGAAGGGAGAGTACACTGATTGTGAGAGATAGAGGCTGTTCGGAGGAGTAGGGGGCCAAATTTGGGGCCTTGGATTTTATGTCAGTTTTGTAATTAAGTTTAAAACTATGGGCACTTTAATGGAAAGAGGACAAAGCTTCTAAACCCTTGGATCAAATGAATCTCAGCCATTACGAAAAAAATGTGTTTATATCGGGTCCACACACTCCTGTTTTATTAGGTAGATATTTAGTTTTCACTGGTATTCTACTGAAGGAAGAAGCCATGTTTATTGACTTGCATAGTTTAACTCTTATAATAATATTGAAGATGAATTGAATATTGTTTCGAACTCCAAGAATTAGATTATTCTCATGCTTAGTCAATTGTTTAATGGTAGGGGAGTCATGGCGTCTAGTTCAAATAGTGGTACTCCAAGTCCTTTGAGGATACGACGTTGCGAGCACGGCAAGGAAGCGGTACTGCACACCTCCTGGACTGATAAAAATCCTGGTAGGAGGTTCTTTGGCTGCCCTTTGTGGGTTCTTGGTGCGCCAAAGAAGAATGGTCCACACTGCAAGTACTTTGACTGGTTGGATGGTGAGATAGGTGAGGAAGAGAAAGTGGCTCGCCGATTTGAAAGGGATACAAGATCACTCCATACGTGTATTGACGAATATAAGAGAATGATGGAGGAATATGAGAGCAAGATGGACGAATGTGAATTTAAGTGTAAGGAACAAGAGACCAAATGTAAGGAGTATGAGAGAAAGATGAAAGAAATTGAGAAAAAGGTTAAAGATTTGGAGGTGAAGGTGTGGAAAACCAATGGAATGATGTGGGGAGCGTGGGTTGCATGTTCCATTTTGGTTGTCATAATTTTTGCTATTCTCTCAACTGGACGTGGGTTTGAGAAAAAGTATTTGGGAAAGCCTCGTTGAATGAAGGGTCGTATGCTTTGGTTTTTGAAGTTTGGAAAGCGGGACTACTAGGTGGTTCCTTTTTGTAAGAAGAACATGTTATGAGAGCTGATTGTTGAGACAATTAAGATGGTTCTTGTATGTAATATGTGAAGAAAATATGAAGTACTGAATATCTGTATTATATATATATATGTATATATGTTTTTGTTGGCATGTATATTTGTCCTCTCCTTTTCATTACAATTGCTGTGCAATTTGCATTCAATATATTGCTTAGATAAAACCTTGTATCTTATATCATCCAAGTAATGGTACAAGTCATAATATTGGTCAAGTAGAGCTCACAAATGGTAACTTTTACTCCAATGTAGCTTATCTGAGGACTAGAGGGTACTGAAAGAAACATTTCTATTAGAGGGTTTATAAAGTGGTTAGTCCTCTATTCAGTGGGATGTACATGTATTGTCCAGACAAAGACTACATACTATTGTAGTGTTGCGAAAACTGACAGATATGAGGACACACCTAGGTAGCTACCATGATCTACAATTTGAAGAACCAGTTGGTGGAATGAAAGAAACTTGATATAGTTTGATAATGCAAGAATCCTGGTCTCAATAGTATCAGAATGTTAGTTAATTACCAAATCAAACCAAGCATTACGTCCCAACCCTTTGGGGTCTGCTAAATGTTGGTTAATGTAGTGAGACAGTATCTTATTTTCCGTGTTCTAACAAATTATTAATCTGTAGATAGGCGAGCAGTGTTATGGCTCTCATGGAAGCAAACCAGAAAATGATTAGGTTTATTTTTGGTGTTGAAATCATGAGGAAGTTGTACCACATCCGCTCAACAAGAAAATTGTAATCGTATCGTGTAGGGGAAAAGCACACGATGTATCCATGTTCAGTATGTTGTTCACTTGGGTTGACTAATTGTGGTTCGCATACGTATTACCATGGTTGAATCCTCTTGGTTCTCTGTCATTGACTATAGGCACTTGGATGCATTATGCCTTGTTCTATAATCACCTCAAATAACAAGAGACAGTCTTTGGTTTATGGGAGGGAATGTTTGTGAACTGTAATATGTTAATCATAGGTTTATGGTTTTGTAAACTACACAGCCTTCAATTTGCTTAGTTCGATCTAAACCTTGTATCTCATCGAAGGCCTCGAAAGTATGAATGCTTGGTTGAATAATAGTGCCAACCGTTGTCTTTCCTGTAGCAACTACATTTGTCACTGTGCCCATGCCTATTGGCGATGCTTTAGCATGTAAACCTGATGTAGCCTATCCATGAACATTATGGAGGGATTGAAGCCAAGCTCCAATACATTTTCTCTGGTCAGTTGAAAGCCCACTTAGCCCTCGAATTCCAACTAAAGAAAGTTAGATGGCATCAAGCTCAATTACTTGAAGAACTTGTGCTACAAATTTATGCATTTTTTACAGGTTAGTACATATAGACAGCCTCATTTTGTTGTCTTCACTGTAAACAGAATTTGTTTGTTTGTGGTCTATATAGTATTACAGAGTAGGAGTAATCAGTTGATCACTTCTTACATGGTTTATGTCTGATGTTCATCTATGTGAACATCTATTACCAACACAAGGCTAACTTATTGGTTTCATTTCTTGTAATTCAACTGTGTCAAACCCTACCGGATTTGGTAGAGTTGACGTGCTCGTTATACAATAAACATGTGGTCCACCCAGACATAGAGTGTAGTCTTTTAGCAATATGGACTTTGTCTTTGTCTTCAAAGAACCACCAAGTAATACTGAATTTATGTATGAAGTACCCAAATTTTTTAAAAATGACATTCTGTTCATAAATAATCTTGTATCATTTCATTGAGTATCAATTGTGTAGTACTTATATAATGAAACCGGGATATGGTTGTGCAGCCATGTCGACGACTCCTCAAAAGAAGTTGATGTGCTTTTGTTATTCCGGTGGTGAGCGCATGGTGAATGCGGATGGTGTGTTAGGAATGTATTCGGGTGGTGTTTCTGAAGCTACGGTCATTGAAGAGGGCATATCATTTGACCAGTTAGTTAAACAAGTTTGCTCCCGTATGGATATTAGCCACGATGGGAAGACTTTATTTTATAGTACTTCTAGGGACAAGTCAAAGCATTTGCGTATTAGGGATGAAGATGGTGTTGCTATGTTGTTCCATTTAAATGATGATGATGTTGACATTTATGTATAAGAAGATACTGTTAACCATGTGCCTTGCAACATAAGCAGCAGGTATGTACGCTACAAATTTCATACCAATATAGATAGATATAGTCAGATATTCACATGTGTATTTTCGTCTTTCATTGACGTGTTATGTGTGCTTTCCTTCTGTAGGGAGTCGAACTTGTTAAGTAGCAGCCTCTCCACAGCTGGTGGAGGAACTTGTTCGCGTAGTGAAGGTAGCCTGGCTGTTTGCCACGAAATGGGTTTGGTGCCATACTCCCAACAACGAGGTGAAGACATCCTAACTGGGGATGGTCAACTTTTTGACAACCCAAGCCTCTTTAAGAAGGCTGTTATTTTATTTTCTGTGTTGAACAAGTTCACATTCAAGTATTTGGACAATAGTCGTTCATATTATAGGTTGGTTTGCGTTATTGATGGTTGTCCATGGAAGCTAACGGCTAGATCGCAAGGCAAGTCCGAACTTATTAGAGTGATCAAGTTGAACAACGAACATTTGCACACTGCACATGACACGGCTTCTTTCAAACCAAGGATTCGGGCAAAAGAGATGGGTATGATTTTCAAGGACAAACTACTTGTGCAGCCCGAGCTCCTTCCGAGGAGCATATGCAACGACTATGAGTTAGTGTTCCATTGTCCACTAACTTACTCGCAGGGTTGGAGGACTAGGAACGTGCCCGTAAATTGATAAGTGGCCCAATTTCGATGACGTATCACTTAGTGCCATGGATGTGTGAACGACTTATACAATCGATTCCAAACACAAGGGCAGTTTGGACTTCAAATGTGGATGGCAAGTTCAGCCAACTTTTTGTTGCTTATGGTTGTAGCATTACGGGGTTTTTGTCGGGATGTCGACCCATGTTGTTTATCGATGCATGTTTCTTGACTGGTCCTTATCGAGGTAGTTGCTTGTCTGCAGTCGCGTATGATGCGAATGATCAGTTGTTCCCCGTTGCATATGCTATTGTATCATCTGAGAATTATGAGGATTGGCTATGGTTCATGCAGAATTTGAAGGAAACTGTTGGTGATAGACCAATTGTGTTAGTCACCGACCGCAATATTTCGTTGTTAAGGGCAGTGAAGGAGGTGTTTGGTGAGGAATTTAACGCATGGTGTGTTCGCCACGTGAAGGAGAATTTTAGTAAGTGTGCGACCGGGAAAGGATTGAGGGGGAACCCAAAGAGTAGCGCATTGGACCTTTTCACAAAAATTGCGTATGCAAGAGATCATCGACTCTATGGGGTGTACATGACCAAATTATTTGCTCTGGCACCTGAGTTGGCAAAGTGGGTTGAAGAAAATGGTCCACAACACTGGTCAAATGCGTTTTTCCCGCACCGGAGGTGGAACAAATTGTATACGAATATCGCCGAAAGCTTCAACAATTGGATATTAAAACTGAGAGACTTGGACATCATTCAATTCATGAAGGGTCATGTGAACATAACTACTGACATGTTATTTAGGAGGAAGATGGAGGTCACGAAATGGCATCCCTTGCCGGTTGGTCGTAACATTGACAAAAAGATTCAGGAAATTCAGTTAAAATCTCAGGGTTTGACTTGCCGGCAAACTTCTCCTACGGAGTTCATCGTGTACAACGGTGACTGCAAATCTCATGCGGTGAAGCTCCACTCTGGAACTTGCAGCTGCTTGTTATGGCAGATGAAAGGAATGCCTTGCAAGCACGTGGTGCGTGCGATACAGGGTACCCCATACAATATATATAACCTACTGGACCCTTTGTTTAGGGTGGAGGCACAACTCATGATATACACGACTGTAATGTCTCCTGTTCCTCTCCATGACATGCCCTCTTCTACTGATATGGTTCCACACGTTAACGAGATTCAGTCTGGTTGCGATCTACTTGATATAGCTACATCATCTTCGACACCCATGCCAGCATTGCTGCCCCCGTAGCAAAGCGACCAGCTGGCCGCCCGAAGAAAAAGAGGATTGAGTCCCAATTTCAAGACAAGCAAACAATTTATTGTGGACTTTGCCACGAGCCTGGACACAATCGAACCACGTGCAAGTCTCCTTTGTTGGATTGATCGTTGGAGCAATAGCTTGTTTAAACTATTACTTTTATTGTGTTTTATTCATATATATGGTACTTTCATTAAACCCTTTGGTTTTTTCGTGGCATGCATTCGAAGTGGAAATTTTTAAAGAACTGCTGTTGTCTGCCTTTGGGTCTTGTTGAATGTAAGAGACTTATTCTTGTTAGGTTCTTATTATAATGCAATGTAATGCATCTGTGATTGTAATGTTCCCATGGTCTATGTGTGATAACTTGAAGGGAAGGACAGGCCATATGACTTGACATTGTAATGGGAACATATCATATTGTTGATGGTTCAGTTAATATCCACGTTGGTTTTCATAGTGTTGGAATTGTCTATTTCAGAACCAAAGTCGGCTGTTTTGTGGTTCGATTATTAGCTGTGTAGTGTTATTGTCGTGGTCATGCTGCTTGTTTGGATCTGTATAGGGTTTAAATTCACTTGCTGGTACTAGTTCTACCAGGTGGCTGTCTTTAAACTTGTGCTGATTGTCAAACTGATGCCATTGATAATGTATTCATGGCTTACATAATGTTGTATAAGTTTGAAGTGCTGTAATATGTTCAGAAGTTGTGGGATTGGGGGCCATCTTTCAATTCCAGTTCTATCCATGTCCAGTTTAAGTGCAAATGTGTACTGCTGATGTGGTAGGTCCTCCCATGCTCCTCATCCTGCTTCGTTGCTATTACTGCTATTGCCAAAGACATGTTCAGTATACGTGTTCAATATACAATATGACGTCCTCTTTATATAATAAAGATGTGGTCCACACAGACATAGAGTGTAATCTTTTACCAATATGGACTTCGTCGTGGTCTTCAAATAACCACCACCTACCTGTTCACACTTGTGACTTGCCAAAGACATATTTGTTGTTATTTTTAATTCGTCTTTTTTCCTCCTACGGTATGCCTCTTGTAGATAGTATATTCGCTTACGATTTTTAGCATTTCGACAAGGTGGTTTTTAAAAAACAAAAAACACCACCTAATGGATAAACTAACAGGTTCCAATAGGTAAGGACAATACTTGACTACAAATGAGTAATATTAAATATTACAAATAGTACCAAACATGAGTAATATTCAATTGAGAAGCACGATGGTTAAGAGGTACAACAAGGTACAACAATTTAACATAACCCCCACCTAACGACACATGAGTCTTTCCGAATAAGTTCCGTTTGTTTCAACCTAAGATAGGACTTGGGTGATGAACCAGTCGTACCGCGTGTGACTGATAACAGCATCGAACCCATTGCCACCATGCCAATGAGGCTCCATTTGAAAGCTGTAGCTCTTGTATGCGAGCAAAACATCTCCATGGCTCAACCCGCCCATGGAGTGAACGTCAGTAAATCGCATGTGACCTAAGGGACCAAACTTCTTGTGCTGCTGTTCAATGTTGGGTGCCCCTACAAGCACAACCATATCTGGGTCGTGAACACATACAAATGCACGAACCGTGCGAATGATTTCCTTTGCTGTGCACCCACAACAATCCCATACCATTATTTGCATACTAGGATTGTCTGGAATGTCAGGCATGTTGGCATCATTTCCCCACTGGAGCATCAACTGGACATCAGCATTGGCTTGCTCCTTTGATATTCGGGTCTCCATTTGCATCCTATGCCACCTTCCCCCATTCCATTCCGGTGCAATTTGTAGCACCATGTAAAGCTCCTTGAAAGTGTAATTCAAGGTAATCAGGTGCGCATCATTGACCCCTGGAATGAGGTCAACTTGTAACGGCGCACTTGAAGCAATGTCATGGTGGGTGATTGGGGGATTTCCTTGTCTAGGCATTGCTTTCTTTGATGGGTTATGAGTTAGGTGTGATGAATTTATAGGTGAAGAAAACTAGGGGAAAATAGTTGTCTGCTTCGTTTTCTTACTTATCCTTTATTAGGGTTGATGTTGGTTGAAAGCAATGGACCATTCCACCAATCTACTATGAGTATGGTTGGAATATCATTAATATGAGTACATGTCCTGTCTGCAATGCATTAATTACGTTAGTTGAGGTTGAATATCATTAATATGGGGTGTCCAGTCGCCACATATGACTTGGTCTTTCCCTATTAACATGATGCTCTTGTTCAATGTAATATAAGCTCTTTTACATTATTTCACTTGCTTTTTTGTGGACCAAAGAAAGTTAGTTGAGGTTTGATTTGGAGATGGCTCTCATTTGGGAGACAGACGCCGACCTTTCAAAGTGATAGGGCGAAGTACCTTTCTGCCAACATTTTCAATGTCACAGGTTATATGACATAGGGACCCTATGACATAGTCCATTAAAAGGACAAAAAACACTTATTCTCATTTAATATCTATTACTCCATTGCATGCATATCAATATCATTTACTCCATTTACAAATACAGAGATTATAGTGCAAAGCATATTGGTATATTGCTCTGATTATATCTAAACAAGGAAATTTATGAAGTAATACACGTACAGAAATATAAATTCAAATAATCGGGTTCGGATCGGGTTAAACCGGGCCGGGGAAAGCAAATACCATACCGGCACCATTTGCCTATCGGATCGGGGAATACCCGCTCGGATCGGGGAGGGGAGGTCGGAGGCGGGGACGGATCGGAAGTAATTGCCATTCCATTCCTAAATAGCAACAAGAAAGTTGTGCAAGCACTACAACTCTAAGTTTATGCAACACTCATGACAATTATGCGACCACTACAACTGATTGTTTATAAACGCAGATTAAATACGAGATGGTTCACCAAAGTTTTCACACCAACTAACTTTCATAATGGTCAACTTCCCAAAACAAGGATGTGGTCTTTATACAATAACCATGTGGTCCCCAGAGAAATAAAATGTAGTCATTTTCAATTAGGGACTTGGTCTTGGTCTTGAAAGGAACACCAACTAACTTTTCATAATGGTCAACTTCCCAAAACAAGGATGTGGTCTTTATACAATAACCATGTGGTCCTCAGAGAAATAAAATGTAGTCATTTTGAATTAGGGACTTGGTCTTGGTCTTGAAAGAACCACCAACTAACTTTCATAATGGTCAACTTCCCAAAACAAGGATGTGGTCTTTATACAATAAACATGTGGTCTCCAGAGAAATAAAATGTAGTCATGTTGAATTAGGGACTTGGTCTTGGTCTTGAAAGAACCACCAACTAACTTTCATAATGGTCAACTTCCCAAAACAAGGATGTGGTCTTTATACAATAAACATGTGGTCCTCAGAGAAATAAAATGTAGTCATTTTCAATTAGGGACTTGGTCTTGGTCTTGAAAGGAACACCAACTAACTTTTCATAATGGTCAACTTCCCAAAACAAGGATGTGGTCTTTATACAATAACCATGTGGTCCCCAGAGAAATAAAATGTAGTCATGTTGAATTAGGGACTTGGTCTTGGTCTTGAAAGAACCACCAACTAACTTTCATAATGGTCAACTTCCCAAAACAAGGATGTGGTCTTTATACAATAAACATGTGGTCCCCAGAGAAATACAATGTAGTCATTTTCAATTAGGGACTTGGTCTTGGTCTTGAAAGGAACACCAACTAACTTTTCATAATGGTCAACTTCCCAAAACAAGGATGTGGTCTTTATACAATAACCATGTGGTCTCAAGAGAAATACAATGTAGTCATTTTGAATTAGGGACTTGGTCTTGAAAGGAACACCAACTAACTTTTCATAATGGTCAACTTCCCAAAACAAGGATGTGGTCTTTATACAATAACCATGTGGTCTCCAGAGAAATATAATGTAGTCATTTTGAATTAGGGACTTGGTCTTGGTCTTGGTCTTGAAAGAACCACCAACTAACTTTCATAATGGTCAACTTCCCAAAACAAGGATGTGGTCTTTATACAATAACCATGTAGTCCCCAGAGAGATACAATGTAGTTATTTTGAATTAGGGACTTGGTCTTGGTCTGGGTCTTGGTCTTCAAAGAACCACCAACTAACTTTCCACGCTGACAACTTGCCCAAAAAATATGACGTGCTCTTCATACAATAACAATGTGGTCCTCGGAGACATATAGTCTAGTCTTTTCTCAATCTAGACTTGGTCTCGGGTAAAATAACATTTGGTCGTTAAACATAAAAGGGGTATAATGATGGTGTCATAGAAACCATATACTGTATTTGATTATGGTGTAATAGAAGTGTTTTGTGTACCTTTTGTGTATTTGTTGTTGACCTTTTTTTTACCAAAAAACTTGGTTGAGCTTTTTTTTTTTTTGTTGTCGGCCAAACTAGGTTGAGGTTGAATGGAGGATAGGTCCCATTGGGGGACGTAGAAGGGCGACAAAATACATAACCGGTACAGAATAGATTAAACCGAATAGGCCAACAAAATACCTAATCCGTATATAACCGGAGACAGTTTGGCCTTCTTCCATATATCATTTGTGCGGATCGTGCTTTAGGCACCTTCTGTACGTACTTACGACATTTTGCTTGTAACTTGTTCCTCTGTTCAAAAATTAGAGGCCAGTTAAGTAAGGCAGCAGCATCACCCGCAAACGTCGTCTTTGGTAATGTGAAGTTGGTCTTTTTTACGTTTCGGAAAGTTGGTAGAGGTGGAATGGTAGATGCCTCACCTAACTGTCCACGGGTCATACTTAGAATGGTAGATGCCTCACTTAATTATTTATTATGTTATATATATATATATATATATGAATTAAAATATATTTAATATTTCACACTTTAAGCCGTAATATTTATTTTGACTAACAAATATACACATTTAGTAGGCATTCGAAAATACAACCCAGAGTTATAATTTGATAACATTTCTAATTTTTGGACGATATTATATTTATTATATTTATCATATATATTTTTAACAATTTCGTTCATAAATAAAATATGAACATTTCGTTTTTTAAGTGCTGTAATATATTTATGAGATATATTTTAATAAATTATGAAAGTTTAAAATGTCAAATTACGTACGTATTATTTCGATAAAATAAATTGAGTTAATCTTGAAAATGTAGAAACGGGCTATTTGTTGAAAATGTTGAATAAAAGTACTTAATAATGTTTAAAGTAGGAAATTGTACGATTAGTTAAAATTGTTGGTTAAAACCGATTTTCCCTATATGAATCGATGGGCATATTGCTATTTTCTCACCAGAACTACAAGTATGAAGTTTAAGGCGAGCATTGGAAGAATAAATTTACGTTGTGATAATAAATGTATTGACGAATAAATTTGTAGCCTTCGTAATGTATCTCAAGTATTTAATTGTATTTTACATTACTACTGGTTGTCAAAATAATACAGTCTTCATTTCCAAAACAGGTCACAAACAGCAACAAAAACATGTCAGCATACTACAATAGTCTTCCGAACCTAGTTCGCCCAAATTCTTAAAATAAAACTTACAACTTCATTCCGAATCGAACAGATGTGCCAATAAAATACAACATACGAAACCTAACAAAGTATGTTGATAGACTAATTTGATGTTCGACTTCGAAAACACTTGTAGATGTCGAACCACCATCACTTGATTAACTTACAGTTCCGCGCCCGCCCAACTTGTATATATTCTGGGTTTAAGGCCAATGACAACCAACTTGCCTCAAATTAGTACAAAAATATTGGAACATAGGCAGCAGCAGCACCAGGTTGGACAAAGCAATACGCACAAAAGAATTTGGAGTTTGGACACATTGCTCCCCATCCACACATGA